>CM037877.1:152596668-153304252 GCA_021292165.1 Shinisaurus crocodilurus | reverse complement strand
CATTTCAGTTCATTTTTAGCCAGAATTTATCCTGGAACTGACCATGGACCTGAGTGCAATTGGCGGTAAAAATCTGTACATTTCCAAGCTTGTGATGCAATTCAGGGAACCAAAAATGCATTTGAAAGATGCATGGATTTGGGAAATGCACATAAAGATGTGTAGTTTTGAAAATGCACACAAAAATACGTACACATTTTCATGCGAATTTTTTTAAAAAAACCAAAGCTCACAATCTAATACACGGTTATTGGAATGAATTTTGAGGTGGAATTCAGATAACCTTGACAAGCAGGGCCGGCCCAGCCATGAGGCAAGGTGAATCCCTCACTTCAGGCGGTGGTTCCAGATGAGTGGCAGATTGTGCATCCCGTCCACCACTGGGAGGGCCATGCACTTCTCTGCTGCCACTGCCCCAAGACAACCATGCATGCTGCTGCCCTATGTCTCACTCTGGGTGAGAAACGGGCATGGGTGGCCACTCCGGAGAGCCCTGCTGACCACTCTCCTGCTGCCACACCTTAGAATAAGTCAAAGGGCAGGTGAGCAGCTGCTCTAGAGAGCTGTGCTTGATTGCTCTCCTGCTGTGGCAAAAGGAGAGCGCCAACAGCAAATGCTGCTGCAAGAGAGAGTGTGCTGGTGCAGCTCTTTGGAGCAGCAGACCAAAACCTTGAGCAAGGCATTGGCCAAAACCAGGGTTGAAGAGTCTTTGGTCTCAAGTCACGAGTCGAGTCACGAGTCTTT
This sequence comes from Shinisaurus crocodilurus, assembly GCA_021292165.1. NCBI lineage: Eukaryota > Metazoa > Chordata > Lepidosauria > Squamata > Shinisauridae > Shinisaurus > Shinisaurus crocodilurus. Next base: position 153,303,508 of record CM037877.1, on the reverse strand, counting down.
GGACCTGAGTCTCGAGTCCGAGTCAGAGTCCTTGGTCCAAAATGGTGACTCACGAGTCACGAGTCACTCCCAAAGCTGACTCCACAAGTCCATATTAAACACAATGGGGGGGGTTTCCCAACAAAATTAGGCTACTTCAGATGTGTGGCTTAAATAAATTCTAGGCACAAGTGTGCCTTTTTATTTCAAAACTCTGCAACTGATTTTGACAAGAACAGATCAGGCAGCCAAACCCAAAATAACCAGGCAGGCAGAGGAGGCAGGGAACCCCAAAGCAGGCAGGCAGAGGCAGCCAAACCCAAAATGTCTGAAAGGTTGCATTTTAGGAAAATGATTTTAAAAAATAAAATCTTTGCGGGCGATCGCACTTCTCTCCACTCCTTCTGGCACAGCCCAGGGATGTTGAAGAGTCCTTGGTCTCGAGTCCCGAGTCAAGTCTCGAGTCCCATTAAAAATATTTAGCCAACACAGCTCTCTGGAGTGCCACCCAGCCACCCAATGCCTAGCTCTCAGGGGACTCAGAGAGCTAGGCATTGGGTAGGTGGGCTCTCTGGGAAGCCTTGCTGATTGCTTAAAAGGCCATTGTTATGGCTCTCCAAAGAGCCTGTCTGGCCAAAATGCCTTTCCTCATTGTGAGGCATTGGCTGGAGGTGGCCTTGGAGATCACCTGTGCTGCCACAGCACAGGCAGTCTGCAGGGTGACTTCCCTGCCAATGCCTTGCTATGGGGTAAGACCTTCTCGCAGTGATACATGGAGGAGGGGGAGTCCAGCAGCCTTGGCAGTAGGCAGGAGATGGCGGAGGAGGGGAAATAGAGGAGGAAGATGGTGGCGGCAGTGGGCAGAAGGGAGGAGGAGGATAGAGGGCATGGCAGGGAAGAGGAGGAGGAGGAGGATGGAATATAACTCCTATCATCCCCAACCACTGACCCAATGGTCTTGGGTGGGGGGAGTTGTAGTCCAACACATCCGGAGGGGGCCAGGTTGGGGAAAGCCAGTCTAAGTACTGGGAACAGATAGGTAACAGTGCACTGCTGTTCCCTAGCAAATATAATAATAATAAATAATGATAATAATAATAATAATAATAATAATAATAATAATAATTATTATTATTATTATTATTATTATTATTATTATTTATTTTCTTACCGGCCTCTCTGTCTAGATCAAGGCAGGGAACAACAAAAATATAAAATACATAAACTAATCAAAACACAACACATACTATTAAAACATCTTAAAACAACTTTAAAACAACTTTAAAACATTATAAAACATCTTAAAACATCTTTAAAACATCTTAAAAGCATCCTAAAATTCCACCAGATAGGCCTGCCGGAAGAGATCAGTCTTTACGGCTTTTTTAAATTCCAAGATACTGCTAAGTTGACGAATCTCCTCCAGCAGGCCATTCCATAATCTGGGAGCAGCAAAAGAAATGGTCCTCTGGGTAATACCTGTCAGCCTAGTTTTGGCTGACTGAAGTAGATTCTTCCCAGAGGACCTGAGTGTGTGGGGCGGATTGTACGGGCGAAGGCGATCCTGTAGGTAACCTGGACCCAAACCATGTAGGGCTTAAAGGTAATAACCAGCACTTTATACTTCACCCAGAAACTGATTGGCAGCCAGTGGAGTGATTTTAAATGGGACAAAGCAGAATGTCTCTTCCCCATTTCCAAAGCCTAAGCCAGATTTGGGACCCCAGGAGGGCCTCATTTGGGCCCCAGGCCTGAGGTTCTGCACCCCAATCCTAGGACATGGCTGTAGCTTTAGCAATCCAAAGCACTTTTTATGGAGTGACAGCTAAAACCAACTCCTAGGCTTGGGCTGTCATACTGATTGCTCTAGCTTCCGTAGCCTCTCTGTCAGATCCATAAGTTACATCCATAGACTTTCTTAGGCTACGCTTCTCAAATAAGAAAGAGAGAGAGACGTTATAGTACAGATGCACAAGGCATGACTCCCTGGATAATTTATGGTTGTAAGTATTGTTCTTTAAAGGGGTTTTTTCTAAGCATGTTGGAGAAATACAGTTCGTAAGTATTTTCAGAGTAAAAATCCATTTTAAATTACACTAATATGTGTTAGGGGTGCCATGCTATAAATCTAACCAAAAGAAAATACCAATGGGGTGAAGAAAGGGCAAAGTAATAAACTCCAGCAAGCAAGTTTTTGTATTTCCCTCTACTTTTGAAAGCCATAAATGGAAGTTTTGGGTTATATGTATGTGAGATTATGCATCAACAAATCAATAAGAGTCTTTATTAGGAACAGGGGAAGAAATTTGTTCGAGTCACATTTTAATGAGAACATACCTAATTCGCGCTTCCTGAACCAATACTCAAAAAGCAAAATGCAGTTCTAACACCATATTCATACATCTAGTGAGGCACTTCTCCAATCAAAAATGTTTATACTAGGAGAAATGTACACGAAAATGCATACAATTTGTGTGCTGACTTTCTTAAATTTCTTAAATTGCAAATTCATGCAGAAATGGGACAAACTGAATTTAAGATTGGAAAAATGAGAAAATGAGAGACACCGAAACTGACATTCATCTATCCCTAGTCTCTCTCTTCTTAATTTGTTTCTGTTGTTCTGCTAAGTACAATCATCCTAAACTTTTATTTCCACCATACAAGACAATACATATTACAACAATACATATTATAGATCAGTCAATAAGACATCCCTTCTCTGAATCATTTATTCAGAGAAACGAATTGCAAATTCATGCAGAAATGGGACAAACTGAATTTAAGATTGGAAAAATGAGAAAATGAGAGACACCGAAACTGACATTCATCTATCCCTAGTCTCTCTCCTTCTTAATTTGTTTCTGTTGTTCTGCTAAGTACAATCATCCTAAACTTTTATTTCCACCATACAAGACAATACATATTACAACAACATATATTATATAGATCAGTCAATAAGACATCCCTTCTCTGAATCATTTATTCAGAGAAACCTTATACGTTTCTTGCGCAAAATCCAAAGTTACCGATAAAAAAAATTCTCTTCTTTATATCCTGAAATTGTATAAATTACGTAGGGAACAATCCTATGGCTCCTAGACAGTGTCTGAGGGGCCATAGGATAGTTCAGATTCCGAGCTCCAAGGTCGCAGACAGCGCTCCAACCTCGGAGCTGGTAACCAGAGCTCCCCCCTCTCCGACCCCTTTGCAGCTGGCGTGGAAAGAACTGCACCAGCTGCTCTCCAAGGTCAGAAAAGCAACCTCGGAGAGGGGCTTAAGGGGTGTTCCGGGTGGCGGGAGGGGAGGACTGGAGCAGCCAGGATACAAGGTATCCTGAAGCTACTCCAGCCTCCTTCCCTCCCCCTCTGGGACACTCCAGATAGACGGGCAGCGAAAATCCAGAGCGGGAGGATGGGGAGACAAAGATTGCCTCCACCGCACTTCCCGCTCTGCACTGGATGTCCGTAAGCCCTCAGAGTTCAGTGGCTTAGAGGCATCGCGACAGGATTGCACCCTAAACCGAGTTATTGAAAAACAAAATTGAGAATGTTTGGATGTATTGCTTTATGTCTACAAAGATTAATAAAGGATTCCATATATTTTTTTCTTTTACAAAAATATCCCCTCTTTGTCTTTTTTTCTGTAGTTCTAATATAATTTTGTCAAACAAGTAGTCACAATCAACTGGGAATCCTGGATATGAATGTCAAGGCCCATCTGCATAAAGACACTTTCAGTCAGTTCAGTGGAGCTTGAATGAGCATTGCCACATGTGGCTGTGCATCCAAAGGCAAACCTGTCCTGTCCCTCATCACCTGCATGTGCAGCAACCTGCATGCATATACGGGGAACGTCCTTGGGTCGGAATGCTGAGCTGTAAAATGTAACGGGCTTCCTTACTAAGGGCTTTGTATGCCATTTCTAACACCACAATCCTAAGCAGACTGCAGAGAAATAAGGCCCATTGCACACATTATGCATGACAAAGCCAGGTTTGCTCCCCAGTATGCTGCAGCCGGCCCTAGCTTCTGTGTGAGCATTATTCAGTGTTACTCTTATTATATCTGCATTCACACATTGTGTGTGCACTTAAACATCTGAAGTGTACACACCTCAAAATATAATGTGCGAAGAACGGCCCTCAGTCTCATTGAAATCTTTTTTTTTTTTTTACTTCATTCTCAGGACATTTTCTATTTTTTTTATTTTTTGTTTTTGGTGGTGTTTTTGAGCTTACCTAATCACTGCAAGGTGGCTGAGGGTGCTGTGTGAATTTCTCACCACCACCACTGGAGAAATTCAATGAAAATGCTCCCCCCCCCAATTTCTCCAACAACAGAGTGGAGATTTTTGAGAGGCGGTTTATGCACAGCTGTAAGTGAGATCAAAGGGTTAATCTGCTTTCTGCAATCATTTCGTCCTGGATCTGGATGCAAGCACTTTTATACAGGAATCATGAGCGATGTTACACTTTTCGTATGGCCCTATTAGATTACAAAATTCTCTTAACAATACATTTTCAAAGCTATCAAAGAAATGGAACCAAACCAGGAGCAGGAGTCCAACATAAACATGATTTGAGCTTTAGACTGGTTTAGCGCCGAGATTACCTTGCTGTGGCAATGGCAAGGGACCAGGGACTAGAGATTTAGCTTTTTGAAAACCAGCCACAGGTAGGCATCAAAATGATTAGGTTTATCGAGCCCCTGAGTGATTAGTGCTGTGCCACCTCTTCCTTAGAACTGGACACAACACACCCCCCCCCCCCCCCAGTATGCAGCAGCCAGCCCTAGCTTCTGAATGAGCATTATTCAGTGTTATTTTATTTATTTATTTATTTTATTCATACCCTGCCTTTTTCCTGCAAGGAACCCAAGGCGGCTTACATAATAATCCTCCTCCTCTCCATTTTATCCTCACAACAACCCTGTGAGGCTGAGAGTCAGTGACTGGCCCAAAGTCACCCAGTGAGTTTCATGGCCAAGCAGGGATTAGAACCCGGATCTCCCGAGTCCCAGTTCAATACTCATAGATTCATAGATCATAGAGTTGGAAAGGGCCTACGAGGCCATCGAGTCCAAACCCCTGCTCAATGCAGGAAACTAGAGGAGGAACTGCAAAGCACACAGGAGGAGTGCTGGTGGTCGCTTTGTGTCGGCTGCCACCAGCATGGGCCACATGGAAGCACCGAGCATGATCTGCGTCCTGGCTGCTGTTTGGATAACCTGAGCACAGATGGGAACTGAGACATGGGGCTGGGGGAGAAATTAAGCCTTGCTGTTCAAATTCTTAGTCACTCACTCCACTATAGCCAGGGCTGCCTCCTGGTTTTAGGGAGTCTTTCCTATATTTTATTTATTTATTTATTTATTATATTTATACCCCGCCTTTTTTCCTGCAAGGAACCCAAGGCGGCTTACATAATCCTCCTCCTCCTCTCCATTTTATCTTCACAACAACCCTGTGAGGTAGGTTAGGCTGAGAGGCAGTGACTGGCCCCAAATCACCCAGTGAGTTTCATGGCCGAGCAGGGACTAGAACCCGGATCTCCCGAGTCCCAGGCCAACACTCTAACCACTACGCTACACTGGCTCCTTTCTTGCATCTTATATGCGACGACACGGTCCCTTACACTTTAGGACCAGGCGCATAAACCCTTCTCAGGCTAAGCACCAACACTTAAAAACCTGAGGGGAGGGTCAAATGAAACCTTTCTCCTAATAATGAGGAAAATATTAATTCTGGTTATTAAGGATCTTGCATCTTATCATTATATGATCATTAAAAAAATTAAATTTAAATCTACCGGTATCCTCCAATTTCAGGAAGGTTTTCTTCCCCCATGAAAGAGTTTTCTAATTTTTTTACCTCATTCTCAGGGCATTTTGTAATTTCTTTTGGTGGTGTTTTTGAGCTTACCTAATCACTGCAAGGTGGCCAAGGGTGTTGTGTGTATTATTTGTTTCTTTTTATTACACATCTCCCCATTGCTTCTGCAGTATCCCAGGCTGCCTGCACTTCCCGATCTGAAGGAGGAAAAAAGGCCTTATGGCAGGAATTACCTCATGATAACTTCTTCTGGACTTTAATCCAAGTGTGGGAAGCCAAGGGGGCCACAGGCTGCTGGAGAGATTATTGTTCAATGAAAGACAGAACAAAGCTGCGCATTGCTCTCCCACATCAAAAGTAAGGTAAGCACAACGACTCCAAACCCAACCCATGAGAATTTCTCTAAAATGTAATGTGTGAAGAAATGTTCATCTCTTTTGAATTTCTTTTCAAAAGTAATTTTTATTTTCTATCAAATTGGATGTGAATGGTTCAGAAAATATGCAAGAAATTTTTGGCACTAATATCACCTCTTTTGCTGTCTAAAATGAAGGATTAAGGTGCCAGAGCTGGAAAAGCCTCAGGGTAACTGAGGCTGCAATCCTATACCCACTTACCTGGGAGTAAGCCCCATTGAACGTAAGGGGACTTACTTCACAGTAGACATGCATAGGATTGCACTGTTAGGCTGCACCTCAGAGTAAGCTCCATTGAACATGAATTTACTTCCAAGTAAACCTACTTAGGACTGTGCTGCAAGTCAGCTAGCTGTCCTTTCTTCTTCTTCTTTTATTGGACCAATCATGGCTAATAATTTGTAGATCACAACAATGAAGGTTAAGGTATCCTTGACTATACACATGAAGGTTAATGTAAAAACAACGGCATGCCCACTGTTTAAGGTTGTTCCTTGTCAAATCATATTTTGCTAATGACTTTTAGATTACCAAGTCAGGCTGCTGAAATTACCAGATTCCTCTTGCACTTATCTACTGGAGGCAGGTATTAAGATAAATATATTAGCCCTCTAATACTTGTAATATATAAAGGAAGTAGAAAAGAAGGTTTAAAGCTGCAATCCTGTCCACTTTTACCTGGAAGGAAGAGCTGTCAAATTCAGTGGGACTTTGATTCACATGGCAAGGTGTTTGCACATGCTGCCCCATTTTGCTTTATGAGCAAATTTGATGGATGGATATTTACCGGTGTGGTCACTTAATTCCTCAAAGTCTCTAGAGCAGGCATGACAAACCTTGCTCAGCTTGAGGGCCAAATTCCATTTAGGAGAAGCTCTTTGGGGGTCTCATTTCAGTGGTGGGCAGGATAAAAGGTGAAGTGAGCATGGCTGAAAAAAAATCCACCACCATCCTAAATCCATCGTTATCAGTGCTACTCAAAGTAGCATGAGTAATATACTCAGAAGGAATAAGGCGCTGAATCATTTAGCACGCACTTTCAAACAACATTTTACTCGAATAAGTGTGACCTATCGTCTACTCACAGATAAGCAAAGCAAGCCTCTGCGTGTCTAAACTACTACTCAGAAGTGAACCACTACAGCAGCTTCCTTGCCCCACCCTCTCTGCCCCACAGGAGCAGCTCTTATCTGCAAACTGCAGTGATCAGAGGTAAGTGCTTCCCCCTGTTAACCACTGAAAAACAGAGACTTCACCCCTGCTTAGCACTGAAAAAGTCTCCCCTTTTCAGTGGTTACCTTTTCCCTACAAAGCAGAGGGAGTGGGGGTCAGACCAAGAGAAGAAGCTACCAGGCCAGATGGGGAACCCATGGGTTGGGAGGTTGCCCATCCCTGCTCTAGAGGTTAAGAGAGAGATAAATTGACAGGGATAATCCACCTAACTCTATTTCCCATGTATGTAGTGTGCATGGGTATGGACACTAAGCTTGTATCTCGTGCACAACATAATATTTCACATGCACAGGTTTGAAGAAGTACAGAAAGTCTTTAGTGGGAGAACCCCAAGGGGGGATGCTCCAAACAACAGCCCAGTTAGGACTTAGCATGCTCAGTACATACAGAATGCTGACTGATTGCTGGGAGGTAAATGAAAAACAGATGAGGGGAAATGGAATGGAGTATCTTGAGAATTCCACTACACTGTTTCATGGTCCCACTTGGAACATCATATTATGGTATTCTGAAAACAAAACATCTTCTGGCTTCAGATCATGCGACTAGACCAAGCTATGACTAAAACAATTCTTGCTTTTTTGTCTGAATTCAAAATGCCAGTGTACTGCCTCCCCACCACCACCTTCACCATCATCCACATAATGTGCCCATCCAGACAGTAAATGTTGCTGTTTAAGTTGCAGCTATTCATAAAAAGTACACTATATCCATCATAAAAATAAACATTATATAAAGCTTCTCATTTTTTTTTTCTTTTTTACTTAAAGAAACTGTTATAATCAGTTTTCTAACACATCTCTTCAGAAGAGCTATAGAAGACTCAGATTGAATTGGTACAGCAATGTGGAGAAGAACCTGAACTGTCTAATATTGAGGGCCACTGGTGTAAGGCTGGGTGGAAGATGAGGACACCCCCGACACCCAATTTTGGTAACTTTTCTGCAAAGGGCTTGAAAGTGTTTGCCCGTTTAGGAAGCATTGACTCATTCTGACTTAGCTTGTTGATCCTTAATGACACTGACGCAAAACCAGACCTGGTAGGCTACATAACATGGTCATAGGCTACATAGCACCCTATACACAATGTGATCCTAGATTGGCTGGGACTGCCCATGAGACTATTGCCAGGTAGGGATGTATGTGAATTTTCATTTCAGTTGGCAAATCACTTAAAAATGCCCCATTCACAATCCTGAACACAAATACGAATGGAAGAACATTTTCTCCAAAAATGTTTGCAACTTCCTGAACTTGCCTTCATCTCCACAAAATGTGTACTTGAAAAATGTGTAACTTGCTTAAAATGCACAACTTGCTTAAAATGCACACATTTTAAATCAGCATGCTTAATTTTGGAAATTTGCACACATTTGGGAATTGCTTGTGCAACTTTCATGTTTGATGCCTGTTCATTTTGCACTGTTTTCCCATTCATTAAAAACAAACAACGATCACAAACACGAGTGCAAATCAAGGAGAGATGAGCAGTGAGCTGATGTTCAGAGAATTCTGATGAGCTCAAACATTGCTTCTTCGCCAGTCCCTAATAGTGAAGGGGACACTACATAGCCGATGAGATTTGGCTACATCGTGACTAGGAATATTTGAGGACGTTGATCTTTGTGAATGACACAGACTCGAAAGGGATTGATTCATCCATCCCTAGTGTCAACATCATCGATGGAAAACAAAGCCAAGTAAGAGCAATGCTTTCTGGCAGCAGGCATGGGCAACTTGTGGCCTATAGCTGTTTTGGCCTACAGCTCCCATCAGCTTTAACTAGCATATCCAGTGGTGAGGGATCATGGGAGTTGTAGGCTAAAACATCTGGAGGGGCACAAATTGTGTACCTCTGCTATATAGCGTCTCTCTCAGAACATGATTCCCAATTGGCTGTGATTGCCTAAGGGACTATTTCCTGAATGAGGAAAAAAATCAGTAACCATATGAAAAAGATGGCACTGAAGCACCATCCGATTAGAGAAACTAGTGAACAGAATCAGAAAAAAGTGAACATTCTTATAATTTATAGTTTCCCCCAGAAATATTTCTGTCCCACCCAAAACCATTACTTTTGACCTGAAATGTTAGAATATTTGTTAATTCAAATAATTTTTAGGCTGCAATCCTATACACACATACCTGGAAGTAAGTCTCATTGAACTCAAAATGGGACTTACATCTGTGTAGACATGCATAGGATTGCACTGTTATTTTATTTAGACATAGGCTTTTAGAATAAAGCACTGTCCCTACCTAATAATGGCAGGGAAACCCTAGTTGCTATAAATATATGCCAGCCCAGCCCAAGATTAATAGGGATAAATGCCAAGTGCTGCACCTAGGAAAAAGAAACCAAATGCACTGTTACAGGATGGGGGATACTTGGCTCAACAATATTTATTTATTTATTTATTTATTATTAATAATATTTATTTATCGCCCATCTGGCCGGCAACCGGCCACCCTGGGCGATGTACACAGAATAAAAGCAATAAAATACATTTAAAACAAGTTAAAAATTTTAAAATCTTAACCCACCCCATATTCCCACCTGAAGAACCAGGTTTTTAATGAGCGACGGAAGCTCAGCAGAGAGGGGGCATGGCGGAGGTCACTCGGGAGAGAGTTCCACAGTACGGGGGCCGCCACAGAAAAGGCCCTCTTCCTCGTCCCCACCAGTCTAGCTGCTCTGGCTGAAGGGACAAGGAGAAGGCCATCCGTGGCAGATCTTGTTGAGCGGCCCACTTGGTGTTGCTGGAGACGCTCCTTGAGATAGACTGTACCGGAGCCGTATAGGGTTTTAAAGGTCAAAACCAACACTTTGAATCGACTCGGCAAGGAACTGGTAGCCAGTGCAATCCTTCAGCACTGGCGTGATGTGATCTTGCTGGCGGCTGCCTTTAACCAGCGAGCCGCCGCGTTCGGTACCAGCTGTAGCTTCCGAACCGTCTTCAAGGGTAACCCCACGTAGAGCGCATTACAGTAGTCTAGGCGAGTGAGATGGATACTACTTGTAATACTACAAGTGAGAAGGATCTTGGAATTGTTGTAGATCACAAGCTGAATATGAGTCAGCAATGTGATGTGGGCTGCAAAAAAAGGCAAATGCTATTTTGGGCTGCATTAACAGTACTTCCAAATCACGGGAAGTACTAGTTCCCCTCTACTCAGCACTGGTTAGGCCTCATCTTGAGTACTGTGTCCAGTTCTGCGTCCACTTTAAGAGGATGTGGACAAACTGGAAAGGGTTCAGAGGAGGGCAACAAAGATGATTAGGGGACTGGAAACAAAGCCCTATAAAGAGAGACTGAAAGAACTGGGCATGTTTAGCCTTCAAAAGAGAAGACTGAGGGGAGGTATGATAGCACTCTTTCAAAGCACTTGAAAGGTTGCCACACAGAGGAGGGCCAGGATCTCTTCTCGATCATCCCAGATTGCAGAACACGGAATAATGGGCTCAAGCTACAGGAAGCCAGATTCCGCCTGGACATCAGGAAAAAAATCCTGACTGTTAGAGCAATATGCCAATGGAACCAACTACCTGGGGAGGTAGTGGGTTCTACAACACTGGAAGCATTCAAAGTGCGGCTGGACAGCCATCTGTCAGGGATGCTTTGACTTGGGTTCCTGCACTGATCAGGGGGTTGGACTTGATGGCCTTGTAGGCCCCTTCCAGCCCTACTATTCTATGATTCTATGACTCTAAGAGATTTTGCTGCCTGTGATTGAGTAGCAAACTCTGTCACCCCATTCCCACCACAATCAAGGTGTATAGTACCCACAGTTGGTAGAGTTATTTTGGCATCCAAGGCAGAAAAGTCCACAAACAGCTCCCCTCCCTGGCAGTAAAAAAAATAATAATGAACAAGAATAATATATTAAATAACTAACAGTTTTCTGCCCTTTCAGGACACCCCAAATCCACTGCCTGAGATGGTCACCTCACCCTGACTTATGGTAGGATGGCCCTGAGTATATGAGAATGCCCCTATTTTCATCCATGAAATGTTAGAAGGTATTCTATCATTTCAGCCTCAGTTCCTGATTGGTATAATAAAGGAATGGGAGAATTTCAAGAAAAGCAAACTCAAAAAGGCAGGAACAAGTTTGCCTCAGCCCTATTTAATGACAACATTATTGCTATGACAATTCAACCTGCAATAATTACTGAATTATCAGGTTAGAAGCCCCTACAGCATTTAGTACTTCCATTAAAAAAAAAAAAAAATACAAATCTAAGTCTTTTTCTTGAATGTTTCATTTTTTCCCCCAATGTCATCCTTGTAGTGCTGGATACCAATTAAAAATAGGAAGAGCTGGGTAGAATCAGCCTGCTTCAATGTGTCCAAGTAATTGCCTTTATTGCTTGAATTAAATGTGTCATTATGCCCTCAAAAGCAATATCCTGTCTTGCACAGAATATGGTTGTCTTTCAAGTTTTTTCACCATGTTTCCAGTTTCCATCTGAGTCTGCATGTTAATGGGGAAAAAGTTGGTTTGCAACCTGTATAGAATTCTTGGTTTCAATTTGCCCATTCTCCTACAGTGCAGTGCAGACTTCCTTATTCTGAAATTAGGTGCTCACTGTTTGAAACAATGGTAAAATCATTGGTGCAGATACAAAATGCACATTGCCGGCTTATATGTGTTTACTCAGAAGTACATCCTACCATGTTCAATGGACAAGTCCTTACCCTGATTTGTTTCTAACTACTGTGTAAGTAATTCTGCTGCCCGTGTTGGCCCATGGTCAAGGCAGAGGCGTAGCGTGGGGGGTGCAGGGGGGGCCGGCCGCACCGGGCGCAACATCTGGGGGGGGCGCTCGCACTCGCAGCTCTCTGCCCCTGCCTGGCTCACTCACTCTCTCTGCAGTGCTGGCTGTGCGAATCCGAGCCGAGCCGCCGGGTCGCCGCCCACTGTGGAGGGGGGGGGGGTGCCAGGCGTGCGGTGCGGTCCGGCTGGAAGATGGGGGGGGCGGGGGGAGAGAATAGAACGCAAGTTTGCATACTCTCGCGAGATAGCTCAGCCTTTTTATTTTTGTTCGTTCTATGAAGGAGATGGCGAGCCCTGGTTGAGATGCTGTTTGTTTCGCGTTGCAGAGCTTGGAAATGGATCACGGTAGCTGGCGCCGCCCGCCCAGCGATTGTGCTCTTTCCAGAAAAGCGCTGCAATTTTTAAAATGCACGATCTTGTCTGTGTAGATAGATTTCCATATTTTTATTTTAAAAAGATACGCGTTATGTTTTCCCTTGTGGAAATATAGTATTGTCAGTGTTCAAGTGAGGGAAATGAATAGCACACCGAGGCTGCAATTCTATACACGCGTATTTAGGAGCAAGAACCACAACTGAAAGGGACTTGCGTCTGAGTAGACATGCATAGGATCGCACTGGAAGGCACACTTACCTAGGAGTAAGGTTCATTGAACACTGTGGGGCTTCTGAGTAAACATTAATGTGGATGCACTGGATGGTTAAGTTCACAGTGTGAGAGAGAATATCATGGTACCATAAATATTACCCTATTTATTTTGGCTCAAGCCTTTGTCTATTATTTATTTTTGAATTATTTTAAATGAAAGGCTGTGACACAATAAATCTGTTAGTCTTTAAGGTGCCACAAGACTTTTAAAAAATATGTTTGCTGTAACACAGCTAGTGTGTAAGGGTTGCAGTGTAAGGCTATGCACACTTGCTGGGGAGTAAATCGCATTGAAGGTGGAGCTGTACTTGAGTAGACATATCTATAGGATTCCACTGTTACTTTGGAATACGTTCCAGTGAACTCTAGAATTTACTCAGGTTCAGGCTGAAAATTCAAGTTATGATCACTAGATTTGCCAGGGCTATTGAGAAAATAAGGCCAGGTATAGTTTTTTGTGTTGGGTGGTACAAACAAAAATAACTTCTTCTGGAGAGGTTGTTCAGGACAAATGAACATCAAGAAAATGTTGCAGTGTAGCCTTACCTTCTATGAGTTCACAGTTCCAGCCAGCCATTCCCTTCAAGTTGGGCATTCTGTACGTCCCCATCTAATTGCACCCCTTTAACTGACACTCAACATTTCATAGCTGCTCAACATGCTCAATTGTCTTAGAATTTGGGTTAAATACATGTGCTTAGGGGGTAAGGGTTTCTTTAACTAATCTAGTGGAAGAGACTCGAGTGCTAAAATCCACGGGTTAGGGGGCGCAAATTACTTGCCTTGCCCCGGGTGCTAACAACCCACGCTACGCCACTGGGTCAAGGCCAGGACCTAGCTTCATAAGAGTCTGCAGTGGGTCCAAGTCTGATACTGGGAGGACAGGCCCAACCCAAGATATTTGCTGCCCAAGGCAAAAATTTCATGTAGAGAAGCTGACTAGACAGCCAGTTGAACCTTACTTCGATACTGGTGCTGGGCCAGCATCTTCCACCATACCTAGGCGCAGCAGGCCCATTTGGTGGGTGCAGGACAGGCTGGGTGGCACATGCAGTTCTGACCTCCAACAGAGGGGAATAACTGGGGGAGGCTCAGAAGGAACAGCTGGTATGGCTGCCAGTGTTGTCCCCAGCATCTGACACCTGGGGTGGTTGCCTCACTGTGCCTTTTGGTAGAGCCAGCCCTGAGGGAGGTGTTGTTCAAGTGGGCCAGAGGCAGGAGTTATGGATGGGCTGGAAGCCAGATACCAGATCAGACCGTTGGGACTGGGAAAGTGAATCTACCTTACTGCTTGATGTAATGTGTTGCTCAGACTGAGATGCTGGCTTGGTTGGAAAGGTTTTATAAGGTCTAGTGCAGGGCTCTCCAACCTTGGGTCCCCAGATGTTGCTGGACTACAGCTCCCAGAATCCCTTGCCATTAGCCATGCTGGCTGGGTATGCTGGGAGCTGTAGGCCAGCAACATCTGGGGACCCAAGGTTGGAGAGCCCTTGTCTAGTGTGTCTCCACTGGATTGAAAAGTCAGCCAACAGTACTCAGACCATCACAGCAGCCTAAAGGACATCCTTCACTCACTGAACGCAGGCTGGCTGGCTGGCTGGCTGCAGGAAGGACCAAAGTGCTGGTGGCAGGAGATAAGGTGCTAGAGACTGGAGGCCCAGGTTTGAGGAGGCCCTTGGCAACTTATACCCACATGATTACATTGATGTGTCACTCACATGAATCTACATTAGACATGATAATGTAATGGATACTCCTAAACTCACCCATTAGGTTTAGATGCCAATATGGCAAATGAGACTAAGGACAGTGAAGACAAAAAATAAGAAAGAATATGGTGCCCAGATGCAGCAGCAACCTGGATAAAAGAGAGCAGTAAAACAGCATCTGAACAACACAAACATTTTGTGATTATTTTATTCGGTCTTTTATCCAGCTGTGCCAGTTGTGTTACTTTTGAGCTGATTGTCAGCATCAGAGAATGTCCTGTGTAGCCATAATTTAACATCCTATTTAGGTTCTGATGTTCCTAGACATTATTTATTATCAAAACAACTGTAATTTTTTAATGTTGCTCCTGGTGCCATTGTTAAGGAACAGGCCTTGTTGCGGTTGATTATGTACCATGGCACAGTACATAGCACTTAATTAGAACAAACCATTCTAATAATTTATTGGGACATCTCTGGGGGAAGCTATTTAGCTTAATGGCAGTGTATGCCAATTCCCTGTTTCTTATTTGGAAGAGTACAGGGATAAATTGTGCCTAAGAGAAACATATTTAGGTGCTTTGAAGTGATAAAAATGATGTTTAGTCACATGTTGCAGGGGATGAAGAAGTTCCACTCCAGAGATTTTTAGTTCATTTTTTTATAGTTAAAAGACTGAGCACACAAATGTAGAACGGGGAGGTTGAACACGCACAGGTAAAAGATGCAAAAGCCCTGCCGTATATTATTGTCAAAAGGAATTTGATTTGCAGATTTCCTAATATGCTATTTTCAAGTGCAAGGGGTCTGAAGCTTGTGAGGGCTGTGTGTGGCCCCACAAATAATTCACCATGATATGCATAAACAGGAGACAAAGACTTGTCTGCAGTAAGGACACTCTACCAGCATAGGGATGGGTAAGGGGGGGGGGATTCAGTTCATTTTTTGATCAAAATTTATCCAGTTTGCACCTCCTGGAACCAAATGCAGACCTGAACATGATCTACAGTATGAAAGCCATACATTTCCAAGCTTCTGATGTGATTCTCACAACAGCAAAAAATGGGTTCAAAAAATGTGTACATTGGAAAAATGTGCCTGAAGAAATGCCCAATTAGGATGGGTGAGGAATTCATTTCAGTTCTTTTTAACCTCAATTTATACAGTTTGCACACCTCCCAGAACTGAACACAGACCTGAACACAATCTGCTGTCTGAAATCAATACATCGCTAAGCTTTTGATGTGATTTGCGCAACAAAAATGTGTTCAAAAATGCATACATTTGAAAAATGTGGAGAATTGATACATGCATTTAGAAAAATGAGCACAAAAATTTGCACACATTTTTGCACTAAAAAAAACCCTCCAAAGCTTGCCATCCAATATGGACAATAGTCGAAATGAGCTTCAGGGTGGAAAGCAGATAACCTTGACAAACTTGAGTTTTACTGAGCCCCACACCCCTAAAGCGGTCACTAGCACCAGTGATCACCAAGTCTCACATTCCTAATTAGCTTTTGGGGAGGGGCTGAGGCTCTGTGATATAGAGCAGCTGCTTTGCATGCGGAAGGTCCCAGGTTCAATTCCGCGGTATCTGTAGGTAGGGCTAGAAAAACTTCTGCCTAAAACACTGGAGAGCTGCTGCCAGTCAGTGTGAACAATACTGGGCTAGATGGACCAATGATCTGACTCAGTATAAGACAGCTTCCTATGTTCCTATATTCCTATGTACTCACTGTAGAGAAATCTATTTTACCTGGCTCTCTTTTTTGCTTCTTTGCTTGTGGGGCAGTTGCCAGAAAGCATGGGGACAAGGCCACCCTGCCCTAGTCTTTTTCCCCCTTGTTCTTTTTCTCTTTTTAGCTGTACCTTCAGACCCACCAAAAACCACTAAACCCCATTTGAAAGGCACCAGGTTAGGTATGGATGGTAAAGTATTCCAATAGGTAATGGAAGCTGAACTGTGCCACAGTCTTCTGCCATCTGGGAGCTGGGAAAGGGTAGCACTGTCCTTTCCGAGCAGATATGTTTCTTGTCTGAGTGCTGGCTGGAACTCAAGACCAAGAGAGAAAGTACTGAATGGTTTATGAGCAAATGGTTCACCCATTTCTGAAAGATATTACTTGTACATTTACCTCAGCTACAGGCAGTAATATTGGCTTCCTCCAGGCACTGTCAGAATTCAGGTAGTATGTACTAATGTATCCGCAAAGAGGCCAAATCACCACTTCCCTCATACACTCCTTGATACATTTTGCCTGAGGAGAGAGGGAGGAGAACAACATGGATGTCTTCGGAGGGCAACCATGAAAGGACGCTCAGCTTCTGTCAAGGTAAGAATATCCAAACCAAGATGGCAGGGACCATCTTTCCCAATTGCAGTTGGTATTCCAGGAATTCCCTTTTCTGCCACATCAGTTTACTACTCTAGTAGCCTGTCATCTAGGCTAGGATTGCTTGAGCATTTAACTCTCTAAATTTGGAGGGAAAGGTTTCTGGAAGAAGATAGTTATGCAATTTATCCTGGGATAGAAGAAATCAATACTCACCCCAGAAAAACAAGTAACTGAGACTCTCCCTACAACCTGAAAATATACAAATCAGCATTTATCAGAATCTGTCTTTCATGCACTAATCAGAACTCACAGACCTTTGGAAATCAGAAAATGCAAGAGAAGAGATTAGCAATGCTTGAGATTAATTTTATAAAACACATTATGTACAGGGAGCTTAAACTGACACATGAAAACTTCACAGAATCTTTTGGTTAGAGTGCAACTTTTGCCACTTGGAAAAGCTAGAGCTTTCTAGTTTGTCCTTTGTGCATTCTTCACACATGAACACTTTCAGTAAGTTAGAGCAAAACTTTTGCATCCCTAAAATAACTTGCATTCTTGGATACTCTCTCCTTGCCTCCATTTCCTAATCTGCTCTCCCCTGCACACACAGACACGCACACACACACCCTGCACCATTTTCATGCAAAGGGTTGAACCTTACTACCCATGACAGAAACAGCTGGACCAGACTCCAGGTGGGATCTATTGATTTGGTTTGCCTTTTTGTCCCCGAGGGCTGCAGGTAATGCTGGCTAAGGGTTCGGGGGCTATGTATGTGCACGCACACACGCACACATATGCACAAACATATGCACACATATACGTAAACACACGCAGTCTGGGTGAGGACCTCTGAGGAAGGGAGTGGAGAGTACAGGTAGTGGGGAAATCAGCGGCCGGAGGGATTCAGCGACACCATGGGGTTCAGGCACCTGTGAAGGCTCTCAGTAAAGGCCTTGGTGGTGCACCCCTGTTCTAAGAGGTCAGGCCTTAAGGGAATACAAAGGGCTGGATCCAGGATCAGCCTTCCACAAGAGGAAGGGAACTTCTGCAAGAGGAAAGCCTCTACACATGGAAGGTCCCTCCAAATTTGGGGGGAACCCCCCTCCCGCCCCCCCCCACACACACACCACAGCTCACCCCATCCAGCAGTGCCTTCTGACTCTCTGTGTAGCATTTTCAGGGGGCTGCCATGGGAAGGAGGGGGCAGGGAAGCCTCCTTCTGACAGTGCAGTTGATCCAGCATAAATCTGGATCCAATCAATGGCTCCAGTGATCCTCCACCACCCTGTTGAGGCTCTTTATCAGAGAACGGAGAGCATGTTTAAAGTGAACTTTCAAAGAGGGAACTCCTTGAATAGTTGATCAAATACCCAGCTCCCTTCACCATTTGGGGGGATTCAGAAGGCATAGTGGAATAAGCTAAGGAGAGTCCTCTAGCTGAATGTCCTCCAATGCCATGCCCTAGTCAGCTAGCTATTGAAGATACAGCCTGCCACATCTTCTCCCAAATCCCATTACACATCTTTCGGCCTATGCTCTTGACAAGATCAGTGTCATTCAACCAGAATGATTAATACCACTAAAGGAAAGAGAGCATTTAGTGAAGTGTTAAATCTTCATTATTAGGTGACCCCCATTCCATGATGTTAAGAAATGGGTGAGTTAAGACATTTTGATACCTTCTGTAAACCACCAATCACTTTGGAAAGAGCTATTAACTGAGTTAGGATTAAAGGCTTTTTGATGCAATTCATTTGTGTCCACACTCTACTATCTCCTTGGATTATTAAAGTAATGAAGAACTAGCGGTACATCTCCTGCACTGAGAAAATATTATTGGATGTATATGCCCTTCCACCTTTCATAATGCATATAAATAAAGGGCAAATCAGGAAGTATTATAATCCAATTTGACTTTAATGCACATAAAATCTACTAAATATTTCCTGTTAAGAATTACGGTTCATGCAGGTTAGCTTTTTGTGACGATCATGTGCAAGATGTAACAATGGGGTGCTGGGGGAAGGCAAATTCTTTCATCACTGCCATCAAAAGGCACACTGGCAAGAAATTTGCCATTAAATAAAAGATTACCTGTGACACAAAATTTGTCATTTACATGATGAAGTGCCCTTGTGGTCTAATGTATGTTTCTGAGATGCCTACTGAAGGTCAGAGCATCAGGATGCAAAAGAATACCAATGGAGAATATGAAAGTTCACCCATTGCAAAGCATTTTATTGAAAGGGGACATCAAGTATCCCCATTCCATGATGTAGAGCAGTGTTCTCCAACCTTGAGTCCCCAGATGTTTTTGGCCTACAACTCCCAGCATGCCCCAGCCAGCTATGCCCCAGTCTGGGGACCCAAGGTTGGAGAACACTGATGTAGAGGAACCTAGAATGTGTGTCTCTGTGTGTGTAATTGATATTTGATGTCATGGTATATGATTTTACCCTAATTACACCAAGAGAGAGCTGGCTCCCTAATATCATCTCCACGATCTATGGTCAAAAACAACATAGTTACACAGAAGCACTTGGATTTAGGCTGATGTGTATTGATGAAGGCAAAGTTTGAACAGGGGCAGTTTGGAATACTGACTCCTCCCCATTCAAAATGCCTCATCCCAATATGAGAAGAGCCAAGACCATGCCAAATTTGGGCCTAAGCTCATATTGCCTTGTACTGTGGTTTGCCAATCACCACCATGGGTACCAACTGACCTTCCCTCTTTCCATTGCTGCCATGCTGCCCCCTCCGCTTTCTTTCCTTCTTTTCCCCAAACTCTCAGCATGCTTCTCCCCGCCCTCCTCCATACATCTCTCTGGAGGCTTCTGTCTCCCTCATTCTTTCCCTCACTCGCTTCCTCCTTCTCTCCTGTGCCTAGAGTGTTGCAGTAGCAGCATCCCAGGAGCAAGAAGCCCTAGGGAATATAGTTCTCTGGGGCTCCTGATTCCATCACCATATCCACTTCCATTTTGCACGTTTTCCTTGCAAGTGCTCAAATAGACCTGAGGGCTTATTATTCAAGAGCTCTCAAGGGAAGATTACAAAAACAGAGTGGAAATTGATGCAAGTCAAGATAAGTTTGTTCATCCATCCCTACTGATTTGGGTTGCATCCTCATGGTGCTTTTTTAACTTTTTGCGGGGGGGGGGGGATTATAATTATTTTTAAAAAGATAGGAGCACATGTACAAGTGTGAGCTGTGCAAAGAGTACTGTTTTTAAAGCTGAATAACTTCACTGAAATATATTATTTTAAAGCCATGTCATGTGTATGTTGTTAGAGCACTATATTTGCTATTGCCCCGTAGGGATGTATGAATCAGCAAAACTTGGGCTCACCAAACTTCTTGAAATCCCATCTCGAAGCTTATTCCGACTCGAGTCTGTATCAGATTGCAAGTTTTGCTTGTTTTTTTCCTTTTGCATGAAAATCCATGCACATTTTTCCAAATGTATTCATCGATTGCGCATATCTTTGAAATGTATGCATTCTGCTCCCATTGATTAAAGCATATTTGTGCTTTTTCCCAAAAGTACACCCCTTTTCATGCACATTTTTCAAACGCAATTTTGGCGGTCCGCGAATCGCACTGCAAGCTCAGAAATGTATGGTCTTCCACTGCAGATTGCGTCTGAGTCCGTGTTCAGTCCTGAAGGCGTGAACTGGGTAAATCCTGATCAAATGTGAGTTGAATTGAATTTCTCATACATCCCTAGACTCATTCCCACATCATAGAAACCAGACAAAGTCTTCAAAGCACCCAGCATTAGCATGAGAAAGCCCTAAGTTTTGTTTTTGGTTTTAAAAACATATATGTGTTCGGTGGTAGAACACCTGCTTTGCATGCAAAAGGTCCCAGGTTCAATCCCTGGCATTTCCAGGTAGGACTGGGAAAGACCCCTGTCTGAAACTGGAAAGCCGCTGTCAGTCAGTGTCAACCATACTGAGCTAGATGGACCCGTGGTCTGACGCAGTATAAGGCAACTTCTTGTATTCCTGAAATTGTTTTTTTTTTCAGATCAGGAGAGTGTTGAGAAATATTGGCATGAGAAGAAGGACATGTAAACATATCAGTTGGTGATGGCATCTGTTATGTTAGTTTGGGGAGAAAACTTTTTGAGATGAAATGACATCCTGCACTTCATATTCTTTTGTACTGGAGTTCAAGGAGGTTTAAATTGGCTGACATGAAAAGTATGTAAAACAAGCCAACTCAATATAGAATAAAGGGAGGTGGGATGCCATGTTAATACTGAAATAAAGAAGGATTTGTCTGTTTGGATGGCGCCGAGGGTATTTGTTAGAGATGAAATGTAAAGTGCCAATGTTTAAACAAAGTAATGAGGTGAGATGATATTTTTACCTAGATTTTGAATTATACCTTGGGGATGATGAAATTGAGAAGAATGTACATTGAAGTTTCCTATGATCCTAGCATGGAAATGGATTCCTTACTACTGTATTTCATATTCCTTTCTCTGGAAACATCAGAGCACGCCTGCCAATGACATAAATAACATTTACTTGCTTGAAGAACATATGGTTTAGTAAGAAAATTAAGCATGGGGGAGAAGGGGAAACAAACCAGGTAGAATTAAAATACAAGGATGGCAGTTCATATGATGATGTCTGAGGACTAGGCAGAAGAGGACGATCCTTCTGGGAACACATTCAGGCTTGCCCAGCCTTGGAGAAGATATCTAGAACAGAGTTGGGGTGGAGATTTCACCCTAATTGGCTCAACGTGCTCTTCTGAGAACCTATTTCAGGACCAAATGTCATGATACGTCAAATACATAGCATGCAGCTGACCCTCTCTTTGGTTTTTGCTCACATGTAAACAGATACATATCAGGGCCACTGCACTTGGGAAGGGACATTTTAAACCTTCTTCTCCAGCCACCTGTTTTCCAAAGTCCCACACACACCCTACCCATAGGCCTCCATTGGCGCCAATGCATTCGGGAGGCCATATGCTTACTTGTGTCATGGGTGAAAAACAAAGAGTGAGTCAGCTGCACACTACGTATTTAAAGATCATGTATTCTGACCCTCAGAGTACAATCAAATGTTCTAACCACTGTAACAGAATTCAGTTACAAGAACCCTGGTTAGTCCATTCCAATGCTCAATAGTTGGCTCACTTGCCAAATAACCCTTCATGTGGGGTGACCACTTATGAATCACCCAAAAAGAGGACAAAAGAGGACAGTGATTTGCATAAAATGTGCATATGCATATGCACATTTAGAAATGATTATATTATAATTTAAATATAAATATTGTACATCTTGCCATAGGGCTGAATACAATGTTAGTCCTACATAGAGTAGATCCACTGAAATGAATGGGACTTAAGTTAGTCGTAACATGACATAGTGTGGAAGACTGTGACCAGGTGACCTGTATGCCTTGCTCATCTGCTATCCAGGTGCTGTTGACAGGCAACTTCAAGGCCCAGCTCTTCCTTCTGATAGTTCTTTACCTTTAGACCATAGAGGACAGTCCTCCAACAGGCCTTCAAATAAAGGATTATCCTCTGTAAAAGAGGACACATGGCCACCCTATGTTCACATGAGTGGCCTACTCATCTGAGCAGTTTTGACATAGGAATGGTAAACTCATGGTTTTCCTTCTGTAGACCAGAAAAATGGCAATTTGTTTCACATGATCTGCTACAATAATTGTATATCAGTCACAGCTCAACCCAGTCCATTTGGCTGCCTGAGGTGTCTGAATTACTGGGGTGAAGAACATATGTAATTAGAAATCTGGGGGGGAAATCACTGCCTGAACTTTCACATCACAGAGGCCCTTCCTGCCGTCCCTCTAATTATTCTTAATGTGACAATGTGAGAAAGGGACTTTTCTGTAGTGACCCACACACACACACACACACACACACACCTCTGGAGCTCCTTCACCTGGGAGATCTGTATGTCTCCTTCACTGCTTGTGTCTAGGAGGACAATTGTTGTTTCCCATTTTAATCAGGCTTTTGAGAGACCTCCTAGTGTTTTTGGCTGCTGTGGGCTCTGGTTTTTTTCTATAGTTGTTTATATTATTTTACCATTTTTAATGTATGACCTTATTTGTGTGGAAAAGCAGGATATAAATGATTTTTATTAGATAACAGATAGATAGATAGATAGATAGAAGTTTAACAGCAGCCTGGTCTACTGTCATGATAATTTCTGAACCTTTAATGTTGACAACCAATCTTGCAAACTCTATTTTAAGTCCACTCTTGTGCATGCTTAACCAAAACTAAAATCAGCAAAGATTTAGTATTTAGACTTAAAAGAACATCAGACTTGCAGATTTGCTTTCCTCTGCTTGTAAATTCTAAATATTTCATTCTTTTTAAAGAGAGCCAATCCTATGCATGTTTAGCCATAAATGCAGGATCTAGCTTACTAAGCTCTCTTACTAACTTGTATATCAGAGTTTGATAATATAGACACTAGTCCTAATGCCTGTCTGCTGTCCGCAGTAATATGTCCGATCTGCACACTCCATCTGTCAATCTAGTCACCCTCCTATATAAAACCCTCCACAACTAAATTATGCCAACTCTAACTCAAATCAAAGCCTATAGAAAAGCTAAGGGTTGTTCATAGAGTCCTTCTCTGCAGTACCACCAACTAGGGATGAATGGAACAGTCTATATCTGGTCCATTTCAGTTTCAAATGTATGCAGTCATAATTCTGTCAGTCTATATCCAGTCCTAAGTCAGCTTCAAATGTATTCAGTCATAAGTCCACTGCTATCCCATTTCCCACACCAGTCTGCTATTATTGTTGCTGTTGTTGTTGTTTTATTATTTTTATGTAATTTATTTATTTTAAAAACCACTCATAGAACAGGGAAGAGCCATCTGGATCAGACCAAGTGTCATTGAGTCCAGCATTCGTTCACACATTTCAATGGGATCCCACAAGCAGGACATGAGTGCAACAGCACCCTCCTGCCATGTTTCCCAGCACTGGTGTACATAGGCATCCTGCCTATGCACCTAAAAATCTGCATTTATTTTCAAATGCAACTGCCCTAATATACACATTTTTATACACAACTTTCCCTATTATATGCATTTTTGTATGCAAATTTCCCTAATGTATGCAGTTTGTACGCAATAGTTGAGCCAAGAACTGCACTGCAATGTTTGGAGAACTGCACAATCTGAAGGATAGCTGTGTTTCATCCTGCATATTCATCCAGGAAGTGTGAATTAGGCCCATTCACTTAAAAATGCAGACCAAACACAATTCTTCCCATCCCTACCAAGTAGTTTCTTCATCTTCTCTGCATTAACCTTCAGTTTTTTACCCTCATTCAGTCTAAAACTTCTTTGAGATACTGGCCAGTTTTTTAGCATGCACTACATAAATCCTTTGTGCCAACTTTAGCTGATTTTATAACAATCAGATTGTTAAGGCTTTATAATACTTGTTTGATCATTCCACCTTAACTATACAGACACAACAGTGAATGTATAATGCATTCTTGCCAGTGGTCAGCACAGCAACTAGATTCCAGTTTGTGTTCCTGAGAGAAAAGCCAGAAGGGAAAATAATGATATGTGTTATGTATTTTCCCCCCCTCTTTATTATTTTCTTTTTCTTTTTATGCCCTTCCTCAGAATACAAGGCATGTGTGTTCAGTTATTTATTTGTTTGTGATTTTGTATATTTTCAATACATTTTTCTTAGGGAAAGTCTAGTTTAGGTGTTTGTAAAATGTAAAAAAAAAAAGTTTCAATAAATATAAAGTTAAAATAAAGAATAATAAATGGATTCTACTTAGTACAGTCAAGGAATCTGCTTGTCTGTGCCAGGAGGCTACAGTATATCTGCCTGACATCAAACCAGTATCAGGGCAATGCTCTTTCAAAATATTTACTGAGCAAGAAGTTTTGATGGTGGGTGGAAGATAACAAAATCGAGAGAGGAGTTAATAATTTAAAGCTTAGGATGTAGTGAATTCTTTTCTTGGTGCCTCGAATACTATGGCTCTGTGTCTGTTTATACTGCAAGCAATTCTTTAAAATTCAGATCTTGTGCTACTTCCCAAATCTTAAACTTCTCAGCCATATAGCTCAAAGAGAACTTATATGAGAAATCAGTGGTGGGTTTGCTTGCTCTGAGTCTATAAAACTGTGTGTGGGTGGGGTGGGGTGGCTTCAGGGTTTGTTCATCCAATAGCACATATATTGATAAGAATGACTTGGTTAAGGGTGGGTGAATTTGGAGACAGGAATAACTATGTAAAGCAGACCAGTAGTAATTTCGTTATTTGCTTTCACATGCAAGGGCAAAAGGTGGTTTGAATATTCAGCCCCTGCTAACACCTGTAAGTAGAGTGCCAGCCAAGTACACTGAGAGATCGTTGCAAGTCCCAGCAGGATTGGGAATGCAAGATGGACAGAGGATGGTCACCATGGTGTCATGTCCCCTGGATCTGAGGCTCTGCATTACTCCGAGGACAACTCAAATTCAGATAGGTCAAGGTCAGCCAAGGGGAGGCTGGTGGCGCCAATGTTAGTTGGGTTGTGTATACACTCCAGGCTTTACTCTGAACTTTAAAGGAGCTATCCATGGTGCTGAACCTATTTTGAGGCTAGGAATTCACACCTTGGATAGCTCCTTTAAAGCTCTGACCAAAATCCAGCATGGATTCACAGCCCCACTGACATTGGAGGCCACCAGCCTTCCCTGGGTCACCCCACTTCGGGGAGAGCTGTTGACATCCCCATGTATACAATCCCAGCCTGAGAATGTAGATCTCCCACCATCTGACTCTGAGAATGGACATCTCCTGCCGCTTCTCCTGTCCCTCAGTCACAGGGGAGCATGATGCCTCCCTTGTGGCCTTCCAGCATTTTGCTGTTTCCAGTTGTGCCATTAGCATCAAAATGGTAAGTAGTTCTTTCTGTAGCAATTCTTAGTCATGGTGCTGTACGAATATTTTGATTCTTCCATTTTCAGTCACTCATGGGAGGTGCGGGTGGTGAACTGAAAGCTCCAGCGAAAGAGTCTGGGGAGGTGAGAATTTTAAATAATTTCTCCTTGGGAGGGGGGGGTGCAGGGGTTCCATTACCTTTTTAAGTGTAGGAGGTGGCTGAGAGGCTAATATCTTTAAGAACACCCATGCACTTGCAGCAGCATGGAACTCTTTTCAGAGAGGCTTCTCCAGCACAGCAGCTCTTCCTAAACGCCTACATGAGAGTGCGAGGTCATGGGGTCTCATAGGAGTTCAGAGCCGAACTAAACACTCTTCTAACTACACACAGCAGAGCTATAGAATCCATGGAGACGGGGTTTTTTTTTCTCTTTTTTGAACCTACCGTGAGTGGGTGTGGAAATTTTGGCACAAAGATGGGAGGGGGAAAGCATAAATCCTGCCACCCAAACTGCCATGTCCCTGATCTGAATCGGGGTCATGTGTGTTTACACAGAGGTAAGTAAATCAATCACACATAACTTCCATGCATGATTTAAAGAACATCTAGTTGGCCCTTAGGAACAGCTGCTGGGCTGAAAGCCTTTTGGGGGGGAAGGGCCCTGCGATGTTGCAACAGTGCACGGGGTGATTTTAAAGTAAGAAAATAAAAAGAAGATACACACACACACCCTTCAGCCATCACCTACACTTCAAAAGGTAAGCAGAAACCCTGCCCCACCCTCATTGAGAAAATTATTCCACACATTCTCTCCTCCCTGCAAAAGAGGCCGGAGGAAGAAAGAAAAAAAAATGATGCCTCTTTCATAGGGAGTGAGAAAAATCATGAAAATAGGGGGTGAGATTCGGCACAGCGCTAGTGGACAATGAAGAGAGTCGCCTTGGAGTTCAAGGGCACTTTCTGTCCTGTTACTTTATACATGTCCTCAAGTACAGTTTTCCAAAAGCCCTGTACCACTTTACATACAAGTCCACCACATGTAGAAAGACACATCGGACTCACTGTTCTGCTAATATAGTTATAGGGTACAGGACACACACACACCTGTATACCATGCTGGCTCCAGGTTTTTGAGGGCCCTCGGGCAAGAAACCATCCATCATTCCCCTCCCTCAGTGGACCAACCTTCTGACCGCCATTGTCGCCAACTGCCACTGCTCCTCATCCTCTCTCCCTGCATTGCGACCATTTGCTTGCTTGGCAGGCAGAGAGCCAAGGAGCAGGTAGGCAGCGACATCTACTGCTGCTTCTTCTCCCAACCAAGGTCGTCTCTGGGCCAGAGACAGAGACAGGTAAACAAGCCGGCTGCAGTGATGAAGAGGAGAAGCAAGTTCAGGGGGTTCTTGTCAGTGGGCCCCTTCTGGGGTGTGAGCCATTGGCAGTTGCCCAACCATGCCTACCCTTGACGCCGGCCCCTGCCTGTGTACTACTACTAATAAGATGGTGTTTTGACCTATAACAGACCAAATGGCTCAGGCCTTTTATACTTCAAAAGCAGATTGTGTCCACGTCCATGTTTGGTCTGGAAGCTGCGAACTGGGTAAATCCTGATTTAAAAAATGAACTGAAATGAATTTCTCATACATCATCAGGCGATCACTCGTGACCGAGTAAGATTGTCTTCTAGGATAAAAATTACAAAAGGAGATTTTAAAAAGGAGGAAATTCTAAAGAAAATTGTGTAGACTCTAGCGATGGGTCCGTAAGTGACTGTGGAAGCCAATTCTAGATCCACACAGCTTCCCACAGTGAGGACATAGGTTACCAGATGGAAGATGCTCCTGTAAAGGATTCGTTTGACGTGCTTTTCGCTTAGCGCGTTTCCCCCTTTCACCTTGCACTCGGGCTTCTTCAAAGTCCATAGAACCTTTGTGAAAGGCCAACCTCCAGTTAGATCGTTCACGGGTCAGAGCTTCCCAGTTTTCGATGTTTATATTGCATTTTTTTAGATTAGCCTTAAGAACATCTTTAAACCTCTTATGCTGACCACCGATATTCCGCTTTCCATCCTTGAGTTGGGAATAAAGTAACTGCTTTGAGAGACAGCAGTCAGACATTCAAACAACATGACCAGTCCACTGAAGTTGGCGTTGAAGGATCATTTTTTCAACGCTAGTAGTCTTTGCTTCTTCCAGTACACTGACATTTGTTCGCCTATCTTCCCAAGTAATTCGCAGGATTTTCCGGAGGCAACGTTGATGAAATCTTTCAAGGAGGTGGAAGTGATGTTTATAGATAGCCCATGTTTCGCAGGCATACAATAAAGTTGGTAATACAATGGCTTCATAAACGAGTGTTTTGGTCTTCTTACAAATATCCCGATCCTCGAACACTCTATGTTTCATTCGAGAAAACACGGCACTTGCGGAGCTCAAACGATGCTGGATTTCACTGTCAATGTTAGCTGTAACAGAAAGATAGCTGCCAAGATAGAGAAAATGATCGACATTTTCCAGTATTGTCCCGCCAAGCTGGATAGATGGCATCACCAGAGGGTTAGCTTGCACTTGCTGATGAAGCACTTTGGTTTTTTTGATGTTAAGTGAGAGACCAAATTTTTCGTATGCTTCTGCAAAAGCATTTAGGATAGTTTGGAGATCATCCTCTGAATGTGCGGAGACCACATTATCATCAGCAATACTGAAGTTCCACAACGGAGGTTGTAATTACCTTACTTTTTGCTTTCAGCCTGCTGAGATTAAAAAGCTTTCCATCTGATAGTGGTGGGGCCGAGCCTGGAGTCGGCTGGAGGCTCGCTCCGGGCTTGGCCCCCCCGCGAGCGGTGCGGAGCATTCTCCGCGCTGCTTGAGCCGCCGCTGGAGGATCCCCCCGCCACCCCGCTGCTGCTGCCGCCGCCGTAAAACCCACCGCCGCCACCACCACCCCGCCATCGTCCTACCTGGTCCAGTGCTCCTGCACCGCTGCGCGCCTCCATCACCGCTGCCGGCAGAGCCACTGCTCCGGCGCGCTGGACCCCTGCCCACGCTCTGTTTTTGCGCAGGGAACCTTGGCAACAGGGATTAAACAGTCCTGTTGCCATGGTTCTCCCCGCCAAAAACAGAGTGCAGGGTCCCATCGCGTCACTTCCTCCGCGCCGGAAGTGACGCAATGGGACCCAGCGGACAGGGAAAACAGGCTCTCCGCTCTGCGGAGAGCCTTTGGTAAGTCTGCGTGGGTGGCAGAGATTCTTGGCGGACACGAGCAGGCCCAGTTCGGGCCTCGCTCGTGTCCGCTGAGAATCTCGGCCACATCCCTTTCCACACCAGTGGGAAATTTCCCCTCGACAAGATGTAAAATCATGGCGATGAAAATAGCAAATAATGTTGGGGCAATAACACATCCCTGTTTAACACCTGGCCCCACTTTAAATGGAGCACCATGAGAGCCGTTGTTGTCCAAAACCATTGCTGTCATGTTGTCATGGAGAAGTCGCAAGATATTCACAAATTTTATTGGGGCATCCAATTTTCATAAGGATAGTCCAGAGAGCTGTTCGGTCTACAATATCAAAGGCCTTAGCCAGATCAATAAATGCCATATAAAGGGGTTGATCCCCAAGCTGGATAGTTAACCTCTTGCACAAAGTAGATGGTGAGATGAAAAACATAGGCCAGTAAATGCACATCAGAATGTGCATTGAAATGCACATTCTCTGATTACGGATGTTTGTCGGTACAGCATTATTCCTAATGGAAAGTGTATTCCAAGGGACATTCAAATGTGCATTCCCAGCCACAATTAGTTCAGATAGTCAACACTCCTGCACTGGCTTGTCATAATAATGCACAATAGTTTGTGCACTGCTTTTGGGGACGGGGGTATATAAACCAAGAACCCCACATGTACAAAAGTTGATTAGAAAAGTGAGTATTCTATAGACTTCCAAAGGATATTGAAAAGTATTGGGAGGCAAAGCAGAAGACTCTACAGATGTAAAGAGATAGTTTCCCCACCTCTCTATATTTATAAAATGGCAAATGTCTGCAATTTGGTGACTGCTGCTGTTCACATGTGAAACTGTTGACAATCCCAAACAAATTTTGTGAACCTTCAGAACCAGAGATATATACTGGTGAATGTTGACAGTCACTAAATGTGATTGTCAGAATTAACTTGTGTATGTCTGGAGAGTAGGAAAATCAATATCTATTTTTGGTCATCCATGAAATGCATCTGGGATTGTCAGCATTCACTAGGAGTGTATGAGAAATTTGTTTCAGTTCAGTTTTGATCTAGGTTTACCCAGTTTTCACCTTCTGGACTGAACACAGACTCAGACGCAATCTGCAGTCAAAGTATGTACATTTCCGAGCTTGCAGTGTGATTCACAGAACAAAAAATGTGTTCGACAGCATGCATACATTTGAAAAATGCAGATGAAAAAATATGTACTTTTGAAAAATAAGCACAAACACGCTTTAATCAATGGGAGAAGAATGTGTACATTTCAAAGATGCACACAACTGATGCAGAGATTTGGGGGAAAATACACATGGATTTTCATGAGAAAAGAAAAAAACAAAGCTCACAATCTGATCTGGACTCGAGTCAGAATGAGGCGAGCTTTGAGATGGAATTCGGAGAACTCCAGCAAGCTCAAGTTTTGCAGATTTATACATCCCTAGCACATGTGAATGTTGTTCATCCTTCATATATTTAGCTAAGCTACTTACTGACACACACTCACCTGGCCAGCCCTGCCAGGTCACTAGATTGAAAAAGTTATGCTCTGAGTTGGACACACTTTTTCTTCCTTTTTCCTCTTCAGTAGTTACAGGCAAGTGAAACTCACATGATAACAACTTTGGCTCTCTAACCCATTTGTCAGACTTCCAGAGCAATCCTACAATGTCTACTAAGAAGAGAGCTTGTTTGGAGGTTCTGGCAAGGGAGTGCAGCTATCGTGTACCCTTGACCAAAGAACAGTACACTCCTATCTGGGCTGGTTGTCCTCTTCCACCAAGCACTCAGCTTCGGGAGGGACACACATGGAGCGGTGAGAGAGGAAGGGGACGCCTGCCTAGCCAACCAGATCTGCCAAATTAACCCTGGTGATCAATGGGTTGACAGATGTTGCAGCCAGATTGCCCTCACATCATATTTACCAAGAATTAATGGGATTGTGTTTAATGGGATTTGCTCCCAGGTAAATGGGTTCAGGAATGAAGCCCAAATGTTCACTGATGCAACTAGTTTCAGACCGTCTTTCTTTGCACTCAGCATCTAATATTAAACAAGACTGGGTGTAGATCATTCTGCCGCTTTGAGACCTGCTTAAACACTGTTTGATCATTTACAAGTGGCCAAATTCTGTTCCATTAGACAGATTTTATTCCTGCACACTTCCTGATAAGAAGCTGACATTTCCACTCTCTCATTAAACTAAACGGGTTCGCTGGTAGATGTCCCAAAAGATTAATAAAATGGCTTGTTGTAATTCAGAACCATGTATTGTGTGGTACAATAGTACAGACTTATCCTGAACAAAACCTTAGTCCTTAACCAATTTTTTTTTTAAAAAAATGAAGGCTTTTCAAATATAAAGGCAGGGAATGTGGGAGGCTACAGTTGATGAGCTATAGAACATTATGTTAAATACAATCTGACACCTTTTCCCAGTAATTTGAGGGAGATCCAAGAGGAAAGGTTCTTCATCATCTCATTGTGGGAAGAGAAATATTCATGATTTCTGTACCTCTACTATTAGTACAGGATGGGTGGAAATGTTTTAAGTCAAGCAGATATTGGAAATAAAGTGTTTTAAACCTTGTGCCTCATGATTTTAAATTCTCTCTCCTCTTTCTCTTGGTATTTCTCCATAGAAGCAAACAAAAAACAAAATGATGGTGGTGGTACCACTGGCATGATTCATTTTTAGATTGAGGGGTGGATTCAGAGCAATTAGTTGCACTCACGTCCCCTTGAAATCAATGTGAAAACTTAGTAATGATGACTAATTTTAGTCCCACTGATTTCAAGGGGACCTACATGCAACTAACTTGCTCTGGCTCCACCCTATGGGCTTTAACCAAACATGCCTGAACATAAAGTTTGTGGCTACAAACACAAACACATGATTGAATCTGGAATTAGTCACACACATTTCTTAACATTTCCTATTTAGCTGTATTAGTCTATTGCAGCAAAAACAGCAAAGTGTCTTGTACACCTTAAAGACTAACAAATACAATCTGGCACAATTCATCGGATGCGTCTGATGAAATGGACAGTGTCCATGAAAGCTTATGCCAGAACATATTTGTTAGTTTTTAAGACTCTTTGTTGCCATTTCTTAAAGTTATTTCAGGTGTTATGTCTGTGTTTTTCAGTATTATGCTTTTCATGTTTGACAAATACGTGTGGAGAAAAAATGCAACAACTTACAATTCCAAGGACAGTGCGTGATCTTGAAGATGTAATATTAAGCTTGCTGAGACAAAAAAAATTCCGTCAAACTTGGATAGGTTGCATTGGTCATTCAGAATGAAGTGATTTGTTCTGACTCAAGTATCCTGTACATTCTTAAGTCCAGTGCTACTCAACTTAGTGCTGACTAGAGATGGAGAAATCCACAACACATTGAAATGAGTTCAGATTTCTATGAATCCGACCTGCGGGTTTGCAGTGGACTGGATTTTTTCGAGTCACATGGATTCTGTGGACTTGCGGACTGGTTTTTCACTTGGGGGGGTGTTGCACTAATTCTCATTAGTGCTAATTCTCATGAACTAATTCGCATTAGTGCATTTGCGCAAGTGGTTTAGCGCTGATGTACTTTAGCGCTAATGTGAATTAGCGCAAGTAGAATGAAATTCTGGTTTGGGGGGGAAAAACCGATTCCATCATTTAGCAGATGACAGAATAAAAGACCACTGACAATCCGTGAAACACAGACAGAACAAATTTAACAAAATCTGTATATCCCGAGTCTTGATAGATAGATAGATAGATAGATAGATGAGAACTCCTTTTGTAATGAGGGTGGACAATAAATAAATAGTAATCCTAGGTCTGCTTTGAATATATAAACTCAGAATTAAAGATTTAAAGATGGCATGATGAGCACAGTGTTGATTTCTCTGCAGAGACATGGCTATCCTGGCTTCCAGGTTTTTCTGAGGAGTGAAATTGACATGAAATTGACACATCTTTGTCAGCGGTCATTCTACACATTCTTTTCTCTTGCTAATACTATCAACCTAAATTCCTCCTGAATCACTTTATTCATTAAGGTTTATGAAAGCACATTTTGATGCTTAGAAGGAAGGTTCTAGAAAGGTGCATAAGGCTGTCACTGAAATTTACAGTACTTTGTAGCAGAAAGAAAGGAAAAATAGGAGGTTGAGTAATGTTGAATATTCTTAGGGGTGGGTGATCTGCCAAGACCCGACCCACCTCCGGCTCAGCGGACGCTGACGCTGCGCTCATCAAGCTGGGCCAATAGTTGCCATGCACCGCACCACTCTCCAGACTTTCAGGTCCAGGTAGGTCGCCATTTACAGAGAAAATGCCTTAAGATATGTCAAAAGTGGCCACAATTTGTGCAAATTATGCAAATTATGGTCGCTTTAGGTGTATCTTAAGGGATTTTCTAGGTAAACAGCGGCCTGCCAGGAACTCGGAAGCCACTTCCCCTGCTCGACTAGGGAGAACGCAAGTTGAGCTGGGGAAGAGGTAAGCGGGATGGAGTTCGTGGGGGTCAAGCCCGGCTAGTCCACCAGATTTTTTTCCCCCTGAATGAAATCCTCACACATCCCTACCTTGATGGCTAATGGTATATGGTTTTAAATCGCTTTGTTATATTCTTACTCATAACATCTGAAGAGGCAGCATTGTCATCAGGCTACTGGAAATAAAGTTATTACACTTACCCTGTTGTAACTCCATCAGCATCCTGATCATAGTTATGCTAGAGAAAGCCATTATGACGGACAGGGGATTGCATATATATTAAGAGACCTCTGGCCTGTGGTCAAAATGAAGCCTGCAGAGCCTCTTCATTTGGTTTGTAGCATCTTCTTCCTGTCCATGGTAACCTTTTCAAAGTCTAATTGCAGCAAAGAGGAGCTGATTTCTGAGAGGGTCACAGCTGGAAAGAGCTTGTTGCCTATCAACTAGACATCATGGTTTATAGCAAACTCTGGTTAGTTTAACAAGCCAGCTTCATTATCCACAGTTTGAAGCTGGCTTCTTTTGAAAATGACCAGAGTTTGTTACAAACCGTGATCTCTGCTCCATGCACAACAACAAGCCAATATTCTGTGGAAGTGCACTAAATTCTGCCAAAGCCCTCCTTCTAGCTGTGCAAGAGAATGAGAGGAGAGGGGGGAGTGTGCATGCCAAGTCTTACTTGGGCTTGTTCCAGCTCATGCATGTAGCAATAAACCACGGTTTACGGTTGTGTGTGGCTGCATGCATCGTGTAGTTGTACATATGTAGCTCTATGCAGATCTTCATATGATTGCATGTAGGTCTGAAGCAGGGGCAGCGCACGCAGTCCCTGCCTACTCCCCTCTGCTATGCATGTTCACTGAAGAAGGGTTAATGAAATCTTGTAAAAATATGTTTAATTTAGAACATTTCTTCAAGCAATTTTCTCTCCAAGGGTATTTGTCGCTCTTAAGACTTCACCGCCCCTACTGTGGATGGGAAATTAGTCTGGCTCTAGGGGCCCACTGTGGATATGCTGTGTGAAGTCCCTGTGTGTGGTGCGCTCTGGAACATGGTGTTGATGTGTATCACCATTGAATTTTGAGTGCGTTTTGACCACTGAGTTTTCTTTTATCAGTGAGCTTGAACTTAACATTTTAAGACAAGTTTCACAACTTGTCAAACAACCAGATGAAATCCTTCAGGGCAGTATTCAGCTCAAGCTGGCCTCTGGCTATAGAGGATGCAAGAACATCTGAGAAGAGATTGTTTTTTGTTTGCTTATTTATTTAGGCTGCAATTCTCCCCACATATGGCTTGCACAATGAGGGAAGTGGGGCTCATTGTGGGAGCCTCCTTTAGCTGAAACGTTAGCCTACCGCATCTTCAGGCCCCAGGGCAGGTAGTAATACATCAAAGCTGAAAATTATGAAGAAAAACGTGGAATCAAATCCAATGTTGGTTTAGGCAAGCCACTGAGAGCCAGTATACAATACAAGTCTTCATAAAAAGGAATGCCTATACTACACTGAGTCTCCAAAGTGGAGGAAATTCCATGATAACAGAGCAGATATTGAGTGCATCTCTGCGTATGTGTGCAGGTCATTGCGTATGTTGGGTGCAGAAATACAACTGTGCAAGTTTGTTAGAGTGGTGTCTTCCAACGTGTCCCTTTTCTCTTCTTCTTTGAAATCCTGGGTTGAAATTGCATGCTGTCATATTCCACTGCTAAACCAAAAAAGATATAGGCATATTTTTAATCAGCTCTCAGAGCGATAGAAAATTGACCCGGATTGGAAAATGGATACCTTGTTATCAATGTGGCTGGATTAATAATCTGCACATCAGAACCTGACTTATCCGGAGTCAGACGATGGGTCCATCTAGCCCAGTATTGTCAACACTGACTGGCAGCAGCTCTCCAGGGTTTCAGGCAGGCATTTTTCCCAGCCCTATCTGGAGATGCTGGGGATTGAACCTGGGTCTTTTTTCATGAACACAAGCACAGGCTCTGCCCTTCCCCAAGGGGAATACACTGCTGAGAAAGCTATTGCATCCAGATCAGGGAATAAGGAAATGAGACAACATCATTGGGTTTAAACAAGGGCCACCACTTTATTAACTGAATTAGAAAATCTGCCATTGAATCATCCTTATCTATTTAACTTAGCTACCAGTCTGCTAGTGTGGTTAAAAATATAAAATCCTTGGGCTGTTTCTGCTCCAGTCATAGCCCATTTGCAGGTGAGCTTCATACTGGCTTTAAGCCCCGGAGCAGCGGTGCAGCTAGGCAATTATAGACCCTGGACTTAATGGTCTTATGCCCCCACCCCTCCCACTTTAGATGGCCATGTGTATTAGTCGTGAAGCAGACAGCTAACATTTTTCTACACATGCACACAGATACACACACATACAAACTCCATAGTTTAGCATTACATGCAAATTAGGTCAATGATTTTTCAGAGTTCCCAATCTCACTGAGACATGCACAGTACTATAGGCACTGGCTGTGCTCCATCCTTCAATTGACCTATTTGTCACCTTGATCCCCCAACACACACACACATTCAGTGCACATTATTTGAAGGCCTGTATGTTTAACATTCCATGTTATTAACATTCCACATTCTCTCCTCTCTGTGTGTATATATACTGTGTGTGTGTGTGTGTGTGTGTGTGTTTGTATACACACACACACACACACACACAAGGAATGTATGAGAAATTCATTTCAGTTCATTTTTGATGAGGATTTACCCAGTTTGCACCTTCTGGACTGAACACAGACTCGGAGGCAATCTGCAGTCAAAGTCTGTTCATTTCCAAGGTTGCAATGTGATTCAAGAACCAAAAAAACCATGCTCGACATTATGCATACATTTGGAAAATGTGTGCTTTTAATGAATGGGAGAAGAATGCGTATACTCCAA
Source organism: Shinisaurus crocodilurus (assembly GCA_021292165.1). Taxonomy (NCBI): domain Eukaryota; kingdom Metazoa; phylum Chordata; class Lepidosauria; order Squamata; family Shinisauridae; genus Shinisaurus; species Shinisaurus crocodilurus. Next base: position 153,267,010 of record CM037877.1, on the reverse strand, counting down.
AGACGCGCACAATTGATGAGTACATATGGAAGAATACGCCTGGAAATACGCACGGATTTTCATGGGAAAAGAAAAACACAAAGCTTGCAATCTGATATGGACCTATGTCAGAACGAGCTTCGAGATGGAATTCGGAGAACTTCAATGAGCTCAGGTTTTGCTGATTCACACTCACACATCCCATACACACACACACACACACACACACACACGTACAAACTCTCTCTCTCACACACACACGCACACACACACACGTATACACACCTGTCCACCGTCTCTTCTTAAATTTCTTTGCCAGCCCTGGCAAAAGTACCACTGGCAAAATAAGACCACATCATCATAAGACTTTCTGAACATGCTGTGAGACTTGTGAAGAGTCATGTTGGGGACACAGCTCTGTAGCAGAGCAGAAAGTCCCAAGCTGAAGGTCTGACACATGTTGGAGAGTCCCTGCCCATCAAAGCAGAGAGCCCTGGGCAAGCTAGACCAATGGTCTGACTCAGTATAAGTAACCTTCATATGCTATATGACACAGGTGGGGAACCTCTGGTCCTCCAGATATTTTGGGTTCCAACTCCCATCAGCCCCAAGTAATCCAACAAACTCTCCAACAAGCCACAGATTCCCCCCTGCTCTATAATATTCAGGTAAGAAAATATGTGAGAAGCAATTTTCATTTGTATAGAAGTAAAGAGGCTCACAGAAAATACCGGCAGATGGAAACAGTTGTTCCAATGAAAGTGAGTCATGGGGAATCTTCCCATGAACATTCTTCCCATCTGATGGCCAAGATGTTGTTAGTAAAGAGATGTTTTCCAAGGTTATTTGTTTCTCCCCTTCCAAACATCGTGACAGAAGCTCCTTGACATGTTTTTCCACCTGGATTATTTCATTCCTAGCCACGGGGAGCGTAGGGGGTCATTAAGAGGTAATCAGTTTTGGCATAGAAAACAAAAATCCTCTCAATCGGTGCAATAAGTACAGTAGATGGAATTTTGCTGTAAGGCTCATTGATCGGTGTCTACTAGTAATGGCAAACTGTCTTAAAAAGACAAAGTGACGGAATATGTGTTTCTAATTCCTCAATAGGCCAGTCAAGCAATTTCAATCATTTTCATTAATGAGAAAAGTCTCCCTTCAAACAGCCATCATTCCCTCTAATTTTTCAGTACTGAGGGTTACCGTTGTTTTACCATCGTGGAGACAGATGGGCAATCCACGTTTGTAATATAACAAGCAACTAAGGTTAGCTGGAGCCTACAAGTCCAGAATAACAGAGAGAATTTAAAAAAAATGAGGAAGAACCTAGTTGGATCAGACTGAAGATCTCTCCAGTTTAGGTTCCACTATCGAGCCACCTTCCTCTATATACATCCAATTGACCACTGAGATCTGCAGAGGAGGCCTTATTGGTCAATCAGTGACCAATAGAATGTATGTCCCCAGTTACTGGCATGTAAACAGGCCTTCTCAGTAGTGGCACTCATCCCCTGGAACATGCTCCCAAGTATGGTTCGAGAGGCATAAACTGTGGCAAGCTTCAAGCACCCCTGTTTATACAAGCTTTCCCTGACCTGTAATGGACTATGACACGGTTCTGTTTTATTGTTATCATTGGTATAATATAATGCTTTTAATTCTTTATTACTTTATGCTGTTTTAATATTGTATTATATATGCATTTTAGTGTGACATTTAGAGATGTTGGACAGTATCCAGTGAGGCCACTCTGCTTCCACTGATTCCATTGTGCTCATGGGATCCACCCTTTGAAAAACAAGGATTTGGCACTTCTAAAAATAACCCCGGAATCAAGTGGAAATGCTAGTTCCTGGATAGGAACTAACAAATGCAGTGAGGAAGTCCTACTAATAAGAGTTTTCTTCGCTGTTATGATACACTGCATTTTTAAAAATTCAACTCATTGATTATCCGGTTGACAAAATGCAAAATCTAAGTGCAATCCTACACATCTCTGTTCAGAAGTCAGCGCCATTGTTTTCAATGGGGTTTACTGTGAAATGAATATATGGTTGCAGATCTAAGAGTCTTTTTGGGAAAACAAATTATGGTCTTTTATCAACCACTCGCAATTCTAACAGCTGGATTTCAGGTTTCTTAATTTGTATGTTTCTCATCCGATTGTCTGAAAGATTTCACACTGGTGCACCAGTTAGAAAGATGGAAGAGCTTTTGTGATGTGCATTTTCAAACATTAATGCTATCATTTGCATGCTAAAGAAATGAAATTTTGATTTTACAGAGGCCACCAAGGATTAATTTAATGGTTTTGGTAGAGTTTAGATTTCCTCCCAGGAGGTATGAAGGTTAAAAGGTACATCTTGCTAAATATTTAAAATCTTTAACCTTTCTGGTTTGATCCCAATGATCCTGGGGAAAGAAACCACTTACATAGCTGAGCTGTAGCTTGCTTAAAATTTAAATAGTTCTCCTTTGTAAATCCTGAGCTATTGTACCTAATGCTTCTACTATTTCTATGTCAGGCTTTGTAATAACATTTTAAATCTGCACTTGATGCATTTTTCAACATGCCTCCCAGATTTTCTGAGATTGTGAAGCACAGAGAAAGGTAAGAATATATATATATATATATATATATATCTGCTTCTGTATCTCTGAACTTGTTGAGTTTTCTTGCTCAGTAGTTCTTGTTATTCTTTCCAACAGTTCATGGGGAAATTGGAGAAACTTATCTATTAATTTGCATTCAAGGAGTTTTTATATACATTGATTAGCTGACATCCAGTTCCACCTGTTGCACATTGTGTGACATCAAGTTAATCCATATGCATGAGGTTTTGGGTAGAGAGGCATTCCATATAAAGCATCCAGTCTTATATCAGATAGTATTAATAATCATACCAAGCATTTATATTGCACATTTTAAGTATTCACAGGGTTCATTATCCATGTCATCCTTACAGCATTCCTATAGGGTAGGCCAGTGATATTATCCCAATATTGTAGGGATGTGCGCGGAGCTCAATTGGGGGGTGGAAGTCCGGCGAACTCACCAGGCTCAGCACCCCGAGCTCTGCTCGCCCTAACTTTTCCCCGGCTCAACCCGCGTTCTCGCGAGCTGAGCCGGGGAAGCGACTTCTGTTTTCCTACGTTGTTTATGTAGAAAATAGCGTAAGATATGTTAAAAATGTCCACAATTTACGTAATTTGCACAAATTGCAGCCTAATTTGTGCAAATCGCAACCGTTTTTAATGTATTTTACGCTATTTTTTACATAAACAATGTAGAGCCGGGGACCTGGAAGTCAGTCAAGCACCTCAGCTGGCACTCACGCTCGGCTCAGCTCACGCGCCTCAAGTCAAGTGCCAGGCGGGTCGCCCACTCCTACTGGTGTGGGGCTGAAGTTGACATAGTGAGCAATCCTTAGTACCATGTACAGCCCAATCCAATACATGTTCACTTCAAAATAAATCCCACTGCAGGGCTGACAGCAAAATTGTGGCATGATTTTTAACAAGCATATACCCTACCTGGGGCTGGGTTGGGGTGGACTGAGGCTCTGCTTCAAGCAGCAAAATGTCTTGGTCCAGCAGCATTGTCCTATTGCATTCAACGGGGCTTCAACACAAGAAAGTATCCTTAGGGGTGAAATCCAACAGTGTCCATCCATCGATGGCATGGATGCCATTGGTGCAATGGGTTCCCCTTTCTGCTGCAGCCTCCCACATCTACTACAGAGGTTGGGAGAACCTCAAGAGCATATTCAGGGGGGCATGGGGTTTAGGGGAGAGGAGAGGAAGGGGAAGTCCTTTTACATGAGTGGAAATCCACCAATGTAACATTGGTTGGAACAAGGGATGGGGGAATCTGTCTGTTTCACTTTCTCCGGTATTTGATTCTTCTAAATGTAAAGTTATTTTTCTCCAAATATGAATTTTGTGAATTTTGGTAAATTCTGAGCAAAAGATCAGGACATATATAAAACAGTGGAACTGCACGAGCATTTACTAACTGCATCTATTTACTAACATTTTTCTGGACTGCAGCAAGAATGGAAATCGTGTCAGTCTGGAAATTTACAAGTGGACCATCTGTTGAAATCTGGAAAAGGAAACTTTGGGATATAGCCTTACTAGAAAAATTAACCAAAGAGCTATAAGCCATGCAAAATAATGCAATTGACAATGACTTTTACGCATATTGGCAACCATGGATTTCTTTAGCCAACCGGAGCGATGGAGGCTTGAAACCTTCACAATCAAATGTAACCATCTGGAAAGACCTAATAAATACTTCCTAGCTAAATCTAGATTCGTAAACCTTCAAGAGGAAGCTTAGCCCTACAGTTTTATATATCTGTATTGCTATATGCAGGTCACTGTTGATAGGTCATTTCATTTTTGGTGTCAGTTGTGTTTTCATGTTGTATTGTTTGTTGGTGGAATATCTTTTTAATGAATAGAAATTAAATTCTCAACCACCTGCACCAGCCAAATTCAGTAGGTACAGCTGTTCCCAGCATGGAAAAGACCATCTTGTACCTGCCTGCCATGCAGCTGTTAAAGATGAGGAGCCTGTCAGAAAAAAAAGAGGTGGCAACCCTCATTAAGCACTAATATGGTTGAATACAGAGGGTTTCAAATCCAGACTTTTTAAGAGCAAAGCACTCAAAGCTTGGATGGATGAATCTGTCCATTTCAGTTTCTCCCACATTTGAATTTTTTGAATATAGAGAACGTTGCAAATTTTGGTAAATTCTTATCAGATAAAACTAACATTAAATTCTCACCCATCGCTACGATGGAACCCCAGGATTACTGCCCTAGTGAGTTAGTGACTGACTGAAGTGAGATTTGAACAAGAGAGTTCTCAGGTCACGGTCTTACCACTACATGACATATGATGACTTATCTTGATTACTGAATTTCTTATCTGTTCAGTATTTTCAGACCAGCTATTATAATATAAAAGGAAGAAAAATTACATAAACTTCATTTTATTCCAGTTTTCTTCTGCATTCTTTTTTACTCCACCCAGCAAATGCAATGTTTTTCCTTTCATTCTAAGTCCACTTCCCTTTTCTATTTCATGGTTTCATTTCAATTGTGAGGCCGCAAGCTAGGGACTGCTTATTTTTATTTCATCTAGCTACAGTGTCCAGTATTTGGCTGATTTACAAAATTTAAATGGTGGTGGTGATGATTAGATGTGTTCTCCTTCAATGAGAAAAGAAAGATGGGATACCCAAGGCATATGCAAAACAACTCTGGGAAATTTTGTTAGTCTTATTGGTAAGTCTTTTAGTTCTCCTTGATATTCCTTAGATGTTTTGCCCAAACAGGAGCATTGAAATTCACACTGAATTTTATTTTAGAAAGTGTGTGGGACCCCTGTAAGGAACATCACCAGTATTAATGAGGCACTTTCAATATCCCTCAGAATTCCTTAGGTGTTTCTCCTGGAAAAGCACCTCCAGATTTTACACTATTTTAATACTAATTCCATGAGACCCTCAGCCTAATTTCCAAAGCCCTTTCCCTGTGAGCAGTTCAGACCACTGGCATGAGTGATCTGCCCCTCTCCTGGAAACCCACTGGGCTTGGAGGAAAAGAGAGGGAAGAAAAAATGGGGTGGGAGGAAGAGAAGGAAAATAGGATGGCAGAAAGATAGAGAGAAAAGGGGGTTGCCCTGCCCACCTTTGGCTCTGGCTCCACCCACTGCTAGTTTCAGCCCCACCCACTGCCAGCAGGGTGGAAAGCTAAGCAGGGTCAGGACTGGTTGTTACTTGGATGGGAGACCCCTCCTCTAGTTTCCTGCATTGAGCAGGGGGTTGGACTCGATGGCCTTGTAGGCTCCTTCCAACTCTATAATCTATGAATCTATGAATTTAAATAAAAACAATAATTCATAAAAACATATTAAACCAGTGTTGAAACAATGTTAAAACCACTACTACAGTGAACTGTGTATACAGTATAGAAAATGTATATACACACACATACACAATACAGAATATATAGAATATAAAATGAATAAAGGCAGTAGTGCAACCCCTCCCCACATTTTACATTAGTAGTGGTCTTCTTAAAAAGATATTTACTGGCTCAAGAAAAGCAATGACAGGCCAAGAGCCTAAAGGAAAAATCTACCCTGTCAGAGCTGATTTCTATCACAGTGCAAGATTACTATGCAGTCCCTAGTGTTGATGTGAAGGTGTTCCAGGTGGCTAGCTCTATAGTTTGTTCAGTAAATGTCAGCTCTTCATAGTGATGTCTTTCTAGGATTTCTTGACATAGATGCTCCTCGTCCAATAAAATGAAAAATAAAGGGGAGAGGCAGCACTTTCAGGGTATTGATTGAATGTTTCTGCACAATTTAGAAACCACTTTAGCTTTTGTCATTCATAGGTTCAATATGCAGTGCATATACCACTTATCTCCACGGAGGTAAAGGAAATGCCACTATGGCTATTGCGTTTTGTTTCTCCTGTTTTTATCTTTGCTCACAGGACCAGTCCGGTGGAGTCAACAGAGCGCCTAGCTGCGATGTTAGGATGAAAATTTGGGGATGGACAAATCTGTCCATTTCAGTGTCTCTCCCATTTTCATTTTTTCAATCGTAACTTCCTTTCATCTTGAACATTGAGAATTTCTCCACTCTTAAGTTTGGTTTGTCTTGAACTTTGAGAATTTATTTTTCTAAGTTTGCATGAATATTCATAAGTATTTTTGTGCAGATCTCTCCTAGTACATATATTTTGGTATGAATTTTTGCCTAATGTACACATTTTTTGCAAACAATGTTCCTAATATACTGTATTTTAACATTATTTCCTCTAATATATGCATATTGGATTGGAGAACTCCAATGCAAAATTCAGAGAAGGATAAGTGACAACATAGTGGTTCGAAAGTGCAAAATTAGGTAAGTTCACAGTAAAATGCGAACTGAATGAATTTCTCTACCTTCTCTAGCTGAAACTGAAAGCTTTCTATTTCTTCCTCTCCATGTCTAGTGGCCCTGGTGTTTATACAACTAAACTACTTTAGCTAACTCCCATAGCTAAAATGTACTGGGGTATATTACCATTATTATCATCACCAGTATTTGGGATCCACCATAAATGTGAAATACTGAATTAGTCCAGTAAAAATAAGGATGAACCAAAAATTTGAAGGAAAAAAAATTTTTTTTTTGAGACAACAATCAGACTAGCACAAGAAACAACATACCAAAATTTGCAATGTTCAGCTCAATGTAAAATGGGGTTTTTTCATCCCCAGTTATCAAGTTCACCACAGATAGCAGTGACCACTCTCCCAATGTGGGTGGCTGAAGACTCTTCCCAGGCTTTAAGAAGGCCATTCTCCAACCAAACAGGAAGCAACCCATCTCCATTTCCTGTTGGATCAGAGCATACCCTTTTGACCAGAGCCTGGGAAGAGGCTTCAAGAGCTATCATGACGATTTTGAAACACTCACTCAGTGCAATCCTTTGTCTGTCTGTCTTCTCTAAAGTAAGTCTTGCTGTGTCCGGTGGATCTTACTCCCTGGTAAGTGTGCATGGGATTGCAACCACACTTATTTATTTATTTATTATATTTATACCCCGTCTTTTTTCCTGCAAGGAACCCAAGGCAGCTTACATAATCCTCCTCCTCCTCCTCCTCCTCCTCTCCATGTTATCCTCACAACAACCCTGTGAGGTAGGTTAGGCTGAGAGTCAGTGACTGGCCCAAAGTCACCCAGTGAGTTTCATGGCCGAGCGGGGATTAGAACCCGGATCTCCTGAGTCCCAGTCCAACACTCATAGATTCATAGATCATAGAGTTGGAAGGGGCCTACAAGGCTATCGAGTCCAACCCCCTGCTCAATGCAGGAAACTAGAGGAGGGGTCTCCCATCCAAGTAATGACCAGGCCTGACCCTGCTTAGCTTTCCACGCTCAGACAAGCTGAGCCAGTGTGAGCCACAGGCCTGTTGACACTCTCACCACTACGCCACACTGGCTCTCACTCAGCTGGGGGGGGAGGACAGGAGGCATCATGGGGAGTAGCTAGGAAAGGGTTAGAGGGAATGGAGGGAGAGCAGGAGGGGAGGAAACGTGTGTGTGTGTGTGTGTGTATGTGTGTGTGTGTGTGAGAGAGAGAGAGAGAGAGAGGGTTGGAGCCGGAGTGAGTGAGGGGGTTCTATAGTAGCAATGGCCTGTAATTTAAGCTCTGAGCATCAAGGTGGTGAAACAGGTGCTTTTAAAAGAAAAATCTATTCTGAATTACAAATGCTTCCATTTTATAAGTAAATATAAGCTTACAATCTCATATAGATAACATACTAAATAATTGATATTAACAGAAATGCTGCATGGTAACAATGTAGAAAACATCCCCTGGTCCTTCTTTCAGGTCGCATAACTAGCTAGATGTCAACCATAGAAGGAAAACGCCTTATTTGTGGCAAGAGTATAAAGGTAGAAGAAAGTGGACAGACAAAAATAGGCAAGGAAGGAGCTTTGGGGATAAATACAGCAAGTCATGGAACAGGAGATGCGGGGAGCACAAGCAGGCAATTTAGTTCACAATGGGCGTCGATGGAACTATGACTATCCATGGTTATCGTGCTGCTGAAAGAGAAGAATGGTTGTGTCAAATGATGGAATGTGGGTGCTATTTGCTTTTGAAAGAAACCAGCACAACAAATGCAAAGATGCATCTAAAGTCACATCTAGTTTGACCCTCATTTTCTATTATAATATCATACATACCACTGAGTCTGCCAGTGCAACTTCACATCCTAAACTGCTTTGCTAGAGTGGGTGGAAGAAGCACAGTCAAATATCTGAGAGGGAGGGGAAGGTAACTTATTGTGTTTGGGAAATATGAAGACTTTTACCTGAGAGAAACACACACACACACACACACACACACACTAAAAAGTGTCTCTTCCTGCCTATGAAATGCATAGGGGGATATCACTGCTTTCCTCTCCTTTTGGGAGCCATTACAGAAACACCTTTCAGACCTATTTGCATGTCTAGCTACTGACACACCACAGACTACAGAAAGGGACAGAGACTGCCAAGTCGTAGGGATGTACCGAAACATGGAAATCTAGCTTATTTGAGTTTGCTGGATTTCCTGCCCACTTCCAATCTGATGATCTGAAGCAGGCCGAGTCGAGGTTTTTTTGCAGATTTCTGTTTGTAAGATGGACCGCAATCTGCATCTCTTTTTTCCCTTCAAGCTGCCAATAGAATTGCACAAAACAGCACCCGGAAAACATGTGGCTTTTCAGGTGCCATTTTGTGCAAAAAAGGCCCTTTTCGTGCAAAACAGCATCCAAAAAACATGTGGCTTGGCTCCATTTGCTCAAATCACGCTAGTCGCATTAAAGCCATGTGCTTTCCCAGCTCCAGTTTGCAAAAGTTCTATTGGCGGGTTGAAAAAAATATGCAAATTGCAGTCCGTCTTACAGTTTGTAAGCTGGCTCAAGTCACACTGCAGCGAGTCAGTGCCGGTGCGTGGGTGGCGAACCAGAATCCGGGAGGCCAAACTGAGGAAATCCAATGGATTTCCACCCCCTAAATGGATTCTTCACACATCCCTAGCCATGCGTAACACAGCTGGAAGCAAAGGGTCGAGAATAGATGTGGGATACAGACACGAGCAACAGCCAGTGCTACTCCATACTGCACCAAAGACTCAGATGTAACTGATGTTCTGCAGAGCACCCTGGTGATAATAACACCTGGATTATTTGCCTCCTCATACCCGACAAAATTATATTTGAAAAGCTTCTTGAGATCTTTCCATGGATAACAAACCACTCTCGCTGCTTTTATTATTTTAAGCACGATGTTTTCTTCCACACATTATCATTTATAAAGAACCCTGTTGTGCTTCAAGCCCAACAAACTGATTGTGGTCTGAGTGTGCACATCAAGGTGTGCATTTCCAAGAGCTGACTCAAACTGTGGCTTCATCACTATGTGCAACGTGATCCGGATTGAGGTTTACATCATTTAAATGTTTCCCTGAAATGGCTGTTCTAAAATTTCAGAAACTAACGACTCCTCTGAATGGAAAAATAATTGATTCTGGTTGATCTGATTAGTCAAGCTTTGAGTCAAGTCCAATCTGCTATAGGATGCCTATGAGTGAAGGACCTCTGCAAGCAGCCTCACAACATAGGCTGAAACAGCTGAGTTAAGCGATTAAGGCTGCAATCCTAGACTGACTTAGCCTTCTGTAGGCTTTCACTGTTCTGCTTCACTTTTCTTTCCTCCCCAAAATGAAACCTGTCGCTAATTTCCAGATTCAAGTCAAAATGATTTGTAGGTGGATTGCAGAGCTGCCTTGTAAAGTCAAGTTGATTTGTAGATGGATGGCTCAGCAGATTTGATTTTAACTACATCAGGAATTAAATTAGATTAGAAAAATCAATGACAATTTGAAGACACTAAAATAAAAATAAACATTTTTTAGTGCATGCAGGCCAGGGCCAAGCCACAAAGTCAGCTACATTCAAAGATTTGGGTTTTCATTTGTTTATTTTCAATATGTTATATATAATCATGCCTTCATTTGTATTTAATAGGAGTCAAAGAAACTGCTATCCCCTGGTTGTCTTCATTAGCAATTCACTTCCTTTGGGAATATGCATTCTTTTGGAAGCAGCTGGATGGACCTGGGCCTGCTTGATTCTCCCCTTAATTGCCCAAATTAAATTGAAAATACTTATCAAAAAGGTCTGAGTACATTACTTGAATAGAACCTCTATATTAGAAATATAACATAAAATATGATAGATAGATAGATAGATAGATAGATAGAATACAGGCCTGTGGCTCATGCTGGCTCAGCTTGTCTGAGCGTGGAAAGCTAAGCAGGGTCAGGGCTGGTTGTTACTTGGATGGGAGACCCCTCCTCTAGATTCCTGCATTGAGCAGGGGGTTGGACTCGATGGCCTTGTAGGCCCCTTCCCACTCTATGATCTATGAATCTATGAATATTTTATTATGGCCAATTGACCAGCATGAATGTTACATATAAAACACAGAGGGATGGATCCAGATTTAGTCATGCTTAGAGTAGACCCACTGAAATAAATGGGACCAGTTAGGCATGACTAGCTTAAGTCCCATTGATTTCACTGGGTCTACGCTAAGCATTACTCAGTCTGGGTCCAACCTAGAGAAGATATCCAGTGTGTGGCAATAACCAATGTAGAATAGTGGATAGACTGGTGGGTGTGGACCAGAGAGATCTGAGATGAAATCACTGCTAGGCCACTAAGTGGTCTTGTGCCAAAGTTTATTACTGATGTCCACCCTTTCTTCCATTGCAGAACTCAGAGGAGTGTACATAGGGAAGTCTCCCATCCAAGAGCTGACCAGACCCAGACATGCTGCATCATGTGCCTTCAAACTATGCCCACGGGGCAGTTGCAAAAGGTTCAAAGATAAAACATCTGTTATTGAGCAGATTAAAAATATAAATACATGCATACATAAAATGAGATAACCCCATATATGGCACCCTATATTCCTTGGAGAAAGGGTAGGATACAAGTGTGATAAATCATCATTCTTTTGAATGAAATATGGATAACGGCCCCATTCTACAATTTAATCTTCTGAATGACACCAAGGTCAAGATTCTGACAGCATAAAAGGCAGAGTGCTGTTTGAAAGATGTTCCAGGCCAGCACACAAGACACCATGCCACTAGCACCATTGTTACTGTGCTCCATTGAAGCGAAATTGTGGATGGGTGACATCCAGTTCAAACAGTTGCTTTCTTTCTGCCGTGTAGTGATCTGGGCAATAGTCTTCTAGTGAAAGACCCATTGAATTCAGTCTAATCTATACTCAATATTGCAGAAGGTTTTTATTTTATTTATTTATTTATTACATTTATACCCCGCCTTTTTTCCTACAAGGAACTCAAGGCGGCTTACATAATCCTCCTGCTCCTCTCCATTTTATCCTCACAACAACCCTGTGAGGTAGGTTAGGCTGAGAGGCAATGACTGGCCCAAAGTCACCCAGTGAGTTTCATGGCCAAGCGGGGACTAGAACCCGGATCTCCCGAGTCCCGAGTCCCAGTCCAACACTCTAGCCACTACGCCACACTGGACTTGTCATTCCTTGGAGACTGAGAGCCCAATGTATGTATGTTTGAAAGAAAGCTATCCAGCAACTCCACCCTTCATCCCCATTCAATGTCGTTTATATTGGAGAATGCAACACAACATGGATCTGAAACCACGTACACACGATGCCTTCCATGCATTGAATGAAGACGTGGAGAGGGTTGTGTGTGGCTGTGCAGGCTAGTCTTGCCCACCGCCATTGCTGCGCACCACCGCCCAGGTTCTGTTGACAAATTTGACATTCATTGGAGGGAGTTCTCCATGCATACAGTTGTATGAGCAGACAGCTCGTATACATGAGGAAGGTGCCTCCTTACATATTGCTCTCCATGCGTACACCGATACAGATGGAGAACCCTTTCTGATATATGTCGAAAAGACATTAATCAGGGGAGCATGGCAGAAAGGCATCATGACAGCAGTGGGTGGGGGCTAGCCTGCACAGCCCCGTGCATTCATTCCGTGCATGGAAATGATGGTGTGTACCCCCCATGAAATGATCTCCTCAGTCTATGACAATGGATCAAGTGTGGTGTAGTGGTTAGAGTGTTGGACTGGGACTCGGGAGATCTGAGTTCTAGTCCCCACTTGGCCCTGAAGCTCACTGGGTGACTTTGGGCCAGCCCCTGACTCTCAGCCTAACCTTCCCTGCAGGGTTGTTGTGAGGATAAAATGGAGAGGAGGAGGATTCTGTAAGCCGCCTTGGGTTCCATGCAGAGGGAAAAGGGCAGGATATAAATATAATAAAATAAATAAAGTGCAGTGTTCATGCCTCTGCCCTAGTATTGCCAGTGTGCCTATCCTAAATCCTACCGTTCCTACAAAGGTGGACCAGAAATCATTGGTGGAGAATTTAGGGGTGCAGGTGATACTTAGATTCCATCACTGCCCAATCTTCAATGAAGGGGAATTACAGAGACGATATAAAACACTATTCCCAAGAATGGTGCTGTCAGTGGATAGTCTGTTGGTGCTATCTTGTATTGGTGTGACTGGTCTGATAGCTGCTGCTGCTTCTTCTTCATCTTCTTTCAAGCACCTTTATGCTTTTATCATAACCCACTATGTGTGGCAGCTTTTAGGCCAGTGTTCTCCAACCTTGGGTCCCCGGATGTTTTTGGCCTACAACTCCCAGCATGCCCCAGCCAGCATAGCTGGCTGGGGCATGCTGGAAGTTGTAGGCCAAAAACATCCGGGGACCCAAGGTTGGAGAACACGGCCCTATAGTTAGGGAAGGGTGCTTCTCAGGGCACTATAGAATTTCTTTCGATGGCATTTCTGAGCTTGCCTTTTTGTCATGAGGTGGCCAAGGTGCTTTGTGTTTTTTGTATCATTCTGCAGCTCCTCTGGCTGTCCACACTTCCTGATCAAAAAAAGCTCCATGGGACAACTTACCTCATGAAAGCTTTCGCTGGGCTTTAATTGAAGCGTGGGAAGCCAGGGAGACTGCAGACTGTTGGAAAGATTATTGTATGATGACACTCACAAACACCCCTCAGTCACCTCATAACTAAGGGAAGCGCAAGCACCCCACTGAGGGGGTGGTGGTTAAGCACAGCATTACCTTCTCACATTCCACGACACTTCTGGAGAAATAAGGTGTATCATGTTATGTTCTTTCTCAACAAGAACTGCTTCTTGTCAGGCAGAAGAGTCACTAGCTGGGTTCATTTCTCTTCTTTGTTATCTGTGGTGTTTGGCTAAATGTCCAAAGCAGGTGGGAGCAGGGAGGGCTAGTTGCAGGAGAGGGAAGGGGGAAAGGTCCCTATCTTGAAACTTCCCCCACTGTGCAATACAGTGCTAAAGGGCCTAGAACCCAGGCAAGCTACCATGCCTAAACCTGAGTACATTCATTATCTGTAGTGGGGTGATGGAGAAAGGTGAGGTATAATGTATATATAATCAGAATTATAAATAATAAAATAACTGGGAGTGGTAGAGCACATGTTTTATGTACAGAAAATCTCATGTTTAGTCTCTGGACTCTTGAATTAAAAGAGTGTGAGGGGTCAAACTTGATGTGATATGATTCCATGAATGCACTTCATTTATTTAATGAGGTGACTGATAATTACCGTATTGTTCTGAGTATAGGCCACTCCTGATTATAAGTCGCACCCTTGAAGTTTGGTGCCATTTAAAAAAAAAAAAAAATTTAATGAGCGGCGCAGAAAAAGCAACATCCTGCTGGAGGAAACTGAAGTAGGAGAAAGAGAATGGAAGTGTGTGCGGGACACACACACACACACGGACACACACACATTTTGTACCGGCCTTGCTTTCTTTTTTGCCTCGCTTCTGCCCTCTGGCCTCAGTTTCCCAGGGAAACTGGGTAAACTTGGAGGGAAACTGAGGCCAGCTGGCCGGAGTGGGCAAGGCACGTGGGGCCCGTCCCTGCAGTCTGGCCAGACGTCTGTTTTGGCGGCGGCTGTTGCTGCTGCCGGGTCTGGGACAACCAGTGGCAGAGGCGAGAAAGACTCCGGGGCGAAGCGGCTCCAGGGAGCATGCTCAGTTCCCCCCCGCCCAGATGGTGGTGGCGGCTGCGGGAGAAAGAGGAGGTGGGGCGGCCATGGTGGCTGCAGCAGGAGACCAGCCGGCCATGGCCCGGCACCGGACCCATAGAGACACTGCCCCCGCCCGGAGGAGCCACTGCCGCCTGCGTCCAAGCAGAGGAGGAAGAGGGCAGCGAGACAGGGAGAGAAAGACTTAAACTCCCTATTCTTAACACGCTCCCCCACACACACACACCCCAGACCTGAGGCTGCTCGGGCTCCCCCATCACTGCTATTTACAGAACAAATAATGTGCACGTGAAATGCATCCACACAATTTACACCACTTCTAGTTTGGGCCTCAGGTAGCTGGGCTGGGGAATACCTTGAAGAGTTGCCACATGTCAAAGAAGACTGCACTGTGCTAGAAGGACCAACAGTCTGTCTCAATATGTGATGGCTTCAGCAGTGCTATGCACAACCGTTACGAGACTGAGAACAGGGCAGACTGTGGAGAAAAATTGCTATGTCATATTA
This sequence comes from Shinisaurus crocodilurus, assembly GCA_021292165.1. NCBI lineage: Eukaryota > Metazoa > Chordata > Lepidosauria > Squamata > Shinisauridae > Shinisaurus > Shinisaurus crocodilurus. The sequence goes on along the minus strand of CM037877.1, from coordinate 153,251,849 downwards.
TGCATGGATGAGTCAGCTTTGTAAGTACAATCCAACTGACTTGATCTATCATAGGGGGTGGCTTGTGTGGAATGCACATCTATCTGGGAAAGTACACAGGTGCGTAGACTGCATGAAGAAAGATATGGTGCCATATGTTCATCAAATCAGAAATTAATACGATGATTTGAAAAGCATTTGGAAACCAAAAGTCCTAGAGATCAAAACCTGCATCTTTTTTATGGAGTAATCCTTCAATCGAAATGCGGATTTGGTGTTCCACGAAGCAGGGAATTCATCACTGTCGTCACAGCAGACATAGCAGGTGAACATTTAATATTGCTTGTTTGTGCAAAAAAATAAAATAAAAGCGTTTTCCTCGCCAAGCTTTCAGATTCATTTCAAGATTTATTATTCTACAATCATTTATTTCTAAAGTGGATAAAGATTAGTCAGAGCAAATAATGAAAGAATATTGGAGGACTGTTGAATAAATGAAATCTTATATGACACAGGTAATAACGACACCCCTGGCTTCAGCTACCCATTCGCTGGATCAATAAAGTGCATAAATTGTAGAGAGAACATCTGGTGGTTGGGTGCTACCCTAAATGGAGCTTTAAACATTCGTAGAAGCTCAACTCAAAATAATAGAAATAATATATCATAAAGCAATCCTAATCCCTGTGGGGGGGGGGGTTGGATGGGGCAGAAGTGTCCCCTGCTCACAGAGCAGCTTCAACAGCGGGGTAGCATATCCACCACAGAGGCCCTAGGACACCTGTGGAAAGCTCTGGAGGAGTTCCAGTAGCACCGCCCATGTTTCCACTGGCGGTACAGGCAGTAGCAAGGGTGGTACAGGGACATGATGGAGGGAGATCAGGTACAGCCTTGGATCTGCCACTACTGTCGCCGCCACCACCACTGACCATTAATTTTGGGTCAGGAATAGGTTAGTTTTCTTGCCATACAGAGAATGATTCTTTAGGAACACCCAACATCTGAGCTGGTGGGACTGGGAGTACAGGCAGTGGGGGTTCATGGCAAGGGGTCAGAACGAAGCCATGTCAAGCCAGGTTGAACTTAAGATGTCAGGGATTAACTAAGCAAAAGACTGGATTGGATGAGGGTTGTCAAATGCAAACGTTCAGTCATGAGCCCGTCCATCCACACTTGTGTTTAAAAAAATACTCACCATCACTATTGGGAGTTTCCTGGTTTTCAGCTTGTCAAGGATGCATGGCACATTAACAGCTATTGGGCCATAGGAACTCAGATGCATGAGGTATCATCCAGAACATTCTCTTGTCAAGAGAAGATAACTCATTGTTGGAATGATCACAGGAGAAATCTCAAAGATGTGTGTTCTGTGTAGAGTCGTGATTTCTGAATGGTGTTGACAATGTGTGAACATGAAGAGACTGTTTCCTGACACAAGGCCAGGTTTGTTTCAACCCATTTGTCTGTGAAAGAACAATATTGTCAGCTGGTGAGTAATCCATAATGGGACATGTGGTGATGTTTCGAAGCATGATTTGGTGGAGATTTTTGTCATCTTCCTTTGTATCATTACTGTTTCAAGGAGGGCGGAATCAATAATTGCATGCATTTGGCACCATTGCTGAAAATGACTTGCAGGGCAAGCGCTACTTGGAAGATTCAGACTGATTGTCATTTATACATGGATTCACAAAATACACAGCATTTTGTACATTTATTGTTATTATACATGTGGCAGGGAACTCCCACTTGAGGCAGGCAACTTCCACAATGATGGGCAACCACCAAGAAGGCTCTATTTTTTTTCTAACCAGCAGAAAGTAGAGCCACTTAGGTAGGATGCTTGAGTAATACTAACTTTGCACATTCCAATACAAACGGACCTCATCTGCTCCTCCTGGGCTAATGTACACATCGAAACTTAGTTATCTACCAGCTTTCACACTTCCTAAATGTTCCAGTGCAGTTGGCTGGAGGGAAAACATATCAAAATATGTTAGAAATGCAGATTTTGGGAGAAAATATATTTTAAAATGTGTATTTAAACATGTGTTTTCGTGTAGATTTTTTTTTCAACTAACTAATGAGACAATAGGATAGGACAGAACATTCTTATGGGTGAACACATGCAAAAGTGAGATGAATGGAAGTCATCTGATTCACCCATCCCTAATTTTAAGATCTTCTGAGGAAGTCCTGCTGAATGCAGGGTTTATTTATTTGTTTATTTATTATATTTATACCCCGCCTTTTTTCCTGCAAGGAACCCAAGGCGGCTTACATAATCCTCCTCCTCCTCTCCATTTTATCCTCACAACAACCCTGTGAGGTAGGTTAGGCTGAGAGTCAGTGACTGGCCCAAAGTCACCCAGTGAGTTTCATGGCTGAGCGGGGACTCGAACCCGGATCTCCCAAGTCCCAGTCCAATAATCTCACCACTACGCCACACTGGCTCTCAGTTTATATGCGTTTATATGTCAACAGATGCCTCTTAAGGTAGTAAGTTGGGCTATAAAGGTCAAAAGCAGAATTCTAAATTGTATGTGTAAAGGGTGGAAATAACAAGCTGAGACACAAAGTATGGGACAAATTAGGGCCATATTTATTTACTAATCAAGATCTGCAAAGGGAAAGGAGTGGAGGTCCCTGGCTATACCAGCCCCTGGCCAGTAGAGGTCTTTCAGGCGATAATCCATCCCTGAGGGCAGGTGCCTGTGAAATCGCCACCCCTCAGTTTTACACCAATGCCGGTGTTGGGAGGCCTTCCCCTGTCACCTCCTGAAGGAGCCGCAAAACTCTGAGTGGGCGAGGTGATTCAGCCTCAGAGGCGGTCTGTATATCCCCAATGGGCTACAAAACCCTGAGTGGAGAGCTTCGGGAATTGCCAATCACCTAAAAGGTGCCAGTGGATGCTCACCAACCCTAACCCCACTGAATATTCCTGCACTTACCGTACCTGCCAAATATGACCAAATTAAGCCAAACGAAAACAGCCAATAGAAAAACAACCCCAACCACTGCATCACCGTGTAGAGTAGGCGAAACATGCGCATTGCCCTATATGGCCAATCGAGGCAATGAGCCAAAATTCCTACTTTTGGCTGCCTAACAGGCAACCAGCAGAGCCACAGGGAGGGAGGAAGCTGCAAACAAAAGAGGCAAAGGGCAGGGCCGCTAAGACTAATCTTGTCCCTGACACAACCACCCATCACCCCAATGCCTTGTAAATGCATGGAAGCATGTGCTGGGCCCCTTGACCCAACTTCTTCCCCACACACAAAGTTCTCCCCACCCCTAGCTACACAGGGGAAGAGAATTCTGAGCAGGAACTAAGCGGGAATCAATTTAGCATTTTGGAACCAAAGGTTACATGTTCTCTGTGGCCACTTCTACTAAACAACTTGGGGTGCAATCCAAGGGGGCACTTATGCCCCCGCTGATTCCCTTCCACCCTGCCAATTCCCTTCCAGAAGTGGTGGGTCCCGCCAATTCTGTTGCACAAGTGGGACCCATCACTTATGCAAGGGAGATTTAGTGCTTCCTACTAGGGGAAGCCCCAAAACAAACTGAAACACTTGCTTCTGGAAGGAGGCAGGTTGGCGGAGCTCCCTTATATGAGCTCTGCTGGCCTCTCTCCTTCCGGAAACGAGTGTTTCCACACATTTTGGGTTGCCCGGGAAGTGCTAAATAAATTGCTCAAGTGGTGGAGGCTGCTTGTGCATTGCAATTGGAGGGGTAGAAGAGAATCAGCGGGGGCAGAAGCGCCCTGTCAGATTTGCCCTGAAGCTGCAATGCTATATCCACTTTCGTGTGTGTGTGTGTGTGTGTGTGTGTGTGTGTGTGTGTGTGGTGTTTTTTTCTTTCTCTTACACATGTCTCCATTACTCTGCAGCCTCCCAGGTGGCCTGTGCTTCCTGATCCAAACAAGCCCTATTGGAGGAATTACCTCATGATGTCTTCCCCCGGGCTTTAACTGAAGTGTGGTAAGCTGAGGAGGCTCCAGGCTGCCAGAGAGATGATTGTACAAAAAACAGGACACCTGAACACACTCCTTGAGCATCTCCTAAGTAAGGTGAATTGTAGAAATTCAAACCTAACCCATGAGCAGAATATTGAATTTCTTTTTGAAAGCGATTTCTTTTCTGTCAAATGGAATAGGGGAAGTTAAAAAAAAAAATGTGGGAGAAATTTTCAGTGTGGCACTAGCTGAAACGACTGCTTCCAGAATGGGACAAGTCAGTGGAAATCATGGAAGGGAGCTCCATGGACTTGTCCCCTTCCAGAAGCAGTAGTTTCAGCTATTTTCCTGGGCTGTGCTAGCAAGTGCCAGCTTCCCACTGCACTGTCATTCCTGCTTGCGTAATGTTTAGCACTGGCGGATTGCCAGCTCTGCCCACAATCTGGACCAGCTGCAGTTTCTGAACACGCAACAGGAAATATGCATTAGATGTTGCACGTGTTGAGAAGTTAAGGATGCAAGTAACGTGATTTTTCCATGAGGCATCTGCAGTCAGAGTGGGAAGGAAGGAAGAGAGCTAACAACACATAGGGTAAGACATACATACACTCTCCAGGCTGATATCATAGAGTGCCATCAGCAGCATAGGAGCAGGGCATAGGTAAGGATCTCACACAAGAAGGTACAACCTTTTCGATGCTCTGCTTAGGAAGCAGTAATGTGTTAAGCCAAGCGAGCCCTCAGTGATTTCATCAGAATATTTACATCGATGAAAGATCAAAGTCACACTATTTATCCTCCATGTTTTCCTTCTCTTTCTCCCACCCTTTACTCGGGCTGCCTGTCACCGTTAGAGTGTTCCAAAGCCTCAGAAGAAAATGTGTGCACTTCACTGACTGAAATATGTGACAGTCGAAGGAGTTATTTAGCAGGTAATGAATTTTCACACTGAAAAGAGTAATTGCCAGATAATGGGGAAGGCGACCTTTTCATTTAACACATAAAAGGATGTGAACACAAGAGTATAATGTATAATAGGCAAAAATGACTTTTAAATTCACAGATGGAGTGCAGCCCATTTTATCCATCTGAGCAACCAATGTGGCCTCGCCTTTTCATATTTAATGCAACTCTTCGACAATGTTTATTAAAATACTAATTAGTGATCTGTGAAACAGTTATACTCATGTATAATATGCAGTTTTATGCATGAATAGTTAGGATTGGATCCAGAACAGGGGCATTGCTAGGTACTTAACAGTTCTGGGGCACAGGCCCATGACATAAATGTACTTGCATATACACATGTACGTGTATATATAAATATGTATGTACACACACACAGGCATATACACATGTATATGTATATATACATGGGTATGTACACATACCAGTGTGTGTGTGCGCGCGTGCGCGCATGCCAAGTTAGAATTCCTAGAATTTATTTACACTTCACTAATGTTAGCAAAAAGAAAATAGTGAAATACAGCGTCCATCTGAGCATATGCAGAACGCTGTTCTCTCACCACTGAGCAATTACAGCCTACCCCTCTCCATACACTTAATAGTGATGGAATATATCCCACACAGATTAAAGCCTCAGCATTCCCTTTTTAGAGATTAAGCACTGACCACACCTGCTGCAAAAAAGCAACAACAACAGATCACACGTGTTCTGTTCCTCTCCAACAACACTCCCTCTCTCTGCATTTTACCATCCTCCAGCAATGGTTCATCAAACAGATGCTTTGCTTTTTGTTTTTGCAACTCTCTTTTACCTCCTCCTTGTTATGTGCAAACTCTCCTTGTCTCCTCCTCCCCATAACTTAAGTTATAGAGAAAGCACCTCTGAGCATGTACAGAGTGCCTCTGCCTCACCACTGAAGCTAGAGTCCATGCAAAAAAAAAAAAGAGAGAGAGAAAAACACGAATGACAAAACATGCACAGGATTGAACTGAAAGGGCAGCCACATCAGTGGGGTGGAATGGGTTGGGCAGTTTATTAAACCTGCAACACCAGGCTCACAACACAGGACTTATTTCTGAGGAAACATGCAGAGGATCAAGTTGCAAAAAGTAACTTGGGCTGCAATCCTATGTACACTTTCATAACTTTGAATATAATGGGACTTACTTCTGAGTAGACATATATAGGATTCTATAAGTGAGCAGTATTTATCTCTCCCCCACCCCGCCGCCGCCCAATTCTCCTGTTTTATTAAAGCTTGTCATCCCATTGCTGGATAACGGCAACTGACAAACAAAATAGCCCCAAATTCCTTCCTTTGCAACCATATGAACCAGGGATGGGGACTCGGACTCGAGGACTCGACTCTTGAGTCGGACTGAGTCCCCCCTCTGACTCGACTCGGACTCGAGTCCCAATATTTTTAATGGGACTCGAGACTCGACTCGGGACTCGAGACCAAGGACTCTTCAACATCCCTGGGCTGTGCCAGAAGGAGTGGAGAGGAGCGTGATTGCCGGCGAAGAGCGCATGGAAGCGAGGTGTGCCGCTGCTCGGCCACTATGGACGGCTACCAGGAGTGCAGCCCCAACAGTGTGTCAAGATTTAGTTTGATTGATGTGTTGCATACTTGGGAGAGGCAGAAGAAGGACCTGAGATTACTCTGTGTGGCTGCTCTGAGTGTGTTTCTGGTTCCAGCAAGTTCATCACCAGTGGAGCGGGTGTTCAGTGAGGGTGGAATTGTGATGAGATCTCACCGTTCCAGAATGGGGGGCAAACATTTAGAAAAAAATCATGTTCCTCAAATGCAACATGGATAAGTTTTAGGAAGTACAGCAAGTTTATTTTTTAAAATCATTTTTCTAAAATGCAACCTTTCAGACATTTTGGGTTTGGCTGCCTCTGCCTGCCTGTCTGGGGTTCCCAGCCTCCTCTGCCTGCCTGGTCTCTTCTTGACCAGTTCCACCACAGTTTGAATTGTCCAAGACAAAGGCCTCTGCCTGCCTGCTTTGGGGTTCCCTGCCTCCTCTGCCTGCCTGGTCTCTTAACCCAGTTCCACAGTTTGAATTGTCCAAGACAAACGCCTCCACCTGCCTGCTTTGGGGTTCCCTGCCTCCTCTGCCTGCCTGGTTATTTTGGGTTTGTCTGCCTGGTCTGTTCTTGCCAAAATCAGTTGCAGAGTTTTGAAATAAAAAGGCACACTTGTGCCTAGAATTTATTTAAACCACACATCTGAAGTAGCCTTATTTTGTTGGGGGAAAAAAACCCACTGATTTTAATAGGGACTCGTGGAGTCAGCTTTGGGAGTGACTCGTGACTCGTGACTCGTGAGTCACCATTTTGGACCAAGGACTTGGACTCGGACTCGAGACTTGGGTCCAAAGACTCGTGACTCGACTCATGACTCGAGACCAAGGACTCTTCAACATCCCTGATATGAACCCACTTTTCCCAAAGATTTGAATGAAGAGAAGGAGAAAATCAACCCTCTTGTCTATTTGTATTGAGTCAAATACAGTTCAGAACGTCTCTTCCCCACCAGCCTCCCCTCTTGAGAATTCCAAGACTCGCTCTGGGTGGAATAAAGAAGAGAAAGAATAACCAGGGGAGGGGAGGGGCTGGAAGAAGAGAAACAGACAAAATGTGATTGGAATTGGAGCAGGGAGAGAGAGAGAGAATTCCCCGAGCCAAGTAGCTCCCTTCCGAGGGGCAGCACTTCAGAGGAGGCGGGGGGGGTAGAGGGTGTGTGAGGGTGGTACATACCTTAACTAACTTTATGAGGTGAGGTGACGGAGGGCTTCTTTTTGCTTTTTTTTCAAATGGTAAAAGCCCCATTGGGGAGGGGTCATAGCTTAGTGGCTTGCGTGCAGAAGGTCCTGGGTCACATCCCTGCATCTCCAAGTAGGGCAGGTAAAACTCCTGCCTGACACCCTGGAGAGCCACTGCAAGTCACTGTCAACAACGTTGGGCTAGATTCCTGTGTGTCAGGGCTCCATCAGGGATCCAACATCTGCCCTGGCTGACAGCTCAGGCGAGGAGGCTCAGTGTGGTCAAGCCGCCGGCTGGGCCACATCTGGAACTTTGGTTGGGTTTCAGGACCTTGGTCAGCAATCCTGGAGCTAGAGAACTACAGACATGCCTTGGATTACAAGTAACTTGGTTTGCAAGCATTTTGCAAGGCAAGCAAATTTTTAAATATTTATCTTTTAAAAAATTGACTTGATATACAAGCGACATCTTGCAATACAAGTACTGTAGTACGGCTTAAATTAAAAATCTCTGTACAAAATTTTTTGGGGGGATTTCGTTTTGATATACAAGTGTTTTGGATTACAAGCACGTTTCCGGAACGAATTATGCTCTCAATCCAAGGCATGACTGTAACCAGTTACTCCAGCAGAGTCTGGGAGCGACTGGCCACATAGTCCTCCTAACTAACCCTCACTTTGGTAGAATCTGCTGCCTGCAGATATGTAGGAGAAGTCCAAGCTGGTGTGCGGGAAAAGTTTGTAGAGGCGACTGAAATCCTTTGCTGTGCTGAAGCCACTGAGTTTCTGTAGAACGGGCAGCAAAATGAGATGCTTTATGAAATAGCAGCATTGAACAAGGAGCAATTCCTGCCCTTCCCCCTCCCTCTTCAAATTTTCATTGCAAGCAAGCTGTCTGCAGTGGGCATGTGAGAGCAGAACGGTAAGGAGAGAAAGAGAAACCACAACCGTGAGTGCGGAAGGAAAGGTGGTGGCATCTCCTTTCATTTAAAAGGCTTCTGCCTTCATGCTACACCCGCTATTGGTCTGTCAAGGGAGTGCTTCTTAAGGTCTCTGCTGCAAGGCTGTTGAGCTCAGAGGGAAGAGGCAGGCTTGCATTAAGGCAGATGATGTCATGGGGGCATCTCTGAAGATCCGGAGCAACGCCCATGATCCAAAGACCCCATGAATATGAACCAGCAATGCGATGTGGCTTCAAAGAAGGCAAATGCTATTTTGGGCTGCATTAATAGAAGTATAGCTTCCAAATCACGGGAAGTGATAATTCCCCTTTACTCAGCACTGGTTAGGCCTCATCTTGAGTACTGCGTCCAGTTCTGGGCACCACACTTTAAGAAGGATGTAGGACAAACTGGAGAGGGTTCAGAGGAGGGCAACAAGGATGATAAAGGGACTGGAAACAAGGCCCTATGAGGAGAGACTGAAAGAACTGGGCATGTTTAGCCTTCAGAAGAGGAGACTGAGGGCAGATATGATAGCACTCTTCCAGTACTTGAAGGGTTGTCACACAGAGGAGGGCCAGGATCTCTTCTCGATCATCCCAGTTTGCAGGACACGGAATAGTGGGCTCAAGTTACAGGAAGAACCCAGAATCCACCTAAACATCAGGAAAAATTTCCTGACTGTTAGAGCAATAAGACAATGGAAGCAATTACCTAGGGAGGTGGTGGGCTCTCCCACTCTGGAGGCATTCAAGGTGAAGCTGGACGGCCATCTGTCAGGGATGCTTTGACCTGGATTCCTGCATTGAGTGGGGGGTTGGACTCAATGGCCTTGTAGGCCCCTTCCAACTCTACTTTTCTATGATTCTATGATTCCAGAGTTCTGCTCAGGAAACCCTCCTGTTCAGGAAATGGGGGAGGCAATTTCCCCCTTTTGCTCCCTGTGCCCCCTGAAAATTTGCTCGGGCGGTTTGAAGGACTCTCTGGAACAGAGTGAGAGATGGTGAGAGAGGCTAGAGGGAGAAGGGGAGATCTGCAGAAACTGCTTCCACCACCACCCTTTGCATGTGTGGGGTTCTCTGCTGGATCATAGCAATGTCCATGAATGAAAGCACTCATTCTGTTTGTGTAAGGGCTACCACTGCAACTACTGCTACTACATATTTCTTATAAATTGTATAAGTTATTATAGAGTATCTATATAATGCATTTCACATATTCAAGGAAATTATCTCTGCAGTCCTTTCACATGCCCATTAGGTGGACCAGTATTATTATCACCATACTGCAGATGGGGAGGTTGAGGCTGAAAAAATAGTAGCTTGCCTAAGGCCTGGAGTTGCCACTGTATTTTGCCTACTCCAGGAAACATTCAAACTAAATATGGACATTCCTGCATAGATGGAACAACTGAGGAATTTGTAGGAAATAAATGAAAGACTTGGTAAGACTAGTACAATGGCTTGAGGTGGGCGGGATGAGGGGAGGGGTTGGCAAACTTGCAAAGCATTCCTTTGCATGTTTACTCAGAAGTAAGTCTCATGGTCTTCCATGAGGCTTGTTCCCTAGTGTGTTTAGGATTATAGCCTTAGTGAGTTCATGGCTGATGTGACATTTGAGGCAGAGATGTCCTCCTAGCTCACCATCTTAAGCACTACACGACAATCAGCTTTGCTCGAGAAAAACATCTCCACAACAATCCTAGGGATGCATGAGGGATGTATGAGAAGGGATGTATGAGAAATTCAGTTCAGTTTGTTTTTGACCAGAATTTGCCAAGTTCGCACCTACCAGAACTGAATGCAGACCCAAATGTGCAGTCAAAGTCTATATATTTCTGAGCCTGTGATGCGATTTGTGGATGTGCATGGAAAAAATGCATACTTTCTTTTAAAGATGTGCATTAAACATGTGTACTTTTTAAAAAGGGAGCCTTTTGGCTGATGGGCGGTGAATAAATATATTAATTAAATAAATAAATAAAATGCACACAAGCACACTTTGATCAATGGGAGAAAATGCAAATATTTAAAAATGCACACGACTGATGTGTACATTTGAGAAAATGTGCATGAGAATATGCATGAATTTTCACGTAAAAAGAACAAACAAAACTTGCAATCTGATATGGACATGAGTCGGAACAAGCTCCGAGGTGAACCGTGAAAAGCTCGAGTCTTGCTGATTCATACATATTCCAAAAATTAATGCTTTCAGCTTGCAGGCCCTCTAAATTCTTGAACACGGTCATATCTTCAACTGAAATGATGATTTTGTGGTGGGTGGGGTTGGAGTCTGGACTCCTGTGCACAAATGGTTCACATCCCAACAGACACGGGACAATTTGTGGCTGTCATTCACCCCACTGAGTCCCAGATCAACCAAAGGATAGGATGTTTTGTGCACTGATTTCTATTCCTGCAGCAGCTATATGATTTAATGAGTGGAAAATAGAACATTCTATGAATCCACACTCCTCTGTGGGTAGCTACAGGCTCAATTTAGAGGGACCCTTAAGCAGAACTGGTAGAACAAACGACATGATCAGGTGAACCATGTTCTTTTCTGTTGCATTGGGAATTCAATGCAAAACTCTCCTCTGTATCTGTGCCAAAGAAAACACATGGAATGCCATGGTCTTGAGTTATAAGTTAACACAATTGGGTCAGCGGTCAGGGGTTTTTCCCTTCTCTCTCATATATATATATATATATATATATGCATCTGTCAGGACCTTCCTGATTAAAATCACATAATGTAACCAGAAGCAACCGTGCCAAATCAGCATGCACTAAGAAACAAGAACAGAATGTTAATAATACAAATATATCATTTTTGTCAGCTGCAGTTCCATTAGCTTGGTATTTGACAACTGACAAAACAATAAGATCCTCATTAAACCTATAAAGTATATACACCATGCAGGGGAACTATCCATCTAGAATGTATAATGCACACAAGCATCATTATTGACATTTTTCCTAAAAAGAGTGGCAATCCCCATGGGCATAATATCATTGGTCTATTTGCACACATTATTGCAGTTTAGCTGAATGCAAAAAAAAAACCCAAGGACAATAGTCGGTCCAAGGAGCTAAGACTGCAATAAAAAGGCGCACAAACCAACTTTTGGAAAAGATTCTGCAAAGTGAGTTCTAAGGTTAGATTCCTTCACACATGAGTGTTCAATGAAAACTACAACGTCCAATGGTGGCTAGCAAGTACGGGTGATCCATCACAGTTCAGCCATCGCCACACCCCAGTCAAACTTTTACATTGCCTTTCAAATGCCATGCTTTTCAAAGGAACTTCAGACGTTCAGCTGTGAAGTGTTTAGTACTGAAATGACATATGTGCATGTGTGAACCGGCAAGGAACAGATGTCACTGATCAAGAGAGCAATCCTATGGCCCCTAGACATTGCCTGGGTGCCATAGGATATTTCGGATTCCCAGATCCAAGGTCAGAGACAGCGCTCCAACCTCGGAGCTGGGAAACGGAACTCCGACACCCCCTCGCCCACCCCCTCACAGCTGGCATTGAAGGAACCACGCCAGCTGTTCTCTGAGGTCAGTAAAGCAACATCGGAGAGGGGTTAAAAGGGGGGTCAGTGGTCAGAGAAGGGAGGAGATTGGAGTGGCCAGGATCCTCCTTCCCTCCTCCTCCAAGATGCCCCAGCTAGACAGGTGAAAAAGCCCGTCTAGCGAAAATGCATGGTGGGGAGGATTATCCAAGCACATTTTTGTTCTTTGAATCCGTGAATCACATCGCAAGTTCAGATATGTATGAACTTCAACCACAGATTTCGTTCAGGTTCATTTTCCATTCTGAGAGATGTGAACTGGGTAAATCCTGATCAAAAATGAACCAAAATGAATTTCTGATACATCTCTAGCCGCTACAGAGATGTATTGTTGCACCCAGGATACAAACTCATCCCACTATTATCTCCACTGACACATTTTGCAATGATCCTACCACCCTATGAACTGTTTGGATTAGCCCTGTAAGGGTGGTGTCATCATTCAGCAGAGAGCTAGTTGGAAAAATAGTCAGCTTGGTTTGCTAGAGAGCTGAATAATAATTAAGGGCTCTTATCACCCTGTATAAGGTGAACTGAATAGATATATTACATGTGCATGGTTGTTTAGTAAGGGGATGGGGAATCAATGTTTGTATCTCTGCTTTTTTGTTACATTTGCATTGCTATTGCAGGGCTATGACCTTCAGGCTGCAATTTATAAGTCTGTAATTTGCTGTTGTTGAGCTGTTGCTATGGATAGGAAAACCAGGGATGCTCAAGCTCACCAAAATTCTCCAAACTTCACTTCAAACCTTGGTTCAGCTGGTTCCATTTCTCATTTGCAACATGTTTATGGGGGGTTCATTTGAATGGGAAAAGTGCTCATTTTTCAAAAGTGCACAGTTCCCTCCCCAATTGACTGAAGCATGAAAATGCAAATTTTTAAAGTGCACATTTTTAAAGTATGCATTGTTTAAAAATAATAATAATAATGAAATGTGCACTTTAAATTGTGCTTTTAAAAAAATATACGCTTTTAAAAAATTGTGCATTGTTTAAAGGGTGTATTTTTTAATGTGTGACTCTTTAAAAGAGCACACTTTTTACCGTGTAGATTTTGAGAACATTTTCAGTCAGAGTACATTCCCATTAGCATTTAGGGTTGCAAAAGGAGCATCTTCAAGTGATTTGTGAACTGAAACTAAAGTTATCTGCAGAGGAGTAACTGAATGTGTCCAGCACCTTGGCACACCAGAGAAATGTTCTAGAGCAGTGATGGCGATTCCTTTTTGAGGCCTGAGTGCCCAACCTGAAACAAACCTATTATTCGTTGCCACAAACAATAAACATACGGGTTTTAGTTTGAAAAGCATTACGTTGTCCGAAAATTAACTTTGTTCTAAAAGAAACACACAATTGCAGGTTTCAATGTCCACACAGAGAAATTTTGTTGGAAAAAAAATCAACTCAAAAAATTATTATAGTACTACAGTGTACACATAACCTGAAGGGAATTTATACAAACTTTTAAAATAATTAGGCACATGTATTTTTGGATAAGGGATTCTCAACTTGTAATATGATTATATGCTAGACTGAAATTGTATGGGGCAAGGTTTACCCCAGGTCCTTTCCCTGCTTCTACAGGTGTCGGATTAGTAAAAGTAAAAGTCAACCTGTACTAGGATGAGCAAGATAAACAAGAAAACTAAACATGCTTAACACATTTTAAACACTTTATGTCTTGGACTGCAAACACTGCATTAGGTAAAAGTTTGCATTGGGCATGCTTTTGCACAATTAATGTGATTTTTGCTATTGCATGCATGCTGATAATTTGTCAAACCTTGGCTCATACTCCATTAGTTTGAGAGCAACACATGCAGCACTCAGGTCAACTGTTAGGGCTTTACATCCACAGAGCACAGAATGATGCTCTGTGCATCATTCTTCAAAATCTTTTAAATGTGATAGCAATGTAGAAAAGAATTCTGTAACAGGAATTCTAGAATAAAAGAATTCTGTTCCACACTGTGAGAAAGAACAAGATCATTAGTGTTTTGCAGAAGGGGACAGTCTTTTCGTGATCCGGTGACCAATGGCTCGAGTGCCCACAGAGAGGTCCCTGCGTGCCAGCTGTGGCGCCCGTGCCATAGGTTCGCCATCACTGTTCTAGAGGCTGATTAGAAAGGTTTGCAACCAAAAATTACATATTTGTCTTTAAATTAAAAGGGGCTACAATTTGCATTGTTCTGGTGTTATGCATTACGTGGGCAATTGCTGTATTATTTTATGTATTACTGTGGTTTTAACTAAAAATTTGTTCAGTCCAAAATTCTTGCATGTTTTAGTCCACTAAATCTCATAGGAGCCACACAGGCAGAGGTTATACTTCAAAACCCTGCAAAATGTTGCTTGATCAATGTAAGTATCTGTCTCTTTACGATGACCTCTTACAGCAAAATCCAACAGATGCCTATTCAGAAGTAAGTCGCACTGAATTCACTGGAAATTACTTCACATAAGCAGGAACGGTGCAGGGCTGTTTTGCGCCCTAGGCCAAATTATATTTAGCACCCCCCCTCTCGTGCCGTGGGGGGGCTCCGGAGCAAAGCAGCCCTGCTCTGCAACCCCCCCCCGCGCCGCCGCCACCACAACCACCTACCTTCCCCCCCCCCCGATGCTGGCTGCTGGCTGCTGCTGCTGCTGCTGCCGCCGCCGCAGCAGCTGCCGCCGCCTTCGACACAACGGGACCCCCGCGCTTTTTTTTTTGCCGGCTGTTTAAGCCGTGTTGCCCTGGTTCCTCCCACCAAAACAACGCCGGCGGGGCTCCGGAAACGACGTGAAGGTAGGTAAGTGGCGGGCGGGCAGGCGGGCGGGCGCGCACGCGGGGGGGGGAGGTGCGGTGGCGGCGGCGGCGGCGGGCAGGCGGGGAGGCGTGGCGGAGGCGAGGAAGGAGCACAGCGTTTCTGCGTCCTCTTCCGCCACGCGCCCTAGGCAGCCTCCTGGGTCTGCCTAGCGGTAGCGCTGGCCCTGCACATAAGGCTGCAATCATGTACTCACTTACCTTGGAGTAAGCTCCATTGAGCTCAGTGGGTTGGATCCTGGATCTGCCTTCTGCAAGATCAAGGGCTCCACTTGCAGAAGGTTCCTCTGCCTGGTTTTGGGGGATTCCCCTCTCTCCCCAAACCACAGCTCACCCCGTTCAGCAGGGTCTCATGACTCTGTGTAGCACTTTCAGGGGGCTGGAGGGGCTGCTGTGGGAAGGAGGAGGTGGGGAAGTCCACTTCCGCCAGTGCTGTTGATCCTGTATAAACCTGGATCCAACACAACGGGCTTGCTTCCGAGTAGACATGTATAGAATTGCACTGTTAGTCACACATGCAAGCCCCACTGAAAGCCAGAAGGCTTGAGAATCCAACTGTGTGCTTTAGTTGTTCTATTGATTGCAATATATGTTTTCACAGCTCATTTTTGATGGATTCTTCCTTGTGTGTGTAAAATAAAATTTGACCTCATTTTTGACATTTGAGTTCAACATTGTAAATGTTAAAGTTCTCAATTAAAAAAAAAGATTTTACAAGACACTTAAAAAGCAACACAAAAACAAAACAAAAAACAATTTGTAAGTCTGGTTGATGCTAATGATTAACTTAAAAAGTAATTACACAGCCTCTTTAAAAAACACACAAACCTTTTTGAACCAACACCATCAATAATAAGAGATTATGATGATGATTATGACGACGATGACGAAGGCGATGGCGATGGTGGCGGCGACGACAACAACAACAACAACAGAAAATAATGAAATACAAGTTCAGGTTTTTTCCAAGTGAATTTGAGTGAGGATAATTTTTTCCAATTAGTTTTATGTTGTGTGTATGTATGAGTGTATGCATGAGGCATCTCATTGCCCTCAGCGTAAATATGTGGCAGCCCATTTTTCCCTGTCACCTGGCAAAGCAGCACTGGACAACATCCCTATGAGGCATGAAAAAATATTTTGCTATTATCCTAGTCAACAACAACAACAACAACAACAACATAAACAGAAGAAGAAGGCAATCATGATCATTCTATGGATGCTTGACTTTACTAAGGATCTATATTATACATTAATTGGGAAACAGTATACAACACAGTGTCCTTTCACTTACTTATATCGGTTTCATGCCCATGCTACTGCCTCCCGCTTTATGCTGCCAGCTCCTTCCATCTGGTCCGAGCCCTTTTCCGCTTGCACAAATTAGAGACCAGAAAAACAAGCTAACGTTAGAGAACTTCATGTATCAGGAAGGCAAATTACAGTAATTGATTCTTATGTCCTTTACAGGGAACAATGTTTGCCTCCGATCAGAGGGTAAAATTCTGACTTTCTCTCCCTTTCTGCCTGCAAGGCTTGAAAGCTGACATTTGATCTTATTTTGATGCATCCAGGACCAGGAATGATGGGGGTGTATCTCCCATCAAAAGAAGAAGAAGAAGAAGAAGAAGAAGAAGAAGAAGAAGAAGAGGAGGAGGGGGAGGAGGAGGAGGAGGAGGAGGAGGAGGAGGAGGAGGAGGAGGATATGATGCATCATTATCAAATGGGATTTTCTTGTCTAAAGAAGCTAGAAACATTTCTAATGTTAAAGGGCTGTCACTAAACTTGACACCATGCGTGTAATAACTAAAGAGGGCTGATTTCACCTAAAGACATATGCATCACATTGTGATACCTTTATGAAACAAAGGAACTGTGAAATATATAGAGAGGTCAATCCTGAGATAAAACATTTCATTACATTTAACTCAGTCAGGGCACAATCCTATGCATATTTAGACAGAAAAAGTCCTGCAACTCCCAGCATTCTCCAGCCAGCCATGCTGAATGGAGAATGCTGGGAGTTGTAGGACTTTTTTTATGTTTAAACATGCATAGGATTGTGCCCTAAGGGCCCAGAAGTTCAACTATCTAAAATCAGACTGCATATTTCCTTTTAATTGAATAATTTGTTTGATTGCCTCTGCTTATTGAAAGTAGACTTGAAATAAGCATTAATTAGCATTGTCAGGCTGCATCTGGGACAGGAATTCTGTACCATGAGCATCTGCAGAGAAGGGAGAAATCTAGCAAATGCAGCCAGTTTCATCAGTAATACACACACACACACACACACACACACACACAACATCTACCAAAATTCTCTCTTGAAATCAACTCTTACAGATCCCACAGGATCTCACTTCAAGAGATTGGTGGCACACACCTGCTGACATCAGGGTTTGGGAAACTGGATTAGTAGTTAACCTGGACCTAATTTTGGCAGTGCTGAAGAAACACATAGAAATTCCAGTGCCCTACCTGTTGACAATGTTTCTATTCTGTCACTGTTAGGAGAATGCCTCTGTGAACCTCTGAAGCTTATAACCAGCTTGCCTTTCGGGATTTCAGGACTATCCAGATCACAAGAGATGCAACAGCCACCATCACACTGTCCAGATCATCACACTAGAATAATATTTTCCCCATAGGGATGTACAATAATTTCTTTTTGGTTCTCAAAATCATCAGAACTTTCCCCGTTTGCAGCACTGAACACAAACAGGAGCACATTGTTCGGAAAAAGATCTCACATTCCCAAACTTGTGATCGTGTTCAAAAAATGTTGTTGGGTTTTTGTTTTGTTTTTTAAAAGATGCATTTCAAAATGCACATTTTTCAAAAAAAAAAAAAAAAAGCATTTTCACTTTATAGTCAATGGGGAGGGAAATGCGCACTTTTGACAAATGCACATGAAAATGCACACTTTCCCCATTTGAATTGCGCACTTTATGAACTGAAAGAAAAACAGGTCGCAAACGAAAATGGGAGTGAGGTGTACTGAGCTTCAAAGTGACATTTGAAGAATCTTGGCAAGCTCGAGCATCCCTGGTTCTCCTATCCCCACACATTACACATAACCATGGCCAGCATAAGAACATGGAAATTATCTCTTTAGATCAGACTAAGGCCCATTTAGCACAGCATTGATATATCTCCTCCAGAGATATTGGAGGACCCTTAAAAACAGCAATAAAGGTGGGGTGTGGGGCATGCATGGGGTTCTGCGAGGAGGGGGGGGGATCAGTGAAAATTGCCACCTCTCCATTCCAGTCACGGAAGCCTCTGGTGGATCACAGATAGTGCTGCGCTGACAATTTCCTACATATTTTTTCAAGCATCCTCATTCAATTTTATTTTATTTTTTAAATGCTTTTGAAAAGAAATTCAAAGGAGAAGAAAATTTCAGAGAAATTCTCATGGGTTGAGTTCACCCATATAGGAAAGGCGGATTATGCTCAGCCTAGTTCCGATCCTTCCCTATTAGTACATAATGCAGTATTTTGCTGTGAACAAACTCCACCACACGGAATGGAGAACGTTACCATACTTCCACAGCAGTCAATATGTGAATATCTCATGAAAGAACATGTAGAATCAGTCATCAAGCTATTGTCTTGGAATATTGCAGGGTGGCAAGCTAAAGCCTGGGACTCTGCTTTTATAGAGTATATTGTTAAATTTGATATCTTATTGTTTCAGGAGACATGGTCACAAAAGGACCATAGATGGTTATGTGACACATACGCTTAAGGCAGCTCCCAGTGAAAGAGGTGGACGGTCAAGAGGTGGCATGGCCATCCTTATATCTACTAGGTTGCAGGCATCTGTTCAATATCAGCACTCCACCCACGATCTAGCCTCCGCCATCATCCTGAAATTTAAATCACAGTTGTTATTGCTTATCAATGTGTATATTCCTCCCCAGCGATCCCGCACTCAGTCTAAAGATCTGTGGGTAAAATTGGAGGAATATTTAGATAGATTGTTATTACAATATCCAACAGCCTCCATAATGGTGGTAGGGGACTGTAATGCGAGGATTGGTGAAAATGACGAGGCCCTTTATGCACAATTCAGTATGACACCTCTGGATTCTATCCCATCTTGACACTCCTATTATAGACAACCAAAGGACCTTGGCTGTAATTAGGCAGGTTTGTGTTTAATGCAGATGGTCAATAATTTGGATTTAGTCTTACTAAATGGGAGTGTGGAGGGAGATTTTACATTTACTACATCGATGGGAGCCTCAACCATAGATTATGTCATGGTTTCGAAGGATTTGGTGAATCTAATATCTGATTTCGGGGTACTGTGCCGCCCAGAGAGTAACCATTTTCCTTTAGTTCTTTCAATCAATTTTAGAGCTATAAGAGTGTTTGCAGACAGAGAATTGGCGCTCTTGCCCACAATCTAAATAAGAGTTGCTTGTATAAAGTGGTCTGCGGAAATGGACAACTACTTCTCTTGGAGCCTTTTTCACATCTTGGCAAATTAATTACCTCGGCCGATTCAATTTCGACTGCTTTAGAGGCCTATAAGGTTTTGGTGCACTATTTGCAACCTTATTCGATATATAAAACTCCAAAGCCTTGCTTCCCCCGCGTGGTCCATACAAAACCATGGTTTGATTCTGAATGTAAAGCAGTAAAATATGTCTTGTTGGCCAAATATAAACAGTATAAGGACCTGAATTTGGCCAGGATCCCACCCGAATGGTTTATACTCAAGAAGAATTATAAAGCCCTGATTAAGAGGAAAAAATATCAGGTGCAGAGAGAGATGTGGCAGCGATTGATTACTGCATCAAACTTAAAGGATTCAGTTTCTTTCTGGAGAATATTGTCAGGGGGAATGTCAGATTACTCATCCAAACATGATTTTTGTATTTTGCCCAAGGTCTGGGCAGCCGACTTCCAGAGTATTTATACTGTGCACCCTGAGAGTACTCCAGGATCCTTGATAGACCATGAGTGCCTACCAGATTGGCCTCCAGTTCCCTCTACGGAAATTTTATTGCTGATTTGCAAATTAAAATTGGGCAAAGCTCCTGGAATAGATTACATCTCAGCAGACCTATTAAAGGCCAATCAGGATTGGTGGGCCCCAGTTCTGGCTTCCTTATTTACTTGGATTAATTATACAGCATGTATTCCAGAAGACTGGGGCTTAGCCATTATTGTTCCGATATTTAAAAGGGGCAATAGATGGGATCCTGCGAACTATCGCCCAATAAGCTTGCTAAGCATTATCAACAAGTTATATGCCAGTCACCTACTGGGAAAACTATAAGATTGGCTGCAAGCCGAGAACTTACTTGCGGACAACAGGCTGGATTTAGGCCAGGAAGGTCCACTTTGGATCAGGGGCTTATTTTCCAACACCTAGCGTACAAATATTCTTTTCCCAAAGGGGGTGTTTTGTTTGCGGCCTTTATTGATTTTAAGTCTGCCTTTGATTTAATCCCAAGAGATAAACTTTGGGCCAAATTTGAAGCCACAAATATAGACAGGTGGCTCCTTTTGTTAATGCGGCGCCTATATGAAAACACGTGTTTACGGGTCCTTTGTAATTCAGCTGGAGTTCTGTCTGATTCTATCCCAGTGTTCAACGGGGTAAAACAGGATTGTATATTAGCACCCACTTTGTTCAATTTTTATATTAATGATATAGTGGATAATTTATCAAACCCTGATTTTCACCCCCCCAAGCTACACTCACGCTCTGTTTCAATTTTATTGTATGCTGACGACGCAGTTCTGTTGTCATTAACCTGTGTTGGTCTGAGAAGATTTCTGAGAGCTTTTTCTTCTTATTGCAACAATGAGCAGTTAGTAATTAATTACTCTTAAATCCAAGGTGTTGGTGACTAGCAGAAGGAGAATTAAGCATAAATGGACTATAAATGGACACCCTATTGAGCAGGTATCGAGTTACAAATACTTAGGCATAGTTTTCCATTCCTCTGGATCCTGGTCCCCCCAAACAAAGCATGCTGCAATGAATCCCCGGAAAAGTGTAGCAGCTTTAACTAGATATTTTTTTTATACCAAAGTGGGGCGACATGTTCCATCAGTAATTCAAGTATTTAAGGGTAAAGTTATCCCCCAAATGCTCTATGGCTCCCAGCTGTTTGCGTTTTCTATTGTGCATCCCCTTGAGATTGTTCAAACCAAATTTTTGAGAACTATTTTGGCCGTACCTCCTTGTACCCCCAATGTAGCTCTTCGCCTTGAGGCTGGCTTAGTTTCTATACGAGCGCATGCTAAAGTCCTCATGATTAATTATTGGCTAAAGCTTTTTTTTTTTCCGGAAGGCTTGGCCCTGCTGACCCTATTGGATCCTTTCCAAACAGAATGGAAACACTTTCTCTCAAATTTGAAATATTGAGAATTGGCTTCTCCCCTAATATTCTTATAGAGATGGGTTATGCTAATGCTAAAGCAGCAGTTAAACAAAGGATTTGGGACATAGAACTCCAAGATCATGTAGGTTCGATGGGTAAATACAGCGTTGTCATGAATAATGCTTTTATTCTCCCATCGTATCTGACTAGTTCAATGTCATTTAAGACCATAAGAGCTTTTACTCTAGCCAGATTTAATGATGTTTTGCCCTCAAAGCTTTTGGAGGGGAGATTCCAGCGCTTGCCTTTTTCAGATTGCTTGTGCCCCTGCAATAGCGGACAAGTCGAAACTGTGGGGCATGTTCTCCTACATTGCCATTTTTATCGACATTTGCGCAGGGATCTCGTGTCTCCAATTATTTATAAACGTCCTGGGAGATCTGATGAATTCTATGTTAAGCTTCTTCTTTCTGACAAGGATCCTCATATTACAAGTCATGTGGCTAGATATTGTACAGCAGCGATGGCTTGCCGCAACCACATGACTTTGTAATTGCTTTTGGCTGTCTGTGTGGCAGATATTGGGCACAACCTCTCTCCAGGAATTTGGAGGTGGTTTACTGATGGTTGTACATACTTTTGTATTGAATTAGCCATAAGGGATTAAATGCTTATGATGTTTCTTATCCGCTTTTTGCTACCTGGTGTTTAGTATATGTGTATTATATTTAGAGTTGTATAATCGAGCCTCGCCAGGGCAGAACGAGGCCGAAATGGGCCCCGCTCATGCCCGGCGAGGCCTTATTTCTTCGGGGCGGCTCACCCACTCCACGGCGAGCCACCCATGTGGCCCGATCCGTCCCATCGCGTCACTTCTGGGACTGGAAATGACGCGACGGAACCCTGCGCAGGCGCACTGGACCCCTGTGGTGCGTTCTGCGCCTGCGCAGGGTCCCGTCGCATCTCAGAAGCGATGAACGGGCCGGAGCAGCCCGATTGAGTGGCGCACCGTGTCGCTCAGAAAATAGAGTCGGGTCGGCGCCAACTCCGAAAATCGACTCGGAGGCGCCGACCTGGGTTGGATCCACTGCTACTCGTGATGTTTTTTATCTGCATTTTGCTACCTGGTTTTTAGTATATCTGTATTATATTTACAAACAAATAATGTTATTTGCTGGTCATTGACCGTAATAAAGTTACTTGTACTTGTACATGGGTTGAGTTCGGGGGTTCTTGTGTGTACCATATTTACAAGGTGACTGAAGAGTGTGCGTGACTGTCCTGACCTGCATTGTAGAATCATCTCTCAACAGCATGTAGCCTCCTTGGCTTCCCACACTTCAATGAAAGCCCAGAGGAAAACATCATGAGGTAATTCCTCCTGTAGGGCTTTTTCAGATCAGGAAGTGCAGGCAGTCTGGGATGCTGCAGAGAGATGTCTAACAGAAAGAAAAACACACTCAGCATTCTTGGCTACCTCACAGGGACTAGGTAAACTCAAATTCACCACAAAAAGGAAGTCAAAATAAATGATAAAAGTCCCTGAGAATGAGGCAGAAAAATGGAAGCCTCTTTCTTGGGGACAGAATCTTTCAGGAAATTGGAGGACAGATTTTGGCACAGCACTAGCTCCACCTCTTCCCTGGAGCTGGACACAACACTGCCCCCCTCACACCTGCTACAGGGCTTTCAGGGAAGTATTGGTATTACAAGCCTCTGCATTTAAGGCAAAATGCATCTAGGATCACCCCCACAAATTTAACATTTGGAAGACCCTGGGGGAGGTGCTGAGCCCTGAAGAACAACAACTAGAGCTGAACCAAAATTTCTCAGAAGACATTTTTCTCAGAAAAGTTCTGAGATTTTCTTAACCCTAACCTTGCAAATAAAAAAGCCACTTTGCAATGTTTTCTCCAAATTTTCTTCACCCTTTTATTTTTTGTAGTGGCTACCTTTCCTCTCCCCCACAACCCTCCACAATGCCCCAGAATGACACTAGGTGTGGGGCATTGTGAAAGATACCAAATGGGGACCAGGCTGCCAACACAGTTTGCTGCTGTTGCCACTTGCACAAAAGCCCCAAAGCCTTACGAAAAAAAAAGAAAGAAGCTGTGCTACCACCCTGTGCTACAAATGGTGAGAAACTGTTGGAGAATTTCTCCTCCCCCTGGAGAAATTCAGTGAAATTATACCCCTAATTCTCTGCCCACAAATATGGTGGAGAATTCTGCACACAGCTCTAGCAAAGAACCTTCCATCAGTGGAGGGACATGTTGTGGAATTACTCCTTGTCCGATCTGGAGGTCCACTGGAAAGATGATAAACCACTCTGCTTTAAGTAAACCAAGTACTTTATTGTTAGTCTGATCAGAGGTAAATTCCTTGTACTTTCCTGTACAAGGAAAGTACAAACTCACAAACGCAGCTCCAGGGTTTTATAGGGGGGAGCATATACCCATGCAAAGAAGGAATCTGTAATTGGAAGAAACCAATAACCTTATTTGGGGTATCCGGTCATACACACACACACACAAGAACAATAAGAAATTCTATGTTGTCAGCACAGGAACAACGCATGATCTATCCTTATAAGGGAGTGCTTCCGAATGGTATGTTTACATAGACATGTGTTATGTTAACTTTTTCTCTACAGACATTCTGACTTTGTTCTTTATCTTACTTTCAACAATCCTTCACATACTTTCACTCCACAGCTTTCACTCTACATGGGTGAAAGGTGAAAGGTGGCTACTTTCTTTAAAATTTCCACATCATTCCCCCCTTTCATAGTCCTATGGACTACGACCATTTGTTTTCTTCACCACTTTACCCATCTATTATCACGTATACTCATTTGACATACTTTACCTCTTTTCTCTAATTTTCCCAAACTCTTGACTTTTCACAGAGCAGTTTAACAATATTGGTGGCTAGACATAAGTAAAATTATTATTAACAATATTACAGTTATAAGTTTTGCAGTATCTTACACAATCTGCTTTTTTTTTCTTTTTACAAATAAAATTCATTAGTACTTGATTTCAAATGGGGACAATATTAATGACACAGCAAACAATGATACAGACTTACAGTTAGGAGAAATAACTTTAACATATCTAGACTGAGTCCTTGCTGGCATGTTATGAATGTTTTAGGTCTGCATTGGAGATAAAACACATTTGTTGACGCACAGACTCTTCTTTTTTTTTCTCCAGCTAAGAAGTAATTTAGGCTTTTTTTCCCCCCATGGCAATATCTTGGAAGCTAAATAAAGTTTTTTAATTTCTTTGAGGCATTTGGCCCAATTTGTCTTTTAAGCTCAGAAATAAACTGGTAGTTTCTGATTCTGGGTGAACTGGGTCTTACTTAAGGCATGCATGGAAAAAGTCAGGGAGAATGCATTTTGTTGTTGCATACAAAACTTATGGAAGGGAAACTGTTCAGTCTTTCTAGACTGCATCATGAAGGCTTACGCAAGTCCACCTGATCAGGAAGCCGGTTGATTTGTCAACTGGGGATTTCTTCTTACTGTGAGCTTCAACCTATCTGATTGCTGTCACCGACCACTTCTCTGTAGGATGGATCTCTCTTGCTTTTGGATTCACTTGACTGGCGAAGTAGAGGGGTTTGTCTGTTGTTGAGCTCCTGGCACACCCCCTTTGTACCAGGTCCAGATTCAGGCTCCGGGATTGGCCTTTTAGGATTTTGATCTGCTTTCCTCATGTAAACCACGTGAATCTAGGCACTTCTTTTTGGATCTTTACCACCATATGGTAAAATCTCTTGAAATGGTCCTTCTTACAAGGGCAAAAGGAAATCCTTTCTCTTGTAGTCTTTCACATATATTCAATCATCAGATTGGACATCATTGCAAGGAATATTAGTAGGTACAAGCAGGGCTTCTTTCATCTGTGAATGAAACACACTGGCAACACAAGAAAGAGACAACACATAATTATATCAGGAGTTAACATTCACTTAGTAAGGATGGGATCTTTAGAGGTGAAATTTCAACTTGCCATTTCATATGGTGTTCAAAAGTTAGGAATATACCATACTTAAGAATAAATTCTTGGAGCAATCTTTCAATCATGAGTGCATCACACCTCTTGGGAAAACATTCAATTCATTTACTAAATAAACACATGATTAATAGACAGTAACAAAATATTTTACTGGGTGGCATTTCAATGAAATCAAGTTTGCAGGCTTTGAAATAAGCATTTTGACAATGGAGTTGTACTTTGCATAACTTTAGTTTGTGCGTTAGTCACATTAAACTTTTTGCAAGTAACACAATTTTCTGTTTTTCTTGATAAATACTTGGAGCATGTCACATTTTTAAGATTTGTGTTGCAAACCCCCCTTTGCTCATGTGGCTGATGGAGTGAGCAAAGTTATTTTGTGAATGTACGTGGTGCACAAGGGCAGTTGTCAGGGCAACATAAACTGCAAAGCCTTTGTTGCTTTCTCTTGGTTTCTCACTTTCTCTTTCTCTCTGCCCGTGTGGCAGTATCTTGCAAGTTTTTGAGGCTGCAGGAATCATACATCATAATCTTTTGAAGCACAAAAGGAATTGGTGGGTTATTAGCAGTTAGTTTGGAATTTCCTGTGGAAACAAAATCAATATCGCTTGTATGGGCAAGACAATAAGACACATATATGGCATGTGGCAATTTAATAGCATTTACCAAAGCATAAATATGATGACCATGGGCAACAGAGGATCTTGATGCAGTGAGGAATCCTCTTTGTTTCCAAATTACACCTGTATCACATTACAGACACTGAAAGCATATTGTGAATTAATAAAAATGGCAACTTGCTATCCTGTGGCAAGGATACAAGCTTTAGTGAGGGCAACCAGTTCGGCTACCTGAGCAAGCTTCACATTTCAAGGAAAAGCTTTTAGAATCTTGTGTGGAGAAACAACAGCATATCTCATAATGTGGGACTTTGCTGGTGATTTCTTTTGCAGAAACAATCTATGAACAAAATTAGATCAGGGTTTGAAAGAGGAACATCAGTAAGATTAGGTTTAGGTACAGACAATACTTCAAGAACTTGTAAACAATCATGAGGAATTTCATTTGGATCTCCAACATTCTTAGTTGGTAGAATGGTAGCAAAGTTCAGGGTTTTGCACTTGTCAATTAAGGAATGAAATATTAATAACAAATTTCACACTAATATGTTGTTAGACTGACACATGTTAAGTAAGATAGCATTATAACAAACCTTTGTAAACATCAGGGCAACCGCAGTAACAACACATAACAAAAATCTCTTTGCTACTGGATCAAGTATTATGGAAAAGGAGCCACTGGCTGATAATCTTTACCTAAAGGTTGACAAAGTACTCCAGACAATAAGACACATATATGGCATGTGGCAATTTAATAGCATTTGCCAAAGCATAAATATGATGACCATGGGCAACAGAGGATCTTGATGCAGTGAGGAATCCTCTTTGTTTCCAAATTACACCTGTATCACATTACAGACACTGAAAGCATATTGTGAATTAATAAAAATGGCAACTTGCTATCCTGTGGCAAGGATACAAGCTTTAGTGAGGGCAACCAGTTCGGCTGTTCCGTTTTGTTCATTACAGGAATTTCTCATAATTTGATAAACCTAGTGCATGTGCAAAGGCGAGAGACAATTTTAAGACATAGACAATTTTAAGACTTCAAAGGAGAACTACTGCAGCTCCTCAGACCATGGGAACCAGGTCATTGTCAATGCAAAGAATCTGTAAAGAGTTTAAAAACAGTAAGACATTAGGAATTCATTGTCTATAATACCCAATGATGACAAGAAACTTTCTTGTAAGGTTAACATATCAACTGGCTCTTAATAATTAAGAATAAACATTGTACAAATTTGAACACCTGTTTCTCATTTTCATATTTTTTTTCTTCATCTTTACAGGCAAAATTTGGATGTTACAGAAAACATTAGTTTAAGTATACCTTGTTCTAGAAGAGAGGAGATTACAAGCTTTATGCCCTCCTCTTGTTCTCGGGACAAGAGATACTATGGTACCTGCGGGAAAGGCTTGCCCTGTTTTCATGTGATTACAACCTGGGGTGGCACTTTTCAATATTTTTCTCATTTGCCAATCAAAGCCACACATAAAATTTGGAGCTTCTCTTCAGGAATGTCTACAAAATTCCATTTTCAGAACAAAAACTCATTTGAGCCTAATTTACAGAACAAATCTTTTCCCATCAGGTTTACAGGGTAACAGAGAGATAACAAGAATGAATGCTAAATGGTTAGAGTACTTTTAGTAACAGTGGTACAATACACTGGCTTTATAAGGCACAATTTTCTCTTATTTCAATAGCATTTACAGTTTTCTCAATGGTAGGTACATTTATTTCAGGAACATGCGTGAATTGCAGAATAGACATACTAGCTTCAGTATCTACCAGAAAATCACAATATTTTCTATGTATTGACATTGTACACTTAGGCTTTGGGGCATTTAGTTTTAACAAAAAGAATGCAGGACATAGTGAACTTTTGTTATCAGATAGTCAGTTCTGAAGCTGCAAAACTGTGGCATTTGTTGTTGTTGCTACACTAGCATTTTAATTGCTGTGGCACACTGAGGAAATTAATTTTTCTTTTACTGCTCTGACTGTTGGGGTCTCTGACTGTTGGAGTGCACCCTTTTCTAAATTTCTAATTTGCAGAGTCATAAGTTTAGCCTATAGATTTTTCTTTTTGGTCTTTTCATTTTGGAGATTCTCTCAAAATTGAGATAAAGCAGTTAAAAGTTGCTGGGTGTTTTGCCGTTCCAGACTGTGATGCTTTTGACCTGTTGCTTTAAATGAGGTAAAAGTCTTTTTACATAAATAGGAGTCACAAAACTTTCAAGGTTTTGACTGCCAGGCTTATCTTCTTGCTATTCACAGCCTTGCTAGATCTTGCATGTTAGTACTGCTTGTTGATGGTGGGGGAAGAGGATTAGGTTACCAGTTTTCATTGTGTGCTGGAATTTTCTCAGTTGGTTGGCATGCTTGTTGAATCATAAAATTATACTCATGAGTCCCCAACAAACTCTTAAGGAGTCCATATTTCTATGGGTCGGGTTGTATTGGCCAAATAACAACAACGCTGGAGATCTCTTCTAATTTTTTCTGCGTCTAATCTCTTTGCCTTGACTATCATGTTTTTGCTTTTTTCTATTCTTTGAGATTCCAAAGAGCTCTTGAGCCTTTGGGAACAGTTACTGAGTCTGAGTGTTTTGAGAGGACTTTACTCCAGGCATGGAATTGTGCCTGCAGTAAGATCCTGCTGATTGGCTTATAATAATTGTTAATTGCTATACACAAATTCAAAATCTTCTCCCCCTGTCCATGTGGCAGTAGGAAGGTTAAGATACATGGATATCCATTCCAGATGCGCATTAGTTGACACATTCGTGTGTAACTTTCACTCCTCGTGGCATTTTTCCTGGTTGGCTGTACGTCTTAACCATGAAGGCTAAGGATGTCCCTGGTGAGGGATTACATTTCAATCATGCTTTCTCTTGCACTTCACTCAACACAATTCAATCACACTCACCGGAGTCTTTATCTGCTAGGACTAAGTCCATGCACAGAAGGGAGATCTGGTGATCTCACGGGTGCCCCTTTGCCAGAACCTTTGGAGATTCTCAGGTCAGGCCCTCTCACACAACAATTCACACTCAATCACACTACAGCAACCTTGTTCTGCTCACGGATCACTCATTAAAAAAGAAGAAGAAGAAAAAGAAGAAGAAGGGTAAAGTACTTGGTATGCTCTTTAGCAGGTTTCTTAATTTATAACAAGAATGGACTCTTACCGCCTCCTTGTGATACGAAGCAGAATGGGGAGGACAGACAAGCTTTTAGAGAATTTTAAAATGGTTCTCTTACCAATCTTTTGTGTACACTGCTTGTCCGGTCCCTAATGCTGCGCCGTCACAGGAGGAGTTCCAATACCAAATCCGAGTCACGGCACCATAAACTGTTGTCAGAGGCGTAGCGTGGGGGGTGCAGGGGGGGCCGGCCGCACCGGGCGCAACATCTGGGGGGGGCGCTCGCACTCGCAGCTCTCTGCCCCTGCCTGGCAGACGGAGAGGAACAGAGCAGAGGTGAGCCCGGCCGTTCGTTACTCAGGGGCGAGAGAAGCAGAAGCAGCAGCAGCAGCAGCTTCTGCCAGCACAAGGCGGGGGGGGGGGATACACTCCCTCCTCCTCCTCCTCCGGTAAGCGAGGGAAGCCCAGCCCCAGCGTGACTCTTTCGCAGCTTGCCAGAAAGATTCCGACTTCCAGGACTTGAGAGTGAGTTTGGGCGCCAGCTGTGTATATTGTACCGGGACAAACGCTGTTGAGCTGCTGGGGGCGTTCGTTTGTTTTACCGCGTTTGCTAGAACCGTGCGCCCCCCACCTGTCTCCCCTCCCTTTCTCGCCCCTCGTTTGTTTGGAGGTGCCTTTCCACTCTCCCCCGTGGCCGGGGGCGGGTGGGGGTGGACTTTTTTTTTATGGTGGTGGGAAGAGGCTGGGCCGAATTGGATGTGCGTGTCCGATCTCAGGGACGGGAGACTGATTCCTGCCAAGGTTCTCCCAGCTTTGGAGGTGCAGAAGACGGTTCCTTCATATTCTGAAAAGAGCAGTTCTGTCTGTCCGCCTCCGTGGTTGCTGCGGCAGGAACTATAGACTTGATGATGATGATGCAAGTGTATCTTTAAGCCGGCTGGGGTGAGGGGTGAGAGAGGTGAGAATGTAGCAGAGAGTAAATTGCTTAATTTCCAGTATCCTGTTACGATTTCTCAAATTTCTTAGACACCTTCCTCAGAAAAAAACTCAAGCCGTCTTCCAGCAGGGATTAAAACGAACACAAATTTTAAACGTCTAGAAACACATTTTAAGCAGCTAGAGTAATAGAACATAGGGAGACTAGAAATACCTTGAGTACCGTGTTGTAAAGCTCTACGTGTGCATGTGTGAGTATGCCTGTGTGTGAGCTCTTTTATCGCTTTGCATGGAGCACCCTAAATTTGGGAGGGAAAGGATTGTTTGCAGAATTTGAGCACTGAAAGGGATACCCCCCTCCTCCAAACAAGCAACTAGTCCAACAGTTGCACCAAACTAGGGAATCATCGCACTCAAAATATCAGTAAAAGATACCTTTGGGTGGTAGCCCCCCCCCCCCCGCCCCAGGCTGGGGCGGTGGGGGGGCTACCACCCAAAAGGTGTCTTTTACTGATATTTTGAGTGTGATGATTCCCTAGTAGCACAAAACCATGAATTGGGACAAGACAAGACTCACCTTAAATACATAAGCCAAGCCCTGCTGGGTCAGACCAAAGGCCTATCTAGTCCAGGATCTAGATTTCCCACAGTGCCCAACTGGATGCCTATGGGAAACCCCCAAGCAGGATTTGAGAGGAGTTGAAGAACTGGCACTTGTTGGGAGGAGGACAATGCTGGTGCCATCACTGTTTTTGTGCCGCAGTTGCTTTTCTCCTGTTTGAACTAGCAGTGCAGGATTGGTACAGTCTCCATGTGGATTCCAGTAATTATGTGTTTTTAGATAGAAAAAAGTCCTACAACTCTCATAATTGGCTGGGGCATGCTGGGAGTTGTAGGACCTTTTTTCTGTCTAAACATGCATAGGATTGCACCATAAGTGGGTTTGAATCAGATACTTGAAGAACTGTCTATTTGCACATTTCTATGTAGGATTTTTTTTTTTTTTAAGTATAAAATATGGAGGTGTCAGCACAAGCAAAATCTCATCACTGTGGGGTGGAAACCCTTGAGTGACAAAATGGTGGTGGTGGGAGAAGGAGAACAGGCAAGATAATCCACTTCTGTAAACTCCAAGTTTGCTTCTAATTTAGCAGAAGTTAAATTGACACGGGTCTTTTATCCAAAGGTTATGCATGCCACGTGACCGGATCACTGTGCATGGTTGGTCACTTGCAAAATCGATTAGCCCCATGTGTGGTTTCATGGGGTGGGGTGGGTATTTTAAAGGCAAAAGAGAGTTCTGTTCATGTCCTCTCAGCAAAGGTCAAATATGTGATTAGTTTGTAATACCTGGTATGGTACTGTGCTAAAATCCACGGGTTAGGGGGCGCAAATTACTTGCCTTGACCCGGGTGCTGACAACCCACGCTACGCCACTGACTGTTGTGGAATTACTCCTTGTCCGATCTGGAGGTCCACTGGAAAGATGATAAACCACTCTGCTTTAAGTAAACCAAGTACTTTATTGTTAGTCTGATCAGAGGTAAATTCCTGGCACAGATACAAGGAAAGTACAAACTCACAAATGCAGCTCCAGGGTTTTATAGGGGGGAGCATATACCCATGCAAAGAAGGAATCTGTAATTGGAAGAAACCAATAACCTTATTTGGGGTATCCGGTCATACACACACACAAGAACAATAAGAAATTCTATGTTGTCAGCACAGGAACAACGCATGATCTATCCTTATAAGGGAGTGCTTCCGAATGGTATGTTTACATAGACATGTGTTATGTTAACTTTTTCTCTACAGACATTCTGACTTTGTTCTTTATCTTACTTTCAACAATCCTTCACATACTTTCACTCCACAGCTTTCACTCTACATGGGTGAAAGGTGAAAGGTGGCTACTTTCTTTAAAATTTCCACATCAGACACCATTAGCTACAACCCACAGACACGGAGTTCCACTGTGCTTGTTATGGCTCATTGCAACTGATAGATGCATTGACCATGACTTTGTCTAAGGTTTTTCAAAGGCATCTAAGTGGCGGGGCGGGGCGGGGGGGCATCACCATTACCATCTTCTCAAGGCAAATGGAAAATTAGACATCCTTCTCTAAGCAAAGGGATGACCCAATTACTTTTTACCATTGCTTCTTGAAACAACTGATACCAGAGACGTGCTAAGCGTTAAAGAGGGCACTGGAAGGGAAACATTAACATGATTAATACTGTTTTCTTTTAACTACACCACACGTCAAGACGCTCGTATGGAGATATTTACAGTTCCTCTCCGGTCCCTGAGCCATGGAAATGCATGCACAAAGACACCAAGTCATGACAAACTGGTCCTAAAGCCATTCGCAAAAGGACAAGCTCTCGGGAGTGACTGAAACCCTTTTAAAATTTATTCGGGCACCCTCATTTCCCATCATCATTATCTAGTACAGGGCAATAAAAATGGATCACAATGCTAATAAAACAGAGTGACAACATGCTGTTTATCTAAGGTGGCCGTAAAAATCTAGCCGACTGAATTAATTCACCTGATAACGTGATAATTCAAGTCCAAAGTAGATGACCAGGGTTTTGACAGTCAACTCAAGTGCAAGGGTCAGGTTGGAGCTCACGGATCACTTCAAGCTGTTAGAATAACACTGAAGGAGTGTGTGTGTGTGTGTGTGTGTGTGTTGTGTTTGTTTGTTTTTTAAATTGTTCCTGAAAGATTATATGTGGCTTTTCTGACCTCTTATAAAAGTGAGCTGATTTTAAAAGAGTGCGTACTGGGACATACTGTGGAAATTCATGCACAGTATGGTTCTTTCCCTTTCCCTTCACTCTTCATTCTCTTCACTTCACTCTTCTCTTTTTGAAACCTAAAAGCGAGTCAGATGAAGTATTCATGCCACTCTGAAATGCCTGTGTGTTAATACATCCTGACCTAGCATAAATGAGTCTGAATCATTGGCTAATGTGTGTGGGGTTTGTTTTTTTTTAGATGTATTTGCTGTGCCAGATTTAACTACAGTATCACTAGAAGGAGGTAGGGAATTCTTAATTCTCCATGAGAAGGGGAAGACAGAGATAACATTGTCTTGTCTTTTCCTTCCTTCCTTCCTTTCTTCTCTGCCTCAGTTCCCCTGCAGGTGCCTGTCCTTCTTTCCTTGCCTCAGTTCCCCTGCAGGTGCCTGTCTTTTTTTTCCTTCCTTCCTTCCTTCCTTCCTTCCTTCTTCCTTCCTTCTCTGCCACCATTTCCCTGCAGGTTCCTGTCTTTTCTTGTCTTTTCCTTCCTTCTCTGCCTTCGTTCCCCTGCAGGTGCCTGCCTTTTCTTGTCTTTTCCTTCCTTCCTTTCTTCTCTGCCTCAGTTTCCCTGCAGGTGCCTGTCCAGTCCTTCCTTCCTTAGTTTCCATGTAGGTACCTGTCTTTTCTTTCTTTCTTTCTTTCTTTCTACTCTGCCTCAGTTTCCCTGCAGGTGCATCTTTTTTATGGTAGTCTGTGTTGAAGTCCACAATTCCATGCCATGCAGTAGAACTGAAAATACATAACACTGTACAATGCACATTCTCAAGGCTAATTTTAAGTTTGTGTTACATATTACATCTTTTTTTAAAAAAAATTTATTTCATAATGGGCATAGGGCTGGAGGGAGGGAGGGCTCAAGTGGGAAGGGGGACGCTAAATATCTGATCTTGCCTAGGGCACCAAACTGCCTTGCACCGGCCCTGGTCTAACAGCTTTCTGTTTTTCTGTTTCATTCTCAGTATACTTTTGAATCTCTTTCAGTAGTGTTTTTGACCTTATCATTGCAAGGTGGCTGTTGTTGTTACACTTCTCTACCGCACTCTGCAGCCTCCTCAGCTGCCCACACTTCCTGATCTGAAAAAAAAAAACAACCCATGTTACCTCATGATTTCTTTCCCTGGGCTTTAATTGAAGTGCAAAAAGCCACAGAGGGTGCAGACAGCTGGAGAGATTATTGTATAGTGAAAGACTTCACACACACCTCAGCCACCTCATCACTAAGGGAAGCACAAGGACCTCACACCTTACCCATGATAATATCTCTGAAATGTACTTTCTCTTTGAAGATGTCAGTTTCTTTCACATTAAAAAAAAACACCCTCACATCAGTTTCTTTTCCATCAAATTGAATGAGAATGTGTGTTTTTTTAAAGTGAAATAAATTTTCAGTACAGAACTGGATTAGGCAGTCATATATGTACATATGTAATGCAAGCTGCAAAGCCAGGTTCACATACTAGGTGAAGAATCTACTGGAACTGTTATTAAGAATGTGACATCTGTCTATACTCTGAACTCTCAGCTACTCAACCATGCCCTGATTTATTTCTTTATTTAAAGTATTTTTACTCCACTGTTTAGCCAAAAAGGCTCCCAGAGTGGCTTCCATAGATCAGTAGTAAGACAGTAGTAAGATAGTCCCTGCCTTCAGGATTACAGTCTCATGATACATGAGGAAAAAGGAATAGTTACAGTTCCTATCACAACCAGCTGGAATGGAAACAGTTAAGGTGGCCGGAAGAAATGGCTGTTGACTAGTCAACTGTTGGGGTGAGCCGAAGGCAGCTTGTCTCTCAGCAGAGGTGATAAAATAGCCCTCTTCTCTCCCTCTACCCTACCCTTGGCATCAATAGGAACTTTTTTGCCAGGGGGTGGGATGCAATGTTTGTCTGGATCACAGCTGGAAAGGAAAGGGGTAAGTTTCCCCTTTGTGCCTGTAATTAATTAGCAGAGATGTAGCTGTATACTATGCATTAAGCATCATATGGAGTTTGGGCCTCCCAGGGATTGTGGGTGGGCTTCATTGCTGAGGGATCTTTGAGATCAAGTCTTTCTGGGCCATGCTAACCTCTATGCCATACTGGTCCTCAATGTGGCAAATTCTTAATTTGGACAGAGACACGGTCAACCATTTAATATAGAAAATTCAGCTGTACACAATCTACTAAGCACCATAAATATTTCAGACAGTTCTCCTTGTATACCATTCCATTAGTTCAGCCATGGTTACAGAAATACAGTCTTCAAAAAGTGAGATTGGGCTGGTCTTACGGCATTCTCTACACACTAGAATTGCATTCATCTTTTAAAGGCTAGTCCTCAGCCCCTGGCCTGGTATCCAAGCCTTCCAATCTGACAAACCTGCAAGAATGTAAAGGAGCAGGTTGTCATTCCAAAATCCACTCTGATCAAAATGAGATAGAGATCTGACTATCAATGGGGCACATACTTGTGGGGTGAGGGGTATTAGCATTTATATATTCTGCCTTATTTGCTAAAAAGCCATCAAGGTGGTGTACAACAATTTAAAACAATAACACTGCAGAATAATAAAAACAAGAATAAAAATGTTTTTTTTTAAATTAAAATATTGATCGACACATTTTTAAAGGCTAAATTAAAAAGATGCATCTTTACACTCTTTCTAAAGGCCAAGAGAGTGGGGTCCAAGCGTAGTTCTTGAGGGAGCGCATATCATAGTTTGGGGGCAACACAAGAGGAAGCCCTTTCAGGCATGCCTGACAAAGAGGCCTGTGCAGTGTGCAGGTAATGGTGCCCTCCAAAGGCCCTCTCCTGCAGATCTTAATACCTGTATCTCTGGCAGTTTGTACCAGACTGGTTTTCGTATGACTGTAGACCTCATCAGGTAGATTATAGATGCCATGTTTCAGTTTATGAGTTCTACAGGCGTCCTTTTTATAAGCAGTAGAATCTTAATACCCGGACGGGTTCATAGCAAGTTTCAGAGTTCCTCTCTTTGCCTCACAGTGGCCCTCTTGTATATACATAAAACAGAATCTGTGACAACATATTGCCAGACGAATACAACGTGATGACAACATCCCACTATTACAAGTGTCAGCTTAATGGTCATATTTTGAAGGTTCTATGCAATTCTACTCTTGACATTTCTTTCCTTTTCCTTGAAATATCCAACACCACTGGGGATTTAAACGGTGGTTGACGGCACTGACTCAGTAGTCAGAAATTCACAATGACATTCATAGAACTTACTTACTTACATCATTTCTATGTTCCTCATTAACAATACATTTTCTGGGTGGTGTATGTGAAAAAAAATTAAAAACGTAAAATGTAAAAAAAAGTACAAAATGAACATTAAATTAAAAACATTGAAACAGCATCAGAATAAGAACAGCAACTTGGCATTGTGAAAATAAAACACACTGTGGACAGTATGACTAGATGAGTACACTTATAAGAGTCTCTTTCCATCCATTCATCTCAACAACACTGAGCAATGTACGGTATGTAAGATAATCATCTTGGCTCAGCCCAAAACAGGGAGACACCAAGTAGCAGTGACAAGGAGTTTTTGAGAAGTGCAGTAGCCCCTGAGGAAGGAGTTCCTCTCTGGAAGATTGGGTGGACTGGCACAAAATGTTTGTTTGTTTGTTTTGTTTTTTAGATTAAAGGGGCATCATGCCCCTTCAGTTAAAGTGAGCTGCAAAAAGTTCTGCCATTATAAGCCTCAAAAGCCAACTGCTTATAAAAAAAAGAGAGAGAGACACCTGTAGAGCTAATAACCTGAAATGTTGCATCCATAATCTACCCGATGCATTCTACAATCATGCAAAATATCAAACCAATCTGACACAAGACAAATTGCCACAGATAGAGCAAGTTGTCCATGGAGGCTCAGGTGGCAGCTGTGAGCCGGGCGGCGCTGTATCAACTCCATCTGATACGGCAGCTGCGCCCCTACCTTCCTAATCACCTGCTCCCATCAGTGGTTCATGCCTTGGTCTCCTCTCGCCTAGACTACTGTAATGTGCTCTACGTGGGGTTACCCTTGAAGATGGTCCGGAAGCTTCAGCTGGTACAGAACGCGGCGGCTCGCCTGATTAAGGGCAGCCGCCGGCGTGATCACATCACGCCAGTGCTTAATGAGTTACACTGGCTACCAGTTGCTTGCCGAGCTGAATTCAAGGTGTTGGTTTTGACCTTTAAAACCCTACACGGCTCCGGCCCAGCTTATCTCAAGGAGCGCCTCCAGCAACATCAAGTAGGCCACTCAACAAGGTCTGCCACAGACGGCCTTCTCCTTATCCCATCAGCCAGAGCAGCCAGGCTGGTGGGGACTAGGAAGAGGGCCTTCTCTGTGGTGGCCCCCACATTATGGAACTCCCTCCCTAGTGACCTTCGCCATGCCCCCTCCGTGATGAGCTTCCGCCGTGCATTAAAAACATGGCTGTTCAGGCGGGAATATGGGGTGGGTTAGGTTTTTAATAAGAATTTTTTATATTGTTTTAATCATTATATTTTATTGTGTTTTACTGTATTTTAATTGTACATCGCCCAGGGTGGCCGGGTGGCCGGCCAGATGGGCGATTAATAAATATAATAAATACCGTAAATAAATAAATAAGTTAAAATGTGCTGAAAATGGACACATTTGTACTTTTTACTCAGGCTGCAGCTCGGTATATCATATATTTCTTTCGCATTCTAGGAATGTGAAAGAAATGTACTTTCTGGTGGAATTAATTCAGGTTTGTTGAGGTGTGTCTTTCATAGATTTGGTGAAATTCTGAGCTGCAGTTTAAAATTTATCAAGGTTTGTCTGCTCCATAAAAGCTTATGGTAGTAACTGCTGGCAAAGTTATGTTGGGCATGCTCTGTTTCACTCTGAAGCTAGAACGCTGCTGCCAGTACGCCAGTGTTTTGAGAGTACTGAGAGGAATTCCAGTGTTCCAGTCAGCATTCTGATGGTGGGGGCATTGGGAAACTGTCAACTGAGACAACAGTGAGGTAATTTTGAAGGCTGAAAGAGTCATTCT
Organism: Shinisaurus crocodilurus; assembly: GCA_021292165.1. NCBI lineage: Eukaryota > Metazoa > Chordata > Lepidosauria > Squamata > Shinisauridae > Shinisaurus > Shinisaurus crocodilurus. The sequence continues at coordinate 153,213,938 of CM037877.1, read as the reverse complement.
GCCTCACAGATCACAGCTGAAGAGAGGGAGGAAAAGGAAACAGCTGTGCTGGAGTCATGTGCAAACCGACTCAGAAGTAAGTTATTCTGAGCATACAGGGACACATCTATTCATTTTTACACATCTACTCAGTTAATGACTTGTTTGTGTTTTGTTGTTTAGTTTGTGTGTTTTTGTTTTGTTTTTCAGAACACTGTAATAATAAATTTCCTTTTTAAAAACCAGGGAATTCAATGATTAAAAAAAAACCCTGACAGTTCAAGACCAGAGTTATCGATAATGACATTGTGCAATGTCACAAACTGAGCTTGCCTCCAAGCAACAAACAGGTATGGATCAACTCACAGGAGGATTTCTCTAGCAGTACAGTAAACTTCAGGTACCTCATAAAGCAATATAAGACCAGGACAGTGTGGGGCATTTTTGCTGGTCCCAGACATGTTGGAGGATATGGGAAGGAGTTGGTCCTATACTGGTTAGGCCGAAGCAGAGTTTTCCCCCTTATGCACAGCCTGGTTACTGAAACTGGTTATCACCACGTGGGTTGCTAAATTTGTTTATTCATATATGCAGGATGCATATAGGCAGATTAGAGTCTTTGATGTTAAAAGTCTGCTTCATTGGAGATCACTGGCTGGAAGCCAGCTCAGACCTTGCGTCCATCATGTTGGAGAGGTAGAGAGAGAGAACTGGCCACAGAGAGGCCGGAAGTAGGGGTTACAAAACATGCACCCTGGGGATTGTTCAATTAACCCTTTTCTCCCACTCTAACTAGTGGTTACATTGCCTCGTTGATTTAAGCAGGCAATATTACAATTTCCATCAAGGCACTCCATCCTCCCCATCTAGATTTGGGCCCAAAAGACCAAGGAAAAGTGTGGGTGCATGGAGGGTAAGTTGTAAGCAAACACAGTTTGTGACACTGCACAATATCATCACTGATCACAAGGCATGTCTCTTAAGGCACCAGGCTTAGCTTCCCATTTCCTGGCTTTTTGGAGTTTCAGCCAATGTGAGTTGATCCATTGAGCCAATGTAAGTTAAGACTTTAACTGGTCTTAAACCAGCAAAGGGTGGTGGTGGTTAATCATTGAATAATAGCCTGAGGATGCAACTATAAATCCATTTATTTGGGAGTCAGTCAGGCGATCACTCGTGACCGAGTAAGACTGTCTTCCAGGACAATTTTTTTTATTATTTTTTTTTACAAAAAGGAGATTTTAAAAGGAGGAAAATTCTAAAGAAAATTGTGTAGACTCTAGCGATGGGTCCACAAGTGACTGTGGAGGCCAACCCCAGATCCACACAGCTTCCCACAGTGAGGACACAGGTCACCAGATGGAAGATGGTCCTGCAAAGGATTCATTTGACGTGCTTTTCGCTTAGCACGTTTCTCCCTTTCACCTTGCACTCGGGCTTCTTCAAAGTCCATAGAACCTTTGTGAAAGGCCAACCTCCAGTTAGATTGTTCATGGGCCAGAGCTTCCCAGTTTTTGATGTTTATATTGCATTTTTTTAGATTAGCCTTAAGAACATCTTTAAACCTCTTATATTGACCACCGATATTCCGCTTTCCGTCCTTGAGTTGGGAATAAAGTAACTGCTTTGGGAGACGGCAGTCAGGCATTCGAACAACATGACCGGTCCACTGAAGTTGGCATTGAAGGATCATTTTTTCAATGCTAGTAGTCTTTGCTTCTTCCAGTACACTGACATTTGTTCGCCTATCTTCCCAAGTAATTCGCAGGATTTTCCGGAGGCAACGTTGATGAAATCTTTCAAGGAGTTGGAGGTGACGTTTATAGAACTTACCTCTGAGTAAACATGCATAGTGTTTCATTGTCAATCTCTTCTTAAACTTAGTTTTGGCAACTGATATCTAGCACCCATGGAATAATTCACACACACACAATCTGCTTGGATTGTGTATAAAGGTTTTTATGCTGAAGAAATTGGTCTAGCAGAATTTAAATATAGATGTTCTATTTCATATCTTACACATGTAGCTATTCCATTACACATGATAGAGGTGTCTAAAAGTATGCATGGTGTGGCAAAAGTAGATAGAAGTCTCTCTCTCTCTCAGAATACTAGAATCCCCTTTTGATGTTCCTGTGCTCTCTCACACATACTGTACCTTAGGTCCTTGTGGCTGCAGCCATTAAGTTCTCTTGGATGTCAGTGCCATTGAAATCATTATTATTTCCATATAAAATTATTTCCATATAACATTGCAATCTCAAGCATATTTACTTAGGATCATTGAAATCAATGGGGATTCTAAGTAAACATGTTTAGGATTGGGACAGAAATGTATTTCAGCTGTGTAAGCTTGACATCAAGCATAACCTGAATGCTATGTTCAGCCAGCCAGCTTGTCAGTTGATGCATACAGTGACAGTTGTCTTAATCTATCTCATTTGGATGAAACACAAGGCATCAACAAATGTTGTGTCCTGTACTGTATTACTTTTCTCTGGCAAGCTCTGCACTTTGAACATTGGCTGGGGTGAGGCACTTAATTGAAAAGAATCCAGTGATGGAGAGGATGTGATATTTTGTAAACTGAGCTGACATTTTGCAATTGGTGGGGAAGATACTTCCAATAAAACAGGATCCTGGCACTGGAAATCAATAGAAGAAAAATGTGAGCAGCATGAAAATTGTGCAGGGCACAGAAGTATATCTGATTTCTATTGGAAATGGAAGGCAAATCATTACTCTAGGTATGAAACTGTCATAGGGCAGGTTGAACCACCGTGGTCAGATGAAGGCATTTTTTTTTAACTTGCTTATATTTCATAGGATAGAGGTTCCCTCTATGTAGATACCAGCGATGAGATGAAAGTCTTTGTAGGGATGTATGAGAAATTCATTTCAGTTCATTTTTTATCGAGATTTACCCACCTCCCAAACCGAACACTGACTCAAACGCAGTTTGCAGGTGAAGTCCGTACATTTCCGAGCTTCCAATTTTGTTCAGACAGAATGTGTACATTTGGAAAATGCACATGAAAAATGTGTATTTTTGAAAAATGCTCACAAACACTTTGAGGGTGATACAGTTGCTGACAATGGACGGAGCAATAATTCCACATGTATTCAATCAATCATGTTCTGGTTGGCATTAGAAACAACCTCTGCCCATTGTTCTTGATCAATGCCACACCATTCTTTGTATGAGAGGGAGGACAATCATTGTTATCATCATCAATCGTCATTCATTCTAATAATGAACACATTTGGTGAGTGCCAACAGGAGTGTAGCCAAAGTTTGGGCCACCAAGAAACAAGAGGGAGGTATTAGCAAGCTCAGGGGAACTCCAAGGTTTGCAGAAGTACAACAACAAAATCTTTGAGGGGGGGGACCCAGAAGGGGACTGTCAAGGTTCCACCTGTACCAGGACACCTTGAAGATATCTGCCTCTTTAGGAGCCCCTCCTGTATCAGGATGCCAATTCTCTGCCTTTTACCTTCTCTTCCCAGTAACGTGGGACTAGGCCTTAGGCATGGTGCAAAAGACACTCCAACAACTGAATTTTAACAATAACTGTTTACTTTAGTAAATATTGGTAAAGTAGATTCACATTAACTTAGGGTAATTACACAAATAGAGCTGTAAGATTACAAAAAGCATGTATAATGGAAATAAAAGGAAAAATAACACAAGGTTCTCTAACCTAGCTACACTGTCACCTGTAGACTTAGTAGAGATTCCTTCTCCCAGCCTCTCTTTGGCTGTTCTGCAGTTCTTCAGTGATATTCAGACTCTCTTCTCTGTCTGCTTCTTGGTGCCTGAAGAACCCCTCTTCTCTCCAATTTTGCTCTCTCTATCTGCCACACACTGCAGCTCCAGATCCACTCGTTTATATACACTCTCAGAACTAGAAGGTTACAATCCTGTGACCTCAAACTGGGGAAATGAAACTTAACTCTATTAGGGGGAAAAGGAGACTTCTCTCATGAAAAGGAAACTTTAATTCCAAGAGGGGAAAATGAAACTCACAAATGCCCCCCTCCCATCAGAAGATGTTTGGGCCTACAGGCTTCAAACTAACTCAAGCCTGTGTAGGCCTCAATCCTTCACAGGGACCAACCTACCCACCCCCCAAAATAGCCTAATGAGGAGTGATCATGCTCAGTGGTCAAGAAATGCTGAATGTCTCTGTGTGGGAGGGGTGGAAATATGGGTGGGGGTGGAATGAAACATTCTGGAAAAGCGCATGGCTGGCTGGAATTCTTAACAGGAGTGCTCCACACTGCAATATTTTGTTATACATCCCGCTTGTAGTAGCAGCTGTAGTAGTGGTGGTAGTAGGTATCATTATCACCAAAAATTTATACCCTGCCTTTTCTGAAATGAATTCAAACTGACTTTCCTCTAGGGAAGTATGATAAATTTGTTTCAGTTTGTTTTTGATCTGGATTTACCCAGTTCACTCCTTCCAGATTGCACACTAACTCAAACACAATCTGCAGTTGAAGTCTGACGTCCGTACATTTCTGACCTTTCTTCTGATCCACAGACCAAAAATAATATGTTTGACAATATGCACACTTTGGAAAAATGCGTACAAACATGCTTTGATCAGTGAGAGAAGAATGCATCCATTTCAAAGATACACACAACTGATGTATATGTCTGGAAAAAGTATGCATGAAAATACCCATGAATTTTCATGCAAAAAGAAAAAAAAACAAAGAAACGAATCTGATACAGAGATGAGACGGAACAAGCTTTGAGGTAGAACATGGAGAACTTTGATGAACTCGAGTTTTGCTTGTATGCACATTCCTATTAATACAGACAGGGAAGTGGAGCAGGGGTAAAGCACAGAGGGTGGCCTGCCTAAGACCACCTAGGAAAAGTTGCTAGGACCATGTGGAAAAGAAGAGGTTTGAAATGGGCTCCTAGTTTGAAGATCATTCTGAGGGAGTGCAATCCTATGGCCGCTAGACAGCATCTAGATGGCCATAGGATTTTTCAGACTCCTAGCATCAGAAACTTGCTTCAAGGTCAGAGCTGAGATGCCAAGGTCAGAGCATTCCCCCCACACACACACACACACAACCAATGCAGAAAGAACCGCACTGACTTCTCCTCCAAGTTCACAAATGCGACCTCGGAGAAGGGGTTCTGTGGGCATTCCAGGGGGCAGAAGGGGAGGAGACAGGCGCCGCCACAATATGAGCTACCTTGGCAGTGCCTCAGCCTGCTTCCCTCCCCAGCCATCTAAGTGCTTTACAGGGTGGGAGGAGCACAGAAATGACCTTCACCTCTGCGCTCCTCCCACCTGCATAGGATGCCCATAATCCTCCGAGTTCCGAGGGCTACATTGGATTGCACCCTTAGCCACTCTGCTAAATTAACTCTCAAGAAATTCAAAGTAAAATATCACAGGTTTTTTTTTAAAAAAAAATGTGGCAAAACACAATGGGAGGAATTAAGAGAGCAAGGAGCTTTTTCTATGCAGACATAAAATTTTAAAAACCCAGGCCATATCGGTTACTGAACAATTCAAAAAATGAGGCCAAGCAAGATGACTTCTCAATAGTATTCATTTCTTCTCCAGGTGGAAATTGCTCCCCTTGCGCTATGTTAATATCACTGATATGATGTGCCAGGCATTTGTGAACAGATTCTGGTCATCTTGCAATCTCTTCAAAGCTTGTCTTTGTTTGATGTGTCAGAACTGGCTACGGCAAAATCTGTCAAAACTGGATGACTTTCACTTGCAGACTATATGTGTGTGTGTGTGTGTGTGTGTGAGAGAGAGAGAGAGAGAGAGAGAGAGAGAGAGAGAGAGTCCAGGTAGCATTATTAGCACATAGCAAGGCTATTGAAATGAAGTCCTACATTTGCAGGCTACAACAAAACACACACAATTATTGAATTCTCTCTTTTCTTCAGTCCTTGATTTGGAATGCCACACGTTTCCTCAGTGATGTTCAAAAGAAATGGAATCCCACTATTGCAGCCTTCTTCCTCCCCCAAAAAACCACTTGGATTATTTGCAATGTCCATTTCATTCACTTGAATGGTCAAAAATGGGACCATTCATCTTCTTTACCATCACCATCATCCCACAGCATGATACTGGTCTAAGGCTGCAATCCTATTCACGCTTACCTAGGAGTAATTATCATTGAACTCAAAGGATGGCTGTCTTACTCAATGAACTACCACGCAAGTTAGAACATTTCCAAAATGCAGTTATTTTCGTGTGTGAATACTGTGTGTGTGTGTGATGGTTGTATGAATGAAAACCTGGGGAGAACTGTGCATACAGCTGGAACATGCTTTCTGGCTACTGAAGACAAGCTGCTGTTCAATTTAAGAAGAGCATTCTCTCTTTAACACTGAATTCCTGTAATCCTCCGCACACGAAAGACACAAACTGCAATCCTATACACACTTTCCTGGGAGTAAGTCTGAGTAGACATGTAGAGGGTTGCACCGTAAGCTATGTATCCTATCCCTGGTGTTTTTCTTGAGCCTGTATCCAAACCCATCAGGCCGTAAACCACCCAAGATAACCCCATGTAAGTCAGGTAGAGTTGGTGAACAAATAAACCAGAGATCCAGGACACACACACACCTTTCTTTCTTTCTTCATGGACTTCTAATTGTGCACTAGAACTTCAAAGACAAATTTAGGAAAATCCTGTTCAGACATGCCCTTTATCACAATTTGGCGTCAGCTCTACCATTTTAGGTTATACTTAAATAATTTGGGCTTTGAAAGTTCCCTCCTTCCTTGTACCCTATTTGTAATAATTCAGGGAAGAGTCATATTAGCAATGCTTTATCTATGCTGATCATGGTATACTGCTCAGTGCGCAAACTGAACTTGAATGGAAATGATTGCATTTGAGGTTACTTGAGGTGATAGGAATGTTCTAACTGTGGGTTCAACCTGTGGTGGCCTGTTCATGCACACAAAACAGCATTTTGTTGCAGTCATTGTGATGAATATTCCCATGGGAACCATCCTTAAGAGAGAGGTGAATGAGGACAAAGATAATCTATGCCTCCCATACTGTAACAGGGGAACAGATAGGGATGGTCGAATGATGTTTTCTCCACATTTTTAAGCAAACTGGCCTAATTTTCACTCCCCAGACTAATACATGCATTGGAATGTAGTTATTCTTCAGTTTTTGCATTTCTCCAATGCAGTTCTTGGCTCAAAAATCTACCAAAATGCATATAAAATGGTGTAGTTTAGGTTAAAATGTGTACAAAAATGCATTCTTTGCATAAAAATGTATACAATAATATGTAATATTTTATAAAGATTTGTACAAAAAAAGTGTATTTTGTGGGGAAAATGTTTAGAGATATAATGCAAAATTTTGTGCAGTTTCTTTTTTAAAAAAACAGATTGATGTGAAAAAAGGATGGAACAGACTTATGAATGAACACATATGAAACTGACACGGACCAGAAATAGACTGACCCATCCCTAGGAGCAGGTGCCTACTACCTCAGGGAAGGAGCAGCAGTTCATGGGTAGAGCTAGAGCACATGCTTTGCATGCAGAAGATTCTAGGTTTGATCTCCAGCATCTCTCCAGGTAGGCGGGGAAATGCTCCTGTTTGAAGCCCTGGAGAACCACTGTCAGTCAGTGTAGTGAATGCTGAGCTAGATGGAACAATGGTCTGACTTGATAAAAGGCATCTTCATTTCTTCCTATTTTCCAGGGTAGATTTTTCAAATTATGCAATGTGTGCTCCTCAGTCTTTTGGTGAACAAACAAGATTCATAATATCATACCACTTCATATTTTCAAAAGATTGTTTGACAGATTTTTGGAATCGCATTGACATTTGGCCCCTTCACAATGGGCCCTCTCCTATTGGATCATTCCGGCCCACATGGTTGTGTTACTTTTATGGACTTCCCCATGATGTAAAAGCAGCTTCCTCCCCACTGGATGTTGAAGTGAAGGAAGGAAGCCTTTGCCTAGAATGGATTGCAGTGGAATACAGTTCCAATATGCATGCAAAGCTTTTTTCTCTCCACAGTTTTCTTCTCTTCATTTATAGGAGGTGAGATGCCTTTAAAGAATAAATAACACACACACACAAAAGGTTGCATTATCCTTCTACCTGTCTGGTGCATGCCAAAGAATATTTTCTGAAGCTAAATTTACCACCAGGATTTTAGCTGTCTGTCAGCACCTTATATAATTTGTTTTTAATGCTTATCCTGAATTCAAGGACAGGGCCAGAACATATGTTCCTATCATGCTTCCTCCCTACAGGTGCCCTCAGTATTCACTCAAGTAGCAATCTTCATGGAGATTAATTTAGCAGGTATATAGTAATCTCTCCATAAAATATTATCTGGGATTAGCTGAGATTGTAATACCCACATAATAAATTACATTGGACTTGGACCAAATCAGAAGATTTCACTCATACGCGCACACACCCACTCGCTCTCCTGTTTATTGACTAATACATTATTCTATATATACCGGTAATAAGTGATTTAAAATGTTCAAAAGTTAACTCTTATAGGAAGTTCCCATCAGTAACTGGAATTATGTTCAGAAGCAACCTCAACTTGAGGTTATAGACCAGAGATGGGGAACGTGTGGATCTCCAGATGTTGTCAGACTACAACTCCCATCATCCTTGACCATTAGCTATGCTGTCTGGAGGTGGACTTCAACAACATATGGAAAGCTACAGGTCCCCCCACCCCTATCATTAGACACTAACATACTAGATAACCCAGAATGTGTGATAGCTGTTCAATGGAAGCTTTGCAGGGAAGCTCTCACTGGTTTCCAGCAGGGCCAGCCCTATCATAAGGCAAACTGAGGTGCCCGTATCAGGCAGCAGAGCAGGAGGAGCGGCGAATTGCCCCGCTCCCCCACATATACCATTAGGGCTCACTGCAGCCTCCACCGAGTGTTCTGGGGAGTCCTGCCAGCCACTCTCCTGCCGTGGCATTTGCCGCAGTGAGAGAGTGGCTGGTGGGGCTCTCTGGAGCAGCCACCCACGACCCACCCTGTTTCCCTCACATCATGCACCCTCTTCGCCTTAGCTTTGCTGCTGCAGGGCTCTTGTGAGAGCCCCACAGCCAGGAAGGAGCATGAGGTGGCAGCTGGGTGGGGTGCAAGGTGGCAGCAGTGAGACAACTTGGGCCAGGGCTTGGTTCCAGTATAACTCTTCCCTCATACCTCATGTGCTACTTCTCTTCTGAGCATGATGCCACTTGGTCAGACCAAATACAGGAAATGCTCTTTAATGTCCTACTTTGACTAATACCATGCCAGCACTTCTGCGCACTCCCACTTGTGGACCTTCTCCTGCTTCTGTTGGAATTAGTTTGCACACCTCAGGCTTAGGGCAACCATTGTGATTCCTGAAAGTAAGACACAGGAGGGTCTGAATGGGATATAAATGTCTTGGCTAAGTCACAAGATGCTTGGAAGAAGAGCCTCATGTCAGGCATAGAGGCAGCAGAGGAAGGTCATATTGGGGTTCTATGGGTTGTATTGTATCCAATGTTACTCTGACTTAGGTCTCACTCATTTCAATAGGTCTGCTCTGAGTAGGATTAACATTGGATAAAGCCCTCTGGGAGCCACTCCACACCCTGCTCTACACATGCACAGGTTGCAGTCTTGTAAGAACAAAGCAATGCAGAAACTGATATTATTATTAATCAATATAAGATGAGCAACTAAGAGTGAACGGACATTGTCCATCTACTGTGGTTTTATTTTCATGCTTAGATTACATGTTTCATTAAAATGGCAGAGGTTCATTCCCATGGGGAATGAAAACACACACACCATGAAATGCATTTGCCCATGCTAACGAAAACCTGATGCTTGGGGGGGGGGGGGTTGCGTGCGTGCGTGTGTTCCTGCCATTGTTCTGCTGTTTACTTGACTTTTCTCCAGATGCGCCAGTATTGTCTAGCTTTGGAATGCTAACACTTGTTCTTGACATCTTCCTTTACCTAAAATACCTTTTGTTGCATAATAAAGTAAGGGCACAATCTATCCTGGTGTTGGTGCAGCACCCGAATATGGTAAGATTTTCGAAGCACTCAACAAAGCCTTGTTTCGTCCCTCTTCCTCCTTGGTTGCATGTACTGTACATACACACACACATGTTGAGTCATTACAACCGTTGAGTAATTTATGCCAAGTATGAACAAAGACTGGATGGGAATACTGAGGCACAAGCCCAGTAATGGGCTACAAGCAGATCCAAGGTAATAGTGTAAAATTCATATCATACACACCCATAATAGCTATTATTGACATTGACCAGATGTTTCATTTTCCCAAAATAATTTATTCTCTTGTGTGTACGGACCAAAAGATCTCAGGCTTCCAGGTTTACATTTATTTATTTATTATATTTATACCCCGCCTTTTTTCCTGCAAGGAACCCAAGGCGGCTTACATCCTCCTCCTCCTCCTCCTCCTCCTCTCTATTTTATCCTCACAACAACCCTGTGAGGTAGGTTAGGCTGAGAGTCAGTGACTGGCCCAAAGTCACCCAGTGAGTTTCATGGCCGAGCGGGGACTAGAACCTGGATCTCCCGAGTCCCAGTCCAACATCCTAACCACTACACCACACTGGCTCACATGACTGAAAGTGTGCCTTGCCTTGCATCTCATCTTGGCTGAGATCACCAAATGTCGGCTTAAGAGGGAATTTTAAAGACACATTATGTGGTTCCTTTCTTGTAACAGCGCTTGCCTAATGTCCTTGTTCTGCAGGGACTTTCATTAGTGTGTGCCCTGATCTTGTCCTCCAAACCCTCATTGCTTTAGACAAGCATGGATTTAATTGAAAGGATACCAAGCTGTGACAGAGGCTCAGGTGTGAAGGCCGTCTTCCTGAGCAGATTAAATCCAGGCTAATGACTGAGGTTTTTTTAAAAAAAATTCTCATTCCTCACTTAGGAAAGATTTAATACCACCTATTAATTACCATTCCAGACTGGCCACTTTCTAAGGCACATACACACACCACAGAGAAACCATCATTTCAGTGTGACAATTCAATGCCTTACACATCATCTCTGGATCACAAGGCTCTATTAAATTATGTCATTAGGGTGAATCCCACAGAGGTTTGGAGGGAGCAGGGAAGGGGTGGTTCAATCAGTGGAGGGCAGTTCAATAGGGCCCATCTTGGATAATGAGAAGTGGCAAACAGGAATCCCTTGCCAGAAGACCACTGATGGTGTTATGGAATTTGGCAGTGTGGTTTTGGCCTGTCCATTTTTTAAGATCAGAAAGGACAGAGAGTTATTAAACATATGAGGTTTTGGAGGCGCCATATAAGAGAGGAGAGAGTAGGAGGAAAGGAGAGGGCAGTATTTAACAGGGCCAGTCCTACTATTAGGCAGGGTGAAGCAGCCCACATGTGTCAACTTTAGGTACCAATAAAGGGTATCAGATTACAAACTCTTTTGTTAATCTTTTATCATCTATGATGCCACCATTCAGGATTTTCTGCCTCAGGTGATGAAAACTCTTGGGCCATCTTTGGTGCTTAATTTCCAGAAAAGGGAAATGCCTGTGCTCAGGTCTGCCTGGATATATACCCTTTCATCTCGCTCTCTCCGGGGGGGGGCAACCTCTTTTGGTCCAGGAGGGATTCACCTCTGGACCAAGCCTGGTGGGCCAGATGACTTCAAGGGGGCAAGGCCCTGCCCCAAAGCCTTCCCATGACATCATCGGCATCACCCCTGGCCACTTTTTTTTTCCATGCAAAGAGGCATGAAGTTCCGTGCCTCTCTGTATGGAAAGCAACTTGGCCAGTGCTTGTAGGGCAGGCTTGCAGGGCAGGAAGGGACTCTGCCAGTGATTGCAAGAACTAGCCAAGTTTAGCACCTCCTTCTGGGACACACTATAATAATGTCAGGCATAACAGAGAAACGGAACTCCTAGTTAAGCATTATTTGCAGCATGGGCATTTTTGTAATGGAGACTCTTCTAATAAGAGACACAGTGTTTAAGAAATGACAAGTATTTATTTGAATACAAAACACAATGGAGGCCTAGAGCCTCTAACTACAGTCAGCTAGCTTACATTTAACAACAACCAGAGTTCTCCTTCCCAGAGTGCCTCTGGGAGGCAGATGCCACTCCTACAGCTATCAGCTCTTCATTCATGCACTTGATCACAGATGTAAGGCAAGAATCCGCTGATACTGGGATGTAGAAAAGCTTCCCCTCGTAAAACAAAAAGAGCTATTTTAAAAGAAACAAGGAAGGAAACAATGGATTCTGAGGCTTTGTTAAATAGTTTGTGAGGCTTAAATGAGAATATAGATTATATGTCTTGACAATAAGACCATAGAAAAGAGTAAGGTTTATCATGGGTGTGTTCTGAAGCACAGTTTCGTATTTCCTTACAATGGAATACATCCAGTCCCAAGGGATTTTGGATTTGGGTGGCACAATAATTGTTAGGCATGTTTGCCTTTATAAGTTTAAACAGGAAATAGTCTACATTGTATTATACACAGTGGTCTGACATTTAAATAATACTGTGCGTGTGTGTGTGTGTGTACACTAAAATAAGATACACCCTAGGTAACATTTTGCATTAAGCACTGCAGCAGAAATACTGTTAATCTTGATTAAGTGAGGGGCAGATGTTTTGGAAAATAATCAGATCAATACCATGTTAGGCTGGCTGCATTTCAGATTGCTTAAGTTAGCTGCAGCATGTTGGGTTGTTTTAGAGTAGTTTTTACTAAGGGGTAAAAATAAATTTGGCATTTCACTATATGGAAACTAGCATATTTCAATATGAGATTTGGGGCATGCAGAGGGTTCCTGTTTCTTTTCTTCCTACAATGTGTTTGTTATATATTTTATTATGTTTTAAACTGTTTAATATTTTTATATGGTTTTATTATGCTTAAGTCTTGTTTTGTGAACTGCCCAGAGACCTTTGGCTCTTGGGGAATACAGAAATGAAATAAATAAATAAATATTCATAGTTAAATAATTTGAGACTGCAGACTATATGTCTCATTATTATATTCTTATATCCTTTGGGGAAACATTGCACTCTGCACTGATTTGTATGTATAATAACAACAACAACAACAACTATTATTATTATTTTACAGATAAGAACTCTTCAGTTGATAAAGATATTTTTAAAATACATTGAGAAATTAAACTAAGCTGTGCAGCTGTTTCTTCTTCCAGTGGGTTTATTTAATTTTTTTCCTTACTGCTCTTTTTGAATCCCTCATTTTTGAATTGAAGTTATTTTGTCCCCTTGAAATTTCTTCTTTTCTGAAGACAAATTTTGAGATATAACATTGCTGTGCACACTTGGGAGTAAAATCTATTGAGCTCAGTGGAACACACCTGCAAGCAAGCATTTACCCTCATCAGTTTTATTATTAAGTCCAGGATAGAGAATTTGCATGAACATAAATTATTGTGCAATGAAATAACCTGGAAAGTCCCCACCCACCCCTGAAATGGTTAACAGCACCAGCCTATAGTTCACATGGCGGGCAGGGATTTGCCAGCAAAATGCTACATTGGAGCATTCCTACCACAAGCTCAAGTGCACTGGCAGAGGGGTGGCATAATGGGGTGGCAAAGGGAACATATGATGAGAGGAGCAGATTAACAGCAAATCCTATACTCCTCAGACCCAGTGTTTTAGTTGGGAGGTGGAGGAGAAATGAAGGGCTGGTTGAGACACAGAAAATTAGGGTGTCACTTTGGATTGTGTTGTTTAGTTATTTACCTATTTATTTAAACAGGTTTAAAGTTTCCTGTGCAGAATACAAAAACAAGATAAAATACACAAATAAATTTGTTATTGACATTGCTATGATTATTGTAACCACAACAAATGCGGGTAGCCACTTTGCATTAGAGTTTCCACTGGACATCACAATCCTGTATGTGTCTGTTCAGAAGTAAGACCCACTGAGGCTACTCTCTCCCATTACCTCTGCAGCCCACCTCCTTCATCTCAAGCAAGATGAAGAAGAAGAGTAGCAAGAAGAGTTCCAGTTATGCGGCACAGAATGTGAAGGAAGGTGGGGGGGCAGATAACAGGAACTGGGAAAGCTGGATGGGCCACAACTTTCTTTTCACACACTACACTGAAACATTTAAAAGAGTGTGCCTGGATTGCAATTTTGCAAAGTGGGCAACCTATAGTGCTTTCTGCAAAAAGGGTGACTTTAAACTTGGCTAAAAACCTGTAATCTGATCTATTCTACCTCTCTGTCATGGTGAGGGCCAAGAGCCATTGGTCATTGGTGAGGCCTAGGTTACAGGTTTCTAAAATTGATTGGGTCTTTCCATGGTTTGGGGCAAGTCAGGTTTCCCAGGAAAGCAGGAACAGGAAGAGGACAGCAGCACCACAGAGAGCTCTGAGTGATACTGGGCCTGGAAGCCAGACAAGCTTGTCTGTATGTTGCTCCAACAAGCAGCAGGTCATGACTGAGCCTTAAGTAGAGGGCTTGGCTTCCTTTAGGTTGGTTAGCCCCACTTCCACACTAAGTCCTTTTCTCTTAAAGGGGCCTGGTCTGTTTGAGAAGCCTCAGGCTGCAATGACACAGGGGTGGCTTTGGCATGCTGGTGTCTTCACTGCTGGAGTCCTCCAAGTCCGAGGATGGCAATGTGACCTCCTCTAGATACAGGGGGCACAGGTCCCTGGGGTCTTCCTGGAGAACTGGGTCCTGGAAAGGTAGAAGTCTTGTGATGCCTTTCCATAACTGAGTCCTCTCCCTGAAGAGTTAACTCAAGAGCCTCTTCTTCTGAGGATGACAGGTCAGGAACCTCTAAGGATAAGGGTCTGGGGTCTTGGTCCATTACAAAATGCCATCCCTGGGTCTGACCCTTGACAAAAATAACCAGAAATTGGAGAACGAGTTTCAGGTTGCATTCAATTGAATACTTCCTTTAGTGACCTTGAAAAAAGAAGCATATGTCTCTGTGAAATTTGCTGATAACACCAAGCTGGGAGGCTCTATTAATACTGATAAAGATGGAGAGGTTGTTTGAGAGAAACAGGATGACCTCATGAACTTTAGTAATTGAAAGGAAGGAAATTCAGCAATACAAAGTGGTACCAGTCAGAGTCTTGGGAACAAATCAGCATCACTTGGCTTGTGGCTTATCATCTCTAAGTGAGATAGCAGGAGTGATATCTGGGAAGTTTAGTTGATCTCAAGATGACCAATATAATGAAGCCACAGAAACAAACAGGTCATTTCTTAATCAAAACACTGTGATGCTGCTGCCTCCATTAAGCAGTGACGGGTGCTGATAAATTGGAGAGTCAAGCTCAGCTTGGATTGTGTCGGTCACACATACCAGCTACAGTGGAGACCGAAGGACCAGTGTCCTTCTGGGAGAGTGTGCACACCAAGTGGGGGAGAAAAGACCATTTGAAGTTGGCCTAAAAACCATATCCATATATGTACACATTTGCAGCTGCTTGGCAAGAAGAAGACTTGAGGGGCCACTTTAAGAACAGGCACTGCCCCCTGAGGGCGGCCTGTCTGCTCCTCCCTGCTTAGCTTGTATATTTGCAAACCAATATTACAAAAAAAACACCATATGTCTCTCCTCGCAAGGTAGCTGACCCTGCAAAAGCTTTCATCAAGCTTCACAAACAGCCCTCTAACTTAGGAAAGGAGATGTTCAACCAGATGGCTGTCATACTCAGATTTTTAGTCAGAATATTGACTGTTTGGAATGCTTTCTCTCTGAACTCAATCTAGACTCCGTTTTTTCTTCTCCTCTTTCTTTGTCTATTTGTCCAACTTTTTTTATTAATTGAATTTGTTGGCCCTTTTCATTAATCAAGCTTCATCTTGTTTTATACTGAGATCATGTTCCACTTGTCATGCCTTTATGTTTAAAAATATTTTTTTCAGAAAATGTAAAAAGAACATTGAGACTGTTTTAAAGAGTAATCTGTGTGCATTTTCTCTCAGTATGTGATCAAGCAAGACCTGCAACAAAATGTTGCAGCATTGATGGAGTGTTCCTGTTCAGGGTTCCAGGCTGCCAGTCCAGTCCAGTCCATTCCCCCTTTCCCCTCTCCCCAGCCCCCAGTTTTCCATTTTTTTTACCCCACAAACAGTCATCATTTTGGGGGGACTGTTTTTTCACCCTTAGGGTTCTTTAAAAGTTTTGTTTGTTTGTTTGTTTTGCTTTTTGTACTTCAGCAAAACTTGGGTTTCCCATGAGCATGCTGATACCTCCCTCTTGTGTGTCTAGCACAAGACCTTTTCAGATGTCACTAGGTGTGTAGAATGAAGGGAGGTGGCATGGCAGTAGCAGACTCTGGCCCAGGACCGGTGCAAGGCAGTTTGGCACCCTAGGCAAAATCAGATATTTAGCGCGCGCCCCCTTCCCACTTGAGCCCTCCCTCCAACTCCCTCGGAGCTTACTTTGGAGTAGACCTGTATGGTTAAGCACAGGAAGAGGAAAGTGGCGCGCGTGTGCGCGAAAGAGAAAGGAAACCACAGAAAGATTATTTTTAAAAAAGATTAAGGGGGGGAAGAAGGGGGGAGACTGATGAAAAAGGAAAGAAAGAAGAAAGAAAGAAAGAAAGACAAAATGAACTGAAGTAGACCATTGGAGAAGGGGAAAAGACAAAACAGATTAAGAGGAAGGAAGAAAAATTAGACTGGCTGGAAGGGGAGATTTTGCCCACCAGCCTCCCATCATTGGCCCCTGCCCGGGAAGGCGAAGGAGGTGTTTGCAGGTGCATCCTTCCCACCGCCCACCAGCCTCCCATCATTGGCCCCTGCCCGCCTCCGCCTCCTCCAGCCTGTCGCCTTCTCTGACTCTTTCGATGCTGGTTGTGAGGAGGAGCCTGCCTGAAGCTTCAGCAGCGCCAGCTTGGAGACGGAGACCTGAGGTGGAGGAGAGAGAGGGAGGGGCGTGCTTCTTTCGCCTCCCCTTCCCCGCGTTTCTGGCCCCCCATTTAGCCTGGCGCTCTAGGCAGCCGCCTAGTCCGCCTAATGGTAGCACCGGCCCTGCTCTGGCCCCATCCTACTCTATAGGTCAGGGGTGCGGAACCTCAGGCCCAGGGGCCAAATCCAGTACGCCTGGCCCTCAAAAGTTCCCCAGTACCTGTGAAGTTAGTATTGTGTATGCAATCCAATTGTTTTTTTATTTTGTTTTGTTTTGTTTTTTGCACGTAATGCTGGTTTTGGCTGTCTACATACCTGGAATCTTAAACCCAAAGTTACTAGAATGATACATTTTCATTTCAAAAACAAATAGGTAGACAAAGTAAGGGCAACAAAATATTCTAGTGATATTTCAAGGGAACATACATCTTTTTTTGTGTGAAGATGGTCACTGGAAAGTGGAAATATATTTTACCAACTGGAAGCCAAAGATCTCTAGCAAGTAAGACAATCCCTTGAATTGAACCTCCACTGGCCTACAAGGAGTAACAAAGGAAATCATGGATTTCTGTTTCTCCACCTGTCAGGAGCCCTTTTATTCCTGTTTTGATCATCTTTCCTTTTCAGTTTTTCTCTTCTTGCAACCTTGTCATTTGTATTCCTTGCTTCCCCCGTAGAGGTTCACCTTGAGCACAAGTCAGCACTCTACTAATTTTTCGTGCTCCAAATATGTCAGCAGGTCAGGTTAAGGTTAAATCATCTTCCAACACTTGTCTGCCTTTCTTTTTGGTCTCTCTCTACTCTAAATCCCCACCTCATACTAAAGAGCCACAACACTCTCTAAGCACGTACATTGGAACTTTCAGCAAAAAAAGAGAAAAAATAGACAACCCCCCTTTTGTGCCTCACCGTTTTGAAAATGGTTGCACTAAAACATCCAATTTTGCACATTTGCACTGAGATACTGCAAGTACAGAGATAAATGGTGCTGTGCCCAATCAGACTCTCATTGTTGCATCTTTGGAAACATTTATCAGATTTCTTACTGTGCCAAAGAATTCACAGTGTAGTTGTGACTTACATCACAGAACATCCCAAGCCCCTTGATTGTGTGGGATCAGAAAGACACCAGGATCACACTCATATTAGGAACAGAAAATGCTGCATAGAATACAATCCTTAATAGCTGGGTTTCCATATCTGCCCATGATGTGGCACATTTCCAGTGTAATGCAAAGTTTTGGGGTTGGAGCCAGACATACATGGCACTCCTATACATGACATACTTTACTCGGCACTGGTTAGGCCTCATCTTGAGTATTGCGTCCAGTTCTGGGCACCACACTTTCAGAAGGACGTAGACAAACTGGAGAGGGTTCAGAGGAGGGCAACAAGGATGATAAAGGGACTGGAAACAAGGCCCTATGAGGAGAGACTGAAAGAACTGGGCATGTTTAGCCTTCAGAAGAGGAGACTGAGGGAAGATATGATAGCACTCTTCCAGTACTTGAAGGGTTGTCACACAGAGGAGGGCCAGAATCTCTTCTCGATCATCCCAGTTTGCAGGACACGGAATAATGGGCTCAAATTACAGGAACCCAGATTCCACCTAAATATCAGGAAAAATTCCCTGACGGTCAGAGCAATAAGACAATGGAACCTACTACCTAGGGAGGTGGTGGGCTCTCCCACTCTGGAGGCATTCAGGGTGCGGCTGGACAGTCATCTGTCAGGGATGCTTTGACCTGGATTCCTGCATTGAGCAGGGGGTTGGATTCGATGGCCTTGTAGGCCCCTTCCAACTCTAAGAGCAAATAAAAGTAATCAGAGATGAATGCACCCAGCAAAACTTATTCTAGACTCTTTCCCTAACCCAGCCAATACTTATCAATGAAGCAGCTTCCAGTTCTCTCATTTCAGCTTCTCCCATGTCCCATCTACATCCACTGCAGGCCTCCATTCTAGGTTCCTTGTGCAATCGTATTCTCACTTCAGTTCTCTCTCTAAATTCTCTCTACATCCAATTCCATACCTTGATCTGATCCTTAACTTCTCCCGTACCTTAAATATCCTAATATATTTCCCAACTTTCCCCATAGACAGTATTTTCACTTACCCTCCCAATCTTTTAGCCAATCAGAAGGATAGCAGAGTCCCCATTATGATTCTAGTTCTCCTTAATCGCCAAGTTTCTGGGCTGAAACTTTGACTCTCCTGAGAACTCACTTCGCTCTTTAAATGTTAGGTAAGTTCCTAGGCTGAACGTTTGAGATTTCTGTGAGCAATTTTCCTCTCTGAAATGCTAGATTCCTTCCTGGGCCAAACATCTAACCCTCGTGCTAGCTCATTTCCCTTGAAAGGCTAACTAGATTCCTGGGCTGAACCTTTGACCCTTCTGGTCTGAACAGCCTCTAAAACAAACAAACACCAACCATTTTGCAACCCCAAGAGACACAAAATGACTAAATATCTCATTGCTTCACAGGGACTGAACTGGCAGTAAGCACTTTTAAGATAGCATATGCTGGTATTTTTTTGTTTTTGGCCCTGCCCCTTTTGCCTTCGCCACCACCCACCACTAGAATGTGGCCTCCGAGAGCTTCTCCCAAATGGAATTCGGCCCTTGGGCTGAAAGAGGTTCAACACTAACTTCGTCTAGATCTAACCCCTTTGTTTTCAGTGTGACTACTGCTGATGCTAAGTAGGGATGAAAGAAGTGAGTGACCAAAGAGGTGGAAACTGGACAAATGGCAATATTTAAAAAGTCTGTTTTATTCCTAACAAATAAAATTGTCACTTTTGTCTACAGATGTGTGAATTTCATCCACCCCTGGGAAATTTCGCTCAGGCTCAGCTTATCAGAACTCTTAATGATGGAATGCCACCACTACCATGTGTCCTTAAAAACCCTCATCCTGCAATCTGGGGTACTTTTCCTATCCCAGGCTCACATTTTGTTGTGTAATTTACACATAAGTAGAGCTACCAGCAAGTGCTTTTAGGACATTGTCTAAAGCAGGGTAGTAAAAAATGTTACCAAACTGCCTTTTACAGTTTTCCTCCTATAGACCAAACATGCCCAGGGAACAAAGTTTCCCAGAAATCTCTATAGGAATACACCATATGGGATCTTTTGCACCCCGAACAACTGAATTATGGGGGAACAAAAGGAGACCAAGCACAGGTCATCTCAGTCTCTTTTGATAGCCAAGAACAATAGCAAATTCCTTCAAACAGAAAAGAAATCCATTGAGGGAAAGCTGTTATGCTGATTTAAAGTTGACAGGCCTCAGACCTTTTTCTCAGGCTTTTGTAATGCTAATTGACTTGCACTAGGCCAGGCTTTCTTATGCAGATTGTCTGGATTAAGAAAAGATTAAGTCTTTAGTTATCTTAAACCTGAAATCCATTCTTATTCTGATCCTAACAGCCTGGGGAAAACATTCAGTCAAACAAAAGGCTTTCATATGCATAATTTGCCTTGCCTGAGGCACTTTTGTGGGTGGGTCTGACTGGACCCCAAATGCAAACATAGGTTGCATAAAAACTCAGGATGAGGGTTTTAAAGTGCAGCCACTGCTTCTCCTGAACACATCAGGGCTGGGAAGATAGACTTTACAGCAGAAAAGCTTTGGGTAGGAAGAGGGATTTCCCCTACAGCTCTTCACTCCCACTGAAAACTGCCCTTGAAATTGGAAACTCCACTCCCATTGGAAACTGCCCTAGGGTTGGATCCAGGATCTGCCTTCTGCAAGAAGAAGGGACCTTCTGCAAGGTCTCCACTTGCAGAAGGCCCCTCCATCTGATTTTGGGAGATCCCCCTATCCCTGCACATCTCAGCTTACCCCATTACAGGGTGTCCTGACTCTCTGTGTCGTGAGCTGCCATGGGAAGAAGGAGGCGGAGAAGACCACTTCTGTCAGAATTCACTAGCAAAAGAACTGTAAAGAATATTGTCAGCTCAAAGTTCTTTTAAATTCCCTTGGATGTTTGGGGTTATTTATTATTATCTTTATATCCCACCTTTTTTCCTGCAAGGAACCCAAGGCGGCTTACATAATCTTCCTCCTCCTCTCCATTTTATCCTCACAACAACCCTGTGAGGTAGGTTAGGCTGAGAGTCTGCGACTGGCCTACAGTCACCCAGTGAGCTTCATGGCCGAGCGGGGACTAGAACTTGGATCTCCTGAGTCCCAGTCCAACACTCTCACCACTATGCCACACAGGAATCTCCAAATTCACATGAGGCCAAATTCAGTGCTCTCCCTTTCTCTTACTACTCCCCACATACCCAACTCCTGCTGCCTAATGTCACCCTCTGCCGTACAGCTCAGAAACAGCAGTGTGGCTGCTCAGCTCACCTGCACACACAAATGAGGGGAGGCAGGTAATTTCTCCCAGAACTATTTTGATGGCTTATGTGCCAATGGTGGGTTCTCTCTGTCACAATTACCTAAGGAATAAATAAATGAGACAAACGAGAAACAGAATGTGAATTGCATGATATTATAGGAATGTAAAGAGTACATTTCAAACTTCTGAAGGTGTGTGGCCAGATGGTCCTCAAGAATCAAGTCACTCCAAATGTGGTTTCTGTAAATAAGTCATGAAGTATGTCAGTTCTGAAACATGACATTGCAATATTTGTCAAAACAAATGTCCATCAAGCCTATGTGTAGAAGAGTAAATCCACAGAACATGGGATAAAAAAAAGTTGGTAGAAGAGTACATGTCACCATGTTTTAAAGATACCAGCATTCTACTCCCCAAGCCAGCAGAGTAAAGAATGCCAAGCAGTTGGGCAGGAGGGGTCATCCTGGCCAGAGCTGGGCTGAAAGTAGATCTCCAGATGTTTTGGACTTCAAAGATGTTTTGGACAACCAGCATTCCTGACCACCGGCCATGCTGGCAGGGGCTTCTGGGAGTTGAAGTTCAAAATATCTGAAGATCTACCTTCTATCCACCCCTGATCTAGGGGAGCGGTTACATGGCATATATAGATTTTTTTCGTAACTACTGTGATCTCCACATGGGCATCCTGAGAATGTGTTGCTCACAACTGGCCAGCACTTAAATAGAGAGTGACTACTGCTGCCATTAGGGAGATGTCCATCATTTTTGTGATTTTGGTGACTCCAAAAAAAAGCTGTCATAAACTGCACCTGAGTGGCACCGCACCTCTGCATGAGCGAATTTAGAAGTTTTCACTAGTGATGGGTGAATTTACCCCCAACAGAAATTGTAATTTGCTTGTCAAATTATGAATTCCTCCATCCAATCTCAGATTATTGTTCTCCATTATTCCGAGATCCCCTCATTCTGCATATATGAATTGTAGTGAATTCATGGCAACAAAGTGCATCTTGGGAACTGTTGTACGGCATCATGCTATGCATCATGACATCATGCATCAAAAGCAATCTGCTCTGATTGGCTGTTTTTCCATGACTTACTGTTTGCCCTACAGTTGGTATGGATAGAGCCAGTGTGAGAGGTTGCAGCACAAGTGGCACACATTGGAGCTGCAGAAGAGGCACTTGCATCTGCCAAAGCCCAGATCTCTTCTTCACCAGCAGCTGACCTGGACTGCATTGCTGCTCTCCCAACCTCTGGCTTCTTGGATTTCCTTTCCACTATCCTTTCACAGTGGCACCCACCAGCACCTAGGTCTAAAGTACACTTTTACTTACACACACAAAAATAAATATGTCCAATACTAAAGAGAAATGGCCTTGGTTGACTAGTTGCATACAGAAAGGAAAAGAGGTCATAAGTGAAAAAGAAACATTGAACAAAGGGTAGATACCAACCTACATGGCTGCTCCTCCAGTTTTCAAATACAAATGATTACACTGTTTGGTTTCGGAAATAGTAACTAATGGGTTAAGTGACATCATACCACAAACAAGAGCACGGGACAGTTCCATTTCCCTCAGAAAGTAAAGGGTTAAACCAAACAACATCAAGGCATGCACAGAATGGTGGAGTTTAGATGCCTTAGGGAGCAAAAATAAGTCCTACAACTCCCATGGGGGCTGGGGAATGCTGGGAGTTGTAAGACTTTTTTCTGGCCTAAGCATGCATAGGGTTGAACCCTTAGTCATGTAGACCATGCAGATGCTCATAATCAATCTTGGTTTGAATAGCCAAAATATGAAAGCTCGTTAGATAGCCATCCAAGCTCAGTACACATATGGGCATTACAACCATAGTAGATTCTACCAAAAAACCACCTAATTTTGAGTTTCAGTGGCATCCCCAGTTCTCACACACTATCACGACACTTGCACAAGGGCCACTATAAGTGTGAACTCTCTGATCTATAGTGGCAGTCAGAGGAGAAAGTGGCTGTGAGATGGAGTTTCGGGTGGTGGAGAGAAGCAGTAGCCATAGTGTGGTTATCTAGGGTACAGAGGAATACAGCATAGCCATGTCTGAATGAGAAAAGTTAAAGGTAAAGCCAAAAATGCTCAGCTGAGAACACATGATTTGGGGGGTGGAAAGGGAATTAAAGGGGAGCAAAATCACTCCCTTTTCTTAGCGGTTTTCAGTACAGTCACTGCAGATTTGTAATATTAGAAAGCAGAGTGCTTTCTGTTTCCCAGAAGCCATCTGGGAACAGTATTACATGATGATGTGTAGCATCATTCCCAGTAGCTTCAAGCAGCTGTGGGAGTGTAATCAGATTAGGGGTATGGTGCTTGGGGGGGGGGGTTAATCCGTTTCCCTGTGTCATTTTCTCATCTAAATCCCCCCTATCCCTCCCCAGAGCTGTTATTCTTTGTGACACACACAACATGCACACACGTATGTAGATGGATGGATGGAGATGGAGAGAGAGAGAGAGAGAGAGAGAGAGAGAGAGAGAGATTTCCCACAGGGAAGAGACCACATGGGACTTCTCTAATTTGGCTCTTGGGCCACTAAGGAATATCTAATAATGGAATGGGGAAAGATATCCTCAGATGGTGTAACGTTATTTGTCGCTGGAAACTTTATAAATTTTGCAGACAAGAGAGTGGAGAATTAACTTACAGAGACTTTTCTTGAAGACTGTATAATTGTAGGACTAAGTAATTCTTGGGGGAATGCTGAGAAAATATAAAATGACTGCTTTACTTTTTCTTATTCAATGTTCTCTCTAATTCCCCCACTCCACCCCTGCCGCCCAATACAATACAACATGAAACGTTTTGGTTCCTACTTCAATTTACTCTTTAAAGGGGTCCAAAGTTTTAAAAGTATAGCTCAAAGTTAAGCTAGTGCCTGGATTGTAGGTTAGATTGCTACAAGAATATCTGTGTTTGCCTTTTTATTCCCTTTATTTCCCTCCAAATTTATTTTTATTATTATTTCTCATTTCTACAGCACATTTAAATTCTTTATGATCCTTATAGTTATCTCACATCTGCTAATCGTTGGGTTGGATACAGACTTACTCATGCTTAAAACAGACCCACTGAATTCAATAAGACTTAACTTAGTCGTGACTAAGGGTGCTTCCCAATGAGGCTTTTATTGTGCAATCACACTGCCTTATTCACATAATTTTATGGGGATCCTGACAATATTATCTTCCATTTGTAGCCCTGCTCCGATTTCCAACCACTTCCTCCATTATTTTTTTCTTACTTGAAAAAAAAAACCAATCAAGAAGGAAAAGATGGCAGTAGGAGCCCTCCATCTGGAAGCACCTTAATTTAAATCCCATGGATTTCAATGGGTCTACTCAAAGCATGGTGACTAAGTCTGGATACATCCCCTTGTTAATATGTAAGTATTGTTAATAAACAATTATTGAATAGACAGACAGTCTATTTTACATCAATGGATTCTTGATTTAATCTACAAATGAAATGTGTAAAAAAAAGAATTAGCTAATATAACTCGGCTGGATTCCACACTCTCTTGTGGAGATATAAATCAGTATTTTGTTACTAACAGAGTTCTATTGCTGCAAATGAAAGACAAGAATCTAGCACTGTAATTTTGGCTGTCAGTTTCTGGCATTCTTTTGAACACTCTGTCATGTTCTATCTGCATAGTCATGAAATTAGTGGAAAGAGTAGAATGCTTTTGTAATGATGACTGAGGATTTCGTCACCAGCTATGATAAACATGAAAGAAACCACTCTTTTATTTTATTTTTAATCGTTTCAAATGCTTTAAAGCACTAAATGGCATGATAAATGCTTCTTGTATTGCCCCCCACTGTTGTTATATATTTCCTCTTTTGTGTCATGTTCATCTTTTTCAAATGAAAGAGAACACTTGAAATAAATAAATATATTAGTGAGAAAGCTGATATAAACAGCTGCTAGGAAACAAAAATCACTGTCATATTTAGATCATGAGTAACTGACATTTTCTTTGTCGTCCCCCCCGACAGGCCTGTTAAATGTCTGAATCAAGATAGGAGGGGAGTCAAATTATTACACTACTTTGATAATGTCATGGATAGGCCCAGATGGAAGATAGCATTGATGATTTCAGATATTTTACAATCTGAAAAATGCAATCTATCATCCTGTATAGATTCTACCAAATACAGAAGAATCACAGCACTTTATTTTATTTATTTATCTATTTTATTATATTTATACCCCACCTTTTTTCTGCAAGGAACCCAAGGCGGCTTACATAATCCTCCTCCTCCTCTCCATTTTATCCTCACAACAACCCTGTGAGGTAGGTTAGGCTGAGAGTCAGTGACTGGCCCAAAGTCACCCAGTGAGTTTCATGGCTGAGCGTGGACTAGAACCCGGATCTCCCAACTCCCAGTCCAACACTCTCACCACTACACCACACTGGCTCTCAATCACATCACTGATCAGTCTAGGCCAGCATTATGTTCTCCTGGGGTACATGTGACTCTCAGCCTAATTTCATATGTTCCTCAGTATCAAACAACTCTCTGGATGCTCTGGACCGCTGCTCTGGAAATAGCTTCTGCTTCTGCTTCGTGTGTGTGTGTGTGTGTGTGTGTATAAGGGATGTGCAAATCAGCAAAACCCGAGCTTGCTGAATTTCTCTGAATTCCATCTCGAAGCTCATTCCAACTCGAGTCTGTATCAGATTTGGTTCTTTCTTTTCGCATGAAAATCTGTGCATATTTTCATGCCCGTTTTTCAAATGTACTCATGCTGCTGAACACATTGCGTGCGGGGGGGGGGGCGTGTTCCACAAAGCACATTCAAAACTTGGAAATGTATAGACTTCAGCCACAGATTGTGCCTGAGTCTGTGTTGGGTCTGGAAGGTGCGAACTGGATAAATACTGATCAAAAACAAACTGAAATGAATTTCTCATA
The DNA here is from genome assembly GCA_021292165.1 of Shinisaurus crocodilurus. Classification (NCBI taxonomy): domain Eukaryota; kingdom Metazoa; phylum Chordata; class Lepidosauria; order Squamata; family Shinisauridae; genus Shinisaurus; species Shinisaurus crocodilurus. Next base: position 153,187,728 of record CM037877.1, on the reverse strand, counting down.
TATCGTGTGTGTGTGTGTGTGTGTGTGTGTGTGAGAGAGAGAGAGAGAGAGAGAGAGAGAGAGAGAAAGAGAAAGAGAGAAAGAGAGAGAGAGTAGTACAGAAGGGATGGGAGATAGAGAAAGAGTTATATAATCCTGCAGTGCTGCAAACTCCACCTACTGTGGGCTCTGGTTCTATTCCAGTGGAGGCTGGTGGCTCCAATGTCAGTGGGGTGGTGTATCCACCCTGAGTTTTAGTCTGAACTTTATATCCATGGTGCTGAACCCTAGCTCCAAAATAGGCTCCTTCAAAGTTCAGACTGCAGCCTGGAGTGGACGCACTGACACTGCAGCCACCAGCCTCCACTGTTCTATTCCCTTTTGCTGGCTATTCTGGCTCCATCCACCATTGGCTGCAGGCCCTGATTGACTTTTCCTGCAGGTCAACGGCCCTCATGGGAAAAAGGTTCCCTAACACTGATCTACTCCAACTAACAGCAACTCTCCAAGGTCCCAGGCAGCAGTCATTCCCAGCCTTCCTACCTCTCATCCTTTAAGTGGAGATGCTGGAGGTTGAATCAGTGACCTTCTGCATATTCAGGATGTGCTCTACCTCTGAGTTCTATGGCACTTTGCCAGTCAACACTGAACATTATCTAAACCAGGGCTCTCCAACCTTGGGTCCCCAGATGTTGCTGGCCAGCATGGCTAATGGCAAGGGATTCTGGGAGCTGTAGTCCAGAAACATCTGGGTACCCAAGGTTGGAGAGCCCTGATCTAAACTGATTCTGTGGAGGACCAGCAACCGGGTTCTCTGTGTGAGTTCGGCGCTTAATGGGTTAACCGGCACTGAGCTACAGCCCGCTTAAGCAAATGAAATTGACTAGGACACTTGCGCAGCAAAAGGAAACTCCAGAGGCTTTGTATGAGCTTATAAGGCTTTTATTTACTATGAGTTAAATGGAGTGGAACTAATAGACTTTCTAGGAATACTATACCACAACAAGACCTGAGCGTGACCTCAGACTTTATCAATGAGCAGGTTTCCCAGGCTAACGTACTACAGCAAAAGGTTACCTTGGGACAGAGATCATGCGATGCCTTGCTTCTAGCCTGCTCTGAGCCTCCGTGCTCGGGTAAGGAACTGCTTGACCCAGCGGAAGCTGGCCTTGGAGGTTGACAGCGTGCTCGTGTTCCTAACCACCCTTTTTTGGTGGGTAGAGGGGTTTTCTACCTTGACCTTCCCCTGCAGCCGCCCCTTGCTGGTCAGGTGGGCTTAACCCTGCCCCTTTTGGGTCAGGTGGGCTCATGCTTGCCCGGGAACTGGAGGGGCCTTGTGGCTTATCATGCCCGTCTAGAGTACTTTACAGCTCTTGAGACTGCCCTGTATTTCCTGATGGTCCATGCTTCATCCTGTGGATTCCTGCCAATGTGCCTCATTGAGGATATGTGCATTCCCTGTCTGGCCCATTGAAGTTATGCGTGTTACCTGCCGGGCCGGTTTAGCAGGTTCACCCCCCTGGGGTGGGGATTATGCAGACAGGGGTTGCCAGGAAGACTACGTGTGGTTACCAAGGGAAAACTATGCCCGGGTTCATGTCACTGTGTGTATGTGTTCAGGCTTTCTCCACAGATTCTATTCCATATAATGAATTATATAGATCATAATATTATACAGCTTATATCATAATGTATATAATGAATTTCAAGAAACTACTTTCTATGTTTTCTATGCTTACATGATTCATATTTATGTATTTATATATGTATTAACTTGTTTTTATTTGTTGTTTGTCTTCATTTAGCAAATAAAATAAAGGTATATTTCTCAGGGGAGTTCTAAACCTGCATCTCATCTTAATGCAGGTTATGGGTCACGCTGTGATTTGGGAATCATCTGCCTTGAAAGTCCCCAAACTATTTCTCTGACCATTACCATAGTATGTGAAAAGATAACGCATACACATCTATCTCAGTACTACCAGTAATACTAGTTCTAATACAGCTATCCACAGAAGATTTTATATTTTCAGCTGAAGCTCCAAACCAAAGCACCTCTTGACATACACAAAATATAATAGAACCCTAAATAACCCTATACCCTAAGTGAGTAAAACAAACAACAAAAACAGTCCAGTGAAACCAAGAACAGGTGCCTGGTTAATATACTATGATTAAGATTAGGAAGGTAATCCATTAATTACTCCACTTTTATGCCTAACTTAAACAATTAACAATACAGTCCCTGCCCGCAGGCTTACAATCTAAAAAGACACGACACACAAGGAAAAAGGAATGGGGAGGGAAGAAGGGGGAATATTACTTATGTAATTCTCTGTGTCTCAAGAAGCTCCAGCCTCCTTCTTCTTCCCCACAGGGCTGTAGATGTCAGTTAGCCCTGTGGGGGGGGGCAGTCCAACTGGAGCAGGCCCTGATGTTCCCTCGGCCTGCTCCAGCCTCCGTCGTTCCTTCTTCCCCACAGGGCTGTAGATGTCAGTTAGCCCTGGGGGGGGGCAGTCCAACTGGAGCAGGCCCTGATGTTCCCTCGGCCTGCTCCAGCCTCCGTCGTTCCTTCTTCCCCACATGGCTGTAGATGTCAGTTAGCCCTGTGGGGGGGGCAGTCCAACTGGAGCAGGCCCTGATGTTCCCTCAGCCTGCTCCAGCCTCCGTCGTTCCTTCTTCCCCACAGGGCTGTAGATGTCAGTTAGCCCTGGGGGGGGGGGCAGTTCAACAAGGCTCTAGTCCTCAACCTGTGAAAGAAAAATGCCCCCAAAATCAGTCCATCAAAACATCTTAATTTATTCTAATTTACTCTCAAATGCCTCCCAGGGCTGACTTACCTTTGACAATCAAACCTCTTGCTGAAATCCCCATATAAATTTTAGAGATGTGATTTCAGTTCAACCAGTTCACTCTTCAGTTTTTACCCTGCTGTAATTTCTTATTGTTGTGAAGTCTGCATTTTAATATTCTTGCCAATCATTTAATTAATATTAGACTCCTTTTGCTTTTGACTTTTCTTTTTTTAAAAAAAGAGGGACTGGCACTAAATAACTTTCCCAAAATGATGATTCTGCAGTTCTGCTTTTTACATGCAAGTGACAGGAAAGACTGATGTTCATTGCTACAAAATTAGCAAGGATGCCAAAGCCCTTTCTCCCAGAGACTATTCATTCTTATCAACTGATCCTGAAGAATTCTGCTCAGCCAATATGATAAAATAGTAAGATGAAAGATGCCAAAGCCTCCTCCTGCCATGAAAGAGCAAAGACATTCTTTTCATTGTAAAGTTATGCTAATTGCAAAAGATATTGGAGGGGGCAAAGGAGATGAAGGTAAGCTCTGTGTGTGAAATTTATCCCTTCATCATCTGGTGCTCAGGTTCATTCAAGGAAATAGGAGGTGCAGTAAAATACATTATTATTCGCAGCTCATACTATAGGCTGGATGCTCATGTCATACATGCAGCATGAAGTGATGGTGACTTCAGTGTGTGTATGGACCATCACAGATCTAATGCAATAAACAGAGCTGTGATATCACTTCAGACACAATATTTTTCAGTGTAGTCAGTTATTTTCAGTTGGTCAGTGTAGAGCAGGAGTGCAGAACCTCAGGCCCACGGGCCAAATCCAGCCTGCTTGGGATTCTAATCCAGTCCTCTGGGATTCCTGAGAGTGTCATGCCCCCTTCTCCTGGCCCCTCCCACTTTCCCCAACTGCCAATCATTTGGTGGTTTCACAGCTTTTGTAGGGGGATTTCCCCATTCTAAAATGTTGAAATGTCTGTCTCTCCTAAGGCTTAGTTACTGACAGTAAGAACTTTAAGCTAAAATATGGTGGTATTTTTTGTTGGTTTCACCATGCCACTGTTGCCTCTGGCCCTGCCCACCACTGAAATGCAGCCAACAAGAGCTTCTTCAAAATTGAATTCAGCCCTTAGGCTGAAAGAGGTTCAATGTCCCTGATGTCAAGTAATCAAATGTTGTTAAATCAAGTGACCTATATCAGGGCTGGTTCCAGTTTGCTGTGGGCCCTGGGCAAGAGAGCTGCAGTACACTGCACCGTGCACTGATCCATGCAGAAATGAAGTGGGTGGGCAGTGGTGCTATGGTAGGACTTTGGGGCAGACATCCAGGGCCCCATGCAGCAGAATGGCACGTGGGCCCCCAAATGCACATCTTGAGGTAACTGAAGTAATACACATTACTATCTAAAGAGTGGGGTGGTGTATGTAAGTCCATTAAGGGCAGAGTCTAAAATTACCTAACTGCACCACTGTGGGTGAGTGTGTTGGGACTGGGAGTCTTCATTTTTTAAATTGTTTATCATAGCACACACAGTACACTTGTGTGCCCTGTAACACTGTTTTGCTATTACATTGTAAGTCATACCTTTAGAATCCACTTATTAAGCACAGATGATATAAGGAAATGATCAGCTGTGATGCTCATGCAGCAAGATATATAAAATGCACATCACATATTTAGATAAAGCATCTCCTTTGCCTAGTGGACTGCAGCCAAGACATCCTAGGGGAAGATGAAACAATAACTGATATGTGAATTGACAACCAAAGATACAGACGTTAATAAACAGAAATTTCAAAGAGATTTGAATCACTAACTGGGGTTTCAGGCTGGTCTTAAAATTCTAAGACATTTAGAGACACAGAGGATAGTCAACAATTTCTGTATTTAAGCAATACGTGGTAGATGCAAACCATTTGTTCCATAAGCCTCCCCCCGCCCCTGAATAAACAAGAAAATGGGGAGTTGAAAGGAAAATAAGTATGCAGAACAAGAGAAGAAAAATTTGAACATAAATCTTTGGACAGCTAAAAGTCATACGATCAGCTATGACATATGTTGAGTAAATGAGCTATTTTTCTTACTCAAAGAACTATAGAAGCATGCGTTTGCAGGAGGGGGGGGAAGTTTGAAGAGACTGCGATAAAAATTTACAGTCCATAAATGTTTCTGGATCTACAGCTGTGCCTGGACACCTAAGTTGCAGTTGTGACCACATATGCTACTTGTTCTTCACTGCAAGGCCCAATTGCCAATGGCGGCCCCCAATCACCTCAAATGCAGCCCTCCATCTCTCTCTCTCTCATTCACTCACTCACTTCTGCTCTTTCGGCAGTAGCTGCTCACTCTCACTAGGGGCTCTCAAGCTTTGCCTTGCTGTTTGCTTTAGCAGTGGGCCAGCTGTTGTGATCAGCCAGGGCTACTTGAGGAGGCTTCAAGGAAGGGGAGTCAGGATACCTAAGGTAGGGAGTGGGGAAGAGGAGAATGCAGGAGCAACCAGCCGTGGAGGGTGGGAAGAGTGCAAGAGGCAAAGAGCAACATGACTGGGTAGCTACGGTGGTGCACTGTGCAGTCGCTGGAGGTGGACGGGAAATTGAATGCATGGGAGAGAGAAGCAATGTGGACCTGTCCTGGGAGATTTTGCAGCAGTGGGTAGAGCAGCAAGGGACAAGAAAAAGATCCATCCCTATGGACCAAAGGACCAAGGGAGCCTGCTGGAGTTTGCCTGCCTAGTGTCTAAACCAGTGTTCTCCAACCTTGGGTCCCCAGATGTTTTTGGCCTACAACTCCCAGCATGCCCCAGCTGGGAGTTGTAGGCCAAAAACATCTGGGGACCCAAGATTGGAGAACACTGGTCTAAACAATGGCCTTGCTTGGACGACATGGAGAAGGATGGGGAGGAGAGCCCAAAAAGGCCTCTGATACACAGCGCTGCCACTTGACTGGGGAAGAGGGCCCCCAGACCAAGAAAGGCCCCTAAGTGGCCTCCATGGCAGTCCCTGGAGCCGAAGTGGCTCCAGCTTGAAAAACAATGAAGACCACTGACATATGCCTTCTATCTTGTGTTGTGGGTGGCAGGGGGGGGGGGACCTACAATCATGTTTATTCAGTTGCTGGACTTCACAACTGTGACTCATGCTTTAGTAACATCAGCGCTAGACAGTTATAACACATTCTCTGCACTTGCTGATGATCTGGAAGCTTCAGTTAGTGCAAGTTGAGCAGGCCGCTTCAGTGGTGGAGTGGGTCAAGGAGAATGCATTACACAATGTTCCAGCATCTGTCCTGGCTCCCTATTATTGTCTGGACAAAATTAGGAACATGAGAAGCTGCTTTGTACCAGGTCAGACCATTAGACCATCTAGCCCAGTATTGTTGACACTGACTGGCAGCAGCTCTTCAGAGTTTCAGACAGTTCTTCCCAGCCCTACCTGGAGAAGCCGGTGATTGAACCTGGGGCCTTCTGCATACAAAACATGTACCCTGCCACTGAAGCTATGCCCCCTCCCAAACTAAAGCTGCTGATTTTGATGTATACATCCCTTAATGGCTTAGGCTCTACATATCTCACAGACTCCACCTTTCTCTCAGCGCAACCATTATTAATATCAGAGATTGCCTTCCTGAATGTACCATCTATGCATCTAGGTCTCACAGAGAGTAATTCTTGGTGTCTGTTCTTGGTGTCATATTCATTCATTTAGGGCACAATCCTATGGGATGCCCGTAACCTTTGGAACTTGGAGGATTACAGGCATCCTATGCAGAGGAGGAGGAGTGTGGTGGAGGGGAAGGTCACCCCCGCACTCTTCCTGCCTTGCAGAGCCGCTAGACAGCCTATTTCAGCTAACTGTGGTGCTTTGGAGCGGGAAGGAGGCTGAGGTGCTGCCAGGATACCTCATATCTTGGCAGTGCCTGACTCCTCCCCTCCCCCCCCAGAACGCCCCCTAAACCCCTTCCCCAAGGTTGCTTTTGCAGCCTTGGAGAAGCAGCTGGCATGGTTCTTTCTGCACCAGCTGCAAGGGGTGGAGGGCGCTGCAAGCATGAAGTCAGCTCCAACATCAGATTTTCCGGCATCAAAGCTGAAAATCTGAAAAATCCTATGGCCCTCTAGACGATTTCTAGGGGCCATAGGATTGCACATTAATTAATGAATGAATTAGAATTCTCATACCCCACTTTTCCTCTGAAAGGAGCACAGAGCAGCTTATAGTATTTATAAAAGAACTAGTAAATCATACTATCATGCCAAAACAATTAAAATTTAACAACAATGGTCTAACCTAAAAACATCCGTTGTGCCACTCTCTTTCCTGAAAGTGTTGTCAAAGTCCATCAGCTGGTTCAAATATGCATGTTCATCACTTGACGACTGCAGCACCAAGGGATGGATTTACCTGTGTGAATGGATACACTACAGATGGAACTTTCATTTCAACTCAACTCACCTAAAATACAATGCTTTTTGCTGGAGTCAGTTCACACATTCAGCCAGTGTAGAGTAATGTAATGTAGCAAAATCAAGTAATGCCCGTGGATGTGTGAACCAGGCCCAAGCCTGAATAATTTTGGGAAGAGCGACAAAATCTTCATATTTGGGCTTGCATTCAGCAGCCATGGTTAAACAGGTGTGGGGCAATTTGAATTTAACTGGATAGTTTAAACATGACATGTGAAAAGGGAGCCCAGGGCACATGTGACTTTTTTTCAGGACCAGAGGCATATCTTATGTTTGGGGGGGCGGTTGTGGGCACATTTTTCTGCCCTTCTCATCGATTCCCACTTTTCCTTCTCCCCTTCTTCCTCCTTCTCCCCCTCCTTCCCACTTGGGGTTTCTTTCCCCACCGCTTCTCCTACCTTATTCCCACCCATGCTGCTTCTGCCTCCTGCTACCTCCTTTCTCACCCCTGTTGTTCCCAACCCCTGGTTTACACAGTAGCCAGCATGCTCCAATCTGCACCAGACATTTGTATGTGTACAAAGAGGGAGAAGAAGCTCTTTGTGCCCTATGCAATCACCATTCCTGACAAAGCAGCACCGATCTGAGACTGCAACTTGGTCTTCAGAACACAAAAGCATAAGAAGAGCCCTGCTGGATCAGACGAAGGGTCCATCTAGTCCAGCAACCTGTTTCCCATTTGGCCAACCAGTTGCCTCTGGGCAAGGCCAGAAGGCAATAACCTTATCCTATTGTTATTCCCCACCAAATGGAGGTTGCATATAGCCATCATTCATGATGACTATAGTAGCCATTGATAAACTCCTCCATAACTTCATCTCATCTAGGGATGGATGCATGTCACTTTCAATTTCTATCAGTTTCTCATTTTTCCAATCTTAAATTTGTTTTGTTCTTTTTCCGCATCACTTTGTGATATTTTTTTAAAGCCTGCATGAAAACTCATACACACTTTTGTACACGTCTCCTTAATTCCTGCACTTATGTACACAGTTTTGCCTAATACACACATTTATTTCAAGCCATTTTCCCAAATATAATGCATTTTTGTATGTTATTTTCCCTAATATATACATTTTTGTATGCATTTTTTAAATTGGAGAACTGCATCATGAGAAGTGCAAATGCTGATGGACAACTGTGTTTCAGTTGTTGTTGTTGTTGTTGTTATATACATTTCTATACCATCCAATAGCCAAAGGATGGTATAGAAATGGGCAGTTTATAAAAGATTAAAACCTTAAAAATACAATATAAAACATAATATAAAAGCCATGTGCCGTGAAATGCCTGGGAGTAGGGGAAAGTCTTAACCTGGTGCTGAAAGGATGACAATGTTGGCACCAGGCGGAACTCAGTGGGGAGAGCATCCCACAAGTTCGTTCATGAATTGGTTTGGGGAGTGCAAATTAGGTAGTCCCCTTTAAAATGCAAACTGAACCAATGCTCTCTCCCATCATTAGTCTAATCTCCTTTTAAAGCCATTGATGCTAGTGGCCATCAACACATCTTTTGACAGCAAATTCCATATATTAGTTATGTGCTGTATGAAGAAGTACTTTCCTTTGTGTGTCCTGAATCTCCTGCCAATCAGTTTTATTGGATGATCCCAAGTTCTCCTATTATATAAGACAGAGAAAAATGGTCTCTCTATCCACTTCTTCCATACCATGTATAATTTTTTCTTCTGTGTGTGTGCTCTTTTATTTTAAATCCTTTGTCATTTGGCCTAAGCTGTTGTGAAGGGGTGAGCTGGACAGAGAACTTAAGAAAAACGCCTAATGTACAAGGTATTAGTAGGCAGGAAGGACCCTTTATCACTCTGAGGCTATTGGAATAACAATTAGTCTTCATCTTAATTGGCCTAACACAGGTGACATGAGAGTTCTCAATGCATTTTCCCAAAAAGGCAAAACTGAGACATTTTATTGATCATAAAGGTTTTTGTTTTTTTTAATGCAAACAGAGGAATGCTGAGGTAGCAGAACTGTCTGCAGTGGGTTACAGTTTACAGCGATAAACTTCCCATCCCCTATCAAGCCTTCAACGCTGCCTTCGCTATGCAGTCTTTATCTTCACATGCTGACACATGTAATCTAACATTCTCACTTTGCCACAGTAGGAGTATTTCCTTGACAATTTGATTACAGTTTCCTGTCAGCTCTCACATGGAATCGGGTTTTTTGAGCTTTCCAGAATTGCAAAAATATTTTGATTTTTATGACGATAATCATATTTGTGGAGGAGAAATCATCATGTGGTGTGTGTGTGTGTGTGTGTGTGTGTATGATCATGAACCTTTCCCCTCAGAACTGCAGAGAGCATGCTGTTTTAAATAGCCACAGGCAACCAGGCTCAGGAGCTGCATGAAAAATAAAAAACTTACAATTATCATGAAAATTTAAGCAGGGGGAGGAAGCTTTGGGAATAAAAATGATCACTGGCTCAGCAGCTTGTACAAATAGATTTGCTGGTCTCAGTCCAATTCCTTGTGGACGATGACAACAACAACAACCACAACCTGTATCACAGACCTGAAGCATGTTTGGAAAGCTTTCCCAAACAGAAGCAAAATCCTGATTAGTTACAGAGAACATCATATCCCCACAGGGTGTGTGTGTGTGTGTGTGTGTGTGTGTCTTCATTGCCAGGTTATATGAACGTAAGTGATTTTGGACAGAAAAAGCAAGCATACCATACATTTGCTATATAAAAATAAATAAATCAGAAGGTCCCTGCCTTCGTTCCTGAAGAGTAACTAGGTCATGAGGTTGTTGCAAGAAAAGCAACAGGTACTGCTCCTGTGGCACGTGAAAGACTACCAGACTGATCGTGGCATAAGTGTTTGTACTTGTGCTCTTGTGGCTCCTGTTCATTTCAAGGAAGCTAGCATAGCTGACTGTTTCTGCCCCAAATGTTGTCTATTTAGTCAAGAAGTCCCGTCCCCCCCCCCGCGTAACATGTATAAATCTGTGGGCCAAACTAGATGAGACACTATTCATGCAATTAGCATGATCTTTTTAAAAAGCAAATAGTTATGGGGGCAATCTGGATTGGGATCCGGGGGGGGGCAGTGTAACGGAGCTTTAACCCTTTCACTCTCACTCCACCCCATGGTACTGATCCATATCAGGGCGCCACACCTGCAATTTGCATTGGAAGGAAATCTTCAATTTGTATGATCCGGATCATGACTACAGCAGGAGTCAAAGGCTTAAAGTTCCTCTACTGCAGCCCTGAACTATAATTGCCTGCTATAAGAAGCAGGGGGGGGGGGGCTGCTTCTGCTATTCACTTTTAAAAACTATTCACACAGTTGACAATTGTGTGAATGACATCGCCTCTAGTTTGGCCCTGGAAGGAGCCAGGAGATACTGGGCACTTTTGCACATCGTGACAACCCACTCTGGCAATAAGCCACGGTGGGTGGGTTGTTGTGTGAACAACCCACAGTGCACCCAACAGACAATCAGGCTCACGGTAGGTTGTTCACCCCCTTCCTCCCCTGGTCTTCCCACGAGGATCCCAGGGGACCCCACGGCAGGACCAACTTGTCTGCCCTCCCCCTGCTGCCATCGTGTGCCCTTTTGTGCTTACCACAGCTTTTTTGCCCCTTTTATTCTTCTTTTTTCAGAGATCGCGAAAAGCGATCTCCAATTTGACAGCAATGACAGCACCTTCAAAGTGCCCAAGTGGCACACTGGAGGGGCTGTCACTGGTTCATCACCCCCTTTTTTTGTGCCCCAAATGTGCGCAATTTTGTGTGTGTGTGTGTGTGTGTGTGTATATGTGTGTGTGTGTGTGTGTATAGTCAGACTTGTGCAAGTGCACATTTACTCACTTTCACGAGTCTGAAATGGCTTGTCTCACCTGGGCAATGTCTTGGGGGGGGTGTCTGCTGTTAAAGTGCAGCAGGCACCCCTCATAGGCATTGGCCCAAAGACGCTGCCAAGAGCGTTATTTTTGAGTTTGGTTTCTCTTGACAGCTGTCAAAAGATAAGCTGTCCAGAGAAACCCAAGATGCAAGTGATCTTTGCTCGCAAAAAGGGGATAGCCAGTAGATCACCCCCTTCGTGAGAAGATCCTCAAGGTTTGAGGAACCAGTGACAGTCCTCCAATATGATGCTTGGACACTTTGAAGGGGCTTTCACTAGCTATCAAATCAGAGATCACTTTTTGCAATCTCTGAAAAAAGGGGGTTAAAGGGGCAAAAAAGCCACAGCGAGCACAAAAGGGCTCACGATCGCAGCAGGGGGCAATGAGCCAGTGTCAGTTGCCCCAAAGTGCTTCTTGGGCACTTGTGGGGTGGCAGGCACTGGCGGTGGCCCAAGCAAGCTTGGCAGGAGTGGCAAAGGGATTTTGCTGCTGCTCTTGCCAAGAAGCTTGCTTGCCAGTTCCCAGTACCCACAATGGAGTCAGTCGCCTGGGTTGAGATAACCCGACAACCAATCATGCAGATACAATGACCCCTAAAACAATCCATGTGTCGTCAGGGGTGGCTTGTTGCCCACGAACAGGCCACCCTGTGGGAAACGGTCCGGGTTTGCACAACACAACAACCCACCGTGGCTTGTCATCCACGATGGGCTGTCGTGTCATGTGAACCCAGTCACTGAATACTTATCGTGGTGTGTGTGTATGTTATGTCACAAGATTAAAATTACAAGTGGCGGGGGGGGGGGGAACAGTGATAATTTTTTCACTTGATGCACCACTCCAAATGATCGTCTGAATTCAGGCACAGTATTCAAAGTAATGCTTTTTAAAATCATCCTCAACCATTCAAATTTACCAAAGGATAATAAGCTAAGTTCAGACTGTCATCAGTTGTCCATGTGAGTTCATTGCCTTGCTGAATACATAAGGAGGGCTAGTTCACATAAAGGTGCCGTTTCGCATAACTGTCACCCTGACATGTGGTCTATATGTGCAGCAGCTACAGAAGAGAAAGAAAGAAAGAAAAAAGCATTGGCCTAACGGCTGACAACTATCTGAAGAGGGTCATGAGAATATTAGGAAGAGCCCTGGCGAATCAGACCAAAGGCCTATCTAGTTCAGCATCCTAGTTCGCACAGTAGTCGACAATATACCTCTGGGAAGCTCACAAGCAGGACATGGGGGCAATAGCTCACTCCCAGTTTTGGTCCACAGCATCTGGTACCGAATGCATTTTGAACTTCAGAGTAGCATATAGGCATCATGACTACTACCCACTGATAGCCTTCTCCTCCTGAATTTGTCCAATCTCCCTTTAAAGCAGGGATGGGCCATTTCCCCCTCTCTAGAACCGAGCAATGGCCACGCCCTCCCACAAATTTCCACTGTGCTGCTGAATTTGGTGGTGTGGTAGCAGCACTGGGGGAAAAACCACATGTTTTTCTTTAAAACAAGGCACAGAGGGAGCAAGTGCCTTGTTTAAAAAGCAAAATCATGCTACCTGCTGGATGCTTCCAGGAGTATGGTTTATTTTAAAATAAGACACATGCTTCTCATGTACCTTGTTTTAAAGGACAATCAGCATTTTTCCAGCCACAGTATCACTGAATTGCATCAGAGCGGTGGTGGCGACAGGGCAGTGGGGGGTGGCTTGCGGCCCACAGACCATGGGTTGCTCACCCCAGCTTTAAAGCCAGCTAAGCAAGTTACCACAGCAAATTCCACAAGTTAGCTATGTGCTATGTGAAGACGTGCTTCCTTTTATCTGTCCTGAAACTCCTGCCAATAGCTTCCCTGGATGACCCTGGGTTTCAAATGTTCAACTGAGTTCCAGCACCTTTTCTTCTATTAATTGCATTACAATTTAATTGCCATCTACTCCCGAGGAAATGTAATCCAAGAGTTCCGGTACCTTTTTCTCCAGAAAAAAAGCACTGGTTTCAAGGCTATGAAAGGGGGAGAAAAAAATGTCTCTCAGTCTCCTTTCTCCACACTATATGCGCCAACCACTCTGCTACCTCTATCCCTGCTTTAGTGTATTCTCCTGCACTGGGTTCTGTCCAGGTTTAAAAGCATGCTGCTCCTTCTTCATCAAGCTAAGTTCCTTTTTTGTTGTTGTTGTTCAATGGAAGCATGGGTAGTAAATCTATAGTTCCCAGGCAAATAAAGATGTTAACTTCATTACTGAGTCCTATTTGTAAAGATTACATTGCCTCTACATATATCTTATCACAATTTGATGTGCCTCAGGAGGCAGAACTTTGGATAGCGGGGATAAAAACTGCTATTTCAGCCAACATATCAAAAAGGGGCCTTTCTTTTTGTTGTTTGTTATGACTGTCACTACGGTATGACAGCTACATGAAAAGCAGCAGGAGGAACACCACTACAAAGAGGCAATGCAAGACACAACGGGCTATGAGGTTCAGAAAAGCAAGCATAAGAACAAAATGTTGAAATGAAGGAATGGATTGCCTTCCTCCCCAGATGAGAGAGTTTACAATGGACCCACATCTATTGATAATTTATATGAGTCTGGTAGCATATGCACATGCCTGCTATGCAATCAATCAGCCTAGCTAGAAATTCATCAACTCAGCAATGTAGTATTCAGGCATACAAGGAGTTATTAAGATGCCATTAATCAAGGAGTTTCCAACTAAAAACTAAGAACTTGTAAAAGAGAACCTGTGCTATCAATAGTACCTACATTGCTTGGCCTATTCTTTTTATCACTGGCTAATTTCTTCAATAGATAATTGATAAGGCTCTCAACTGTTTGGAATTCATATCCTCTGATTAGGAATCCTTATCCCTTAGTTCCAAATCTGTGGATGTTCGTTGTGGTTGCTTGGTTCCATCTTATGCTACTACAGCCTTGTGGGAGCCACTTCCCTGTGACTCCCAATCCTTGTTACTATGTTCAAAATTTGAAATCTGGAGCCACACTGGTGTTCACTTGGCTGGGAAGGAGGTCAACCATCAGAAAGAACCTGTGCGATTTGACCCACCTATCTGGTTTGGGCTTCCAAACATTACCACAGTAGCTAGCATGAGAAATGGCGCCCTCTCTGCTTGGGGCAATGTATGAAGATTATCTTAGTAGAGAAAAGACCATCTGCACACATCAAGGCACTTCTCATCTTTATTACTATTTGCCAAGTTCTAGAGATGACCCATAATAAGGCAAACATGTCCCAGGGTTTAGCCTGGCTCAAATTAAGCTGTGTTCATCATCAACATATGTTTCCCCTAAGGAGAGCAGTAAATAGAAATGCAATGTTGGAGGATGCATGCATTATTAACAATGATTGAGCAGAAACTGCTGTTTTTCACTAACTGGTGACCTGGACACTAGAGTGACATGTGGTGAATGGTATTTTGTTATGGCTGTGGGACTGGCCAGCAGGCAGGATGCCTGATAGTTGGATCCATGCCCTATGCCCCCACCAAATTCTATTCCATTTCCAAGCCAAAACCATTAAAGTTGTGGCCAATTCAGTTTATGGCCAATTTGTTATCCAGGTTTATGTTTCCATTTGTTTCCCTCCCCTTCTTTCCCCAATGGGACCCAGCTACACACTGCCACACGCGAATGGCTTTTTTCTTCTTCACTAACTGGGATCCTGGACAGTACAGTCAGTGCTAGCATCAAGGGTAAGCATGGTTGGGCACCTGCCAAGGTCCCACATCACAGCAGGGGCCCACTGGCAAGTAGGGATGTGTGAGGAATCTGATAGGGGGGTAAAAAATCTGATGGATTCTCACAATTCCCCCCCCCCCATTCCATTTTGCCAGCCCTGTACTGGCACCAACTCGCTATGTGAGTCAAGCCAGCTTGCGGACTTCCATCTCTAAGACAGGCCGCAGGTTGCACATATCTTTTTTTAATGCTAAGGAAATTTGTGCAAATGGCACTATTTGCGCAATTTGAATAAATTTATGCAATTTGTGTAAATCACGTTATTTTGCATGTTTTAGGCAAATCAACACCTGAAAAACACGTGGATCTAGTGCCATTTGCGCAAATCAGTCAATTTCATGCAAATCACACTAGATCCACGTGCTTTTCAGGTGCTGATTTGCACAAAACATGCAAAATACTGCCATTTACACAAGTTGCATGAAGTTATGCAAATTGCACAAATAGTGCCATTTGTGCAAATTTCCTTAGCGTTTTTTTAAAAAGAGCAACCAGCGGCCAATCTTAGAGATGGAAGTCCATGAGGGGGAAAAACCTGACTAGGCCTGCTCCCAAGCATCAGATCAGAAGTGGATAGGAAGTCTGTCAAGCTCAAATAAGCCAGACTTCCCAGGATCAGCACATTCATACCAAGAGCCCCTGCAGTTGCTCCTCCTCTTCACGATTGGAAGCTCCTTGCTCACCTGCCTCTCACTCTGGCCCAAACAATGGAGGTAGAGAGAAGAATGAGCAGTAGATGCCACTGCCTACTTGCTCAATAGCTCTCTGCCTGTTGAGCAAGCAAGTGGTAGCAATGATGAGAAAGTGGATGGGAGCACAAGCAGCTGGAGACAATGGTGGTGAGAAGAAGGCTGACTCACTGAGAAAGGGGGCCCATTGAGGGCGGTCTTGCCCAAAGGCCCTCAAAAACCTGGAGCTCAGACTAACTACAGTGACATGAGGTGAATGGTATGTTGTTATGGCTTTAGAGATGGAAAAATGTATCTGCTTTTCCCCTATTAGTGTTAGAACCCTAGAAATTTATTTTAAACTCTGTTGATCATAGAGTGAAAATCATAATGGACAGAATTCAACCATAAGAGCTGAAGGTTATCAACTGCTACTTTAGCAAAGGATGGCAGTTTCCACTGACTGGCTGCTCATTGCTGACAATGAGAAAATCAACAGTGATGACACACTAGGTGTTTGTCTAGTTGTCAAAGCCAGGGATGTGCCGATCCCTCCTGAGAAATGTTCATAATCTTATATTTTAAAAATCACTTTGCTTCTTTCAAAATGCGCTAGCTGTTTAACCAGAGAAGAAACCTCCAAATTTGCCATGAAAGATGTGTGTGAAGAACCACCATTACAATTTCAAATGCTCATTGGGGTACTTATAAGAGAAAGATGGGAGCATGGAGATTCTACTGCGTCGGTAGCTATTTGGCTTCCAGAATTTTCTTCAAGAGAAGCTAACAGTGCTTAACTGGGCTGTCAGGGGAGAACGCAGGGTTTCCCCCTACCATTAGGCAGAGTGAAGCAGCTGTCTCAGGTATGACAGTGAGATGTTCAGCAACCAGAGCTGGGTGGGCAACATGGCCTGCCCTGAACCCCTAAGTTAGCCAGCAGCCCTCAGGTGCAGTGCAGGATGCTATCCAGTCACCAGCATTGAAGTAAGATTCAACTACCAGTCCAGTCATGTACATGGAAGTGAGGGGCACCATCTTGACCTTCAATTCAGGCAGCAAAATGTCTTCAGTTGGCCCTCCAAGAACAGAATTATGATAGTGAACAGCTGCCTTAAATATCACCTCCTTCTTGGCAGAATTTATATATTACACACTTACAACTGCACACTCAACTATGTGCACACACACTTATGCCCATTAAAATCAATTGGTCTTAAGTTAGTCATGATTACTAATGATTTCAATTGGCCTACAGGGGTTCTTAACCTGTGGGGTACGCCTCCCCAGGGGAGGTTTGGACTGACTCCAGGGGAGGTGTGAGTAGCCCCTCAACTATAAATTGTTTATTTTACAAGTACATAGCAGCGCAGCTTGGCGGCTGGCCCAACCTTATTTCTTTCTACTAATCTTGGGAGCTACGCCATTCATTTAATTGAATATGCTTTTTTTTTTTTTAGTCCAGAGACAGAGCATAAACTAAAAAATGCAAACTCATCCTGCCAAAGCCTAAATTTTGGTCCGTTAACACATGGGAGGCCTGGGTCATAAGATTTTTCACAAGGGAGGTGTGACACCAAAAAGGTTAAGAACCACTGGCCTACTTTAAGTATGACTAAATCTGAAACCAATCCTGTATCAGCTGGAGAGTGGAGTGGAGCGTTAGGCCAAAGGCTTCATGGCAGTGGAAAGTCTTTCCCTTTCTTGTTTTCCTTATACTTTCAGTAGTTGTGAGAACATTTCTAGCACTATCACCTCTGCTTGTTTCTTTTCCAGCCCTCACAGGCATTAAATTCACATTATAAATGGAGGAAATATATTTTGATAATTGCAGCAGGTGTGGAATAAGAAAACTTCTTTATTTATGTAAATAATTAAAAATAAATGTCAGCAGAGCTACATCGTCTGCTCATTTAAGTCATTTTAATGATACATAAAATATAAAAGAAGACTTCAGCAAAGGTCTCTAAAGAGAAAAGGGCAATACCACTAAATAAAGAAGGATTATCATGCTGGGGCAAACATGAAAGGAGATGGCATTTATACAAAATGCAATTTATTTTGACAGTAATTTTCTGTATTTCCCCTGCTATTATTGAAGATATATGTGTTTGAATTAGAGCTTTCTCTATCCGAGGCCAGCTGCTCATTCTCTTTGGTCCCGGAGTGAAGTCACACTCGTCTGTTAATGGCTTCACAGTTTGCTAGCTGAGGGGAAAGATGGGTATGATGTCATACATTTCTCTCTCTCTCTCTCTCTCTCTCTCTCTCTCTTTACCTCAGTACAGGATCAGCCCTGAGAAGGAAATAAGCTATGAGGGAGAAAAGCTTTGCTTCTAAAATATTTTTTTAAAATAAAAAATGAACCAAAATGGTAAGGAAAACTATAAACACATGCCCGAAAAACTACATGAATTTGGATTCATGAACAAAACAACAGTGGTTTTTAAAGTTATTTAGAAAGATGCTGTTTATTAATAGGCTTGAGAATTCTCTCTCTCTCTCTCTCTCTCTCTCTCTCTAACAAGGAATCCGTCTTCTTCTTCTGGCTCTTTATTCAAGCTAAAAAAGCTCAGTACAAAAAAAAAAGTTTGTGTAAATATTTGCTCCAATTTTCCAGTAACTCTTCAGCTTCGTTATGTACCAACCTCTTGTGTTTGCCCTTCAGGAATACCCGCCTGAACAGGCTGTTGTTCCTGTGAGTGTTTGGGGGTGGGGGGATTGTTGTGTTGCATATGAATTAGCAGATTTGCGCATGAATAAAAGCATCTGTGTACCATCATGTGTTGTTGTCCTTATCTGCTATCTATCAACTCTGGTTCTAATTCCCCCCTCCCTACCCCCCCCCCCATAAAATTGCCAGTTATCTGTTAGCTATCATTTTGCTGTTGTAGGTGAAATCCAAAGTTTGTGTGATGCAAGCTGCCAGTCCTGTAAGTGCACAAGAGAAGCCACAGCATACATTTACCTCAGTGGTTAATCAAGCCTGACACATGCAACACAACGGCATGAAACACATTAATTAAAGTGGTTCATTAAAACATTCCTCATGGGGAAAAACAGTTTGTGTGTAACAATGCACACAGAAACAGATACACACAGCTGGGGCAGTGCCACCAATCTTTTTGGCAAATGAAATGGTGGCACCAATTACCAGCCACTAGAAGGATGTGCTGTTGTGGTCTATTCACTCAACCTGTTTCCCCCCATTCCAGTTGAAGTTAGCAAGTGTCGATTTTTTTCCTGTGGATTTTCATGTGACAGACTCATCTGGGAATGGCCAAATTTATGGCCTGCCGCCCGTAAGTTTTCAATTTGTGGGGCTGCACCTAGTTCAGCAGCAAACAACAGTGCACAGAAGCTGGTTTTGGTTCTTCTCTGGAAATACTATTGCTATCTATCAACTCTGGTTCTAATTTCCCCCCCCCACCCCCCATAAAATTGCCAGTTATCTGTTAGCTATCGTTTTGCCGTTGTAGGTGAAATCCAAAGTTGGTGTGATGAAGCTGCCAGTCCTGTAAGTGCACAAGAGAAGCCACAACATACATTTACCTCAGTGGTTAATCAAGCCTGACACATGCAACACAACAGCATGAAACACATGTGTTGACAGAGCGAAGGAAATGCCTTTGGGGCCTAACAAAGGGGTTGGCAGGACATGTGTGGAGTAGCCATTTCATACCAGCCATTGATGAGTTCTGCCTAACCACCACCACTCCACTCCCCTACACATATGCGCGCGCACACACACACACTTTCACATCTTGTTTCCAAACAGCCAATGCTCACAGCAGGCAGCATTTCATTTTTACTTTCATCTGAAAATCATTTTCCTCCTTGGTCACAATATGCTGCATTCTGCTTGAGTTCTGATTAGAAAAGCTGCCGAACACTTTTGTCTGTATGCGACCCAAGTTTGAACCTCAGCATCATCAGCTAATGACTGGGTTCACATGACATGGCAACCCATCGTGGGTGACAAGCCATAGTGGGTTGCTGTGTCATGCAAACCCGGAGCGAGCCACCATGAACTGAGCCACAAGTCAGCCTGACAAGCCATGGGTTGTTATAAGGGTTGTTGTACCCACAATGGGTTGTTGTGTCATCTGAACCTGGAGGGGCTGTCAGTGGTTCGGAATTTTTTTTTTTTTTTTTAATTGCATCCACAATGTGAGCAATATTTTCCTCTCTCTCTCTCTCTCTCGGCCACACCTGCACAACTGCAGAGGTGCGCAGTTCCATGAGTGCAGCAATTGGAAGCTTTAGTTGGGTCAATGTCCTGAGGGATACTGCTGTCATAGTACAGCAGTTACCAACCCTGGACATTAACCAAAGAGGCTTGAAATGGGCTTTTTCTTCCCTTTGGTTTCTACAGCTGTCAAAAGATGAGCTGTCAAGGGAAAGCAAAGGTGCAAGTGATTTATACCCATTTGTGGCAAGATCCTCTGTTTTTCTGTTGTTGTTTTACACTAGACTGTCCTATGGGTGACCTCACTTTTCCAGTTGTTTCTGAGACTCTAGGTGCTCAGGAACACGGAAAAGTGCAAGCCACCCCTTTTTAAAAGAACCAGCATTTTGACAGCTAGCTGGTTCCCTTTAGAAGGGGTTTCTTCACAAGGCTCCCCATGGTTTCTTGACAGGGACATATGGAGGCATGAATACATATGTCCCTGTCAAGGAACCCCTTTTAAAAGCACAGCTGACAGCTCCTTTTAAAATGGGGTGCCTCACACTTTTCCATGTTCCTGAACATCTAGAGTCTGAGGAACAACTGGAAAAGTGAGATTGTACAGTCTAGTGCAAAAAAGAGAGAGAGAGAGAGAGAGAGAGAGAGAGAGAGGATATTGCCACGAAGGGGGTAAGAACCCCACCACCACCCCTTTTCATGAATAAAGATCACTCACACCTTTGCTTTCCCATGACAGCTCTTCTTTTGACAGCTGTTAAGAGAAACCAAGGGGAAGAAAAATACTATTTGGAGCCTCTTTGGGTCAATGGCCAGGATTGGTACCTGCTGTATTATGACAACAGGAACCCCCCAAGACATTGATCCAGCCAAGGCTTTCAACTGCCACACTCATGAAACTGCGCACCTCCTCAGTTGTGCAAGTGCAACAATTTTTTTAAAAGTATTGCACTATTGTGGGCGCAAAAAAAAATTGTTTCCCAACCATGGACAGCCCCTCCAAGGTGCCATTTGGGCACTTTGAAGGGGCTGTCAGTGGCTGTCAAAATGGGGACCGTGAAAGGATCAAGGGAGAAGGAGTGATGGGGTGAACAACCCACAGTGAGCCTGATCATCTGGAGGGCGCACAATGGGTTGTTCACACAACAACCAACCCAATGTGGGGGCAAGTAGCACTGTGCCAAATTTTTCAATCTATTTATTTTCAACCATTCGTTGGGGGAAGGGATGAAAATCTATTGCACCTGAAAATTGTGGGAAAGTGTGAGAATTTTGGAGAAATTTCTCAGCATGCAGGGCTTCAGTGCTTACCTTACTGTAAGGAGGTGGCTGAGAAGTAGTGGTGGTGAGTGTGAAGACATTCATTTTTCTTTAGAGATTTTTGCTGCTAACAAGAGGCCGTATGTCATGAGAAGGGGCTGGCACGCACTTATTGCAACCACCTGCGTGCCTTATCATGGCTTTTTGCTAGTCTCCAGGCCTTCAAGGTCAGAGCTGAACAGAAGCCAACAATTAGGGGTTTTCAATCCCTCCTCCCCTCCTGGAAGTCTTCCAGCCAACTGTGATTGGCTATGGAGGCTCACCTCATACTGGTCAAGAGTCTGGGGGGTGGGTTGAAGTTAGGAGGGTTGCTAGACGTTCTTCATCCGGTCTTCACAAGGAAGGTCCCCTGGTCTTTGGATTGCATTTGTGAGCTTGGAATCTTGATTAAGCGTTGTCCAGTCCTATTGGAAGAACCTTACCTCGGGGTAACGTATGGGAGAGACTAGATAGGATTTATCGTTTTAGCCTGCAGCAGGGTTTCAAAGGATTTCTTCATTGTTTAATATTCTGGTTTTCTATCTTCTTTTGTCTTGCACACTGTTTTACCTTTTTGTCCCCCTTCCTTATTGTAAATAAGGAAGGAAGGAAGGAAGGAAGGATGTGCTGTTGAGGTCATTGGTATAGATTTCATAGATCATAGAGTTGGAAGGGGCCTACAAGGCTATCGAGTCCAACCCCCTGCTCAACGCAGGAAACTAGAGGAGGGGTCTCCCATCCAAGTAATAACCAGGCCTGACCCTGCTTAGCTTTCCACGCTCAGACAAGCTGAGCCAGCATGAGCCACAGGCCTGCAAAGGAATAAAGTTCACTGTTTCCAGTCTGAGTGTGCTCAGTTCTGGATCTGGCCTAGGGACTAAATTCGGTGCCTTCTGCTTTGGTTGGGCTACTATTTAGGGTTTTAGGCTGGGGGGCTAGAAATAGGGGGTGATCAGGTGAACCCTTATTTCTGAGCCCCCAGGATATCCGGAAAGGTCCAAGTATCCCCTGGCTTGGACTGGGTAGATGAGAAGGGGTGGTGGCAGTCTACCGGGTGGTTTGTTTGCCTGCTGGCCACAGGGTAGGGAGTTGAGAGTTTTGGGGACAATCCCCTCCCCTAACCTACCAGAAACCTTCACAGTGAGTGCACTCTTTACTTTACCATTTTTATTCCATCCTGTCCTTGCAGCATCTCTGGCTGCATGTGCTTCCTGGAGAGCCCCCTAGAAGTCTTAAGACTTCCTCTCTTGGGGTTTTCCAGTGCTGCTGCGTGCCTGAAATCTGAGTGAGGAGTTGTTGTTGTCTAAAAAGGCCTTATTCAGCTTTCAGGCACTCAGCAGGCAGCAGCACGGAAAAGCCCCAAATGAGGAAGTTTGGGTTAAGACCTCTGGGGGGCTTTTCAGAAAGCACAAGCAGCTAGAGAGGCTGTAAGGACAGGATGGGATAAACAATTTAAAATAAAGAGTGCATACACACACACACACACACACACACACACAGCCACCACCTCCTTACATTAAGGTGAGCACTAAAGCCCTGCACACTGAAAAATATCTCTGAAATTCTCAAAATCACCATGAAAGAGGCAGAAAAACAACTGCCTCTTTTGCAGGGAAAACCAAGAAGTTGCGAAAGGCAGGTGGGGTTTTTGGAACAGACCCAGTGTCAAGTTTACAGATTGGAAAGACTTCTATTTAGGTCCTTCGGACCAGAATGACTTTCAGAGCCTGCCTACAGATGATGTCTATCACGTCAAAAGAAGCTATGTGTATACCTAGCTCTGTTTGTTGAGAATTATGAGGCTGCTCCATAGGCACAGGGAAGCAGGATCCACCTTTCTATAGCAGGTATTTATCTTACCTGTTTTTAGTGGCTAATTGCTAGTAGGGGATGAGAGGGGGAGAATAAGGAGGCAAGATAAGCAAAGATAAACCCCTGGGCAGATGTATAAAGGTAGCAGGGGCTCCTGCTTCCTTTCATGTTTCCCTTTGACAGGGGTGGGGAACCTCTTTCAACCCGAGGGCCGAAATTCCATTTTGGAGAAGCTCCCGGGGGCACATTCCAGTGGTGGGCAGTGCTAAAGGCAAAGAGGTTGGGAGGAAGGCAAAAAGGGTGGAGCCAAAAATAGGGGGGAAATCCAGCATACTGTAGGCCAGTGTCCTCCAACCTTGGGTCCCCAGATGTTTTTGGCCTACAACTCCCAGCATGCCCCAGCCAGCTATGCTGGCTGGGGCATGCTGGGAGTTGTAGGCCAAAAACATCTGGGGACCCAAGGTTGGAGGACACTGCTGTAGGCTAAAGCTCTTACTGACAGTAATTAAGTCTTAGGAGAGAAAGGCATTCTGACCTTTAGGAATAGAAATGGGGGGGGGGGGACTGCACAAAAGACGGGAAGCCACCAAACAATGACTGGTTGGGGAAAGGGGTGGGGCCAGGACAAGGGGGAGTGGCCATCTGGGGGCTGGATTGGGACTCCAGAAGGGCCGGATTTAGCCTGTGGGCCTGAGGTTCCCCACCCCTTGCCTATGATCTTCCAGCCTTGTTGTCTACCTACCTTTGGGAGGGAGGGAAATCTGGGTCAGCTTCAATCAAAATTACACCACTAACCTGAAATCGTCTAGATTCAGAAATGTGTGTGTGGAGTGTTTCTGTTGTGGTGGTAAGGGCTATTTCAAGCACAGTTATATGTATTAGGCTGGTGTTCGCATCTCTTCTGATGTTTATATCCTGTGTGGGCTTCTTCCACAGCCATGTGACACCATTTAGAGCAGTGTTCTCCAACCTTGGGTCCCCATATGTTTTTGGCCTACAGCTCCCAGCATGCCCCAGCCAGCATAGCATAGTATAACTTTGTGTAAGATACCATACTGTTCAGAACTGCAGGAATAGGGGGCACTTTTTTGCAAACGTTTTCCCCTGCAAAAAAAGAACCCTCTTTGGTGATTTGGGGGGGGGGGCTCCAAATATGGGTACAAGGTTTTCCCTCACTCTAATTGGGCTTCATGGCCTCACATAGCCAAATCTGATGGTCTATGTGGTGTCATGAAGTTATCACACACTCTATAGAGCGGGGGGATCCAAGCTTGGGTCCCCAGATGTTGCTGGACTACAGCTCCCAGAATCCCTTGCGATTAGCCATGCTGGCTAGGTATGCTGGGAGCTGTAGGCCAGCAACATCTGGGGGCCCAAGGTTGGAGAGCCCTGCTATAGAGTGTACATGTTCCCTGATTGGCTGGGATCACTATTCCCCCTCTCCCTAAGTAGAATATACTGTTGCTATTTTTTTTATGGTAGTAAAGAAACTCACTAGAGTATTTGTGGGGTAGAAAGGGTAAGACTTGGGGCTTTGGAGAAACATTTCAGGCCTCTTGAAAGTCCTCCTTTCGCACCAAAAATCTTTTCCTGGGAACATTTCATTTCAGACCCTGTCAGAACATATAGATGTGATATAGTGCCTGTGAAAATAGTTTACAGTCTTCTATAGATATACAAGACAAGTATGGAGGAAGAAGTCATAAACTGCTGGTGAGCAGTGGGCTAACGATCTAGGAGCAGTGGAAGTTGTGAGGTGAAGTGAATAGCAGGAAGGAAGCTCATCATGGCATGCTTCAAATAAGAGAACAACTCACCAAGCACTGCTCCCGGGCAAGCCCTATTCAACTGTAATAGTACTTGTGCAAGAAGTGTGCTTGTGGAATTGTTTTCTAAGGATGTTATGCAATTCTGACTCCAGAAGCCAATGGCTGATTTAATTTTTTTTTAATTGAATTTTCCAAAACAACAACAAATCATATTCCGCCTCATTGTCTGACAAACATTACCAATCCTTATCCAATCTAAGTTTCCTCTATTTTCACAGGAAAAAATTCTATCACCTTACCAATATTCAGAAATCAAAACTTGACAGTTATTTGATATGACTTGACAGTTATTTGATATGGGGCTGACTTGACAGTTATGTGATATGGGGCAGAATTGCACCTTAAGATTCAGGTTGATTTCATCCTATGTGGGTTGCATTAAAGCAATATAATCAGGAATGTTTTGATCAGAGAGAGAGAGAGAAGGAATGTAGGGGTGTTTCTTCCAATGGACTGTTATTTGTAATGGATTTGTAATTGTAATTATGCATGGTATGGACAAAGTGGATAGGGAGACATACTTCTCCCTCTCCCATAATACTAGAACCCAGGGTCATCCCATGAAGCTGACTAGTGGGTGATTCAGGACAGATAAAAGGAAGTGCTTCTTCACACAGCGCAGAGTTAAACTCTGGGAATTCACTTCCACAAGATGTTGTGTGATAGCCACCAATTTGGAGGGCTTTAAAAGGGGATTGGACAAATTCATGGAGGAGAAGGCTATCAATGGCTACAAGTCCTGATACTAGTAGTCCAGTATCAGAGGCAGTATGCCTACGTTCACCAGTTGCTGGGGAACATGGGCAGGTGGGTACTGTTGCACTCATGTTCTGCTTGTGAGTTTCTCATGGGCGGTTGGTTGGCCTCTGTGTAAACAGAATGCTGGACTAGATGGACCCTTGGTCTGATCCAGCATGGCTCTTCTTATGTTCTTACTTTACTGGTTATAATTACTGGGAATAATATGTGGATTTGCCCATTAAATATGAGAATTATTTTTATGTTCATTTCCTAGCTCTAAAATGCCAGGAGGACAACTAGCGATTAATTAGATAGCTGGATGATGATAACCCTATAGCAGTATGGAATGGTATATCATTAGAAAATGGTGGGATATGAAGCAAAGCTTGGTGGCATAAGTATAAGATTGACTACACTATAAAAAGTGTAGCTGATGTCTTTCCACAGGGCAATCTTTAACACAGGAATACTGGGTAGAGTAGATATAATATTCCCAGAGAATTTTTGATTGGGTAAAAAAATGAAGCCATAATTCAGAAAAGACAAGAAAATTACCTTAAGATAATGACAACTTGCCAGGTACTAATTCAGCACCATCACAAACGGACTGGAGAAGACAGATGAAAAAGTTTTCTTCCATTTATTTGTGTAATGTCTGAAAGAAACAAGAATAGGACCCCCTTAAATGCTTCAGAAATAATACTCGTGTATTTTAATTCATCAGGCCTACATAATACCCAGCAATGAACATGAATATTGTCATCCCTGAGACTTTAGGCCAATTAACACTAAGCCACATCATACAGGCTCTGCAATGCAGCATGGGATCAAGTCTCGGGCTTGTGCACCACCCATCTTAGAATATTTAACTGCACATGTGTCACCCTCACATAGAAGGTGTTACGTGAAACAAGGCCTACGCCCATACGTTCATAGGCCCAGGCACATAATCTGCCCAACACTTGAGCACATTGTGTGACTGAGACCTTCTTGTATGTTTGCAGCAAAGAATTCTGTCCAAATAAATATACCACATGAAGAACCACATATTTGGGGCACAGTGTAAGCCAGTCTGAACTGTAAATGGAACTAAAGTCAAAGTCCTTTGGCCCAGGAAGGAATCCCTAAGAAAGGAAGTATGTCTTCCCTTCCCCTGCAGCAGGGTTCACTTACTTGTATTATCTAGAATTAGTGCAAGTTTGTATAGAGTGGCTTTAATCCTCTTTTACAGAGAACAGTCCTCTATTTGATGGGCTGCCAGAGAACTATCTTCTATTTGAAGGCATCCTCTATTTGAAGGGCTGTCCTGTCCAAGTCTGATTTAAAGATAAGAACTGTTGCCCATCAACAGTTAGCACCTGAAGAGCAGACTGAAGAGGCAGGCCCACAGGTCACCTGATCTCCAGTCTTCTTAACTATGGTGAGGTGTACTGTATTTCTATTTAAATTATAATGATAATTTCTAAATTTGCATCTAAACAAATAAATTAGAGCATGCATTTTTTAAAAATGTAAATCGCTGTCCTCGTTTGTCTTCTGTTTTTGGTGATGCATTTCCTTTTTATTGGCATTTCATAAGTGGCTAACCTTATCCTTGTTGCACCTGTAATCTGTTTCTGGCCACCCCATGGTGACAGAGGATGCTCTACAGACGCTTATAGCTTGTCAGAGCTATGGAGCTACAGAGGGAACTTGTCATAGCTAAGTGTCATCATTCAGAAGATCAGCAGAGGCACTGCTCCCTCTATGAGTCTATGCCCTTGGACAGTGGGGAAAAAGCTACAGTACTGGAGATAAAAGAGGAAGAAGCATGCAGCCAGGCAACAGATCACCCAACCACCAGCAGTCAGGGGACTGTGACAGGATAGAGGCAAAGGGGAAGGCCCATAGCTCAGTGGTAGGGCACATGCTCTGTATGCAAAGGTCCCAGGTTCAATCCCCAGCATCTCCAGGCAGGGCTGCAAAAGACCCATCTGAAACCCTGGAGAGCCATTGCCAGTCAGTGCAGAGCTCGATTGACCAATGGTCTGACTTGGTATGAGGCAGCTTCTTATGCTGCTAAGGAATAGCCACAAAGATCAGTACAATGTGCAGGGACAATCCAAATATCATCGTATTTCATTTTATGTAGGCTATCTTGGAGATGTCTCTGGATTTGGCATGGAAATAATAATACATATAAAAGTGTAGCCAAAGGGTTGGACTAGCTTGCCCTGGAGATTCCTCTGATGCTAGAGCATTCTAAGCTTCCAGTCCTGCATGCATAAGAGGCGAAGCCTTTCGAAGTAGCGGATTTTAATGTATCTGTGTGCGATTATTTTAGCTGGAACATTAATTACAATTTAGATGCCTCAAGCTGCATCATTATCGCAATCATTATCTATCAGCGCTTCTGTTCACTGCTGGTTGGATGGGGGGGGGGATTGTGGCTGAGTAGCAACTCTCCTTTTCCCACATTGAATCTACCCAGACATGCTGGTCTCATCAACTGACCTCTCTATACTGCTTGCAACTTCCTTCTCAGTTGTGGTGTCCCCTTCTGAAGCCAACCTCCATCTTCCCAACTTGCACTATGGCAAGCAAATTGTTATGATCTTCTCTCTGTATAGGTGAGATAATCTGTTATTTTGCCACCTAATCCAGGAATTAGTTCCCTTGTTCATCAGCAACATTCCCATCCCCCTCTGTGCCCTCTGACTGGACTTCAAATGACATTGTCCACATCAGCATCTTAAAAACAGGTTGGATGCTTCTGTTAGACAGCCTTTGGTTCTGTGAGTAATTGCTTTATGAATCTTCTATCTGCAAAGCCACCTTCACTTTTCCTTATTCTTGAACTACCATCATATTAGGAGCTGGAATTTGGGCTGAGCCAAAATGGTTTCTGGTTTAGTTTCATGCAGAACGATCAATGTCTTTTCTTGTTTGCTGATTTTTTTCCAACATCTTGTAGGACTACAGCACTCATCATCCCTGACCATTGGACATGTTGGCCAGGGTTGATGGGAGTTGGAGTCCAGAGACATCTTGAGGACCACATGTTCCCCACCCTTGTTCAAAGGGACAAGTCCAGGAACTGGAGAACTGCAGCACTGGAAAACTATTTTTATTATGAAATACTTGTGTGAGCCCTGATGGGACATCCCCTTGGCAGGACACTGCTCCAAGAGTTGGGAGCTTCCCTGAGCAAGGCCCTCTGTGGATATCTCAGGATCTGCACATCTTTCTGTTCCTTCCAAAGGCCAGACATCTTCCTTGGGCATGTCCCTTCAGTTTGTTCAAGGACTACAGAGTCCCAGTGCTGGGAAATGCTCTCATGTTCAGAAACACCAGGCATTTTTCATCAACCGACCCATTGGCTAGAATGGGTCAGGTAATACTCCTTGACCCCTATAAAAACTTCTGGATCAAGCTTGCTCACTAGAAATAGGAAGCCTGCTTTTTCTGCTACCGTCTGCCATCCCACTCTCTCCCCCTCTGCCATCCCACTCTCTCCCCCTCTGCCTTTGTTTCACCCTGCCCACAGCATCACAGGAGACAAGTCCGACAGCTGCTTGTTGCTGTTATGTTGTTTATAAATGGTATCAATTATTTTTACATGTGTGACTTTTAACTGTATTGCAAGCCGCCTTGAGAATTTTTCCAGGATCTAAAAGACAGGATCTATCCCCCCCCCCC
Organism: Shinisaurus crocodilurus; assembly: GCA_021292165.1. Classification (NCBI taxonomy): domain Eukaryota; kingdom Metazoa; phylum Chordata; class Lepidosauria; order Squamata; family Shinisauridae; genus Shinisaurus; species Shinisaurus crocodilurus. Next base: position 153,158,632 of record CM037877.1, on the reverse strand, counting down.
CCGGTAACTCAATAAGTAATAAATAGAAGCAGCAATCATATAATATTAAATTTTCCACTGAGAAATTCTATTAAGTACCAGGTACTGACTTGCCCTGGTAGGGGCAACTGATATTGTGTGGGAAACAACATATACACACATGCACACACATGCGTGCACATACTCACACACCACTGTTCTAATTATTATTTTTTTGCAACCATCTGATTTCTTGAGCTGATTTCCAAACTAGGCAATCTGAAGAGTGTTAAAAGGTTCACCCCCATTTGCTTTAAATCTTTGAATTCCATATGCCCCCAACAGTTAACATTAATCTTTACCTGAACAGCTTACTAGCATAGGACACAACGTGAACGGAAGCAATTAAAGTCCACCCATTTGTTCGTAGAGTGCATCTGTATAAACCTTGCATAGTCATTTAAAAGTCTCATTTTTATCCGAAGGCTAAAATATGTAGTGAAGGAGAGCGATTACTAGATCTCCCCAAAGATTATAGAGCCCTGAGGTTGGGGTGAAAAATATTAGAAAAATCACTAGTGCAATTTTCTTTACATTGACCTTCCAAAGACCTCCAAAAAGCAACTGTCCTCCAGAGGCGGATTATTCATCAACCGGCCCTATACAGTCTCAGCCTGGACTTTCCTCAGCAAAGACAGGAAGCGTTTGGTGAATTGCACATGAGTAAAGAGATATATATCAACTCGACAGGAGTCCTAAATTGAGGCTGTGCCAAACATGCTTCATTTAACAAAGCAAGTTAAATTCAGTCCTTACTCTCAAAGATAGATGCTCACCGCTACGATTCAACCCACCAGCCATTCACCACATCTTCTTTATTCAATGTTTATGTTAAGAAAAAGGAGTTCCAACTTGGTTTTATTAACCCTTCCCAGCTATGTTTGTAAGGAGCTTTGTTGTTGTTCCTGGTGGTGGTGGTGGTGGTGGTGGTAGTGATGATAATGATGGTGTTAACTTTCCCATCCCTCTCAGTGAAGTTGCACTGACCTGAGTATTCTGGGTTCAGTTTCTGTACTTGACAAACGATAACTAGAACCCAACCCAGTTTGCACTGTTGCTATGGAGAAAACCAGGGTAAATAGGACTGCCAAAGATTCAAAGCTGGCCCTGGTTCTGTTAAGTTCAAGTCCTAACATGGAGGGAGTTTTTCTCATTCCTCACACCACTACACACACACACGCACTAAAACAAGGGTGGGCAAAACAACTCCAGATGTTTTGGCCTACAACTCCCATTAGCCCTAGCCAACATAGCCAATGGTGAGGGATCATGGGAGTTGTAGGCCAAAAAATCGAGAGCGCCACAAGTTGCCTACTAAAACCTTCCCCAACCCCTCAGTACAACACAGGTGGTTATTTTATTCATTCATTCATTCATACCCCATCGTTCTACTAGGAAATAGCGCTCAAGGCAGCTAACAAGAATATAAAGCCAACATTTAAAATAAAAACATAATTAAAATCATCATAAAACAAATATATTGAAACACAATTAAAAACCCAGCAATGAAAGAATAAAAAGGGCATCCAACCCAACAGGCCCAGCTTACATGCCAAAGGCCTGTCTGTTGCCTTATATCTGTGGCAACTTTGCATGAAGTAAATTCTCCCAACCTAGGATATTAGCACAAGCAAAATACCTAGCAGAGCTGAATGTCCCGAAATTCAGGAACGTGTTTACTTTAGCCAGGCTAAATGTTTTGCCCTCATCACTGCTGGAAGGAAGGTTTAGAGGTACCCCATATCCAGAGCGAATATGCCCCTGTGGAATGAATATGGTGGAAATGGCTGGCCATGTTTTGCTGCACTGTACTTTTTATCAGGATTTGCGCCAAATCTTCATTATGCCTATTATTCAATACATTCCCGGTAGAGCTGAAACGTATTATGTAAAGTATCTTTTGATGGACTAAAAGCACCAACTCACGCTAGAAGTGGCAAGCTTTTGTGAAGCTGCCATAATAAGCCGGCGGAAAAGTGTGCTGCTGAACCAGTTAAATACTGAGTCTGGGACTGTGGGGGAGTATTAATATGAGGAGTGAATATATTGTGATGGTTTTATTCTGTATTGGTTTATGGACCGAAAATAAATTATCATCATCATCATCATCCCAACCTAAGCCATATACCAAGAGAAATCAGGGGAACATGCTCCCCTGAAGACCAAACTAGGTATGTGTGTGTTAAAGCAAGCATTTGCCTAAAAAGCGAAGTGGTGGAGGGAGGTTCCACATTTTCTATCAAAACGATCTCACGCAAAGAAGAGAAGCAAAACCTCTTCCACCACCCCAGTCCCATCTTACCTTGCTGCACTCAGCTGCTTTAAGCTATTTCCCCCAGTCTGGCTCTGAGAGGCTGTCTGAGTTGGGTGTGGGTGGTACAGCTTTGCAATGGTTCTGTTCATACTGGGATGACCATTTCCAGAAGGTGGTGCTGGGGACTTCTGCTTGACTCCATGGCATTTATGCTTTGGGGTCCCACAAGCTACCATCTTGTCCCCCATGCTATTTAATATCTAGTGAGGTTGTTCAGAGATTTATAATGCAGTGTCATTGGTATGCTGTGTGTCATCGGTATGGCACACAGCTCTCTCTCTCTTTCTTATCAGATCCAGGCGAGGCAGTGGAAGTGCTTATACAGTGCCTAGCTGTAGTAATGGACTGGATGGGGGCTGACAAACTGAAACTCAATCGAGACAAGACAGTAGTAGTAGTAGGCCATCACTTGTGACCGAGTAGATTGTCTTCCAGGATAAAAATTACAAAAGAAAATTATAAAAAGAGGAAATTGTAAAAAATTGTGTAGACTCTAGCGATGGGTCCATAAGTAACTGTGGAGGCCAATTCTAGATCTACACAGCTTCCCACAGTGAGGACACAGGTTGCCAGATGGAAGATGGTGCTGTAAAGGATTCATTTGACGTGCTTTATGCTTAGCACATTTCTCCCTTTCACCTTGCACTCGGGCTTCTTCAAAGTCCATAGAACCTGGAATATGTCATAGCATTTATCTCATTGTCAGTGCTATGTTAAGTCGTGTGTTGCTAGAATACATGCATGTAGCTGTGAATGTCGTTGGTGACCCTATTCTCAGACATTTAAAAGCCTTCTATTTTGTATAGATGGAAGCTACAAATGATTTGTCAGCAAACAAACTTCAACAATGTATTGTTTCTATAATATGTCGTAGACACTACAGCAATGGTGAAAAATGAAAGCCTATCTATCCACTGCCAACTAAAGCCCGCATTTAATCTTCAACACCTTTGCCATGTAAAACATTGCCTAAGTATCTCATGGATGATTAAGTGAAATGAAGCACATACAACATAAAAACTGTGGCTGTCAAAAGCACTGGAAAACAGATGAACATAATGATGTTCATAAACATTATTCAGATTTGCTGGTGAAAGGGATGTGATGATTATTAATTAGTGACTTGCACTGCTGGTAAAATATAAGCCTGGTTGTGAGAACACTTATTGACCTTATGCATCTCTGAGATCACTGCAAGTGAGTTTTTTTTTTCTATTACAAAGTTAAGCGTTCATGTATAGCATCGTGTGATGAATATGCCAAATAGAGAAGGGTCATTTCTTTGAATGATTTCCCCAAAGACCCAAGAAGTAGGGGATGTAGAAAGGAGAAGACTTTAAACAACTGGCCTGCTGACAAGTTGCTTTATACCATAATTACTATCATAAATTATTTTCACCTGGACATGCAGGTTATGAAAATGTTCCCCCCTTTTTTAATTCAGTATTTGAACTGCTTATTGTATAATTTAAAATATGATTTGATGTCTGGTCTAGCTCTTTATTAAGACTGAGTCTGATAGAAGGAAAGGCCGTAATCCTATACACACTTACCTGGGAATAAATCTCATTGAACTCAGTGGGATTTATTTCCGAGTAGATGTGCACAGGATTGCAGTGTTAGCCTGTTTCCTGGCATAAGACATTCTTAGATCAGCTTTCCCCAACCTGGTGCCCTTCTAATGCTGTGGATTTCAACTGCCATTAGCCCCAACCAGCATGGACAGAAATCCTGAGAGTTGTAGTCCTAAATCTAGAGGGACCCAGGTTTAAGAAGGCTGTCCTAGATGGAAGCCTACTAATTGCTGGATATCACCTGCCATGGGCACCCCAGGAGCATCTGGCTGGCCAGATGTTAATCTGGTTTTGATTTTGTAATTGTATAGTATTTCTCAGTGGTCATGAAGGTTTGGCACACTCCTGACTCCCTCCTCCTCCGATGCCACCAGTGCTGGCTCCAGTTGGCTGCAGGCCCTGGTTGGCATGAGCAATTCCAGCGGTGAGCATTGGGAACCTGCAGCCCTTCTCATGGCTCATGTGCAGGCCAGCACGGGGCAGGGAGGGTCAAGTGCATTGAGCAGGGGGTTAGACTCAATGGCCTTGTAGGCCCCTTCCAACTCTGTGATCCTGTAAAGTGGGGCATGGATGGCTGTCAACCAAGAGGTATTTAGATCCCAGCTGTCAAGAGGATAGGGTGGCAAGCAAGGAGGTGGAGATGAGAGAGATGAGGAAAGAGAGAGAAAGCTAGAGACCATGACAGAAGAGCCGGAAGGAGAGGCCAAGACCAAGAGGGGGGTAGCAGCAAGGAAGCAAGGAAAGGAAATGTAGAGGGAGGAATGAAAGCCTGAACTGGGATGAGGATGGAGAGCTCAGCTTATACAGCAGGGATGGCCGAACCAACAGCCTTCAGACTCATTTCGTCGAGGCCCTCAGCCTATTTAAAAAAAAAAAAAAAAAAAAAACACCTTGCAAGCAATCAGTTTAGATTTCTTGGAAGAACAAGCTGTCCCTCCCCTGGCAGCCGAGAGGGAGAGAAAAGTGGCTGCAGAAGGGGAGAGAGGAGGGAACGACGGAGAGAGGAGGATGCATGGATGGATGGATGGATGGATGGAAGAAACGGAGCAGGGTGGCAGAAAGAGAAATGAGATCACACACAGACACACACACTCCTGGTTTCAGCCCAACCCACTGCCAGCATGAGGACCCAGCAGATGACTCCCAAGGGAATGCGGCCCGTGACAGAAAAGGGGTTCCCCACCCCTATTTTACAGCCTGGGACGAGTAACGGATGAGAAACAGGAAACATGCAAAACAGAGTCTGTTTGGAACAGGTGAACAAGAGTCTGGACTTTGAGGAGAGGTAGAGGCTGAAGATCTTGCTCTTAACTGCTATCATTTGAACCGTGCTAACATTATATCCTACTAGTGACTAACTAGTGGTGGAGGGAGTAAGATTTTGTGTGTAGAGAGAAATGAGTCTTTGAAGGAAAAACGGGGATGGGGTGGGATTTGAGATGCCTCTCTTCCTGGAACCGATGCCAGGCACCTTCAGGGGTCTACTGGTAGTTTGAACCAAAAGACAGGTTATGAGCTAACTAAATAAACAAACGAACAGCATAACCATGATCTAACTGCTCCTTTTTTGTCCCCTGTAACTAGTAATAAGGGGTGGGGGCAATCATCCAGAAACCCTACTTCTTTGTAATCAATCGGCAAGGGAAAAAAGGCAAGAGAAATTTAAAAAATGTATTTTAATCATTCAGATCCATAACTGTGTCTACTATATATAGAGATGAGGATATAAAAAAGTAAATATTAATTGCTCCACAATTAGCATTTTTCTAAAATAATAATAATCTTCTCTGTGGGCTTAGACATGTTCTGATTTATACTGACACATCCAAGAATATTCCATGTGGGTCATTCTGTGTGGGATGCTAGCGGTGGTAGTCTTTGTGAGCAGCCCAAAATAGCTTCCACGGCTGCTAGCAGTTCTGAGGGTCAGCTGCCAAAGAGATTATACTATGTAATGTGGCACTACTATTTCCTTGCTGGTAACAGATCCTGCTGTGAATTGCAGGTTCTTCAGAAGCATGGCTACCACCAACATATTTAGCAGTTAAACTAATATGTATGCCAATCCTAGGCAAGCAATCCTATTGGTGGATGGCTGGGAGATCCAAAAGAGGAGCAGCAGCCTCATTCAAAGCCCTTCTGGACTCATCCTGGCAGGGAAGGAGGAGTGTCATTTTTCTTCCACCATTCCACGCCACCCTGCTTTTTTATTGTTATGATTTTCCTCCCATTGGTTGCAATGGAAAGCAAATTGTGTATGCCTACTCCAGAGCAGGTGTATGTTTCCCCCAATTCCAGGGGCATCTTGGGAGTGGGGGAAGGGAAGACTATGGAGCCTGCAGATCCAAGCCATCCCTTGATTCTCCCTTGACTTGCTCACAGAACACCCTCTTTGTACCTCTACCAACATTGGAACTCCAATGCCAGAGAAGCAAGTTTACAGGGCAGGGTGGGAGGTGCTTTGTTTGGTCAGACCTCCCCCTCTGAGATCAGATGAGTCTCTCCACCAGTTGGAGGAAGGAGAGACAAAACAACCTTTGGCCCTTGGGATGCCTTCCCAAGGACCATAGGATTATAACCTTATTCTCTTTCCAGGATCAAAACTCTGTTGTTGTTGTTGTTGTTGTTGTTGTTGTTATTATTATTTAAACAAAACATAATTTATTTCTGTACTGCCTAATAGCCAAAGCTCTAATACAAAAACAAAACAATAGCCACAAAACATGAATATTCAAAATACACTAAAGGCACAATCCAGTGGGGCTGCCCATACCCTCTAAGAGGATTATGGGCCTTGTAATTCAGTCTGGGTCAGAGAACGCCGTTGTCAATACAGTCCAAAGTTCAAGCCAACAAGATAAGTCCAGAAAGAAGATAACCAGGAGCAGGCAAATAGCATAGTCAAGATCGTTCCAGAAGTCGTAAATCACTTGTCTCAGGCTGTGGCTGGGGCACTCAGGAGTCTCAAGCTATAGCTGTTAGAGCACGACTCTCCAACCTTGGGTCCACAGATGTGGCTGTACTACAGCTCCCAGAATCCCTTGCCATTCACCATGCTGGCTGGGTATGCTGGGAGCTGTAGTCCAGCAACATCTGGGGACCCAAGGTTGGAGAGCCCTGTGTTAGAGGCAACAATTGCTTCTAGCGACTGATGTGTGTCTTGAACTGTCCTTTTGAGCAGGCGCTGATTGCTAAGGCAGCCCAGCTGGGCCAGGCAGACGATGACACATGCCTGGCCCCACCCCAAACACACTCTGGCACAGCTGCCCCATGTCTTTCCAAATGGAGGCACAACAGTGGGCATCCTATGCACGGTGGGAGGAGCGCAGAGGCGATTGTCACCTACATGCTCTTCCCGCCCTGCAAGTTGACTAGATGGCCATTTTCAGCCGTCCAGCTGTGCTGCTTCAGACAGGGAGGGAAAGAAGCTGGAGTGTCACCAGGATACCTCATATCCTGGCAGACCTAGTCTCCTCTCCTCCCCACCCCCCAGAATGCCATCTTCACCCCTTCTCCAAAGTTTATTTATTTTATTATATTTATACCCTGCCTTTTTTCCTTCAAGGAACCCAAGGCGGCTTACATCATAATCCTCCTCCTCCTCCTCCTCCTCCTCTCCATTTTATTCTCACAACAACCCTGCAAGGTAGGTTAGGCTGAGAGTCAGTGACTGGCCCAAAGTCACCCAGTGAGTTTCATTTTTTATTTTTATTTTTTATTTATTTATTTATTATATTTATGAATTGCCCATCTGGCCAGACATCCAGCCACTCTGGGCGATGTACAATGCAATAAAATACGGGACGGACACACACACACACACACACACACAGTATAAAACACAATTAAAAACAGAACAAAACTTAAAAATCCTAACCCACCCCATATTCCCGCCTGAAAAGCCACGTTTTTAATGCCTGGCGGAAGCTAATCAAGGAAGGGGCATGGCGGAGGTCACTGGGGAGAGAGTTCCATAAATTGGGGGCTGCCACAGAAAAAGCCCTCCTCTTAGTCCCCACCAGCCTGGTTTCTCTGGCTGATGGGACAGGGAGAAGGCCATCCGTGGTGGAGCTTGTTGAGCGGCCTACTTGATGTTGCTGGAGGCGCTCCTTGAGATATACTGGACCGCAGCCGTACAGGGTTTTAAAGGTCAACGCCAACTCCTTGAATTCGGCTCAGCAAACAACTGGTAGCCAGTGCAATTCTTTGAGCACTGGAGTGATGTGATCACGCCGGCGGCAGCCTTTGACCAAGCGAGCTGCTGCATTCTGTACCACCTGCAACTTCCTGAACTGTCTTCCAGGGTAACCCCACGTAGAGGTTACAGTAGTCCAGTATTACAGTAATCCAGGCGAGAGGAGACCAAGGCATGAACCACTGATAGGAGCAGATGATTAGGAAGGTAGGGGCGCAACTGATGGAGCTGATACAGCGCCGCCCGGCTCACAGCTGACACCTGAGCCTCCATGGACAGCTGGGAGTCTAGAATGACTCCCAAGCTGCGGACCTGGTCCTTCAGGGGAAGATGTACCCCATTCAGCACAGGTCAACATCCCCTAACCTCCCCTTGTCTCCCACCAGAAGTACCTCGGTCTTGTTGGGGTTCAGTTTCAGCATGTTCCTTCCCATCCAGCCACCCACTGCCTCCAGGCACTTGGACAGGGTTTCAACAGCCAACCTTGGTGAGGACTTGAAGGAGAGGTAGAGCTGTGTCATCCGCATATTGATGACAGCGCACCCCAAACCTCCTGATGATAGCTTCCAGCGGCTTCAGGTAGATGTTAAATAACATTGGGGAGAGGATGAAACCCTGCGGCACCCCACAAGTGAGCGGCCGAGGGTCCGAAGCCTCCTCCCCAAGAACTACCCTCTGGTACCTTCCAGAGAGCGGGGACTAGAACCCGGATCTCCCGAGTCCCAGTCCAACACTCTCACCACTACGCCACACTGGCCCTCTTCCAAAGTTGGTCCTATTATTACCTCAGAGACACAGTCAGAGTGGTTCTTTCCATGCTGGCTTTGAGGGGCGGCAGGAAGGGATCCAAGCACAGATCCCCAGCTCCGAGGTCAGAGCTCTTTTCCAACCTCGGATCTGGGAATCCAAGCAATCCTATCTCCCTCTAGACACTGACTAGGGGCCATAGGATCATTCTGTAAGAAAGCAATCCTATCTATGGTCCATGAAAGAGCATCCCGGGGACCATAGGATACAGCACACCGTCCCTCCTGAGGCCATAGACACAGCTACGATCTCGGGATGGGAAATCCAAGTGGGTATTTCCTCCCCACCCACCCCTCCCAGCTGCTGTGGTAATCACTGTGGCTGTTTCTCGTCTGAGGATGCAATAGCATCCTCAGAAGAGGTTGGGAAGGGATAAAAGGGAGCATGCCAGTGGGAAGGGAGGGATGGAGAGGATGTGGAAACACTGTGCCCACAAGCCTCTCCATCTCCAGGTGAGGGAGGGAGGGAGCTGGATGGGCTCGGAAGCCCAGGTAGCTCTAAAAAGGAACAGGAAGCTGTAAAAGCCTCTGCTGCTGGCCAGCAGAGCATAGGAGAAATGGAGCGCTCCAAGATCAGAGCCCTCTGTCTATAGCGCATCAACCCCGTCGGACTGTGCTCTTATACTCAAAAGAGGATCGAAATAATACTTCCACCTAAAGATTAAAAAATTGCATTTAACGAACAAACAGTATAGAACCATCATACAATACAGCTCCTTCAAAAGCAAGGATGGAGTTTCCACTAGTTATCTGCATTCCTCTACCATATGAAAAATTCACATTCATTTTCAGAGACTATCACCCATAATGCCCTTGTTAATTTAGCACAAATGTGTTCCATCATTTCATGATCCTTAATTTCACATCTCTTTTCTCAACAACAACAACAAAAATAGATCCATAATAAACTGCTTGATCTTAAAATATGTGCACTTAACCAGTGCATCTCTCGATCAATTGTTTTTCTGTGCTCCATATGAATTTCTGAATTGCTCCCCCTCATTTCTCCAAATAAATTGAAGACTACAGGAGCAATATCATTTGTATCAAAATGCAGGTTTCCTTCTCGGACTTATATTGTTCTTATGCAATCTATTATCCACCTCTGTTGTCATATATAAATAACACTCTGTTGTTTGGTTTAACTTCTTTCATTTCAGCTACTTCATTTTTAAAACAAAAGAGTCATCTCATTTGTTACCATCAGGGCTTTTTTTCTGGTGGAACTCACCGGAACTGAGTTCCAGCACCTTTTCTTCTATTAATTGCATTACAATTTAATCGCCATCTACTCCCGAGGAAATGTAGTCCAAGAGTTCCGGTACCCTTTTCTCCAGAAAAAAAGCACTGGTTACCATACACTTTCTGCATACCTAATTCTACTTCTGGTATTTATGGTTTCTCTGTCTGTTCTGCAATTTTCTTACCATCTGAAAGTTTTTATCTATTTCCTCACGTCTATCTGCCCACAGATTTCAATCTGAATTTTTAAAAATCCATCTTTAAAGAGAGCCCTCGCCTCTTCAGTTGTACAGCTTCTAACCTCTGAGGGGTTCCCTGCATTTCCCCCCCATTCTCCTTGCAAGTATTCTTCCTCCTTGTTCCTCTTCTAAAAATGAAAAAGGAACCTTTACCCTCCTGCTTAATTCGTTCCTTTAATTTTTCCCACCTTCCTTCACCTGCAATCCTACTTAGCTGGAAGTAAGCCCGGAATTTACTTTTGAGTAGATATGTGTAGGATTGCACTGTAAATTATTTACATATGAAAAGGATGCTTCCAGAGGACACTTATTGTGCAATAACCCTGCCTCATTAACTGAATTTTATGGAGGATCCAGGCAACATTGTGATCCATTTGGTGATTAGTTTGTGATTGTGTTTTTGCACTGCTGCATCTGTCTTTTTTTCTAAACACAAAAACTGCAGTAAGGAGGGAAAGAGCAGAACACTGGTGCAATTTTTCAACAGGTGTAGACAGAGAAAATGTGCTATGGAGGCACAGTGGGAGAGTTGTCCCTTTCCAAGATGGATCATAGATGAAATGTTCAGGATGCCTCTCCTTTTTTGCTTGCTGTACATTTCTATTTGCATATCCATTTTGTGTCATACAAAGCAAGTCCTTTCCCCTCTCCCAAGGCTTCTCTGAGCTTACAAAGCAAGAAGAGATTTCTTACAACACAGTAGTGCTTACTTCTGAGTAAACATGTGTTGGATCTAGCTGTAACATGGTAATCCTCTTCTGGTGGTTGACTGATTTTTTAATTTTTAAAAAAATTGAAGTGTCGCTATACTGGAACAGGGGCACTCTGAAATTGCTCAAGGGCTGCTTTTTTGTTTTCTTTTTTAAAGGAGACAGGGAGGCTAAACTGACACATGCCTTTTCAATTTCAGCTGCTGTCTTCTCACTTTGGAGAAACAGGGTTCAGAAACAATGAATCAAAGGAGCCCATTTAAACTTTGGAAGAAGTGGGGTTGAGAATGTAACAAAATTCTGTAGTTTACTAGACTGGTTGGAAGTGACAAGGAGAAAAAAATCGAGGGACCAGTTTGAAATTCACCAGGCAAGCAAGTAAGCAAATTTCCTATCCTGGTTGTGAAAGTGACCCCAAAATAATTTTAAACATACACAAAACACAGTGCTGAAAAGCACCCACTAAAACATCAGGAGAAGAGGTGTGTTGCTACCATGAGAGGTCAGGAAACGGGAGGGACAACACTGATGACTCAGCTATGTTGCGTCCACTGTATAGAGAGATATACACTCATCCAAAAATTGCTAGCCTCCCTGAAGTGTGGCCAATCAGTGGGAATTCTGCTTTTAGCTTATTACAGCAGGAGAGCTATGATTTGCAATGCAAGGAGACCTCCATCTAGAAACACCCAAAGGAATAAACCAATCAGCCTATAATGAAACAGTATTTCACTTCATCAAACACTTAATTCCAATCACAGTAGTCTTAATTTCATTCAAATTTTCCTCTTACATTAATCTTTCCTTTCATTTTAAATGAAATAAAAACCAGTCTTTAATTTTAAACAACAGAATCCAATCAATTAATTTTATCCTTTCACATTAATCTCAAACTTTTCATTGTTTAGTTCTATTAAATGCATTCATTCAGAAATAAACTGTATTTCAAAATCCTTAGTATATAATTCATTTATGCCAGACTTTATTCAATTTAAGTTTCTTCCCTCTGTGTTGATTAACTAAAAAATAAACAGTCATTAACTTAAAGACACACAGTCCCAATAATTGATTTAAAGCACTTCAGATTACTCCAAAATCTTCATTTTTTTCTTTCCTTCTATCCTGTTTAAATATATCCTAATCCAGCCTTACATTTAAAAGAAAGTTTAATTTGAATCCTTTCCTGTTCCACTGTCTTCATGCCATCAAATCTCTAATACAAATTAGTCACCAGTGGTCTACAACCAATCCTCCATGCATCCCGTATTCCTCAAAGTGCATTCTTAGCAGTGCAATTGAGACTTCATCAGTAGCCACCAGATTTGGGGCTGTATCCATTAGTCCTATTTAGAGTAGCCCCATTCATTTCAGTGGGTCCACTCTAAGTAGGACTAATGTTGGATACAACCCTTTATAGGATGGAATTAGAAACCACCCCAATTGGTGGGACCCTTCTTCCCTCCCAGCTCTTAGACAACTTCTGCAGTCTGCAAACTGGTGGAGTTATGTGTCTGTTGGCCTGCTCCCACAGCAATCACAGACACACCCAACGCTGAAATCTCAGTAACTGCCATTAGTGGCTGTCTGTTGTGCCTCCATTTGGAAAGACATGGGGCAGCTGTGCCAGGCTGTGTTTGGGGTGGGGCCAGGCATGTGTCATCGGCAGCCTGGCCCAGCAGCTCAAGACATACATCAGTTGCTGGAAGCAATTGTTGCCTCTAACAGCTATAGCTTGAGACTCCTGAGTGCCCCAGCCTGAGACAAGTGATTTTCGACTTCTGGAACGACCTTGACTATGCTATTTGCCTGCTCCTGAACTGCTCCTGGTTATCTTGTTTCTGAACTTATCTTGTTGGCTTGAACTTTTGGCTGTATTGACAACGGCTTTCTCTGAACCAGACTGAATTACAACACTGTCTCACCTACTCTCCTTCTGAATGGAGTGAGAGCTTTGCCTCTACACTCTGCAATCTGGGGGCGGGGGGAGCAGCTAATCAAGCAACTGTCACCCTGTTACACTCACCATCACTGAAGTCTCAGAGTAGCCACCAGATTTTATAGGAGGGGGATCTGAAACCATATATCATCTAATATGTCTTCAGCTTGGCCATAACTCTAAAGCAATGGGCTATGTCATAACACCTGGCCATGGCATTCTTGATAGGCAAAACGTTATGGGTAAGCAAAGGAAGAAGATTGTGCACAGTGAAGATAGAATGTGCACAGTGAACCACAGTCAATGATAAAGCAGAATCTTTCTCTACAACATTTCCTTCAAAAATTGGAGTTTTCCACCTGTACCTATCCCAAGGATAGATTCAAAGGATGTCTCAAGTCCAAGGGCCAGTGCTAGCCCCAGAGAGTCATAAAGGAGCATTTGCAGTAACCATACAGTAGTCCTGTGGGGGAGAAGATCAAAACCCTCAAAAGCCAGAGTTGTCAGGAGGAAAGTAGTACTGCCTATGGCAACAGTGCATTTGCAGTGGTACAGGATGCAAGATCTCTCCAGCAAACATGGAGGCCAGGGTAACAAACTTGAGGCAAAAGGGTCCTGTCCATTTAATGTACCATTTTGGTATGGCCTTCTGTCAGGGTCAGTGCCAGCTCCAGGTTTTGGAGAGCCTTGGGCAAGACACCCTCAACGGGGGCCCTCCCTCAGAGAGTCTGACCACCATTGCCACCAGCTTTTCTTGCTCCTCATCTTCTTTCTCCTCATTGCTACCACTCGCTAAAATGGCCAAATGGTCCAAAACATCTGGAGGGCACCAGGTTGAGGAAGGCTGCCATAAATGTTGTAACTTTTCATGACATTTTAATGAGGAGTTACATTTTGACTGAAACTTGGGGTAGAGAATTTTACTTGACCAGCTTTCATTATTTTTCTCATACGAACAAGAGAAGTTTAAAATCAGAAGGGGGAAAAAAGGAATCAATAGTGGAAGTTTAAAGTGCACATTAGCTCCCCTGAATAGCAGGAAATCCATTCACAGTCACCATTTTTTGCATATTCTACAATTACATAATGAGCCCTTCTGCATTTGTAAGAGGAAAATGCAGTCCGGGGAATATTAAATTTGTTACATAAACTAGATGCTGCAGCCATCTATAGCCTCATAATTTTTGTAAGATTCCACATGGAAATTATGTTGAACATACTGAGTGCACCCGGGAAAATTGTTCTGCATCTCCCCTTCCACAAACCCCACTTATGGAAAAGCTAAATAATAATAATTAATAATACTAAAAAAAATAATAATGTGAGATTAGATAAAGAGCAAACCATTTTTTTAAAAAATTCTACAAGCTATTACCTAAGCCAAACTGAGAACAAAAGGCAAACAATTAACTATATGAAACAATTAGAGTCTAAGTGGCAGGTCAGGCTCTCTCCTACTTCCTTCGCCTCCTCTCATCCCTTCCCACAGACAGATCTAGAGGCGAGTGAGTGGAGACATGGTAAAGGTGTACAAAATCACAGGGTGTGGAGAAAGTGGACAGGGAAACATTTTCCTCCCTCTCTCACAATACTAGAACCCATGGGGGGGGGGGGGTCATCCCATGAAGATGATTGGTGGGAGATTCAGAACAGATAAAAGGAAGTACTTCTTCACACGGTGGACAGTTCAACTATGAAATTCGCTACCGCAAGATGTAGTGATGGCCACCAATTTGGACGGCTTTAAAAAGGGATTGGACAAATCCATGGAAAAGAAAGCTATCCATGGCTACTAAATGCAATAAAGGCATGGGGATAAAGGAACCGGTGAAAGTAGAAAATGTTTTTCAAAAAGGTCTAACCAATATGATTTATGTCTGCACATCTGCAGGCTTACGAACAAGAATGTGAATATGCTGTGCCATAGTTTCTATACTACAAACAGGAACCAATACCAAACCTGTTTCAACCAAACAGGTCTTCTTCAGTGGTCTAGTATTTAAAATACAAAGGCTTACAAGCACACATATTTATTTACTTATTTATTTATTATATTTATACCCCGCCTTTTTTCCTGAAAGGAACCCAAGGCGGCTTACATAATCCTCCTCTCCATTTTATCCTCACAACAACCCTGTGAGGTAGATTAGGCTGAGAGTCAGTGACGGGCCCAAAGTCATCCAGTGAGTTTCATGGCCGAGCGGGGACTGGAACCTGGATCTCCTGAGTCCCAGTCCAACACTCTCACCACTATGCCACATTTTCTTTCTCATATATATATATATATATATATATACACACACACAGAGAGAGAGAGAGAGAGAGAGAGAAATGCAAGCCTCACACGCAGTTACAGTTATATACAACTATGGTGTCTCCACCTATAATTTAACCCCCCCCAACATATTTTATTCATCAATCATATGATCAATTGAGAATTATGTTGAAAATACTACAGAAATATTTTGAATATATCATTCAAAAACCAACTTGTAAAGTGTATAATAAAACATATATACTTATAATACCAAAAAAATACCCTCACCAGAACAGCCATCAAGTGGTGGACCATACCTGACCAAACATGCTGTACATCCATGCCCAAGCAAGTGCATACCTGGATATTTTAAGACCAAGCAATGTGTAGTTCTGATGTAGGCAGCACACTATTACGGTCCTGATCCTGAAAACAATTTAATACAAAAACAATTTTTGAAAACATTTTCTAACAGATTAAAACACACTAATCACCATGTAAAGGGTTGCATCTTCACTTACAGCTGAAAAAATCAAAGTGCTGTTAGAGGTACACAAAAACTTTCCCTGGTGGGAACCAGTAGACTGTAGGTAAGAGCTGAGAAGGCTTGGATCCCTCTTTAACTTGTAATTGCATTAACTCAGGTGTGGTGGATGAAGCCTGATGGAACTATGCTTAAGTTCCTTAAAGGGCACCCACCTAGTGAAAGCTATTGTCAGAAAATTATAATGACAATTTCACCAGTAAACCAAAACTAGATAAATCACAGTGCCAAATACAAATACACACACACTAGCACCGTTGTTAGTAGTTTGTTATATAACATAACCATCCAGTCCATCTCCTCATTCAAGCTGGCTGGAGATTTAGTATTTAGGGAGTAAATCCAGGAGGGTTCCCTCTGTAGAAGCCTCTGGTGCAGCTGTTGTCCTTGAGCTTCAGCTTTCTCCAGACAGCAGAATTTCAAATCAGTCATGTCCACGATTGAGGAAATGTTGTACAATAGGGCCTGTCATCCTCTGGTTACTAATACAGTTTTTGCATTCCAGATCCTCTCCCTTCACAAACTTTAATAATCCAGAACCATGAGGGATAGAATTGTACGTGTATAATAAATAAAAATGGAGATATTCAATTCCATATACTCTATGGTCTTCCAGTTTTATTTGTTTATGTATAGTCCCTAACCTACCTCACAGGGTTGTTGTGAGGATAAAATGGCGAGGAGGATGAGGACTATGTAAGCCCCCTTGGGTTCCTTGCACAGGAAAAAAGGCGGGGTATAAATCTAATAAATAAATAAATAATAAATATAGTCGAGGTTCAAATGATCTCTTGATCTGTTGGTGGTAGTGCTGCCATTATTGATCGATTGAGAATTATGTTGAGCCCTCAAACTGCTCAGTACTACAGAAACCTCCGGGTTCCTTTCGTAAGAAAATGGTAGAAGCTTTGTGTGGAGCTGAACAACAGATGTGCAAGGAATCTTGATCAAATAACTCTTCAGGCCTAGAGATAGAGGGGGTTCATAGAAAATTAGGGGTATCTGGTGAGGTCCTCCTATCTTTAAAAAATGTGCAGAACATTTACAGGCTCTGGGGGGAAATGTGGGGGACACAGAGTACAAATTTTATACAGAGCCTAGATGTAATAATAATTGTTAAAAACTCTGTGCCGGGAGCTCTACCAATCCATCACATGGGAAGGGAGGATGCCAGCTAGTACTCTGGCAGTTCACCTGTAGGACACAGCTATATGGGCCCACACCAGCAGCATAAGATGTATGGTAAATTTGTTTCAGTTCGGTTTTGACCAGAATTTACCCAGTTTGTACCTCCTGGAACTGAATGTGGACCAGAACACAATCTGCACTTGAAGTCCATACATTTCTGAGCCTGTGACATGATTCACCGAACAACAAAAAAAGTGTTCGATGGGAAAGGGGAGTAAGCCATGTCAGGATATGATGTATTTTTGGAATATTGAATAATAATGGATTATGATGATAGAAATTACTTCTTGGTCCCGTGGTGATGGGTGCACGTCTTTGGAGTTATATGTATGGGGGGGGGGGCTTGTATTTGCTTTATATAATGTTTGGAATTTTTTTAAAAAAATTAAAAAGTGTTTGAAAAAAGTGTTCGAAAAAAACCCAAAGCTCGCAATCTGCTATGGACATAAGTTGGAATGAGCTTCAAGGTGGAGTTCAGAGAACCTCGACAAGCTCATGTTTTGCTGATTCTCACACCCCTACAACAGCACAGGGGATGAAAACTTCTGCCTGTCCTCAGGCATTGTCAGTCCTCTGTTGTTTAGGTACTGAAGTGAGAGCCAGTGTGGCATAGTGGTTAGAGTGTTGGACTGGGACTCGGGAGATCTGGGTTCTAGTCCCCACTTGGCCATGAAACTCACTACGTGACTTTGGGCCAGTCACTGATTCTCAGCCTAACCTTGTTGGTGTAATATCAACAACATGCATGATCTTTTTATTTACAGTACAGATGGTCTGCTATCTGGCATTACTAGGCATTGTTTACGTCCAGGAGTCACTGTGTTCGCCATGTTTTCCTTGGCTATTCTTGGTAGTTCTCAAGGAGCGTGTGAAGCAAAGTTTTGGCATGTGATCTTTGCTGGTGACGTGTGTATGCTGGAGACAGCAGCCATGTTATAGGTTCATCTCAGTCTGGAGTGTTGTTGTTCTTCTCTCTACTGGACCTATCCTCTCTGGATGTATAAAGCTTTCTGGACTTTTGCTTGCTTTGCTTCTGTACTCTGCACATGGACTGTGTATATGGAATGCATACTCTGTAGTGATTACTTTGAATAAGTAAATAAACAGACCTGCTTGTGTCTACAGAGTGGTTCCTGAGTCCTGGATTAATCTGCAACTGGATGTGCTTAACACTGCTGCAGCGTGCTTTGGAAACAAACCCTGCTTGCTGTGTGTGGAAAGCCAATGTGCCTGCATCTGTATGCAGGACTAGCACACAGATTACTGTTTTTCTTTCAACACCAACACACCTACCTCACAGGGTTGTTGTGAGGATGAAATGGAGAAGAGGAGGCGCATTATGTAAGCCTCCTTGGGTTCCTTGCAAGAGGAAAAAAGGCAGGATATAAATGTAATAAATAAATAGCTGAACACAGCATTTTATTTCGTTTATTACATTTCTATACTGGCCAGCAGCCAAAGCTCTCTGGGCGGTTTACAAAGATATCACAGTACCGAGGCAACGGATGCCCCAGGAGTTCACCATCTTTAAGAAAACAGAGTAACTCACAACCCAGGTAAATTCCCCCCCGCCCCGTGGCTGCCCGCCCCCAGTGAGCTAAACAGGGGTCCCAACACTTCCTATAGTTGTAGTTGGGGCTTGTATGAGGAGCTCTAGAGGGAAAGGGCCCCACCAGGCAGGGATGGGGACTCGGACTCGAGGACTCGACTCGTGAGTCGGACTGAGTCCCCCCTCTGACTCGAGTCTGACTCGAGTCCCAATATTTTTAATGGGACTCGAGACTCGACTCGGGACTCGAGACCAAGGACTCGTCAACATCCCTGGGCTGTGCCAGAAGGAGTGGAGAGGAGCGTGATCACCGGTGAAGAGTGCATGGAAGCGAGGCGAGCCGCTGCTCGGCCACTATGGACAGCTACCAGGAGTGCAGCCCCAACGATGTGTTGAGATTTATTTTGATTGATGTGTTGTTGTGGGGGGTTAGGGTTAGGGTTAGGGTCAGACATTTTGGGTTTGGCTGCCTCTGCCTGCCTGCTTGGGGTTCCCAGCTTCCTCTGCCTGCCTGGTCTCTTCTTGACCAGTTCAACAGTTGAATTGTCCAAGACAAAGGGCACTGCCTGCCTGCTTTGGGGTTCCCTGCCTCCTCTGCCTGCCTGGTTATTTTGGGTTTGTCTGCCTGGTCTGTTCTTGCCAAAATCAGTTGCAGAGTTTTGAAAGAAAAAGGCACACTTGTGCCTAGAATTTATTTAAGCCACAAATCTGAAGTAGCCTTATTTTGTTGGGGGGAAAACCCCATTATTTTAATAGGGACTCGTGGAGTCAGTTTTGGGAATGACTCGGGAGTCACCATTTTGGACCAAGGACTCAGACTCGGACTCAAGACTCGGGTCCAAAGACTCGTGACTCGAGACCAAGGACTCTTCAACATCCCTGCCACCAGGGAGCGAGCCCTGGAGATGCAACCCAGAGTCCACCTGGGCTCTCCTGCTCATTGCCTTCGTGGCTCTGCTGTTGGGGATCTTGTTTCCTCATCAGGGGATTCTCTGGCTCTCTTTCCCCCTCCTCTCCAGCCTGCTGATAAAGGGTCTGTTTGTCCAGCTGGACCCAGTTATGTCACTCACCCTCTTTGCCTTTCCCTGCACCAGCCATCACCAGCAGCTATGGCCACTTTTTGTCAGGCCCAGCTACATAAGGACTGCTCAGGAGCCATGGTGCTACCCAGCCAGGAAGTCCGCAATTCAGCCAGGAAGGAGCCTTGGATCCGCCACTTGGCAACGGGAAGGCACTGCACCACTCTTCCCCGCTACAGTAATACTTAGCAATTTCAAGTGTCTCACATACAATGCATTACTTTGTTAACCTTACAACAGCCCTGCAATGTGGGTGAGTATTATTATCCCCAGACTGCAGATGGAGGGCTGAGAAGTTGTGATGTGTCAACGGCTGAGCTGAGTATCCGGCAGAGGTGAGATTTGAATGGGGGACTTTCTAATGTGTAGATCAGGGCCAAACTCTTATGGTCTGTTCTCCAAAAGCTTCCAGGCAGCCACGGGGCCCGCCAATTTGATTAGGGCTACATCGCTGGTGAAGGCAGATTTAAGCTTTTCCTCCTGTGCCAGCTTCCTGATCAAATCCATCCCCACCCAGCAACCCCAAAACTGAGGTTAGTTCTGCAGGGATCCAGATGCAAGTATCTGTATTGTACCTGCCCTTTACCTTAAATAAGGCTAAATAAATAGCAGTTGTGAGAGGAGGAGGGAGGTCAAGGGGAAAGGACTAAAAAGACACCGTCCCCTGGTGCTGCAGCCCTGATGTCTCCCCAAAGCTACTTTTAAGCTTTGGAAAAGATGCTGGGAGAACCAATCTCCTATATTACATCCAGTTTGGTCTTCAGTCTCTTACAGTGTAATCCTATTTAACCTCACAGAGAAGTGAGTCCCAGTGTGTATCCACATTAGTCACACACACGGAAGGCTGCATACCTATGTGGATCTTTCAGGCTGGATCGGTCGGGCCATGAGTATTTTTTCAGAATTATAGGCATGGCATTTTGTCTGGTGGGATTGCAGTGTTAACATTCGGCATGGTTTATGTACTCCACAGGTTTTATGCGTGTGTTTTAATGTGCTTGAGCCTTTAGTACCGGGCAACCTTTAAAAACTAAAATCTAAATTAAAAGTATAGAGATCTAAGCAACTCTATATGTCTCCGGATTTCTTTCACTTCTTTGTGAGCCGCTATAACACTGATTTATTAGTATTATTTTTTTTGTAATTTGGGTTTTGATAATAGGACAATATCATATGTGGCAAAGATTTCCAACAGGCTATAAGCTTCTATTGCCCCAGCATTAACAATAATCCTTCCAGCAGGGTAACAGCTAATTTCTCACAAGACCTTGGCAAGAAGATAAACTGTGTGACTTCTGAGTATTTTATGGAAAATACAAAATTAATGACTACAATATTGAAAAATCCTTTTTATACTGATCCAAGGAACACCTCGTTTGATCTTTTTATCATCTAGGATATGCAAATAACCTATTAAATATAGTTACAATCACTTTGTTCTCGAGGGTCTGTATTCTTATGTTTTATTGCAACAAGAAATATGGCTCACGCCAGCCAAAAGACAGACACTAGTAATTTAGAGAAATGGCCTTTCTATAGTACTCTTTATATAGTCCACAGCTTGCTTGCTTTCCGCTACATTACACCAAATGGCCTTCTTGCCTCACATCCATCCCTCTTACTTCATGTTCAGCCAGGGATGATGTGCGAATCAGAAAAACCCAAGCTCACCCAGGTTCTCCAAATTCTACCTCGAAGTTCTCTCTGACTCATGTCTGTTTCAGACTGCAAGCATTGTTTTTTTCCCCTTTTCATATGACAGTGAATGCATATTTTCATGTGTATTTTTCAAAATGTATGCATCAATTGTGCACATTTTAAAAACGTGTGCATTTATCTCTCATTGTTTAAAGCATGTTTGTGCAGATTTTTCAAATGCATTTTTTTTCTTCTGCAAGTGTCACACTGCAAGCTCAGAAACTTTGGCCACAGATTGCAGTCGGATGTGCATTTGGGTCCGGGAGGTACAAACTAGGTACAGTATTTTTCCATGTATAAGACTATACTTTTTCCTAAAATCGCTAGACTAAAAATTGAGGGTCGTCTTATACATGGAAGTAAGCCGAGGAGAGAACTGCGTGGTTGCAAAACTGCCCATTGGGGGGGGCGTCTTATACATGGGGGCGTCTTATAGACGGAAAAATACGGTAAATTTGGATCAAAAGCAAACTGAAATGAATTTCTCAGACATCCCTATGACACCTGCTATTATTGGCTCACAACTTGTTTGTCCAGCTCTGGTTGCAGTCTTCTGAGTGGTGCATAGTTTCCAGTTGCATTTGTGATATCCAGGATGATATGCCCCTTTAAGTACACATTCTAGAACAGTGATGGCAAACCTATGGCACGGGTGCCACAGCTGGCACGCAGGGACCTCTCTGTGGGCACTCGAGCCATTGGTCACCAGATCGCGAAAAGACCGTCCCCTTCTGCAAAACACTAATGATCTTGTTCTTTCTCACAGTGTGGAACAGAATGATTTTATTCTAGAATTCCTGTTACAGAATTCTTTTCTACATTGTTAGCACATTTGAAAGATTTTGAAGAATGATGCACAGAGTATGGCTTGGATGTAAAGCCCTAACAGTTGACCTGAGCACTGCATGTGTTGCTCTCAAACTAACGGAGCATGAGCCAAGGTTTGACAAATTACCAGCATGCATGCAATAGCAAAAATCACATTAATTGTGCAAAAGCATGCCCAATGCAAACGTTTACCTAATGCAGTGTTTGCAGTCCAAGACATGAAGTGTTTAAAATGTGTTAAGCACGTTTAGTTTTCTTCTTTATCTTGCTCATCCTAGTACAGGTTGACTTTTACTTTTACTAATCCGACACCTGTAGAAGCAAGGAAAGGACCCGGAGTAAAGCTTGCCCCATACAATTTCAGTCTGGCATATAATCATATTACAAGTTGAGAATCCCTTATCCAAAAAATACATGTGCCTAATTATTTAAAAAGTTTGTATAAATTCCCTTCAGGCTATGTGTACAATGTAGTACTATAATAATTTTTTTAGTTGATTTTTTTTCAACAAATAACTATTTGTATCATTGAAAGCTCAGTTATTGTGTTTTTCTTTAAAGACAAAATATGTTAATTAGTTTGGACAACTGTATGAGTTGTTTTTCTAAAACTAAAACCTCGGTATTCAGGTTTAATTGCAGTGTTGGCACTTTGAAATAAATAAGTTGATTTTGTGTTGCCGTTTGGGCACTCGGGCTCAAAAAGGTTCGCCATCACTGTTCTAGAATGAGCAACATTCTGCAGCTTTCACAGCCAAAATATTGCTTCTACCTTTACAGGTGCCTTCCTCATATCCTGTTTTGCCATGACTTACTACCTAGTTATGCAGAAAATGGTTTGGGATCAGGTTATCTGAAGGATTGCCTTCACCTATATATTCCTGCCTGTACACTAAGAAGTGCCTCAGGATCCCTTCTTGAGTGCCCACCATCAGGAACGGTGCAGGGCTGTTTGGCGCCCTAGGCCAAATTATATTTAGCGCCCCCCCCTCGTGCCGTGGGGGGGGCTCCGGAGCAAAGCAGCCCTGCTCTGCAACCCCCCCGCGCCGCTGCCGCCACCACCACCTACCTTCCCCCCACCCCCGCTGCTGGCTGCTGCTGCTGCTGCCGCCGCCGCCTCCTCCTCTGACGCGATGGAACCCCCGCGCTTTACGACGGGAAGGTAGGTAGGTGGTTGGCAGGCGGGCGCGCGCGGGGGGGAGGTGCGGCGGCGGTGGTAGTGGCCGGCAAGCGGGCGGGGAGGCGCGGCGGAGGCGGCAGGCAGGGCAGGAGCGCGCCGGAGGCGAGGAAGGGGCGCAGAAACTCTGCGCCCTCTTCCGCCATGCGCCCTAGGCAGCCGTCTGGGTCTGCCTAGCGGTAGCGCCGGCCCTGCCCACCATTAAGATCAGGTAGACTGGCCTGCATAAAATACAGGGCCTTCTCTTGGCGGTTGGCCCCAGTGGAATTCTCTTTCACTAGACGTATACCTTGCCCCTTCATTTTAGGCATTTGGGCAAGGCTTGAAGACCTTTCTCTTCGCCGCTGCCTTTAACTGAGGCTACAAATAGCTTGCACATCCAGACCAGTTTTCTCAAAGTAACATGTACAATTTTCTTTGCTAGCGTTGTCCAATATGTTCATTGTACTCTGTCCCGCTACTTTTTGTTAATCACTTCGTGAGAACATTGCTCTAAAAAGCAACTAAAATATTGCTGCTACTACTATTACTACTACTACCAGCTATAATATAATTCTCTCTCTCTCTCTCTCTCTCTCTCTCTCTCTCTTTCTCTCTCTCTGCTCCACACACACCTTTAATTCTGTGATGTAAATACCAAAGTGTTCTCCCTGGGAAGTGGTTTTATTTGTAAATTTGGTAAATGGTTATTAGAATTGAATGGACACACACACACCCAAATATACTTCCACTACGTTCACCAAGGCAAGACACAGCAAGAAGGATTTATCGGTAGTCTCTGTTTAAGGACCATTCAGTCAGTTTAACATTCACGATACTTTTTACACCCCACCCCACCCAAGGCACTGATATTAGATCTGGGACATCTCTGTTTCTTACCACTTGAAAACCACTTTCCTCTCCTCCCCCCACCCCCGAGTGGAGCCGTGACCATACCTTTTATCATACCTTGATCAATACTTGGTAGGGCTTCCAGGGGCCGGGAAATATTTCCTCCAGGCTCCATCTCACTACCCTTGAACTCTAACCAGGAATGTTGAAGAGTCCTTGGTTTCGAGTCACGAGTCGAGTCACGAGTCTTTGCACCTGAGTCTCGAGTCCGAGTCCGAGTCCTTGGTCCAAAATGGTGACTCACGAGTCACGAGTCATGAGTCACTCCCAAAGCTGACTCCACGAGTCCCCATTAAAATCAATGGGGGGTTTCCCCAACAAAATAAGGCTATTTCAGATGTGTGGCTTAAATAAATTCTAAGCACCATTTTTATTTCAAAACTCTGCAACTGATTTTGGCAAGAACAGACCAGGCAGACAAACCCAAAATAACCAGACAGGCAGAGGAGGCAGGGAACCCCAAAACAGGCAGGCAGAGGCAGAGGCCTTTGTCTTGGACAATTCAAACTGTGGAAATGGTTAAGAAGAGACCAGGCAGGCAGAGGAGGCTGGGAACCCCAAACAGGCAGGCAGAGGCAGCCAAACCCAAAATGTCTGAAAGGTTGCATTTTAGGAAAATGATTTTAAAAAATAAACTTGCTGTACTTCCTAAAACCTATCTATGTTGCATTTGAGGAACACGATTTTGGAACACAAGTCCTTGGTCTCGAGTCCCGAGTTGAGTCTCGAGTCCCATTAAAAATATTGGGACTCGAGTCTGACTCGAGTCAGAGGGGGACTCAGTCCGACTCACGAGTCGAGTCCTGGAGTCCGAGTCCCCATCCCTGACTCTAACACAATAGTTCACACATACCTTTTGCAAGAGATAAAACTAGGCACACTCCTCCTGCAGGCTGATGTATACTCTTCATGGATAAAACTTTTGAGAATGTAGTGTGCATAAAAAAGAATAATGACTACAAGAGTACAAAAGACAGGTGCTTGAGTTCCTGGAAGATTTACTTTTTCTGAAAGCCTCCTGCCATGAGTGTTGGCTCAGGGAGGCTGTAGAGCAATCCCGCCACGCAGGAGTTTGCTGTGATGTGTTCTTTTCTTGACAGTTTATTCATCAAGGCACTGATTGTCTCCTGGAATCCGGCCTTACAGTTGCTTGTAGTCGTCAGTCAGAATACTTCTGCCATCACTCAGAAATTGGCTTGGCATGATCTGGTTTGGTTAGCTGCACAATAAGACAGAACTTGGAGGATTCTTGATGCTACTCACTTTGCGATTTGTGTCGCCTTGTCATTTGTTTCCTGCTGCTACCTCAAGCGATAACATCTGATACTCATAATCATAATCCCTTTGTGTGGGTTATTTTTTTCATCCCTAGATTTGTCACTTCCTCTCATGGAACTGTTTTTCAGGCAATATCGTTACAGCTGAGCTGTTCCAAGTACCGTGAGGACAAATCTTACCAAGCCATTGTCTGATACTCAATTATGTCTCATGCAATGTTAATGATCATTACTTGAGGTCAGCATTAAGGCAAGCCACAAAGTGAATCAACTATGTCCAGGCCGCATGGGCTCCCCACATCTTGTCAAGAGAGATGAAAGAGGGGAATAATCTGGAACAATTGTCATATGTTGACAGATGTTTCTTGGTAATGATTCCCCCTGCAGCCATAACCCACCACCTTATGACACCATAATATTTCAGTGTTAATCTTTTTTTGTTCATAGCACAAAACATGCCATGTTGTGTTTGTAATCATCCACATCAAACAACTAACCATAACTATGGCAACCTGGATCAGTCAAAGGAAAAATGTAGAAACCATTTCTGAATGCAACCTTCCTGACACCCCTACTGAGTGTGATGTATAGCCTTTTCTGGTTGCTCTTGTACCAAGTGAGGAGCCTGCCCTTTTCTCTCCTGCATTTTTGTACAGCCTGTAAGTCAATAGGGGAGGGGGGGATAGTGTTTTCTTAATGCCAACCAATGGCCATTCTCCTGGCCTTCATCTAAAACAACAACTGAAGTCCAGAAAAGAGTACCGGTACTTGAAATTTGTGTCACGCCGACCTGTCTGTCAGAGCGTAGGTTTGAGAACAGCATTCTGCCTGAGTATGTATGTACCAAAGAAGTCATAATAAACAGTTTTCAATTTGGGTAGAGCAGGGAAAGTAGCTAGAGTTTCTGAAACTGGCTAATATGAAGCAGCCTGAGGGGGAGAGGTGTGACTGGAAGGCTATGCTGTTGCTTTGGGTAAGTTATGGATGGGGCCTTAGGACTCGCATGAGAGCAACACAACCAGGCCTGGATTTCCACTGAACAGCTGCCAAGCAAGAGAGAGGGACTGCTCAATTTGCAGTAGGGAAGTGGAGGTTGCAAGGGAGGTGCTTCACCCTTTCCATGCCTGACACTAGGGGTGTGCGATCCGCTGAGACCTGACCCTCCTCTGGCTTGGCGGGTGCCACTGCTGCTCCCACCGAGCCGGGCCAAAAGCGGGAGCGCGCCGCACCGCTCGCTCTCTGAACTTCCGGGTTCCAGGCGGGCCGCTGTTTATGTAGAAAATGCCTTAAGAGACGTCAGAAGCGGCCGCAATTTGTGCAAATTATGCAAATTGCAGCTGCTCTGGGCGTACCTTAAAGCATTTTCGACATAAACAGCGGCCCGCCAGGAACCTGGAAGTCGCTTCCCCGACTCAACTCAGGAGAAAGCGAGTGAAGCTGGGGAAGAGGTAAATGGGGATGGAGTTTGGGGGGGTTGAGCCCGGCTACTCCGCTTTATTTCTACCCCCTGAACAAAATCCTTGCACTTCCCTACCTGACACTTTCCTCCTGCTTCTGCCTCTCTTTCCCTCCCTGTTTCCTGTTCCAGATGCATCATTACTATGTCACAAGTAAAGAAGGTTACAGAGGAAAAGCGACAGGCTGGGAAAGGGTTAAGTACCTCCCTTCCAAAAGCGGCTTCTCCACTGCAAATCAACCCCTCACCCTGCCTCTTTTGCAGGCTTAGGCATGATGCCAAATGTGTGGTTTTGAGTTGGCTGCCTACATATTTCCTTGCTTTCCACCAGCTCTGTATGTCCATTTGTAAATAAACAACTTCTTTTTTTGTTAAAGCGGCAATAATACTATAACTCTCCTTACAAGGAACCTGACCCTGCCTTGGAATTTCCTATCACTTGGGGAAATGTGGAACAATAATCTTATTTCTCTTCCTAATTATCCTGTAAATAGAACTGGAGACAACAACAAAAACGTGCAGAAGCATGTAAGCCAGGGGTGTTGAACCTCCTTCAACTGAAAGGCTGAATTCCCTTTCAGGGAAGCTCTTGGTGACAACATTCCAGTTGTGGACAGGGCTGAAGGCAAAGGGGGCAGAGCCAAAATACCAAAAGTACCGGCAAATTTTAGCTCAAGGCTCTTACTGCCAGTAACTAAGCCTTAGGAGAAGTGTTCCAACCTTGTAGAACCTGGGGGGGCGGGGAATATGCAAAAGCCAGGAAACTACCAAACAATTGGTGGTTGGGAGATAAAGGGTGGGGCCATGGAAATCAGCCAGAGGGCTGGTTTTGACCTGCAGGCCTAAGGTTCAACACCCCTGCTATAAGCTTTGGTCAATCAAATGACATTACCACAGGTCTAAACATGTACCACTAGATGTGGGTGCAAGGAAAAGCCAGAACATTGAGGGGTTAATGTATTTTTGGTAGACAAAATCACTCTTCTTGTCCTCTCAGATTTCAGTATCACAATTCACCTTCATGTGGAATAATGAATGCAGTTCTAAGTAGGGATGTAACCGCTCGCCTCAGGGGGGCATAGTGGGCCGAAATCGGCCCCGCTCACACCCGCCCGAGACTTGCGGGCCTTACCGGATCCTGGCCCCACTCGCCTCTCCGCGATGAGCCACCTGCGCCCGCCACGACAGTCCCGTTGTGTCACTTCCAGCCGTGACGGGACCCTGTGTCACATTGGTTGCTTGGATAAGGAGAGACCACAGGAACTGGATTCCCAGATAATGGAGTGTATGTATATATATATATATATATATACACACACACACACACACACACACAATTATTTTTTTAAAACCTGCCATTTTAAGAACAGAGTTAAGGCTATCACGTGTTGGTTCAAGCTCCACAAAGTCAGGAATCCAGAAGTGAAGGCTGATGCCTTTACAGACATGCCCCCTGATCAGTAATGCTGTTGTCTTAGAGAAATGTTATACTTTTTTGGTGCATGCTTTTTGTAACATACACATTAATGTATACATTTTTGTGTGCGTTTTTAAATGTGTGCAATCTTTTCATGTACTTTACATTGTTGAAATGCTGTTTGATTCACATTTTGCTGAAATAATATGCATTTTATGTGCACTTTTCCCTAATATGCGCACGTTTTTGTGAGTGTTTCCCCGCTCAAGATGAGTTGCATCAGAAAGTTCACATCATTGCTGAATGCAAATCTGTTGTGGCTCATTGAAAGGTTCAGGAGGTATGAATTGAGTCAATCCATTTAAAAAAAAACTTGGAATGAATTTCTCACCCATCCCTACTGAGACCTTGCAGAACCACTGCCAGGCCAAGCAGAAAATACTGCACTAGATGAACCAATGTTCTAACTCAGGATAAGACAGTTTCATAAGTTTAAGGTACAAAAGCCATTGTAGCCACTGGTGTAGTGGTACATTTTGAAGTGGAGGTGCTCCCCATAGCCATGCCACTAAAAAGAGGCCAAAAATCCAGGCAACTGTGTTAATCCATATCAACAAACCAATTCTCGCAGGACTTTTATAAAGTTATTGGGTCTTAATTGTCCATTCAAGACCAGGCCACCCACCAAATACTTTGTATTATAAGAGGGACAGTTCACCATTACATATTGTTGCTGAGAAAATTCATACGCCCACCCCCAAGCTACTGTGAGGATTGTAGCTAAGCTCAGAGGGATCAAGGAATTCTGGGTGGGGGGTGGGGGGGAGAGGATGGCAGCATCGCTGCAAATAAAAGAGTGCCAGCACTGCATCCCCTGCAAGCTCCACTACAGCACTGGTAGCATCTTTTGCCAGTCTTCTCACTTGTGACATCAGAATGACCCAGACGACTACTGTGATGTTGGCCACTTCTTGCTAATGAGCTATGATTGCCCATTCAAGCCTGGAACCTTTAGCTCCTGAATTATGCACAGGGCTCCTGAATCACTGGTGCAAGAGGACACCACATGAGGGAAAGTCACATCACTATTTTGAATGTAATAGAACAAAATAAGATACAGAAGTGGAGGTTAATTACATTGGTACGGCTAAGAACAAAGGCCAGGCTTCTCTCAAGGGCCTTCTAATTGTGTGGCTGGAAGTCTGACTTTCCCAGTGTTCTGCTTGCATTAGTTCCCATATGCAGAGCTCCCAGGCGCACATGGAGAAAGGCCTATTGGAAACTGGATTGTTCTGCAATCAAACAGCTGCTTAAAAAGCAAGAAGAACCAGAGGCTCAAACAACAGGTGGTTTCTCATACAGCTTCAGGATCACCCCTTTAATCTCCACAAAGGAGAAAACAGAACAACTCCACAAGGTCTCTCACTGCAGAGATTCATCAAGAGAGAGGCAATTAGAAACAAGTCCTGCTAATCAGTTTATCCGCAAGCAGCCAGCAACTTGCATTCTACAGGATGGCTCTCCAAGCAATTCTGTATTTTCTCTCCCACTCTCCCAAGCGTGGTCAATGGGAGAATTCATTTGAAATTGAAGCCCTTTCATAGTTGTTACATACAGTAGCCTGCATCCCTTGTCCCTGTTTTTGAACTGGTTTTAGAGGAAGGGAAGTAAAATGATGGGGGTATAATCCAAAGACCCACAAATGTAACCCTTTTAAAAAGACCAACTCCCCCAAAAAACATTAGAACCAGGGCCGGCCCTACCATTAAGCAGAGTGAAGCAGTCACCTCAGGCAACAGATGCATGGAGGTGGCAGCAAGATGATGGAGGAGAGAGCTGTAGGCGCCATGCAGCCTCCCATAAGTTAGCCTGCTGCCTTTGGGTGCATGGAAGCATGCTGTATCAACATCAGCGTTGAAGACAGCTTCATCTGCCAGTCCAGTAGGCTTTAATACATGGAATAGGAGGGGGTGCCATCTTGTTCTTCGCCTCAGGCAGCAAAATGTATTGGGCTGGCCCTGATTGGAATGCTACCTCTGCCTCTTTAACAATAATACATGCATGTGCAAATCAGCCATTTATGAACATGTTCTTTTTTTATATACGATAGCAAGATGGAAAAGAAGTGTCTCAAGAGAACTTCACTAACTAGCAGCTCTGCTGATTTTCAACTTCATTAAGCCTCTAATTCTGCATACACATTGGAACTTGAAGCAAATGAAGCAGTTGTCATCTCAGGACAACCTGCCATGTAAACAAGGCCTACGCACTGCAATATCACTTAGCATGGAAATGTTTGACCTGAACAATGGGGTATACGGTTAGTTGCTACATGCTGCCCATTAGCAGAGCAGTGGCTCCCAGAAATGCTGAACACAGTGATGGGGATCCTTCTGCTTTTTGTCTCCTTGTCGGAATTTTTCTGTTGATTTTTATGTTTCTAGGGATGGGGAAAAGTTGTGTTCAGCTCACATTTTGATATGAACTGAACACATTCATACTTCCCGAATCAATTAAGCGAACCCTCCCACACGCTGTTGTTCTTCGGCATTTGCACTTCTCCAGATTTTGCAATGCAGTTCTCCAAACAAAAAGTTCATCACAAAATCTGGAGAACTGAAAATACTGAAGAACAGCGTGTCGGACAGTTCCCATATTGATGAGCACTTTGGTGGAATCTTGATTAAATCTTATGTACGGTAACATCAAAACTGCTTTTTGGGGGGCTTTCTCAATATTTGTGTGCATATTGGTAATGGGAGGGGCAGGCACAAAGGAACTGATGGCTACAGCAAACAAAACATGTTCCAGTCCCAAAATTAATTTTAGCAATTCTCCTAAGTCCTATTCAGACATTATTCACAGGTGGCTATGAGGGTTGTCATGATAAGGGCCCGCACTTCAAAATTTATCGCCACATCGCTGGCCTGGCTGAATGTGTGCAGGGAGGTCTCGAATGTGTGGAGCACCTATGCACATTCAACTGAACATGTGTTGATGCGTCTTTGCAGACATCCATACACAACAAATGGATGTTGTGGGTGGGGCCACTGGCATATGTAACATCAGGGTAGGGGTCAGCTGGTCAGACCTCCTCCCTTTTATCCATGCGTACCTTGTTCATCTGGATAATCTGGATAATTTCTGAATAGGGTTCTAATTAAACTGGAATTTCGGAGGAGTGCAGCAGAGCAGAGTGGACCCAGGGAACAATAAACCCATGTAAATGGGGAAATCTTGCACAGGGATTGTCCATAAGTTTTGTCTAGAGCAGGGGTGGGCAACTTCAGGCATTCCAGGGGGCAATTTCCTCCCTTGGACCCACCGTTGCCACTCCCACACCACAACAAAAGGTGGGCTAGACAAAGGTGGGGCGGATCATGCTGAGATCATATCCTCTACTACGGAAGCTTAGATTTGACTGATTTTGCTTGAAGTGAAGCTAAATGTGTCCATTTTAAGAATCCATAGCTGCTAGAGGTTTAGAATACACAAGTTTAGCTTGTTTTCCTGCTAAATTTGTCCAATCTAAGCCTCCTGTAGTGGTTTGCCACCAAATTTCAAACCACAACTTTTTCTCCCTTTTTTCCAGGTAAAAAGAAAAGGGGGGGGCAGCAGGAAGCAATGGGGGGATGCACTAGGGACAGCAGGGACTACATGTGGCTTGTGTGTTGTGTGTGTTGTCCCATCCCTAGGCTAGAGCTTTGCCAAAACTACTCACCCATATTCTCTTCTGTTTTTACTACAGTAATACCTTGGATTGCAAGTAACTTGGTTTGAGAGCATTTTGCAAGACAAGCAAATTTTAAAATATTTATTTAATTTTTTTTTACTTGATATACAAGCGACGTCTTGCAATACAAGTACTGTAGTACGGCTTAAATTAAAAATCTCTGTACAAATTTTTTGGGGGGGATTTCGTTTTGATATAAGAGTGTTTTGGATTACAAGCACGTTTCCGGAACGAATTATGCTCTCAATCCAAGGCATGACTGTATTGCCAAATATTTGGCCCAAGTCTTTGGCATTTATTTATCAGCCTACACCAAACGTTTATCCATGTCCATCTGTATTTCAAAGTGAATAATCTACAGTGTCATCAATAGTCCTAGAATGGCTGTAGTGGGAAAAGTAATAAACAAAAACAATCCCAAAATGCCCCCACAGCCATTTGGACAGTTCACTAGTCTAAGCAGAACTATGGCCCAAAAATACCCTAATCCCACACATGCACAAACACTTTTGGCACACATGGTACCTCGCGGTTCACTCCCAGACCCTTTGTAAACACCGTGCCTCACAGGTCTGTCTTGATATCTAATGAGGATATAATGGAATCGTTAAAATTTTCCTAGGATGTCTTGAAACCTTTTATTTCTGGTTGGAAATAAAATAATCTAGGTCAGTATCTGAACTCCCTCCCAGCCATGAATCCTGCTCTGGCTGGAAAAACTATTTCAAAATGGAAATTCAGAACTGCTCCTGTCAAAAATTGCATAGCGCCTTAGTCCCAGCATAGTGGTATTGGGGGAAATGATAAAGAAATGACATTTATTTATTTATTTATTTATTTCATTTTTATACCGCCCAATAGCCGAAGCTCTCTGGGCGGTTTACAGCAATTAACAAGACAGTCCCTGCCCGCAGGCTTACAATCTAAAAAGGCACGACACTCAAGGAAAAAGGAATGGGGAGGGAAGAAGGGGGAATATTAATTAATACTCCTGGCAGGGCTGGTGGAATGGCCCTGCGCTCCCCCTCCTCTCCCTCTGCACGGCCTCCTGGAATGGCATTCAAATTGCCTGTGTAGCCATTCACATTCAAGTCACAAAAGACACAAATTAAGTTGGGAACACAGAATGCTGCCTTCTGCTGAGTCAGAGCATGGATCCATCTAGCCCAGTATCGTCAACACTGACTGGCAACAGCTCCTCAGAATTTCAGGCAGGATCTTTTCCTAGCCCTACTTGGAGATGCCAGGGATTGAACCCAGGAGCTCTGAGCTATGGCCCTTTTAGTGATGGTGGTGTCATGCACCTGGGATCTGATGCCACCTTTCAAAGTGCGCAGCCACGACAGGGTGTCTCGTGAGAACCGCTGCTGCTTTGGGAGAGCAATGAAAAAGCCGGTGAATGGTAATGAGGCCAACACAATAAATTTGGAATGAAATGTGATTTCCCCACCCACCCATGCATAATAAAGGGAGAAAGCATCGTCTGAAAAATTCTTCCCTTTTTGTGAAAAATCCTGCCCGAGGATGGAAATGTATTGGATCGAAAATCAAATGCTGTGAAAATTGGGCCGTCCTTACGACATGCTATTCATTATAATGACAACATATATTAGCCAGTGGTTCCCATACTGGCAATTATATCCCTTAGTGTAAAATGCCAACATGTGCCCCGATCAAACAAAATGTTGTATTTGGAGCATTGCTTCGCAGCCAAACATCTCTGGTTGCTATTTGCCATTTTATTGGAGGTAAGGGCATCCGTTTGATATGACACAGCTGTTTCCTGCAGTGCATTTGATGGGTGTAAGCTCAGCTCCGGAAAGAAAATAATACCGTGGAATCATTAGAACCATGTTCCAGTGCCTGTTTGCTTACAAGGCTCTGGTTAACTCCAATGGCCCAGTAATCCCATGAACACAGCAAATATAAACCCCTGCTCAAATTATTATAAATCAACTAATTTTAAAAATACACTTATTTCTCTGTGTGTTGCGTGGCAAAGGAAGAAGGAGAAGAAAGACAGGTGATAAAGCGCCTTCCTGCAAAACAAAATCAATGCCTGTCTTAAAATGTGGAGTGTTACCACAATGACTAGAGTGAAAAAAAAATGCTCCAGATCCAAAAGTATCTTCCCTTAATATACCCTGTGCTGTAGATCGCCTGTCAAGTCAGGGAACATTTCAGATATGAATTCAGCCAGTGCATATGCTGACTTTCTAAATAAAGCCTGTCAACCTCATATCCGAGGATCTGTTTTTGCAAGCCTGTATTCTCACTGCAACCTTTCACAGCTCTGAAAAATATATAGAGTAACAAAGGCCTTGATTATCAGTTGTATGAGGATGCTTTCAGGCGTCAGACCAAAAACACACACAAAAAGACAAAGGGGCCCCAAGTTTGCCTAAATTATTTTTCTTTCTTGTGGCACCCTTCCTCTAGGGAGCTCTGGGAAACATGCACTGAGTTATCCCAAAGTGAAAAATATCCAATTTTTCATTTTACAACAATACTGTACAGTACATTAGTGGAGAGACAAAGACTGGGACAAGTCTGGGGGAGAGACAAAGACTGGGACAAGTCTGGGGGACATCCAAAGACTGGGACAAGTTCACCCAATGACTGCAATGAAGTGAGAAGTTGAATTCATTATTATTATTATTTTATCATTCCCTATTGCAAAGATCTCATGGCGGCTTACATGGTCCTTCTCCTCTCCATTTTATCCTCACAACAACAACCCTGTGAGGTAGGTTAGGTTGAGAGTCTATGACTGGCCCCAAGTCACCCAGTGACCTTCATGGTCAAGTGGGGACAAGAACCCAGATCTCCCAAGTCCCAGTCCAACACTCTAATCACTACGCCACACTGGCTCTCACTCAGTGTCCTGTGGAATATGTCCAATATATTATCCACTATGCCACCCTGAGGAATTTGAACCAAACTGGAAAACTTCTGCCACTTGGACCAAATATCAGTAATTTCAAGGAAGGCTTTGATAAGATGGGTGGAATTTCTCAGGCAGGTTTCACACATCCATAGACTTCTCTGAAATCTGCCTAAAGCAGGAGTGGGCAACATGCAGCCCATGTGGGCTGCATGCAGCCCATGCAGCCCCCTGTGTGGCTCCTTCCACCCACAATGCAGTGGCAAGGGGAAAAAACTGTGCAAACTACTGATTCCCCCCGCCAAAATAAAATGGTCCCCAGACCTCCCACAGTTGTTCACCCCGACCAAAAGCAAATTTTTAGGCAAATTT
Organism: Shinisaurus crocodilurus; assembly: GCA_021292165.1. Classification (NCBI taxonomy): domain Eukaryota; kingdom Metazoa; phylum Chordata; class Lepidosauria; order Squamata; family Shinisauridae; genus Shinisaurus; species Shinisaurus crocodilurus. Next base: position 153,123,248 of record CM037877.1, on the reverse strand, counting down.
GGAGCTTCCTGGTTGGCAAAATATCTGAGAAATTTTGAGAGAAATCAAAAGAGATTCTAATAAAATTGCTGGCAACATTTCTCTTGGTAGTTCTGTATGTTGCCATACTTTGCATGCGGTGGCAGACAGATACATGGCATTTCCAAAGATCTCTTTATATCTGAATGTCTGGATGACCTGGATTCCCCCCCCCCCCGGATTAGCACAGCAAGAAGGATAGAACTGACACATTTTCCAGGGTTGGGACTTATCCAGATGATCTAGCAAAAGCCTGCTTTGTTGGACTAGATTGAAGAGCTTTAACCTCCAGTGGGATAGCTATGCTAGTCTGTTGCAGTAAACACAATGACGAGTCTTGTAGCACCTTAAAGGCTAATAAATTTATTATGGCATGTGTTTATATGGAGTAAAGACTAATGCATCAGATGCATAGAGCGTTATCATGATGAAGTCTTATCCGCAGTTTGTAGAAATAGAGGAGAGAGGGAAATGTAAACAACGGGGCTAAAATGAACATGAAATGCCTGAAAATCACCCCAGTCTGAAAATTTCAATTAAAGATGAAATGTATTCACAAATAGAAACCATTCACAAGAGCAGTAATTGGCAATAACACCATCATTTTAGTATTGCTAAGTGAATTAACACCTGTAGTGGGCCAGGAAACCATTGTTTCTCTTCAAGCCCAAATGAATAGAATCAAAGTTTGTTATTAGCTCTAATTCAGGTATTCTTTTGTTGGCATATGGCAACTTTTGGAGAATTTTACTTAACTTTTAATTCTGTAGTGTGGGCGAGTGTCATGTGGGGATCTGAGCACATGTCTGACCATTTGATACTCTATGTACCACACCACATCAAGTATAAGTCACTATTTGTTATGACTCATCACCATTCAATATTGCCAAGATACCTCTGAGGAGACATCCTATTTCGTGGAACTATGCTATCGCAATCAACATAAAAAGCTAAATTATAATGGACCCATCTTTAATAAAATGGCTTATTAAATGGAGGGAAACAAGGAAAGAATCCATTTTTATTGCTCCAACATTTCTCTCAGCCAACTGCTATGGTAATAAAATTAGGCATTCCATTTCATTTAAAGCAAGGAAAGTAATTTTATTTACCTTTTCCCCATCACACCCCCATGCATGCATGTACACAAGGAGCAATCAGCTGCTGCACTCGTTAGGTTGCTGATTAAATACTGTGTCACTTAACTCTGAACTAATTAAAAGAGAATTGAGGCTGCGTATGCATCAGCCAACAAGGTATTAACTTTATTTAATCGAACCTTGCCTTACACTACTGTTTCATTGGCTGCAAAAATCAGTTTGGGGTACTTCTAAAGCCCTGTTCAGCCATTAGAAAGTACGAAGGTTCCACACCTGAGGAGGGGCAGTGGGGACAAGTATCCTGGTTCTGCCTCCTGCCATCACCATGCTCACCGCCTTCCACAATGAGAACTCCTTTCCAGGGTTCTAAATCGCATGGAGAGCCTCCACAGATAGAGGAGGCTCTTCACTGCAGGTAGTTGCCCCTTACATGGGAAGGGCAATGAGAATGATGATGGAAGAGCTGGGAGCTAGCATGCCCATACCCACAACAACCCCTCCTCTTTTGTACAGCCTACACACTTTCTAATGACTGAACAAGGGCTTAAAATAATGTAGATATCCTGGGGATAGGAGAACCAGTGATTTTCTAGTTTGGCTAAATTCTCCAAAAATCATTTCAAAGCTCATTTCGGTTCACTCCTGTTTTTGTTTTTGACCTTTTTTTTTTTTTTGGCTCATTCAAACTGGAAAAGTGCACATTTCAAATGGGAAACGTGCTCATTTCTGCGCATATTTTTCAAAACTACACACTTCTCTGTCATTGGCTAAAGCATGAAAATGTGTTTGTTTTTTAAATGTTCATTTCAAAGAGTACATTTAAATAAAAACATACACATTTTTCAAATGCAACTGCAAGTTCAGGAATTTGCTAACATTTCTCGGGAGGGGGGAGCACTCCTGCTTGCATTCAGGATTGTGAACAGGGCCATGTTCACATGATTTACAAACAGAAATAAAATTCTCATACATCTAACTTCACTGTCAGCTTCGCAGTTTTCCAAAGTAAGAGTTCTGGCATCACTGTCTTGAAGTAGGTAGACTCCTACCTCTCAGTTGTACAATATTGTGAAAGACAGCTGTGAATTCTGGGAAGAGTTGGCCCTAGATTTTGTCTGAAGTGACACTTCAAAGCAAATGTGAAGGCTTGTGTTTGGGCAAAACATCTGATGAATTTCAAGGAAAACTGAAATAAGACTAATGAAATTCCTCTGGGAGGATGGGTGGATTGTACATCATTATATAGCCACTGAATTTCACCCAAAGCAATTTCAAGGCAACTTTAGAGACATTTCTCTATCAGAGAAATTTGAAGAGAAGCTTATATGATTTTGATAAGACTAGCAAAATTTCTTGAAGTGGCGACATGCATCCTTAGGCTGCAAACAACCTATGAACAAATACAAACTGTAGTAAATATATACTAGTGCTTCTGATGTGCTTATTATTTTGCATCTAACTCCCCAGTTTGTTTCTTCAAGGAATTCCTTGAAGGACATCAGCAATTGTTGTTAATTATGTGATAATCTATGTGGAATTTACTCTCTTTTTTTTTAATTTTAAGTCTGTCATCTCTTTTCCATAGTTTACTTACAAGAACTAATGTTGATCAAACTGTTCTGGTACTGTATATTAATGGTGGAATCTTAAAACCTTTATAGCTTTAGACCATTCAAAAGAGTTAAGCTATAAAACCAAAAATTGCCTACCATGTGGAAACCTATATTCTATTTTAACAGGTTTCTAATGGGCAGCTTGCATCTCACATTGACTTTCAATCAATTGGTATTCTGCATTTATAACAGACACCGAAAACTACCGTTGTGATTGAAGTACATAAGAGCTTCCAGTGCATTCTGCCAGCACAATATAGCCATGTTTCATTACTAGCTTTCAGTCCCATGTAATGTGCTGTATCAAAAATTAATGCCAAGGGGGAGGAGAAAACTTTTTTTTTTTTTTAATCCTGGCGGCCAGCAGGGCGGGTTCTTCCCTTAAAAATTAGTGACAACCATTTGTCAAGAAGCTCCCCCATTCCAGTATGCTGGTGAATTGAAAGGAGTGCCATTGGGGGTTTACCTCTCCATTTATAAAAGGACTCCGCAGCGTACAAGTACCTCCGGTCTGCTTTCCAATTTCATCCACTCACTCTGAAGCACTGCAGGCTGGGAATGAGCTGGAAAAGAGAGGGAGCGAACGCATGATGATTTCGTCTTCCACAGATGTTTATGCACTGCTTTTGTTCTCCGTTGTTGCTCCTTTCTTTCCCCCCTGGTCCCTTCATGAGCTTTGACACTTCCCCTTATGTTCATTGTCTAGTTTAAACTGCAAGCTCCTTGGATGTGTTTGTGAAGTGACAGAGACACTGATATGAATAATGCACCCTGTGTGCTGTAGAAATGCTGCTTATTAAAAAGGAATGTGCAGCCACTGAGGTGTGGTACAAGATAGTGTGTAACCACAGTGATTTCCTTTGAGTCTGCTCAGCCTCTGGCTCCTCCTCTTTCACAGACAAAACCAGATATAGATTTGATTCCACCATCATCATCTCTTTGCATGGACATCTACATCCCTTTACATCTATAATAATACTGTTTAAGTAGCTGCATCAATCTGCATTTCTAACTTGACCAGGAAGTCCTTAAGGGCATGATCCTATGCACGTTTGGACAGAAAGGATCCTACAACTCCTGGCTGGGGCATGCTGGGAGTTGTAGGACTTTTTTCTGTCTAAACATGCATAGGATTGTGCCCCAAGTCAGTAAAAGGATCTAACCTGCTCATTGCCTGCTATACCTGCTCATCATCATCATCATCATCATCATCATCATCAATAATAATAATAATTTTTATTTCTATACTGCCCAATAGCCAAAGCTCTCTGGGCAGTTTACAACAATCAATAAAAAACACACAATGCAATATAAAATATACACAATAAAAACATCATTTAAAAAACTAAAACCAGATTTAAAATGACACAAATAGCTAAAACAAGTTAATGCAAATGCTGAGTATGAGCATAAGCATGAAGAACATATACAGGGAAGTTTTGAGCAGTGGGGATTCTAGGTGAGAAAAAAAATGGGCTCTATTTATAAAATATTGACTTTAATACTAGTCACCCCGTGGTTACTAAAATAAGCCCAGTAGATACTCAAACAAGTTGTCTGGTGGTGATTTTTAAAAATAATAATAATGGAGTAACCACAAAGAACATTTCTCTCTGCATCAACACAGTTCCACTGAACACTTATAGAAACTGCAGTAGGAAATGCTGGCGGTGGACACTCAACCACAGGACCCAACACTTTAGACTTTGTCCGTCAAAATATCACCTTCACTAGCATATGAGAGTTGGAGTAGACCATAAAACAGGTTGCCATGTGATGCATTCCCAGTAACTCAATCCCTATCAAGAGTCAAGACACAGTGAGTTGGATCCAGAGCTAGTTAACCGAACGTAGGTCCCATTGAAATCAGTATAACTTAAATCCCAGTTTTCAATGGAACCAAAGTGTGACCAACTTGCTCAACCTCTTATAATCTATTGCAGTGTTCTCCAACCTTGGGTCCCCAGATGTTTCTGGCCTACAACTCCCAGCATGCCCCAGCCAGCTACGCTGGGAGTTGTAGGCCAAAAACATCTGGGGACCCAAGGTTGGAGAACACTGGTCTACTGCTTCCCATGAACTATCATACTTGAAAACCTATACCCATCACTGCCTCTTCAACTAAGCTCTTGGCCACAGAAAGAAAACGATATGGAGGCAAGACAGTACAGAGAACATCTAACAGCATTTATGTTAGTCCGATCACAGACTAAAGTCATCAAATTCACTGAATATGCATCATAGGTCTGTGTATTGGAGTTGGTATTGTTTTAATACAATTATATTAGCAGTTACATAAGCTCCTGATCAGGTTAGATCCCTTTACTGACAGCATGGTTTCCCCTCCTTTAGGAATAAAGCAAAATCAAATAAACTGATTAGTTTATGTATTTTATATTTTTGTTGTTCCCTGCCTCGATCTAGATGGAGAGGCGGGTAAGAAATAATTTATTTATTATTATTATTATTATTATTATTATTATTATTATTATTATTATTAAATATAATGGGCAATAAAAGTTCCAATGTTCATAAATATCTGTGGATGGGATTGTCAAGGTCTGTACCAGGACACCTTGATCAGCTCTGTTGCAAAAATATTAGCGATGGGTCCTTACCTGGTCCACGCCCCCGACTCGATTCTCCGTGGGGGCGGCTGACCCGACCCGATTTTCCGAGCGGCGCGGAGAGGTTCTCCGCGCCGTTCGATCGAACTTCCCCGGTCCCATTCATCACTTCCGGGACTGGAACTGACACGACAGGGACCCTGCACAGGCGCAGAACACGCCACAGGGGTCCAGCACGCCTGCGCAGGGTTCCGTCGTGTCAGTTCCGGTCCCGGAAGTGACGCAACGGGACGCAACGGGACGCGCAGGCGGCTCGCCGCGGAGCGGCTCGCCACACCGAAGACAAGGTAAGGCCTCACGCGGGCGTGAGCGGATCCGATCTCGGCCCCGTTCTGCCCGCGTGAGGCTCGATGTTACAAGCCTAAAAAATATGCCCAGAGTCCTTTCCCAGAGAGCCAATACTAAAAAAAAAGAGAAGCAGCTACACCAGAGTGAGTTTTTCAAAGTTTTATTCTGCGCAGAAGGAACAACTCGAGGGGCTCACGCCACAAACAAGAGTTGAACAAAGGGGAAAGGGACAGGTAGGGCTTTTTATACCCTTACACTCATTGGATCATTCATTTTAACAAATCAAATGCATTCGCTTGATCAATCCAACCAATCAGATACATTTGTTTGATCCTTCTCTCTGTCATCCTTCCTCCAGGTGCACCTATCAGTAGAAGCGCTTCATCATCTCCTATCTTCAGGTCAGCTTGACAATGTCCATGATCCTTGGGTTACATGAGATAGGACATAGGAGATATTCCCAAGATCTCGCGCCTCTCAGCAGTTCTTATCTGCTCGTTAGGCTTCATAGAACTTCCAATTAGTGGATTCTGAGTTGGCACCAGAATAAACATATCTGGGGTGAAGCCTTGGTCAAGGAAAGAGGGGTGCCAGGCCTACGCAGTTTCTATCAACAATTCAAAAAGCAATAATCAGCAACAGTTTCAGGCTTCTTTGATTAGAATAGCAAAGCAAATGGACAAGTTAGGCCAGTAAATTAGGCTGGGGGGGGGGGGGCAGAGAGACTTTTCTAACAATATGTATTGTATGCAGCCTATATCTATGTATTATATGTGTATAATGGAGTTTATTCTTGCATGTTGTTGATACAACTATATCTATTTTTCTAACAGCTCCTTAAATATATTTTGCCTCTTTAAGAGCCCCTCCTGTATTAGGATGCCAATTCTCTGCCTTTTACTTTCTCTTCCCAGTAATGTGGGATTAGGCCTTAGACATGGTGCAAGACACTCCAAACAACTTGATGTTAACAATAACTGTTTACTTTAGTAAATTTTGGTATAGTAGATTCACAACAACTTCAGATAATTACACAAATAGAGCTGTAGACTTTTAAAAAGCAGGTATAATAGAAATAAAAGAAATAATAACTGCAGTTCTCTCTAGCTACTCTTTCACCTGTAACCTTAATAGAGATTCCTTCCCAGACTAGCCCTGGCTGTTCTGCATGTTTCAGTGATATTCAGTAGCTGCTTCTCTGTCTCTGCATCGGTGCCTACAGCTCCTGTCCTCCACACAGCTTCTCTCTCACTCCACAGCTTCTGCCTACCCTTTATATACACTCTCACAACTTTAGGAGGCTACGATCAGGTGACCTCAAACTGGGGAAACGAAATTTAACTCTATTAGGGGGAAAAGGAAACTTCTCTCAATGAGGGGGGGAAAGGAAACTTTAACTCCATGAGGGAAAAATGCCCCCCTCCCATCAGGAGATGTTTGGGCCTACAGGCTTCAACCTAACTCAAGCCTGTGTAGGCCTCAATCCTTCACAGGGATTCAGGGATGTTGAAGAGTCCTTGGCCTCGAGTCACGAGTCGAGTCACGAGTCTTTGGACCCGAGTCTCGAGTCGAGTCTCGAGACCAAGGTCCAAAATGGTGACTCGAGTCGAGTCACGAGTCCCGAGTCACTCCCAAAGCTGCGGCCCATGGAGGGAGCGGGAGGGTCTCCGCGAGAGGAAGAAGAGCTGCCCTTCCTCCCGCGGAGACCTTCCCGCTCCCTCCATGGGCCGCCGCCGCCGCCGCCCCCACTTACCATAGGGGGTCCTTCCCTCGTCCCTGCTCCTGCCGCCGCCGCTGCCACACCAGGGACGCATTACGAGCCCTCCCTGGGTTGTAGTTCTCCGCGGCGGCGGCGGCGGCCCGATCTCGCTCTTCTGAGCGGCGCGGAGAGTGTTCTCCGTGCCGCTCGAGTTGCCGCCGCCGCCGCCTCGCCGCGGCCTCCCGCTCACCGCCATCTCCCTCGCCGCAGCCACTCGCAGCAGCCGCCATCGTATGCCATGTATGCCTCTGTTTAAAGCGGCGGCGGCCAAGCACGCCGAGCAGGGGCCCGCCGCGGGGGAAGTGAGTGACGCGCCGGGACCCTGCTCCGGGCGCTTGGCTGCCGCCGCTCTGTTTAAAGCCCCGATTCAGGACACCCGGCAGAGAGGCAAAGGAAAACAAGCTGCAAAATTGATATGGTGGGGCCTTCATCCCGCCACACCGGTGCTGAAAAGCTGAAGGTTTTCCTATTAGGCTGCGTCCTCCAGTGACTATTGATACTGGCTGCAAATGCATCACCCTCGCTCCCTCCCCCCCCCACCACCTCAGCTCCAGACAAGAGATGCACATATAGCTGTAAGCGAGCATCCCTAGTTCGTTCTTCCCTCTGCCTCCCCGAGCTATTTCAAGGCTACCGAGCGCACCTCCGCCGCGCGGCCTGCTCGGCCGCTGGTGCCGCGCTCGTTTAAAGCGGCGGCGTCAGCGCGCCGGATCAGGGTCCCTGCGCTCACCTCCGCCGCGCGGAAAATGATGAGGGCCTGGGTGCGGCTGCATGCGTGCGCGGCCGGACGTGATGGACGCATGGGTGATATGGCGGCGGGGTAGCGTGAGCGGGTGGCTGCGGTGGCGGTCTTGGTCGAGTTCCGGTCGGTCTCAGTCCCATTGCAAAAAAATGGGACTGAGTGGTCTCGAGTTCACGGGGGGCCTCAGTCGGATCGGAGTCGAGTCGTCGAGTCCGAGTCCCCATCACTGCAGGGATTCAAAGAGCTACCTTAAGTGTGAGCTCTAAATCGTCCCCCTGGCTGCCACCGCCACATCAAAAACTGAATTTGAAATGCTTCTTGAGTCAGAACTAGATCTTTGTCTGGATAACAACCAAACTCAGGCCTTGTTTCAGTAACTCCCCAGCTTTGGGCCAGAAAGCCTCCCCCGTGTTCTGTATTCTCCTGGCCTACCCACTTCCTTCCCAGTATCCTTCATCCTGTCCTTTAGCATGTATCCTTGTTCTAGCCCCACACCAGTTGGATATCCCAGTTCAGCACCTGTTTGTCTTTGCATCCATCCTGCTGAACTATCCCCAGAGCTCCTTCCAGCTTTAGTCCCAAAACCTGATGGACTCACACTTCAGCTCCTTTGCCCTCATTGGCCATCCTCCCCACTTCAAAGGCAGCATCTGATTGGTTCAGATCACTGCTACTCAAACATAAGGTTAAAAAATGTTCAGTTTTGAAATGGGGCAGCACCTGTAGGCTTGTCCGGCTGGCTGTCGCCGTGCTTCCTTTTGCCAGTGGGGTTGGCTGGGTGAAGAGAAGGACTCAGAGCTGAAACATGAAGAAGAGGAGCTACCACTGCAGCAGCAGCAGTCCAGCCCTTGTAGCTGCTGTGGCAGGGTCAGGGCTGGGCCCTTTTGAGCCTCGGGGTCCTTGGCAGCTGCCCGTCCATGCTGACCCCCAATGCCAGGCCTGCATGACTTACCCAGGAAGGCTGGTGGTGGCAGGTCCAATGGCAGTGCTATGGTGCTACTGTTGGGAAAGAGGAGGAGGAAGATTTCTCCCTCCCCCACTTCTGTACCCTGGCCCTAAGAGAAAAGGCCCTGGCACCAGAAAATAAACCATGCTATTTCCAGGTGTTGTTGTTTTTCGCGGGTGGGGGGGGAGTAGTTTAGCTGATTTTCTAAGACCCAATGCAAACCCAATAGAATTCACCCATCTCTAATGTCATGGAACTGGCTATGTATGTCATCTCGAAGCCATTGAAGAATTCTCTTGCCTCAAATGAATTCTTGAAAGTCTCTTAAAAGAAGCTTTCCAGCTGCGATGCACCCGGCTACGAGATGATGACAGAGTGTTTATCTCACAGTAAATGCTGCAAAGGCTGCATTCATGTATGGGAGGTGGTAGAATGAGGCTGACAGCTGTTGCTAGGCAGGATTAATTAGGTATTACTTTAAATGATGAATCCTGGCCCATTCCCATATGAACAGTTGGTAAATGCTCCATTCTAATGAGAGATTTTGAAGATAAAGATGTTCTGTTACAACTCATGCAGGCTACTAAGACCTTTATTAGTTGCATTAATGCTCTTATCAGTTTTACCAATCTGTATTAGCATATATATTTTGCAAGCTGTGTCACATTTACATAAAGAGGACAAGTACATTCTGCAGAATATTTTTTCCTTCTTTTTGGAACTTTTATCATGGGTTTGTTATTTTATTCTTTTTCTACTGTTGATTTCTAGATTTATTTTAATTATTCTTTAAATATCAGTTAATATTTAACATTCAACTGAAAGAGCAGCCCCCTCCTTTTGCCATGCCACTTGCAGGTGAGGAAAATGGTGGTGGGGATTTCATCTGCTTTACTACAAAATTCCTATGTTTTGGACCCTTTCCTTGGTAATAATTCCTTTCCTTCTTTTTAAGTCAAAGCCCTTACCAATGGCTAGAGGTTCCCAACTGCCTTTTCCAGAGTGCCCTTGGAAACTTTTCAAGAGGGTTTTAGAGAAAATGGCAGCTGCCAGTTGACACTATATCACAATGTAGCATCATTCCAGGAGCATTCTGGGAAGAAGGCAATGGTGGTTGGAGGCCTCTGGCCCTTGAAAAGCGCTCAGATGCTTCCAGGGCCAGCCCTACCATTAGGCAGAATGAAGGGGCCACTTCAGACAGCAGATGATGGGAAGCAGCGAGCGGCCGCTGGTGCTGGGAGGACAGAGCTGTATGTGCCACAGTTCTATGTGTGTTGAACTTCTTTCAGCCCAAGAGCCACATTCAGTTTTGGAGAAGCTTTCAGGGGTTGTGTTCCAGTGGTGGGCAGGGCCGAAGGCAAAAGGGGGGTGGGACCAAAATACCAAAAATACCAGCATATTTCAGCTTAAAGCTTTTTACTGCCAATAACGAAGTCTTAGGAGAGGCATGTCCACCTTTTTAGAATGGAGAAGTAATCACACAAAAGCTGGGAAACCACCAAATGATAGGCAGTTGGGGAGGGAGCAGGAGCCACCCTGTGATGTGGGGAAGGCGGCATGGCTGCCTGGGAAACCACAGAGAGCCAGACTGGGACCCCAGGTGAGCCTGGGTTTGGGGTCCAGCCTGAGGTTCAAGCTAACCTGCCGTCGCTCACTCACGTGTGGTAGAAGAAGACGCTGTCCTGTTGCAAGTGTTGAAATAAGATTCAACCATCATCAGTCCAACTGGCTTCTGTACATGAAATGGGGGAGGCATCTTGCCTGTCTCAGGCGGCAAAATGTGTTGGGCTGTCCCCCTGGATGTTTCTGCCAGCAAGAATAAGGTATGGGGGGGTGAATCAAAGGAACCACCACTGCTGCCATCACCAAGGTAAGCGAGGGGCTGAAACTTTCCAGGAATGTTGCCCCCTACTCATTTCCCCTTTCCCCTCGCTCTTTCAAAACCAAAACTTCCTTCAAAGGAAAATTTTGGCTCAGCACCCATTTTAATATCTCTATGTTGTATTCAACTGTTGTACCTTGTCAAGAACAAATCCTGCCAGACTAATCTGATCTCATTTTTTGATCAGGTAACCTTCCTTGTGGACTATGGGAATGTTGTAAACATAATATATCTGGACTTCAGCAAAGCTTTCGACAAAGTGCCTCATGATATCCTGATTAGCAAGCTAGCTAAAAGTGGGCTAGATGGAACAACTATCAGGTGGATCCACAATTGGCTACAGAATCGGACTCAAAGAGTGCTTATCAATGGTTCCTTCTCAAACTGGGGAGAGGTAACGAGCGGGGTACCACAGGGCTCGGTCCTGGGCCCGGTGCTCTTCAACATTTTTATTAATGACTTGGATCAGGAGGTACAGGGAATGCTTATCAAATTTGCAGATGACACAAAGTTGGGTGGAACAGCTAATACTCTGGAAGACAGAAACAAAATTCAAAGAGATCTCGACAGGCTGGAGTGCTGGGCCGAAAACAACAGAATGAAATTTAATAGGGATAAATGCCAAGTGCTGCACCTAGGGAGAGGAAACCAAATGCAGAGTTACAGAATGGGGGACACTTGGCTCAACAATACTACAAGTGAGAAGGATCTTGGAATTGTGGTAGATCACAAACTGAATATGAGCCAGCAATGTGATGTGGCTGCAAAGAAGGCAAATGCAATTTTGGGCTGCATTAATAGAAGTATAGCTTCCAAATCGCGTGAAGTGATAATTCCCCTTTACTCGGCACTGGTTAGGCCTCATCTTGAGTACTGCATCCAGTTCTGGGCACCACACTTTAAGAAGGACGTAGAGAAACTGGAGAGGGTTCAGAGGCGGGCAACAAGGATGATAAAGGGACTGGGAACAAGGCCCTATGAGGAGAGACTGAAAGAACTGGGCATGTTTAGCCTTCAGAAGAGGAGACTGAGGGGAGATATGATCGCACTCTTCCAGTATTTGAAGGGTTGTCACACAGAGGAGGGCCAGGATCTCTTCTCGATCATCCCAGTTTGCAGGACACGGAATAATGGGCTCAAGTTACAGGAACCCAGATTCCACCTAAACATCAGGAAAATTTTCCTGACTGTCAGAGCAATAGGACAATGGAACCAACTACCTAGGGAGGTGGTGAGCTCTCCCACTCTGGAGGCATTCAAGGTGTGGCTGGACAGCCATCTGTCGGGGATGCTTTGACCTGGATTCCTGCATTCAGCAGGGGGTTGGACTCGATGGCCTTGTAGGCCCCTTCCAAATCTACTTTTCTATGATTCTATGATTCTACCTTCCCTTGCTATTTTACAAAGGCATCTATCAGATCCTGAACATATGCACCTAAAGAAAAGCATGTTTTTTTCTGTTAGCAAAGGGAAGTACTGTAAAACCAGGAAATTACAAAAATCAATTTAAATCAGTCACATTGGTATGCATTATAATTAGATCTGTGGGATTTATCAGTTTAATCAACCAAAACTTGAGTTGATTAAGTGGCTGCTATAATCAGTGAGGACAAGCTAAAATTTAATAAGTTGGACTGTGAGGTAAGTGGAAGGTACACTTGTTTATTTTTCGGTCATTTTGGTTCTGGTATTCTACTATACTAAGAAATGTTGTGTGTATGTGTATATGATGGCTCTCAACAAGTGGTAGCTTTTGGTCCCTGAATAGTAATTTACCTTGCATGTCAACACCTCAAAAAGGCACTTATTGTGAGGTCTGATAATATGGAAATGTATTTAAATTTAACCAGTTAGAACACAAATGATTAATTATCTAAATAGTTCACAGCCCTAATTATTATCACACTATTTATTATTATTAACTGCTGAATACATTATTACAGCCTAGAACATCGAACCTTCAAAGCGATGGATGTTCTCATGTCTTGTTGAAAAACAGCTGAAGCATACATTTGGATGTTTTGGTCAGGAAACAAATGTGTACACAACAATCACCTTAGCCAAATGATGATCCCATGTTAGCCATGGCCAAAGCAACATGCTAACATGCATGGGGAGTTCATTATAAACAGCATCATAGAATTTACCATGTTGGGAGAGGTGCATCTGCATCCTCATGAATGCATGTGAACACTCAGTGAGATATCTTCAGCTGGACACTAAACAAGAACCGACTTCATATTAGGACTGTTCTCCCAGAAGAAGTTTCTCAGAAGAAGAGCCATGAAGAGTTTCTCAGAAGAAGAGCCGTGCTGGATCAGACCAAAGGCCTATCTAGTCCACCATTCTGTTCATGCAGTGACCAACCAGCTGCCGGAGGGAACTCCAAAAATAGTATATGAGTGCAACAGCACCCTCCTGCTTGTGTTCCCCAGCAATGGGTATACAGAGACATATAGCACAGAGATACCTACCTAAGCAGTAATGGACTTTTTGTGGTCCCACCTCCACTTTATTCCATTATGCAGATCACATATGACCAAATGTCCAATTCATGGAATCCTTTCTCCTCATAAAAGATGGAATGCCAGTTTTTCTCCGAATTCTCTTTGAAATTTTGCTTTGGGGGAAATAATTCAGTGGCAACTCGAGAATCCAGTTTGCGTGAGGAGCATTCCTCAGGCATCACTGAGGAAAAGGCCCTTGAACTACAATACTCACACCAGTGTTGCAGAATCAAAGCTTAAGAAGCACAGCGCTTCCTAGAAAAGTCACTAGGGTCACAGTGGCTCCTGGAAGTCTAAGGTTTATAGAAAACATTGGAAGATGGAGTTCCTACCATCTTGTTCTCCCTATATCTGAAGCTTTCATGAGTGGATGACAAGGAAGGATGTAGTGGGTGAGCTGTGGGATGTATGTAGCATCTGCATACAGAGAAATCAACAGAGGGTATATCAGATGCCTCCTTCACCCTGCAGCACACGTGTTTACAAAGACAGGGATTGTCTGTCCCTCCCATATTCCTGTTGTGCTGTGCCTGTGCCTGTGCCTGACCAGAGGTGAGAGGATTGATGGGATGGGATATAGAAGTTGTGCATAGGCCTCTTTCTCCATAACAACATGTTGCATTGTGTGCCCATGCGCTTAAGCTACCAGGGTAGATGTGGAAACTGGGCTATATTGTGCTCTACAGTGATACCTCTGTATTCAGGCACTGCGCTTGCAGTAGGGATAGATTATTCTAACAGTTTCTCTTTTTTCCAATCTTAAATTTGGTTCATCTTGAACGTTAAGAGTTTTGGGGTATGTTTGCATGAAAATGTGTACGCTTCTTTGTGGGCATTTCTCCCAATACATGCATTTTTGTAAGTAATTTTGCCCAATATACACATTTTTGCAAGCAATTTACCCAGTCTAATGCATTGTTAACATTATTTTCATTAAGCATGCTTTTTTGTGCACCTTTACTGAATCTGTGCATTTTTGTACACATTTTTTGATTGGAGAATTTCATTGCAAAACCCGGAGACATGCAAATTTTGAAGGATAACTGAGTGTCGGTTTGTGTATTAGTTAGAAAGTGCTAAATTACTAGGTAAGTTTACATTCAAATGCGAACCGAATAAATTTCTCCCCATCCCTAAGGTCTGGACCAAACTTGGAATGTTCATTGGGGGTGCGGGGACTTATAACTAAATGCTAATAGAGGATAAAACCTATTCTTCTGTGGTTCAATGAAGATGTGCTGTTCAAAGATCTCCCACCACACACCCACGCACACACACACCCCAATTATATTTCATTATAAGGCTCCCATGCTGTGTTCTTTCATCAGGCTCTGAGAGTAAGTGAATTCATTCCAGCCACCTGGATCCAGATTTATTTCACCCAAATTCATCTCTTATGAGCTCCTTATAAGTGCAGAGTTGAATTCATTCCATTCTTCTCTCTTCTCATCATGCTGCTAGGTTGTACCCAGAAGTTCCTGAAAGCTCCGGAAAAGCATGGTTAATAGCAGAGAAAGGGGAGACATAACAGTGTTAAAAAAAAATCACCTCTGGATGAAGGAGGACAGAAAGGACCATCAGATCCAACACAACCAAAGCATTCTGTTGTAAGAGGATTCCCTGGAGCAAAATTAAAAGGACAAAATAAAATAAAATGAATCCCCTTTGAAGGCAGAGGAGGGAAGAATAAAGCTGCTCTAGCACAAATGGAGAGAAGACAATTTTGAACTGACAATGAAAACGAAGGAAAATTGTGTGTATTCTGACATTTTATCAGCTGCACAGCTAACACTGGGTTTGGGGAAAATAGCCAGGCTTCTGCAACAGGAGGTGCATATCTTCCTTACCGTAGGGATAGATTATTATTATGATTTTCACTTGTTCATCAAAGAGGCAAGACTGCAGAAGCTGATCATTTGGTCACAATTTTCCAAGGAACAAAGAAAGGGTGGGGGGAGAAACATTACAAGGATACCTATTTTTATGCACTGCAACTAAGTAAGAGGGCACATAGGAAGCTGCCTTAGATGGAGTCAGACCACTGGTCCATCTAGCTCAGTAGTGTCAACATTGACTGTCAGTGGCTCTCCAGGGGTTCTGGCAGGGTTTTTTTTTCCGAGCTCTACCTGTAGATGCTGAGGATCAAACCTGAGACTTTTTGCATGCAAAGCATGTACTCTGGTGGTGAGCTATGACACTTCTCCTTAAGAATTGGAGGGGGGGAATGATGATCCCAAGGTGGGCAGGATTCCTGTAACTAGAAGCTGGAGTTTCAGCAGGTGTGCAGTTCATGAGGCAGAAGTGAAAAAAGATGCACCTTTTCTATACAACTTTTAAAGCAGGAGTGAGGAGCCTCTTTCAGTCTGAGGGGGGCAAATTCAATTTCAGAGAAACTGTTGGGGGCCACATTTCAGTGGTGGGCAGTGCTGGAGGCAAAAGGGTTGAGATGAAAAATGTCAAAAACAAGAATCCAGTATATTGTAGGCAGCTTAAAACTAGGGATGGGTGAGGATTTTGTTCGGGGAGTGGAAGTCCAGCAAACTTGGTCGCCGGGCTCGACCCCCCCCCCCAAACTCCCACCTACCTGCTTCCCCGGCTTGACTCATATTCTCCCGAGTTGAACCAGGGAAGCGACTTCCGGGTTCCCGGCGGAGCGCTTTTTACTTAGAAAATGGCTTCAGATACGTTCAAAACGGCCGAAATTTGTGCAAGTTATGCAAATTGCGGCCGCTCTTAATGCATCTTATGCCAAAAAGTGCTCCACCGGGAACCCGGAAGTCCACCAAGCAGCTTGGCTGGCGTTCGCTTTTGTCCTGGCTTGGCAGGCATCTAGCGAGTCGGGTGGTGGGCGGATCGCCCACCACTACGAAACTCTTCTTGCTAATAACTAAGCCTTAGGAGAGGCATTTCAACCTTTTAGAATCAGGGGGAAAACTGCACAAAAGCCGGGAAACCACTCAACTCTCTGTGGCCAGGGGAAAGAGAATAGATCGTGGGCATCTGGAGAAACCCAGAGGCACAGATTGGGACCCCGAAAGATAATTATGATCAGCTTGTGATCTAGCATTGAAGAGGATGTGTGGAGCTAATATTAGGGATTAGCAAAATCAAGTGGCACCCCTCCACAAAAGTTTGGTAGAGAGCAGAATGGATCTCTTCCATTCTGCCAAAATTCTGGTGCTGAACACTCTAGGCAGTCAACTCAGATGCTCAGTAGTGCCGTGGTAAATTTTGAAGTGCAGGCACTTATCACGACAGTCCCTATTAAGCTACAACCCCAAGGAGAATCCAAAAATGCAGGCAGCTGTGTCAATCCATCTCTGTGTGTGTGTGTATTATATATGTCTTTTATAAGCCTTTTGTAAAGCAAATACTGTAGGTCTTAATTACCCATTGAAGACCAAGCCAGCACAAAATATTTTGCATTACAACAGGAATAGCTCACAATAATATATTTTTGCTGAGTAAATCCATTTTCCTCAGCTACTATGAGGATTACAGCTAAGCTCAGAGGGGACAGGGAAGCCTGAGGGGGCTGGCAGATGATGTCATAGTCCCTGCTAATCAAAAAGTCCCAGTGTTTTGACCCTGGGAGCCCTGGCTCCCCTACACTACTGTACATGCTCCAAGCTTTCAATGTAGACAAGGCTTGGCATTTTTACTATCCTCTGGCCATGCATGCCAGACATGATTGAAACATGGGAGGAAGCATCCTAGACTGGCCCCAGGGATATCTGGGGCTGCACTAGGAAGGAAGCCACATCATGATACAACACCACAACTACGATACAACACTGCAAGCAATCACTGAAAACAATGTTGCCACAGGCTGTGATGTATGTGATTGGGGCATGCAAGGCAGTATCCTAGAGTGGCCCAAAGATTGATGCATGGAAGGAAGCATCCTACTGGCCCCAGGGATATCTGGGGCTGCACTAGGAAGGAAGCCACTTCATGATACAACACTACAGCTATGATACAACACTACAAGTAGTCACTGAAAACAATGTTGCCACAAGCAGTATTGCATGTGGTTGGGGCATGCAAGGCAGTATCCTACAGTGGCCCGAAAATGTCTTTTCAGCTTCCTCTCCACCAGGACTCAGAGTTTCTCCTCAGATTCTGGCTGAAGTAGGAGCATAGTTAATATAAAATCAGTTTGAGCCTGCTCCAAATCCGATTTCTGCTAAATAATGCAGAATCCTGAAATTCACCATTTAAATAAAGGCAGGGGAGAACAGGTGTCTTGCCCTCATGAGTATAGATTAAACCCAGAAAAGGTGCTAGCAGTTCTTGTTTAATATTTAAGGCCTCGTCATGAAATGATGGCAGCTTTCTGCACTGCAAGGGAAAGAAAGGAAAGTCACACTACAAGGATATATCTGCAGATGACATGCACCACCGAAGCACTCTAGAAATGATGCTCTGCTTCCACCCCATACATGTCAGAGTAGGCAAATCTGTCTGATTCTCTTGCTGTAATAGTCACCTGTTTTCAAGCACAAGTTCATTCTGCCCTGTTTGTGAATAAATTTGCTTGTTTGTTTTTAAAGTCTGCACAAACATTTGTATGCAATTTTGAAGGCATTTCCCCCTAATACACACATGTTTGCAAGCCATTTTCCCTGATATATGTCTTTTTGTACACTAATTTCACTAATGTATGATTTTTGTATACAATTTTCCCTAATGTACACATTTTTGAACACATTTTTCAATTGGAGAACTGCATCACAAAATTTGTAGAAGTGCGGAAACCAAAGGATAATTGCCTTCCAGTTTATGTATTAATTCAGTGAGTGCAAATTAGGTCAGTTTGTATTACAAATGGGAACCCTTTTCAATGTGTTGCAAAGTTGTGTGTGTGCATGCATGTTTGTAATTGTTTGCTGTATTTTACTTATAGTAGGAATTGGGATTAAGGGGCAGGGCTGAAACAATACATTCACACCCCAACAGAATGGATAGAAGCTTAATCTCACTGATTTTAATGACTATTTGCATATTTGTTCTATTCAGTGTTGTCAGCTCAGCTGTAGTGTGACAAAATGCATAGGCTATTGCAAATGAATGATTTCCTAGGGCATTTTTTCAGTAAGTTCTCAACATGTGTCATCTCCCTAAACTAACATTTATTCACTATGCTATGGAGGTGGGGTGCCATGTGCAGTTTCTTGATGCAGGATTGTAGCCTTTTGACATAATTGATCTTCACATTATTTATGTTCCTCACATACGACTCTTCCAAGATATGTCGAAGATACCTTCTGCAGAGAGTTGTATCAGTTTGTACGATTGGATACCATTTCTCATAGGTATTTTGTGGAGAGCAGAAACCCTGAAAGCAAAGCTCCAGAGTTTTCATCATGTCACCAGAACATCAAGGCAAAATTGCAACTATAATTTATGTGCAGAGTGGGAACAGATAATTTATGGGTGCACGACTTAAAAGCTACTTCTGCCCTTCCACTAATTGGTCTCTTGTCTTCTTTCGTATCCCATTCTGCATATCCTAAACAATAAACTGTCACTATGAATCTCTATCGTGATGCAAAATTGAAGTTATTTGGAATTAGTGTTGGTGGGAATTTGTGTAGGGATTTACCCTTATTCTGGGCCTTTAATACACATTAAGTGAGGCCTTGTCTCAGGGGACTCCTTCTGCGTGCTATAATGTAATTCAAAGTATTCCCATATTCAAAAAGACATTAATAAGATAAAGTTTAACGGAACTATTAGATTGATACATACTACTTTAGAGGGAAGAAAACCCCAACTTTTATGTTTCTTATTATAAATAGATATAAATATAAGAATTTTATGTTTCTTATTATAAATAGATATACATATAAGAATTTTATGTTTCTTATTATAAATAGATATAAATATTATTAACCAGTTCTCAATATACTCTTTGTCAGACTGTTGAAAAATTGGGGTGGGTATGCCAAGGATAGGACTAGGTAGATGGGGCAGCTCAGTTCTCGTGGGGATGCAAACCTGGGACACAACTAAAAGGGGGCAAACCCTGTTCCTTTTTAGACATACACCCCAGAGCCAGCCTCATCATTGGGCAGAGTAAGGTTTCTGCCACAAGCTTAGGGGTGTAGAACCTCTTTCAGCATGAGGGCCAAATTCGATTTCAGAAAAACTGTTGGGGGGGAACCACATGGGCAAGGTCCAAGGGAAAAGGGTGGTACCAAAAAATGCCCCAAACGCCAGCGTATTTTAGCTTAAAGCCCTTACTGCCAGTAACTAAGCCTCAGGGGAGGCATTTCAACCTTTTAGAATGGAGGGGGAACTGCACAAAAGTTGGGAAGCCACCAGACAATTGGCAGCTGGGGGAAAGGGGCCGTGGCCATCTGGGGAAAGCCAGAGGGCCAAATTTGTCACCCAGACTTGAGGTTCTGCACCCCTGCAGTAGATGCTGGTGGGTGTGGAGGGGCAGTGGTGGCAACAGCAGCCCTCCCAGCATTTCCTTCTGAGACTCCCCCCCCCAGCCATCACCCTTTGTTGGAAGACAGACAATGTGCCACACAGTCTGTCCTGCACTCCCTGAACTAGCCTGCTGTCCTCAAATGCAGTGAAGGATGTTGTCTCATCACCAGTGTTGAAGAAAGATTCAATTGTCAGTCCAGTCAGCTTCAGTATGTGGAATTTGGGGGGGGGGCATCATGCTGACCTCAGGCAGCAAAATATCTCAGGATGGCCCTGTTCCTCATCTGCCCATTCTCAAATGCAGTTTCTCAGTGGAGTGTGGAAGCATTTCTTTCCTCCTTCTCAGGTCCTGAAGACATGTTTGGTTGAGGGCAACAGGGGTCTGGGTCAGGTTATATAAAGCAGTAGTAGGGGAGAAGTAGTATTACTGAAATCTCTTTTTTGGATGGGAGGACCAGCGATTCTTGAGCTCACTAAAATTCTTCAAACTCCACTTTGAAGCTCAGTTCACCTCACTCCTATAGTGTGGCGTAGTGGTAAGAGTGTTGGACTGGGACTTGGGAGACCCAGGTTCTAGCCTCCACTTGGCCATGAAGCTCACTGGGTGACTTTGGGCAAGTCATTGACTCTCAGCCTAACCTACCTCACAGGGTTGTTGTGAGGGCAAAATGGAGAGTAGGAGGACTATGCAAGCCACCTTGGGTTCCTTGCAAAAGGAAAAAGGCAGGGATATAAATGTAATAGATAATAGACTTGTTTCTCATTTTGTTCGAATGGGGAAAGTGTGCTCATTTCGAACAGGGAAAGTGTGTATTTCTATGCATATTTTTTAAAAGTTTGCACTGCCAGTGGCTAAAGCATGAAAATGCGCATCTTTTTGAAAAATGTGCATTTTAAAGGGTGCTTTTTAAAAAAATAATAATGTATTTTTCACATGCAATTTAAAGTTCAGGAATATGCAAACATTTTTCAAAAAGATGCAATCCTGCATGTGTTTGCATTCGGGGTTGTGAACAGGGCAAGTTCTGATTATTTGGAAACTTTAGTCAAGTTCTCGTACATCCATAGGAGTAGGGGAGGAATAGGAGCTCAGGTGTAGGAAATCCAAATGTGGGGAAGAATTAGAGGAAGAGCTAAAATTCTTGATCCCTCTGCTCCCTAATCCAACGTGACCAGCCTTTGCTAGCATTTCACTAAAATCAGTACCAAGAACAACCAAAACAAATGGGACCACTTTAACTCATGAATAATATTCGGGTTTTTAAAGAAATATTTGTGGAATTGTCCGTCTTTGCAAAGAAAAGTTACACATCCAGCAGTATTGACTGTTCTTCTGCCAGTGTAAACCCACACATATGTAGAATGTAGAAACCCTTTTTGTTTCTTGTTTCTTGCAAGGCGGGCATGTACATTAATCATGACTAACTTAACTCCCATTCATTTGAGTAGGTCTACTCTGAGAATGACTAAGTTCAGATCCATCCCTAAGTCATTTCGTTTAAGGAATTCACAAAGACAGAATTCCTCAGAAACAATTAGTCTTGTGACACCTTCAAGACTAACACATTTCTCATAGCATAATTGTTAAGGTCCGCAAGACTCTTAGTTGGTTTTGTTGCAGTAGTCCGAAGATGACTACCTCTCTAGAATTCCTCAAGCATCCCTAAAATTAATCACCTCTGGCCTAAGTTTC
The DNA here is from genome assembly GCA_021292165.1 of Shinisaurus crocodilurus. Taxonomy (NCBI): domain Eukaryota; kingdom Metazoa; phylum Chordata; class Lepidosauria; order Squamata; family Shinisauridae; genus Shinisaurus; species Shinisaurus crocodilurus. Next base: position 153,101,635 of record CM037877.1, on the reverse strand, counting down.
CCTAATTTTTTGATCAGGTAACCTCCCTTGTGGACTGTGGGAATGCTGTGGACATTATATATCTGGACTTCAGCAAAGCTTTCGACAAAGTGCCTCATGATATCCTGATTAGTAAGCTAGCTAAGAGTGGGCTAGATGGAACAACTATCAGGTGGATCCACAATTGGCTACAGAATCGGACTCAAAGAGTGCTTATCAATGGTTCCTTCTCAAAATGGGGAGAGGTAACGAGCGGGGTACCACAGGGTTCGGTCCTGGACCCGGTGCTCTTCAACATTTTTATTAATGACTTGGATCAGGAGGTACAGGGAATGCTTATCAAACCTGCAGATGACACAAAGTTGGGTGGAACAGCTAATACTCTGGAAGACAGAGACAAAATTCAAAGTGACCTCGATAGGCTGGAGCGCTGGGCCGAAAACAACAGAATGAAATTTAATAGGGATAAATGCCAAGTGCTGCACCTAAGGAGAGGAAACCAAATGCAGAGTTACAGAATGGGGGACACTTGGCTCAACAATACTACAAGTGAGAAGGAACTTGGAATTGTGGTAGATCACAAACTGAATATGAGCCAGCAATGCGATGTGGCTGCAAAGAAGGCAAATGCAATTTTGGGCTGTATTAATAGAAGTATAGCTTCCAAATCGTGGGAAGGGATAATTCCCCTTTACTCGGCACTGGTTAGGCCTCATCTTGAGTACTGCGTCCAGTTCTGGGCACCTCACTTTAAGAAGGACGTAGAGAAACTGGAGAGGGTTCAGAGGCGGGCAACAAGGATGATAAAGGGACTGGGAACAAGGCCCTATGAGGAGAGACTGAAAGAACTGGGCATGTTTAGCCTTCAGAAGAGGAGACTGAGGGGAGATATGATCGCACTCTTCCAGTATTTGAAGGGATGTCACACAGAGGAGGGCAACTCAAGGATCTCTTCTCGATCATCCCAGTTTGCAGGACACGGAATAATGGGCTCAAGTTACAGGAACCTAGATTCCACCTAAACATCAGGAAAAATTTCCTGACTGTCAGAGCAATAAGACAATGGAATCAACTACCTAGGGAGGTCGTGGGCTCTCCCACTCTGGAGGCATTCAAGGTGCAGCTGGACAGACATCTGTCAGAGATGCTTTGACCTGGATTCCTGCATTGAGCAGGGGGTTGGACTCGATGGCCTTGTAGGCCCCTTCCAACTCTACTTTTCTATGATTCTATGATTCTAATGGGTCTGCCAATGCAGTACCCATACAACTCCTTAAATAGTTTCATTTTTACATTCTTCCTGATGCCCGAATGACTGAATTTTTACACAGCTGAGGGAGCTGAATTAACTAAAGTGTATGAGCTAATGGGAACCTCAATCCCAGGGAGAGCAAAGTATATTTGCCTAATTGTATCTGGCTGTCACCCTGTTAGTTTCAAAGCACACTGGAAAGGGAAATTTAGGGAGGACTGCCAACAATTTTGAGACCTGGCAAGCAATCCACCACCCCTCTGTGCACCCAATCTTGCTGCTTTGCAAGGCAGAGGAGAGAAGTAATCAGCATTTCTTGAAAACTGTGCCACTGTACCACCAGGTATTCCAGCTCATTCCAAAATCAGGTGCTGGAACCAGAAGGTAATCTTGGTGCTACGCCACATCATTACTGTTTTATCATGCATGCAACTGGAGTGCCAGAACAGCTAAACTGGCAGCTAGACTCTGTACCAAAAGAGAGAGATTCAGATATTCCAAGGAGATGCATTCTAAACTGTATCCCCCAATCCGGTGCACTAATTTAATTTCTTCCTCCATCACTGCATTGGGGAAGGTGGGAGAGAGTAGGGGTGAATAATGCCTAAATGCATCTCTAGAATTCTGAACTTGCTGCTGTAGCGGATGGGACCCCTCGCTCCACAGCCCACACCCTCAATGGATACTTCGCTCTCACCAAGTGCCCCTTGTATTGGTCACTTCAGACTTTAAACTGTCTTCTTAAGTTGCGTTAGCCGTTTACGGTATATGTCTTAGGTCTTATATGTAGCTGTTCACCCATGTTTATTTTTATTAAGAGCAGTTTGTTTTATTTGATTACTTGAAGCAGGCTGCCCCTCTGTTAATTCACTTCTTACTTTCCTGTCACCAGTCAGACTCTGGAGAATTAGAACTTTGAATAAAAAGGTTGCTTTATTGTTCTAACAAAGTCTCTAAACCGATATTCAACTCAGGAACAGATAACTTGGAATTTCAACAGTTACATTCAAACTTGTTCTTTGCTTAGATTCAGGTTAAAGGCAGGCAGATGTTATACAGTGCTCTTTGTATCAATTTGGCTTGGTTACTTGAAAGTTACAGTATCAGACCAGGGAACTTAACTGTCCCTCACACTAGTCCAGAGTTTCTCCTTCTTCCTCAGACAGAAGGTCCTTCACTCCCAAGTGGAGACTCCTGTGAATTGTTCTACACTAACACCTTCATGTTTGCTTTCTCACAACTTAGTACTAGATTTCCTGTCTGAACTCTTCTCTTCAGTACCACCTTTCCCTACCTACTCTACTAACCTTCCACTCCAATCCACTCTCTTCCCCAACTGACAACCAACTCCCCTTAACTGTCAACTCCCTGGGGTTCTATGCTCTTGGCTTCAGCCAATCAGAGCCTCTGGAATGTTCAGCTCCGACATTGGAGCAGCTGTTTTCTGATGTCGGAGCTGGGACTCCAAAAATCCTATGGCCCTCTAGATGCTGTCTAGGGGCCATAGGATTGTGCTGTGAGTGACTTAAGCCTTCTCTTAAACTGAAGGTTTTTAAATCCTAATTGTAATAGGATTGCATTGGCTTCCTATACATTTCCTACATTTCAAGATGCTGGTTTTGACCTATAAAGCCTTATATGGCTCAGGAGGACCACAATCCCTGACAGAGCGCCTTTCCCAATAGGAACATACCCATACACTGCGATTAACAAGTGAGGCCCTCCTCCTCCTCAGAGTGCCTCTGAGCTGAGGGAGGTTCAGAAAACAGCAACAAGAGAGAGGGCTTTTTCAGTGGTGACTTCCCCCAACTGCGGAATGCTCTCCCTAGTGGGGCCCACCTGGCACCAACATTGTCATCTTTTCAGTGCAAGGTCAATACTTTCCTCTACTTCCAGGCATTTGAAGGATATGATGGGCTTTTTATGCATCAGTGATTTGGGTTATGGTCTGTACTGATATTTTACTTGTTTCGTTATGTTTGGGTATTTTAATGGAAATTGTTTTTAGCGGCTTTATATTTTTTATGTTTGAATAATTTTGTTGTAAGTCACCTTGGGTCTTTTTTGAAGAGAAAGGTGACTAAGGGCACAATCCTATTGGGATGCCCATAAGCCCCCAAATTCGGAGACCTACACTCATCCAGTACAGAGAGGGAGGAGCGGTGGAGGCAATCTTTGCCTCCCTGCCCTGCAGTTTCTGCTAGACAGGCTTTTTCACCTGTCTAGCTGGAGCGTCTCGGAAGAGGAGGGGAGGAGGTTGAAACAGCTGCAGGATACCTTGTATCCTGGCCACTCCAGTCTCCTCCCATCCCTGCCCCCCAAAACACCCCCCTTTACCCTTCGCCAAGGTTGCTTTCTCAACCCCGGAGTGCAGCCCGCACTGTTCTTTCTGAATTGGCTGTGAGGGGGTGGGAGGTCGGAGCTCCGATTCCCAGCTCCAAGGTCGGAGTGCTGTCTCCAACCTCGGATCTGAGAATCTGAACTTTGCTATGGCCCCTCAGACACTGTCTAGGATTGTTCCCAATAAAATAATAATAATAATTATTATTATTATTATTATTATTATTATTATTATTATTATACATTTAACCAGAATACACTGGACATCCTTACTTAGCAGTAGTATTTCTTTTTCATGTTGTAAGCTGAAATATCATCTTGACTATCTCATGCCTCAGTTGGAACATGCCAGCCACTGCCACATATCGCTAGGGATGGGAGAGGAATTAATTTGGTTAACATTTTAATATGAACTTAGCTCATTCCCAAACCAATATGCAAAGTGAAACGCAGTTATACTTCGATATTCACACTTTTCCAAATTTTGCATGGAATTCTCCAATCAAAAATGCATGCAAAAATACATGTATTTGGTGAAAGTGCACACAAACATGCACTTTTGCTAGGGGAAAGGGTATAAAAAGTGTGCATATTAGGAGAAAATGCACATGAACATGAAAATGCATACACATCTTTGTTCAGACTTCAAAAAAGAACTCACAAACTCATGCATAAATGAGATGAAATGATTAGAAAAATGAGAAAATAGGTGAAACTCAAATTTGACGAATGTGTCCATCTCTACGATCCCACTATTCTCCTCAACCAGTTGTCGCATCCATGGGATTACAAAGCCAGTATTACCACTGCGGGCATCAAAGGTAGGCGTGGTTGGGCACTGGCTGAATGTGCACATCACAGCAGAGGCCCACTGACAAGAGTTCCTTCTCCTCTTCACCAATGTAACCTGCAGGTGGAGCAGTAGGTGCCACTGCCTGCTTGCTGGCAGCCTGTCAAGCACACAAGTGGTAACCAGATGGATGAGAAAGAGGATGAGGAGAAACAGCAGTTGGTAGACTCACTGTGGGGTGGCACAGAGAGTGCCTTGGCTTGCCCAAGGGCCCTCATGTGGCAACAGCAAAGTATGCAGCTGCAGAAACTTGACTTCAATTTACTTCATTTTTGACATGCTCCATGATATTTAGTACTGTAGAATACAAATACTGTACTCAAAAGGTTTTTGAGATGAAAGTACTGAAAAAGTTAAGTGCTCAGGCAATCTCTGATGCGGAAATTAAAAAAATACCAAACACCATTCCATCCTGTCATGGAAATCAATCAGCTTGCAAGCAAAACCTGAATACTTGAGTTGAACACCTGCTATTGGTTCCAATGGCATTGATTCCTCTTGGCACTTTCCACCTGACAAACAATTAAATCTTAATTGACATGCTACCATCCACTCAGTGGACTTGCTAATCTGTGCTGTCCTGTTCGGGTAGAATTTAAAACATGTGATTAGTCAAAGGCTGGTGGGATTGTGAGCAGAAGTCAGTGGCTGGAACATGTATTAGCTAAGAACTAAGAATCTATTGAGTTACATGCATTTGGGAATAGGTCTTTGTTTTCAAACTGTGTTCAAAGGAACTGTGGGGATCCTCAGATGATTATCAGGGATTTGTCAGTGTAAAGATCGGTAATGACAGACAGGCTTCCCTGAAAGGCTACTTAACCATCATTATCAATATTCCTATGCAGTGTACAGTTTCAAGTGATCGTTAGGTGCATTTTGGGGTGTACTTACTTATAGTTCACGCAAAGTAATAGGCAGGCTAGTCCTGAATAATCTGGTGATCTGGGCATGGTGATGCATACCTTAGTTACATTTCCTTTTGACAATCGTAACATGCTCTAAACTGAAGGTCAAACTACACATTTCGTTAATTGCATAGTGTGTAACTGAGCCTTTATTTTATTTTACTTTAGAGTATGTATGCACTGACCCAATTCGGACCAGCATAAACCAGAAGGGAGACATTCTTCTCCCTCTCCCATAATACTAGAACCCGGGGTCATCCCATGAAGCTGATTGATGGAAGATTCAGGAGAGATCAAAGGAAGTACTTCCTCACACAGCGCATAGTTAAACTATGGAATTCACTTCCACAAGATGTAGTGATGGCCACCAACTTGGATGGCTTTAAAAGGGGATTAGACAAATTCATGAAGGATAAGGCTATTGGCTACTGGTCCTGATGGCTATATGCTACCTCCAGTATCAAAGTTCAAAGTCAGTTTATTACGGTCATAGACCAGCAGGTACCTCCAGTATCAGAGGCAGTATACCTATGTATACCAGTTGCTGGAAAACATGGGTGGGAGGGTGCTGTTGCACTCATGTCCTGCTTGTGGGTTTCTTGTGGGAGGCTGGTCCAGCCACTATGTGAACAGAATACTGGACTAGATGGACCCTTGGTCTAATCTGGCATGGCTTTTCTTATGTTCTTAAGGGAAAGATAAACCTCCCCGCATCTGCTTCCCGAAATCTCCCCCCCCCCCCAATGCAGGGATTAAAAAAGAAGAAAAAGTCTCCACTGAAATTAGGAAACAAACAAGTGGGGGTGGTTTAATCCTCCCTTCATAGTACACCCTGGTTGAAATCCAAATCGGGGCCATGTGCACTTAGTCTAAAGAAAAAGCCAAGATGGGCAAGGAAGGATCTAGGATACAGGTGGTAGGCCTCAGTCGTCCAAGAAGCTTGTCCACATCCTCAGGTCACACAGGCTGATATGTATCCAGAACAATATGACCAATCGATGTCCAAGCTGTATCCATCTCCGACTCTGTAAAAAATGTGGCATCCAAGTTGGCATGCTGGATGTGAACCTTTTTATCCACAAAATGCAACACAGATTGGTCACAGTGAGCCTTTGAGGGCTCTCCATTCTTGACCCCCAAGATCTATATTTAGCAGGCCCCTTGTAACTCAATTAACTTTGCTGGGCAGCATTGTCAGGATGCAAAAGTGCAGGAGAAGTACGTCCATGGTGCACACCAATGGAAAGCAGGGCTAGCCCATCTGACTGTAGGACCCCTCACACTTGTTCTTTGTGTGACCCTCTCTAAAGAGACCAGACGTGGAAGCAGGCTATGTGAAAGACCTCCTTCTCCCACATGAGCCTGCCTGGTTTTTAAGATCTTCAGGGGAGGCCCTTTTCTCAGTCCTGCCACCATCGGAGCTACGTTTCGTGGGGAGTCCAGTGTCAGCAGAGCTGCATATCCAGATTTTATCCTGAACTTTAAAGGAGCTATCCATGGTGCTGAACCTTATCCCCAAAATAGGTTCGGCGCCATGGATCGCTCCTTATAAGTTCGGACTTCGGAGTAAAATCCAGAGCGGATATGCAGCCCCGTTGACATTGCAGTCACCAGCCTCCACTGGTGGGAACACGAGAAAGGGCCTTGGCTGCTTCTTGGCTTTTAAAGTCTGCCAGGGCAGGGCTGGATGTCTGGATCTCAGGAGTAATAAATGCTTGGTTCAGGGAGGGAATAGTGCTGACTGCCCTTAAGGAAGCAGTGGTTAGGCCCCTCCAGGAAAAAAAAAAATCAAATCTAGGCCCCTATGTCTGTCACAACTATCATACACTCCCTATTTAGCTCTATGCATATGTATCAGTATGCATGGATGGCCCTTTCTCATGCTGTCTGGTGGTGGGCAAGCATTTATCCCACAGACTATGGTAGTTGGAGGCATGGTTGTGGCACGCAGCAGTAAGGGCAGGGTTCCCATCACTGCCCTCTCAGGTGCTCTTAGCATGTTGTCATGACACAATGAAAACATCATAGATCATAGAGTTGGAAGGCGCCTACAAGGCTATCGAGTCCAACCCCCTTCTCAATGCAGGAAACAAGAGGAGGGGTCTCCCATCCAAGTGATATCCAGGCCTGACCCTGCTTAGCTTTCCACGCTCAGACAAGCTGAGCCAGCATGAGTCACAGGCCTGTGGGTGGGTGTGCACTGTCATGTAATCCTCCCTCCACAGAGATCAAAAAGATCTCTGTGGAGATCTTCACAGAGTTCAACACTCCACACCCCAATGCATATATGCCCAGCCTCTGAGGATCTCAAAGTCCCAACCCCTTCAAAAGAGGAGATATTTTGGCATCAGTGCTACTTGCCTAGCAGAAGATACCATGTTCTCTACGGCAGGGCAGTTTCATACAGATCCCAAATTGCACTTCTGTGAAGAGCACTATCACACATTGGTAGACCTGCCTCCACGTAGCAGTCCATATGCATGCACTTTTCAAAAACTGCAGATTTGAATTACAGGTTTCTCTCCTTCTTTCCCATCTGTAATGCAAGCAAGCAAAGACGTGTGGCTAGCCGTCAGGCTTAACCCATCAGTGCTTTATTCAATAGACACAACTAGATTAAGTTTTAGGTGCCAAGTAAAACCTTCCTGTTTGCATAATAGGTGTTAGGTGGAAGTTGATTCAATTGACTACTTGTTCTCTTTCTTCTGTTTATATATTGGCTGTTGTTGTTTCCGTGAATTGTTTTTAATCATGTTGTCAGCTGCCTTGGAGACCAGAAGCTGTATGAGCCTGCCACAGAATATGAAACCCTGCTCTCCAGCCCATCAATAAAAGCAGGGCCTTTCTAGTGTTGGCCCTACTTGTAATTTCATCCCCACCGAAGTATGTGTGGCCTCATCACTGCTGGTTTTTAAGAGAAATCTGAAGATGTTTTTATCCCTGCTTAATGTGCTGTGCTTAGGGAAGGGTAGTTTAGCTGCTTGTGTGGCTTTAAATTGATCCTAATGAAATTATACTGTAATTTGTTGTATTTCATAGTTAGAACTTGTGATTTCATGTGTTTTAAACTTTTCTTCTTCTTCTTCTTCTGTAAACCATCTTGTGAGACTGAGGTTTACAAATTCATTAAATAAATAAGATGTCAGACAAACAAACAAACAAAAGAGCACTGCCTTTACTACCAGTAGGGTAGAATTGCCAATGAATTTCACTGATCTGAGGTAAATTTATGTGCATAAAACACGTAAGGAATTTCATGGGAAGAAAAACCAACTTTGATACCAGGTGGTTCCCACACATCCATCATTCAGAGCATGGAGATAGGCAGCAAGCATCCTTTCGGAATCTGAGAGCAGTGATGTAGCATATATGGGCATCTGGTTGCTTATCTGTGGCGGTATATCAATCTGAATGGCAGCTGAGCTAACTTTGTCTACAAATCTTATGCATCTTCCAAACAGAGGCACCGCTAGGGCTGGACCACGGTGCAGAGGTCCACAATGGGCCCCCAATGGTCCCTTGACAGGTGGCTGCAGGAAGCAGTGGCAGTTGCTTCTCCTCCTCCTGCCATGCCATGCCACCAAAGGAAAGCGCCACAGTGGTGGCCAGTAAAGGCTTATTTGTCTTTACTAACTTTGATTAGCAGCTCACTGAACCAGTCAGAAGCTGTCTTGGGGTGTGGGGAGGAACCTCTCATCTCTCTGGTGCCCTCATTGGCCATGCCCCACCAAAGGCAATGTCTGATTGGTTCACCGTGCTGCTAATCAAAGTAATTTAAATTGTAATTTAAAATGGGACACATGGAGCTGCAGTCTTGACTAGCCGCAGTGGTGGCACTTTCCTTTAGCAGTGCTGCAGAGCACAGCAAGAGGAGGAGGAACCACCACCAATTAAAAGACAAAACAGGGTTGGGTTGGCTAGCAGGGTGGCAGGGAGAGGCTTGCAAGGGTAGGGCCTCCTGGAAAATATCTTGTCGGCATGGGGTGGGGCTCAAACCTGGCAGCATCTCTCTTTCCAAGAGACAAAACAGGCCGTGATGCTTGAATGTGTTTGTTTGGACATCAAAAGTCCAACGTGGATCACCAGATGTTAACAACTCATATATCAAATATTCACTGGATATCCAACCTTTCAATGCAAAATGAAGAGTTTTGAGGAGGACTTATTTAGGTGGCACATTCGATTCCTTGCCTGATGTATTAGGACAACGTAAAGAATGGTATATTATGGCTCCTTCTTTAACAAAAGAAAAAGAAAATACTTTTTAAAAGCCACCTGTAATAGTTGTAGCAGGGAAATATATTTGAAATTGCACATTGATACACGTTCTGTTCTGTGCAGGCTTTCTAGGTTCAAGAAGATACTACTACCCCTGCGCAACCACTGGGAGGCTTGTGCGATACACATGCATGATGCCATCTTGGAAGTGCTTCCCTGATGCCTCTGGTGCAGAAAAAGGTGGCAAATCTGGAAGAAGGGGCGGGGTGGAAGAAGAGGAGGGAGAAGGCCAATGAGGCAGCAATCGCTTGACACGGAGGCTAACGCTGCCCCGTATTTCACAACTACTTCACCACTTTTCCTCCAGAAATTGTTTGACTCTTAGGAATGCATGAAGCTGCCTTACACTGAGGGGAAAAAAAAAAAATAGGAGAGCACCCACAGAGAGACAGAATGAGAAACCCTAAACCAGGTGTGCAGAGCCTGGGGGCCAAAGCCAGCCTGCCTGGGGGCCAAAGGGGGTAGGACCAGGGGCAGAGGGTGTGGCCATCTGAGGAACCCTAGACGGCTGGCTTTGGGTGACCGGCCAGATGGGCGATTGATAAATGTAATAAATAAATAAAAATAAATAAATTAAATATAATTCTTTGTTATGATATTTGCATACAATCTAATATTACAGATAAAATCAGTAATATCGTGCTGCTGCTTAGAAATCTTGAAAGATTATTAAAATAACAAATGAAACTAATGCATGATAATACATTGTTTGCTGCCTCATTTAACTTTCACACCATGGATTATGAGTGTCAATATGGTTATTACTAACAGATGCTAAAATCTGTATTTGTGAAATATTTGTAATAAAGGAAAAGAGTGTATGAAGACAATTCTAGAAAGTGGACAGTCAAACGTGAGATTAAAATGCTCCATGTGCAAAGCATTATATTATCCCTGAATTTTTTAAAGCAGAAATGTGACACATTGCAGCAATAATAACAAGTGAGAAAGAGCCAAGAGTTACGTACCTCTTCTCATATATATATATATATATATATATACACACATATACATATACACACACACACACTATATATATATATATATATATATATGCTGTCTCCTATATTACCCTAGCTAAGGGAAATGTGCCCAACAACCCAAAATGGTTGGGGACCCCTGGTATAGGGTTAACACGTTCATCCTTCTCCCCTGCCTTCATTCTGAAAGCCAATTCAGGGGGCAGGCAATGTTTTCATTCAGATTTGGCTTTGTGACAAAATCTTCACATCATACATCTTCCTGCTCAAATGCCACAATACCGGCTGATAGTAGAGAAAATACAAGGGTGGCAGACGGCAGACCTATTAGAATGGTCTGCCCTGGATGCTGATGGATCCTAATGGCTTCCAGAGGGCTCGTGGGGGGGGGGGCTTTCCGGTGGTATGTCTAGTGCTCCTATTGAAGCCTTGGTCACTCTGTGGGACATGGAGTTGACCCAGGCTCTTTACATGATCGTGCCCAAGTGCATGTCCGGTTTGGCCCCTTGTCAGAGCCAAATTAGCTCCTTGGTACACTGTGGATATGAGAGCAATGAAGCAAGTGGTATGATGGCTAGAACGCAAGTGGAGAAAGGTTCATGCTGAATTTGACTGAACATGAGTTGGGATCCATTATTGAGACTAGTCTGTGGCAGTGAGGTTGGCAACGGAGTTATTTTCCACCTCATTGCATCTTCACAGAGTTGTCTGACAGGTCCTGCTGAAAGAGACCTGATCCTAAAAGAGAATAGGTAACACCCTCAACAGTTTGCTGTGATAAATCTGAAAGACGCTTTGAAGATTAAATCGCCTGCATCCGGCATGACTTGGACTCCAGTATTAGTGCAGTTCCATTAACAGAGATATCCAGTTGGTCCAGTTGTACTGGATGAGTTTCTGTTGTTGAGGCCTGAGGATGCAGACAAGGTGTTTGTACCAAGCTGGGACAAGCTTAGTTGAATGCTTGACCCTTGCCTGTCTTGGCTTGTTACACCTATTAAGAAGGGATGCCTGGTTGGGTCAAGGAGGTTACAAATTCTTCCTTGAGAGAGGGAGTAGTACCAGCCTCTTGGAAAGAGAGTTATCAGGCCACTCCTCAAGAAACCGAGCCTGGCCACAGAAGTGGTGAAAATCAAGTGAGTGGTTGCCAATCAACTGCAGGCATGCCTGGATGAAGTTGATTTTCTAGATCCATTTCAATCTGGCTTTAGGCCCAGTTTTGGAACAGAAACTGCCTTGGTCACCCTGTGGGATGATCTTTGCCAAGAGAGAGACAGGGGGAGTACAACTGGCTTGATTCCCTTGGACCTCTAAGTTGGTTTTGATACCATAAATGATGATATCCCTCTGGATTGGCTGTGTGGGTTGGGAGCTGGCCTGGAAGCACTGTTTTACTATTTGCATCACCATTTCCAGAAGGTGATGCTGGGGGATTACTGCTCTGTTCTGTGGTAATTATGTCAAAGGCTTCCACAGGGCTCAATTTTATCCTCCATGCTAGCATCTACATGAAACTGCTGGAGGAGGTTGATATAGAGGAAATTGCTACAATTGAAATTAAAGAATTTCAGAGCACTGCAAGGGTAGATCTTTGCATGAAACATAGACAGAAATTTAATGGATATGGGGTCTGTGGTGTGACTTCTTAAACCAGAACTGGTTTAAGAAGAGATCTCAGCTTTTGAAAATGTTATACCAACACAACACGTCACAAACAAGTGAGAATTGTGGGTCATGACACGCCCCATGGCCTGCCATTTTGGTAGGGCAAAGACAACATTTGTTCTACTATGCACCAGTCAGGGACCAGTTGCCAGATGGGAATGAGCAGTAATGTTACACTAGGGAGTTCAGCTAGGCCACTGAGACAGGATTTGTTAGAAGGGCAGGTCATTCCAGTACAAAAGCCAGTTACACAACCATAGTTTGTTTGAAGAAAGTGAAAGCAAAATGCATGGGAAGCAAGTGGTGAATAAGAGATATTAAAACACATTTGGCTGAAAAAATAAAATATATTTCAAATTGGCAAGCTCTGAAACCACTGCAGTCAGAGAAAATTCCATGAATTAAATCTGCCCATAATAGGTATCTACTGAGGGTGTTCCTTTTTTTATAGCCTGCAAACTTTTGTGTATGTGCAAAACTGATGTTCAATATGGCAAGATATTTATGGACCTGAGGAACAAAGTGATTCTTGTCCTTTTGGAGTTACAGCCTGATGAATATCAGCTGATGATCCTCTGATCCTTATTAACAAGCCCTTTAAGAAGTCCTAGGGTAAGAATTGGTGGGGGAGGGGGGTTGGCAGTGTTCTGAAGGTCACATTTTTAAAAGTACATAGTAGCAGTATACATCCAAAATGAGAACCTAAGAGGTGAGCTCACATGTACCACTTCATAAAATCAATCCCTATTTTTTTTAAAAAAAATCATTAATGATACATGAACTACTGTGTTTCTAGTAATGTGTTGATGGAAATAAAATCTAGCTCCATTGTGTGTTTTTTAATCTACAACTCATACTTAAGTAGCTGCACTTTCTTGAAACTATGATTTATAACTCTGTCCCCTCCACAAAGAGATGTGTTCATGTACTGTTCTTTTACTCAGCTAAGCATGTATCGATAGTGACCTCAAATTATGTACTTAGAGAACAATCCTTTTATCCCGGGGAGAGCATCCCAGGGACCCTAGGATAGTGGATTTCCCCTCCCAAGGCTGTAGACACAGCTATGACTCTGTGAAGGGAAAACCGAGTGGTTTCCCCCCACTCCTCACAAGAAGCAGCAACATTCTCAGAAGAGACTGGGAACAAGGATGGAAGAACCAGGGATGCTCAAGCTCACTGAACGTCTCCATACTTTACTTCAAAGCATGGTTCAACTCATTCCTGTTCTTGTTTGTGGCCTGGTTGTTGTTGTTGTTGTTGTTGTTGTTGTTTCCTGGTTCGTTTGAATGGGAAAACATCACATTTTTCAAAATTGCACACTTTCCCCCCATTGACTAAAGCATGAAAATGCTTTTTTTTTTTTAAGTGTGCATTTTTAAAAATGCACAACTTAAAAATGCACACTTCAGAGTTCTGTATTTTTAAGTTGTGCTTTTTAAAAGTTGTGCATTTTTAAAGGTGCCCATTTTTTTAAAGCACACATTTTGCAAATGTGAACACAACTTCGGGAATTTGTGAACAGTTTTTTGGAGAACATGCACTCCCGTACCCGTTGACGTTCATGTTTGGAGTTGCAAACAGGGCATTTTCGAATGGTTTTTGAGCTGAAATGAAATTCTTGTACATCCCTCATTGGGAAGGGTTAAAAGGGTGTGTGTCAGTGGGTTGGGAGGGGAAGGAACAGAGATGATGTGGATACGCTGCACCCACAAGCTTCTCTGTCTCCCATCCCTGCCCCCAGGTGAGTGTTTGAGTTGGATGGTCTCAGAGGCCCATCTGACTCTAAAAACAATGATGGAGGAACAGGAGGATCTAGAAGCATCCACTCCTCCCACTCTGCCTGGCACTGGCCAGAAGAGGATAGGGTAGACGGAGTGCTTGGAGATCAGAGCCCTTTTTTTACAGCACATCAATCCCTCAGGATTGTGCTCTTAATGCCAGCCTTCTTTAAACTGGTGCCTTCTAATTGTTTTGGACTACAACTCCCAGAATTCCTGACCATTGCCTTCCAGGGCTGATGAAAGTTGAAGTCCAAAACACCTGGAGGGAACCTGGTTGGGGAAGGCTGGCTTGTGTCTTTGTGAGAAAGATACTGATAGCATGGTACACTTCAGTCTATCCCAGGCCTGCAGCCAAATAAAGCTCACAAGCAGTGTGTGGTGAGATCAAGCCATCTCCCAAAGCAATTACTTTATTCCCAACTCAAGGATGGAAAGCGGAATATCGGTGGTCAATATAAGAGGTTTAAAGATGTTCATAAGGCTAATCTAAAAAAATGCAATATAAACATCGAAAACTGGGAAGCTCTGTCCCATGAATGATCTAAATGGAGGTTGGCCTTTCACAAAGGTTCCTATGGACTTTGAAGAAGCCCGAGTGCAAGGTGAAAGGGAGAAACGTGCTAAGCGAAAAGCACGTCAAATGAATCCTTTACAGGACCATCTCCCATCTGGTAACCTGTGTCCTCACTGTGGGAAGCTGTGTGGATCTAGAATTGGCCTCCACAGTCACTTACGGACCCATCGCTAGAGTCTACACAATTTTCTTTAAAATTTCCTCCTTTTAAAATCTCCTTTTTGTACATTTTGATCCTGGAAGACAATCTTACTCGGTCACGAATGATCGCCTGATGATGATGATGAGGGTACTGGTAAATCTCTTTCTTGTCCTACCTGTTTGTGATGGCAAAAATGGGAGGCTTGTCAAGCACCTGGCAAGCCACAAGACATGGCGAATGAGTGGGTTCTGTTTAGCTTGGTGGGTCACAGGTTATATAGCATTCAACACTGAATACAGGGAGATTTGTAGGAATGAGGGTTGTTTGGGGGAATGCGCTCTTTGTGAATTCTGGTTTAGGGATGGGTGAAAATTTTGTTTCAGTTTGATTTTCATTAGAATTTCCCCAAATTCACAAAGTTCTCCATATTTGGGACAAAAAGAATTTGAGATTAAAAAATGTCCAATGTGGGACAAACCAAAACTGACAAGAGTCATCCAGCCAGGCCCAGGGCTTTGAGTACTTAGGTCTTAAAAGTCTGGGCTTGAATCCCTTTGTATTCAACGAAGTTAGTCCTGAATTACAGTCGTGCCACCTATATTTTCTGGCAGGCTCCTCTTCTTTAACAGCTATATCATATGCAGGTACATCATGGTCTTCTCCATGCTGGGAATAGCTGTGCCTATTGCATTTGGCCAGTGCAGATGGGTGAGAATTTCATTTCACTTCATTTTTGATAAGAAGTTAGGTACCAACATTTGGAAATTTCTTCATATTTGGGGCAGGCGGAATTTGAGATTTAAAAAATTCGAATGCAGGAAAAAGCAAAACCGATAGTTTCACCCGCCATCCCTAATCCACCCCTCCTGGACTAACATGCAGGTTGAAACTTAGTTATACACAACCTTTTGCACTTCTTGAAAGTTCTCGTACATTTCTTGATTTTTTTAAAAAAGTATCAAACTGCATTTGAAAAATGGAAAGAGAATACATTTAGAAATGTGGTTTTAAGAAAAATATATGTTTAAAAATGTGGAGTCTGAAAACAAAGTTTTTAAATATGTATTTATTTATACACAAAATTAAATACGAATTTAAATTATTATTTTTTCATGCAGAGATGGGATGTAATGGACTTGGGATGTGATGGAATGAAAATGGACCAGAAATAAACTGATACATGCATCTGCAGTAGGAACCCACCTTTATAGTGCAATCCTATACATTTCTAGCCCCATTGAGTTCAATGGGACTTACTTCCAGATATGTAAGTATAGGATTACAGCTCTGAAGCGCAATCCCGTACATGTCTACTGAGAAGTATATGCTGTTGAGTTAAATTTGATTTAGTCTCAGGTAAATGCATATAGGATTGCAGCCTTAGGGTACAATCCAATGGGTTGTGCCCTCAATGCTCGTAAGCCTCCGAACTCAAAGGCTTACGAGCATCCTCTGCAGAGTGGGGAAGCAGTGAGGGTGATCAACACCTCCCAGCTCCTCCCACTCTGCAATTCAGTGAGATGGCCGATTTCGGCCATCTAGTTGTGGCGCTTTGGACAGGGAGGGAAGGAGGCTGGAGCAACATCAGGATAGCTCGTATCCTGGCGGCCCCAGTCTCCTCCCCTTTTCGCCTCCTGGAAATCCCTTTTACCCTTCTCCAAGGTTGCTTTTCTGCCATCAGAGAGGTAGCCGGTGTGGTTCTTTCCATGCTGGCTGTGAAGGAGGGGAGGGGGATTGGAGTGCAGATTCCTAGCTCTAAGGTCGGAGCTATGTTTCCAACCTTGGAGCTAGGAATCCAAAGTATCCTTTGGCCCTCTAGACACTGTCTAGGGGCCCATAGGTTCACTCTTTTAGTGTAGCATTGTTCTATAATATTTGGGGATAATATAATTAGGGCAGCACTGAATGTTCATCCATTTTGGACGTTGCCCTCCCCACAAAAAAACAAAACACCTCTTGTTTTCGGGGGGGGGGCGGGTCAGAAAAATGCTGCCATCTCACATCTTCTGCGCTGCCAGCATGATCCTGGCAGTGCATTGGATTTGTGGTGGTTCTTCCATGTCAGATTCTCTCTCCCACCCTGTTATTGCCCTGTTAATATCCCATTTTCCAGATTTCTAACAGCCTAAAAAAAAACCCTGAGAGAGAAGCAGAAGCCCTACAATATCTTATTTAACCAAGGCAAAAGATAAGAATTCCTCTTTGAACTGACTACAGTGACCAAATTAAGTTAGCAAAATTAATTTTACAGCAATATAGCCTATATGTAGAAGTATTCAATTATTTTTCCTGTTCCTTTCTCCTAATGAGAAAAAAAGAAAAACAAGATTGTGCTGGTAGTACTAACTAAAGAGAATCTACAAGTGAATGTTATTATTCGTTACATGACATACAACAGCAGGAAACATAAATCATACACACGCGCAGAAGGGTTGCATGGTTATTAGCACCCAAAACAATAACTAATAAGGGCGAAGCATAGTTCTCCGAGAGAATGGCACTCAGGTGTACAGCTTCCTTTATCTTCATTATCACACAATTCGACCAGATATTGATGTAGGAGGATGGTTCTCCTGCTGTGGTAGAAGTGGCAAGCCATAGATGGAAACATTACTGTCAGAGAAAATTAGCAAGGCAAATACAGTAAGAAGAATCCCGAGAGAATTAGCAACCATTACCGCAGCTAGCACAAAGAGGGGTGTTGTTGTTGTTTTTAAGTTAACAAAGCTACAACACAAACAAGGACCCCACAGCAAAAGAACATTTTGTGCCCTTCCCCCCAAAAAGCCAACTAAAATAACACAGTTTTTACCTACGGCACAGTCAGAATACAGTGGGTCGGGCTGGTGAAGTGGAAAGTATAACCTCAATTGTGTCAGAGTCTATGGTTGTTCATAACTGAAGAATTTCTCACGCAGCCTCCTATTTTATTTATTTGTTTTATTCTATTATTCAATTTATATCCTGCCTTTCTGCCAAAAATGGTGCTCATGGCGGCTAACGATTATAAAATACAGATAATACAAAATTAAAATATAACATATAAATAAGTCAATTAAAAACACAACAAGAAAAGAAATAGACAGCTTCCAACCAGTTAAACCCCCTTCAGCAGAAAACCAGCTTACATGTCAAAGGCCTACCTGAATAAAAACACCTTTGCCTGCCTAAAATCTGTTGCACATAATTAATCTTCCAGTTTGTCACACCATGCTGCTTTCCCATTGCACAAGGTGCCTTTCAAATTCACACCACTTCCTTCCTGGTGCCCAGTGGGCCAGTTCAGAAATGTTTGTTCATATGAGACTTATTCACAAACAGTCAGTTGGTTGTTGTTGCTGTGGTGAAGCTGATCTTCCAAAAAGGGGTAGCAGCGGAGCGGAGGACGTTTTGGCCCACACAGTTGACACTGAAGCAATCGCATGGCCACAGGAACCAGCCCTTGCTCACTGGCTCATCTGGCGCTACCTACCGGTACCTTAAGTCAAAATGAATAGGGTGAGAGACTGTAATGATGAGCCTGACTGTTGCCAGCCCAATCCTATTGGTCAGTTTTAAAACACAGATTTCGGTTCTTATTTGTGACGTTAGGTTTTGTTATGCCATCAAGAGCTACCACCCTAATCATCTGCTTCTGACAGTGTAGGTTCATAACAATGCTAATGGCTAGAGTTTGTAGTCTTGGTGCACATTATTTGGAGTTGTCCATTCCTTGCTGTCTCAGAAATTCCCAATTTAATTTTCTAACATCATTCTGGGTTACATTGCAACATCATGGACATATACTTAAAAAAAGAAGGGGGGAAAAGAAGGCTTTACCAGGACATTGCTGGTGGCTAAGCCTGTACCATGATTCTGGAAATCCATCTACCCACCACCACCACCACCACCACCACCAATTCTGTGGAACAATGGGGTAAAGAATATATCTAGCCAAGAAGAGAATCACTTATAATAGAAGAACACTCTGGAGAGCTTTAATTCAATTTGGCAACCATTTCTAGAATAATTTATATATTAGGCCAGTGTCTAGCTGTTGATGGATTCATCATCCATATGTAGGGTTTAATTTAAAAAAAATTAAGGCATAATGATGCAAAAGTGGTAGAGTAGGATGGGATTTAATGGAAAGAGAATGCATTTGGTGGTGAGATGGTGGCTGCTAGCTGGTGCCTACTGAGAGGAGCACCATACTAGGTCAGCGAATTCCACCATACCAAGTGAGTGAGCTTCAACTAAAGGTGTGCACCAACCCCACAGCTTCAACTCATAGTTGAATTTGGTGCTTCAGAAAATGGCCCAATTCAGCCAATTACAAGGTGGACTTGTCAGTCACTCAACTGCACTCCTTCCTTCCCCACTCCTCCCACTCATAATCAGCATTTCGAAAAATGAAAGCAAAAGAAGCTATTTGCAGGAGACAAAGTCTATGCATCTCTGAAACATTAGTTACTCTGGAGTGGCGTTGGTTCTCTCTTGGCTTTGGAGGGAAACCCGCTTCAGCTCGGGAAGCAACAGAACCAGACTGAAGTGGCCCGAGTCTGCTCAGGCTTCGTTCAAAGCCAATGCACAGCCCTGGTCACCTCACCACAGTAAGTTTCGTCTCACTTTGTTGCAGCTTCAAATCATAGGGGGATTTGCCCCCAAAGACTGAGCACAATGTACAACCCTATGTGGAGTGGAAGCAGTGGACAATGCAGCATTACGGTATAGTAATGATGGCAGTGATTGTGTGAGCTGCTGTGACAGTTCAAAATGTCCCATTGCTCAGAGAACTCAGCAGTTTAAAGTAGAGCTTCAGGGAGGGAAGGGACATTTGTCATTTTGGCTAGGATTAAAACCTCACATTGGAGCATTTGGGGCATAATCCAATGGGGCGCTTATTCTCGCCTATTCTCTTATGCCCTGCCAGAGGTGCAATGGCACCTCTGTGGCAACCCAAAACTAGCAGAAACACTTGTTTCTGAAAGGAGGCAGGTCAGCAGAGCTCACATAAGGAGGCTCTGCTGACTGGCCTCCTTCCAGAAATGAGCATTTCCACTCATTTGGATCTTCCCCTAGGAAGCACTAAATCTCTCCCTTGCATAAGCGGTGGTTCCCGCTTGCGCAATGGAATCGACGGGACCCACCATTTGCAGAAGGGAATCGAAGGAGTGTAAAGGAATTGGTGGGGGTGTAAGGGCCCCATTGTATTCTGTCCACTGGTTTTTATTGTTGGCCACCTTGAGCACCATTTGGGGGGGGGGGCAGAAAGGCAGGATATAAATTAAATAAACTAATATATGTTTTGCCTTATATTAGCTATATCAAACAATCATATTGTAGTATATATAGTGAAAGATAGAAAGACACACATACATGCATATTTATTTACACACACATCTATCTATCTATCTATCTATCTATCTATACACATCAGCACAAACAAGTGTGTCAGCTCAGCTTGGATAAGAGGAGGGGAAAAAACCCTTCAGCAATTTACAAACCTCTCTAACAGCATGGGAGCTAAGCCCTTTTGAAGCATCACATGCAACCAACTTAAAACTCCAAAGCTGAGGGGTAATGAAGGTTAAATCAACTTTGTGCTGGGATTACGTCGCCGTCCATGTCTTTCCTTGGTCAGGACTAATGTATTAGAAGATTACCTCTGTTAAAAACAACTCTCTATCCTACTTGGAAGCCTTTCCTTCCAAGGAATAAAGCGCTTATGTTAGTCCTTAAAAAGCTGGTTAATCAAAAAGAGGTCCAGGTTAATTTCCCTTCCATTCCTTTCACAGCTGGAGATTCTAATTGCAGTTGCTCTTAGCTGATGTATCCGTTTCATTCTGAAACAATAGCACGGCGTACTGGGTCTTCATAAGTCATTTCTGGAGGTCAAACTGTTGTGTGCAATATATATTTAAACAAAAAACAGTTCCATTCAGATTTGTGACATAGGTCAGGTGGAATGGATATTTCTGTAGTTGCTTGCTTTTAAAGTGACAGCCTTGATATGGTATTTACACAGCATGGGAGCAAATTGGGTCACTCCAGTCTAGCAGATATTACAATTGACTCCGGTTCAAAGCTCAGCATGTGCTTTAAGGCCGCACTTGGAGCTCCTGACCAGGAAGCATCACAGCTCCACGTGGAGTGGTTCCTGAGCTCCCAGTGAATGGGAAAGAGCTTGCTCACCAAAGATTGTGTGTGCATGAAGGAAATGATTTATAGTCATTCAGGGCTGTGTTAATTGTGAAGAGTTAACCCAGCCTTCCCCAGCTTGGTACCCTTCAGATCTTTTGGACTTCAGCTCCCAGCATGGCCAGTGGTCAGGAATTCTGGGAGTTGTAGTTCAAAATATCTGGGAGGGACTAGGTTAGGGATAGCTGGGGTAACCCATGGGACGTGTGTGTGTATTTGTGTAATTAACTATGAGTATACCAGGCACTGGACTTCAGCAGATAGCCAAAAATGCTTATTGCCCTCCTGCCACATTAAGGCTGCAAAGTATACATGCTTATCTTGGTGTAAGCCCCACTGAACTCAGTGGGGTATACTTCTGAGTAGACATATATATATATAGGTTTGCACTGTGACGGTTATCTTTATTCTCACTGTCAAGTTTTTTTGGGAGCTGCCCAAGAAATTCATGTTCATAGATTCATAGATCATAGAGCTTGAAGGGGCCTACAAGGCCATCGAGTCCAACCCCCTGCTCAATGCAGGGAACTAGAGGAGGGGTCCCCCATCCAAGTAATAACCAGGCCTGACCCTGCTTAGCTTTCCACAGCAGACAAGCTGAGCCAGCATGAGCCACAGGTTTTTGTGCTGAAAAGTCCTGGTTTGTCAAACTTGGCTAGCATTTCTTTCTTTCTATCTCTTTTGCAGCACATAACCAGTTGAAGGAGGTGAATTTTATCTGCTGAAGTATCACATGATTTAGCTCTTGATCTATGTATATTCCAGTTCATTCAAAGAGGGCAGAAAACTAGTGATCATCACAGCAACTCATTCTGTAATGCAGAATCCATGGAATTCTAAGAATCTAATGTGCCATTGTTTTTAAAAGATCACAATTCTAGCCCTCAGGATTCTGGGGCAAAACCTGAAGATATTTCTGGTATTGACATTCCAGTAATCAGGAAATATTGATAATTTACACAAGTTTTCCCTCTTCACCCTGACCCCGTCAATCTGCCTCTATCTACCTATCAGCTGGAAATAACAAATATACCTGCAGTCTGCATCTTGCAATATGAATATGACATATTGTTTTTGTGGGAAAGCATCCTGGATAACTGGTGGGTTTAAACATCTTATATCTGTCATTAGTAGTTCTGTTTATGCTGTTATAATACAGTCCTTCTGTAAGCCTCCTTAGATATTTTAATGGGAAAAGGGATAAATATATTTTAAATAAATAAGCAATGTTTTCAGTTCATACATAAGAACAGAAAAATTCTAAATGGTTCCCTTCCCAACTCTGTATTTCAGATAATAACATGCATGTTTCATGGTGGGGAACATGATGCAGTTTTAAATCAGTTTCAGATACTAGCATGTATCCATGTCACCCAATATGGATACATGATGATGATGATGATGATGATGATGATGATGATGATGATGATGATGATTCAAATGGTGCAGCTTTAAGAGATTATAAAACACATCCATGTCTCCAAATAGACTTGATAGGAGTGCACAAATCACAGCTTGTGGACTGCAGGCGCCCACCCAAGGTATTATTTGCAGTCCATATGACCCCCACGCTGCCACCGTTGAAATTACTATGTAATTTGGTGCCACCACCGAAGCTGCTGTATGAATCGGTACTTAGAGGGCCCGCTTCCCGGAGGACGTTCTAGGAACCAGCACTCAGAGGGGCTGCTTCCCAGAGGGCACTCTAGGAATCAGCACGCAGAGGGTTAGCGGCCCAGAGGATGCTCTAGCAACCAGCACTCCGAGAGCCGGTTTCCTAGAGGACACTGCAGAAACTAGCAGTCAGGTGGTCTGTTTCCAGGTTTTGCAGGAAAGGAGGGGAATGTATGTGTAAGTGTGTATGTATGGAGGGGGAGGGAAAAACAGTGAATGTGTGTGTGCTCATAAGAATGCACATGTGCGGGCCCCTAGGCCCTCAACCAACAAAGCATGTGGCCTTCAGGGCCAAAAAGGTTGTGCACCCCTGCTTTATGTTATGTTACTGTTTATTTCTCTGCCGCCTTTCAGCCAAAGATGCTCACAAAAGTATGTAAATACAACATTCACACAATACAATAAAATACAAGTTATAAGCAGCAATATCAAAATGACTGTTTCAAATTAAAAAAAAATCTAAAGCCTGAACACACCCTTCCTCATGTCCGAAAGCAAAGCAAATAAGCAAAAATGCTAAAGGAGAGCAGGAGTAACCCCCAGCTCCTTATAAGTTTTTCCTGACAGGGCGGGGATAGAGCAGAGCAGATAATATCGCTCACCTTTGATGGTAACAGCAGGCCCTCCCACGCTGCAGCTCCAGGCCAAAGGCCACCAAGCCAGTAGGTGAGCCAGATGGAATAGGAACACAGGAAGCTGCCGTATACGGAGTCAGACCGTGGGTCCATCTGGCCCCAGTATTGTTGACACTGACTGGCAGCCGCTCTCTAGAGTTCCAGGCAGGAGTTTTCCAGCTCTACCTGGAGATGCTGGGGATTGAACCTGGGACCTTCTGCATGCAAAGCAGGGGCTCTACCACTAAGCACATTCACAAATCTTTGTAAACCACCCATTTCTATAGCTATTGGGCAGTATAGAAATGCAATCAATGAAATGAATAAATGAAATGAAATGAATAGCTCACCTTTGATGGTAACAGCAGTCTGTCCCCTAGAGCGGTGCCCTTTTATACCGTTAATGCTACAACCCTATGCACACTTTCCTGGGAGTGAGCTCCACTGAGCACAGTGGGTCTTATTCCTGAGTAAACATGCACGGGATTGCTCTGTTGGAGGTGCACTCCAAATGTGAAAGAAACTGCAGCTTTACGGCAGTAGGTAGCTGCGTGAGGGCTTGTGAATCCAATTGCCACTTTAAAATTGCTTTCAAAACATGTATATGAAGTGATGATCGTGGAGGTTCAAACTGCATGCAAACTATTGAAATCCAAACTATTTATATCATGGATATCTCGAGGTCAAACTAGACAAGGCATCATCTGCACAATCAGCAAGTGCATAAATCACTTTTGACAACTAAATTGCAGACACAGGAGCCCTGATCCAGAGTGAGACCCTCTCATAGGGGCAGGAGAGCTTTAATGTTTTGTGAGGGTGGAAAGCAGGGTTTTGTGATGCTTTGCCCCCACTGCAGTCCTGATCTGGATCAGGCCCCCCACACTTACTATTTGCATTAGAAAAAGAGCTCCCATTGACTCCAATAGGAGCTTTCCTCCCCACAATGCAAATTGCAGGCAATGCATGGGAGAACTGATCTGGATCAGAAGTGCAGCAAGTTACGGTCCAAAATATCTGGAGGACACTAGGTTGGGGAAAGCTGCTCTGAGGGTCTGGGATCTTATGGAAAGCCCCACACAGTGGTGCAGCTGGGGCTGGTCCTTCAGACATAGTCCAGGGGCCCGGAGCCCAGGGGAACATATGACCACCCAGAGAGCAGCAGGTGATGAGGGCAGCAGAAGCAAACACCATTTTATTCCTCTAGTCATGATGATGCTATGATTTAAGCGAGTTTAAAATGCACAATTGCACATGCCCAGAGTATTTCCTTTTTAATCGAGCTTGGCAAGAAGTTTTATTGCTGTTATTCTTCTAACATATCTGGAGCATAGAAGCTGATGTAAAGCATATGGAGTGGTGGTCGGGGGCGAAGGGAAATGTTAGTTGTGTGCTTCACAACAGAAGTAATACACATGGCTGTCTAAAGCCCCCCCCCCCATAAAACCATTAAGTCCAGGGTCTAAAATGACCCAGCTGCACCACTGGCCCCATAATGTCATTACCCTGGACTGCAATCCTATACCCACTTACTTCTGAATAGACATGTTTAGTATTATATCGTTAGTGATTGTACGTTAGAAAATGAAAATGCACTTTGCTTCTAACAGGAAAGGAGGAGAAAGGCCAATGTATTGGTTTGGTTGTAAAAGCCTCCTATACAAACAGCCTCGAGCCTCCCAGACGAGCTGCCTTTTCCACTGGCGATGTATTGTTCATGAGATACCACAGAGATGAGTGCATAGAGCTCATCGCAGTATCCAGTAAATGGAACCAATTTAAAAAGGGTTGATTGCCAAGCAAGCAGATGGAAAGCCATCAGATCTCTTTCTGCTCGACAGGTGTCTGAGCCTTTTTTAAAAATTAAAATATGAAACGTGTTGGCAAGAAAGGAAGACCATTCCAGTTATTCTGAGAATGCAGCACTTGCATGGAATCACGCTGGTGGCCCTTCATTTCCAGGAGGATTCACCATGCAGTTTTGCATGGGATGGTTAGGGACACTGTGTGGGCTTGGCCCGTTTCTGACTGAGTACAGACTTGCTGCCCCACAATGTGCATTAGCTTTCTAGCTAGACTGGACACAGGTTTGCATTCCTTCATAGGGTTGCCAGAACTTAACCTTGAAGGATGCTTCTCCTGAGTTTTTAAGAACTGCACAGATGGGAGGAGTTCCTGTCTCGACACCATTGCGCACTATAGTGTTTGCTGATCTTATCCTTGCTGTGTAGATATTAAAGACCCAGGAGGTATCTTTGAGTGGGGAGATAGCATCCCTGTTTCCTCCTGAGCTAGCATTCTGATGAGATATGCTCCCAAGGACAAAATATTCTCAAGTAGGCCTTCTGAAATGACAATGAATTCACACAACAACTGTCCAGAAAGAATCAGTAAGAAAAGAGAAAGGTTCTGAGTCATTGCCTTGAATGAAGAACAATACGCTACACTCTCAACACACATTAGGCACTGTAAACCATTCAGAGTGTTTCTCGAATCACAGGCTTTGTAGCAACTCCTCAGGCTGGCCAGTGTGGCGTAGTGGTTAGAGTGTTGGACTGGGACTCAGGAGATCCAGGTTCTAGTCCCTGCTCAGCCATGAAACTCACTGGGTGACTTTGGGCCAGTCACTGACTCTCAGCCTAACCTACCTCACAGGGTTGTTGTGAGGATAAAATGGAGAGGAGAAAGAGTATTATGTAAGCCGCCTTGAGTTCCTTGCAGGAAAAAAGGCGGGGTATAAATGTAATAAATAAAATAAATAAAATAAGACCAACGCTTGGTCATCCCCTCAGATATTTGAATAGCCCATATCAAAATCAGTTTATGAGCCAGAGAGCTGCATAAGCTAACTTATCTTACCTTAGTTTACGCAAATAACATATTGTGTTATATCCTCTCTACCTGTCCATTCCTTCTCTCCTCTTTCCGGCCTTCTCCTCTTTCCCTCCTCCTTAGACCACATCCTCTTTCAGAAAACCCTGTTTTGCATGGCCTGTGCCAGGATACTGCCTCCTTTCTATGTAGCTCTTTCTTCTGCCCCTCTTTCCCTAGACCAGGTGCAGAATCTGGGTCTCCAGAGTTCCCCTTCCCCTAGCCCCACCCTCTTTCCCTGACCACCAGTTGAGTCATGGCTTTTGTGCAGTTTCCCCCATGCCCCATTCTGTAAGGCTGAAATACTTCTCTTAAGGTTTTATTACGGGCAGTAAGAGCTTTAAGCTGAATATTTTTTTGTAATTTTGTCCCCAGCCCTTTTGCCCCACCCTTTTGGCATTCACCCCCACCCACCACATACCATTGGTATGTGCCCCCCCAAGAGCTTCTCTGAAATGGAATTCAGCCCTTGATCTGAAAGGTTCTGTATCCCTGGCCTAAATCCTTCATTCTGCCATGTCCCTTCCAAGATCGGAGCCGCTAAGCAAATGGCAAGCAGAGGCATATTATGATCAGAGCCATTCAGCCACGAACTGCCAGTATTCTACCTGCCTGCCTTTTCTCCTCTTGTGACAAAAATAAAGAGGGTAAATCCCAAATACATATAGAAAAAGAGGTAAATCTCAAATACAAGGGAAAAAATATAGAAATCCTTCAGTGCATTGCACTATATATGACAATATTCTTGAACCATCCTCACGTGATAATTCCAAATCATTAAGGAAGGGGTTATTCATTACATGTAAGAAGAGCAAATAAATTGATTGTCTTTAAGGCAACCAATTAATGAAAGAAACTGAATTAGTCACGGCGCCAGTAGGCACCATGACACGCAACCTGAGGTTCAGGCAAGAAAAGTTTACACCAGACATTTCGAATAGTAAGAGAAAACATAATTCCCAAGAGAGATAACGTCATCACTGAGGAAACTTAAAAACAGTTTAGGTTAAGACATTAATGGGGATATCTCAGATGCTTTTGGTCACGTGGGTGGTGAGAGGGCAGACGATGTGACTCGAATTGTTCTTTCTGTCCTTAGAAGCTTTGATTTATTTGCTTTATTTCTGCCATGAAACTGGAACATAGGAAGATGCCTTATACTGAGTAAGACCATTTATCCATCTAGCCCAGTATTGCCGACACTGAATGGCAGCAGCTCTTCCAGGTTTCAGGCAGGAGGATTTCTCTCCTAGCCCTACCAGGAGATTCTGGGGGTTGAACCTAGGACCTTCTGCATGCAAAGCATGTGCTCTACCACTGAGTTATGGCCCTTCTTCAAATTAACTGCTCCATGGTAAGTCTCTTTCACCCAGGTTCTTCTGGTCGAACTCTATTCAAGCTGCTGCTCCCCAGCTTACATCATCTAGTCATTTCTACTTAATATGTCATTTGCTGCCAGAGAAATCTGTTTCTTCCTGCATCTCCACCCACTCCTTCCCTTCCTCAACCTTACAGTAAAATTTTAATGCTGAATTTGTAAGCACTATGTTTTGCAACTCTATAAATCTGAGGATGATAGTGATGATTAAAAGTTTTATGAAAATGCTGAGTCAATTTTACAATGTTTTTAGCTTGGTGCTATATACATGACTGAAATATTTGGCCATAAAATTAAGGATAGAAACCTGAAATACAATCACAGTTTGTTCCTTTCAGAGAACAGCATATGATCTCGGATTTTGCTACAGACTTTAATTTAAGAACATCTTGGTCAATGTTGATCATTGCTCTGAAAACTGAAAAATACAAGTGCCCCCTACTTAAATAACTATAGCGGGGAGCCACCATTGTGGTAAAAAGAAACAAACAAATGGTGATAGTACATCACGTATCCCTAGACGTTATGGGAGAAAGAGGAGGAGGAAGCACACAGTTGCTGCATTAAACAGCACCCCCACCTCTGCTGTGAAGTTTAGTGCACCACCTTAAGTCTGGTGTAATCGTGTAAATATTTCCTGCTGCAGTCTCTAGATCTCATTTTATTTATTTATTTATTTATTGATTGATTGATTATATTTATACGCCGCCTTTTTTTCCTGAAAGGAACCCAAGGCGTCTTACATAATCCTCCTCCTCCTCTCCATTTTATCCTCACAACAACCCTGTGAGGTAGGTAAGGATTAGGAATTAATCCAATTCGGAAAGGGCACATGCACTTGCAAGCAGGATTCTGTGCATGTGGATCCCTAGCTGGATAATACGTAATGATATTTAGCATTTTTATAGCAATTGTCAAGTGACTGAAGCACTTCACCTACATTATCTACTTCTAATTCTTCCAACAACCCTGTAAGGTAACCATTATCCCCCACATAACAAATAGGTTAACTGAGAGGGAGAGAGAGAGAGAGAGAGAGAGAGAGGTTTACCTAAGGCCATTTAGTGGGTTTATGGGAAAGGCAAAATTCAAACCAGGGACCACCTGATTTGTACTTTAGCCTCTTAGCCTCTACACTGCCTTATACACAAAAACAAGCATTGTGTGCAAAGTCCCGAGCTTCATCCAGCAGCATGCACACATAGCCCCAGTCAGATCATCAGCAACAGGAAACAGGAGAAGAATGGGCTAGATTTATTCTTCCAATACACAAAAATACACAATAGGCATTATCACCAAGTATCTTTATTTGGGCAGGGTGGGGCTGAGTTGCACTCAGGGCCGGATTAAGAGCATTATGGGCCTGGTGCTGAGGAGGGCGCGCGGCTGAAGAGGGCGCAGAAACGCTGCGCTCCTCTTCGCTGCCACTGCGCCGCCCCCGCCAGGCCTCTGCCTCCGCTGCGCCGCCCCCGCCAGGCCTCCGCCTCCCCACCCTCCCTCCCTCCCTCCCGCCGCCGCCGCCGCACCCTCCCGTCCCGCTCGCCGCTGCGCCTTCTCCCGCCCTCCCGCTCGCTGCCGCTGCGCCTCCCGCCGCCACCGCCATCACCACCACCCCCAAACCCCCCCCGCCACCTACCTTCTCCGCATCATGTCGCTTCCGGAGAACCGCCCGCGTTGTTTTGGCGGGAGGAACCAGGGCAACAGGGCTTAAACAGCCCTGTTGCCATGGTTTCCCCGGCAAAAAACAGCACGGGGGGCCCGTCGCGTCACTTCTTCCTCCTCCTCGGTGGTGGCAGCGGCGGCAGCAGCAGCAGCAGCAGCAGCCGCCAGGGCGGGGAGAAGGTAGGTTGGTGGTGGCAGTGCAGGGGTTTCTTTTTTTTGCAGAGCAGGGCTGCTTTGGAGAGGGGGGGCCGCTAAATATTATTTCGCCTGGGGCGCCAAACTGCCCTGCACCGGTCCTGATTGTGGGCCTATTCTGGGGTAGGGGCCTGGAGCTGCAGCTCCAATAGCCCCTATCTTAATCCGGCCCTGGTTGCACTCCCACTGAAGGATCGGATCTATAGCTTGGGACTACTCCTTGATCCTATGCAGGTCCCTGGAGCTTCAGGTGGCGGCAATGCCTTGGTCACACCATGTAGACTATTGCAGTACACTGTACATGAGGTTTACCCCTGAAAAGTGTCCAGTCCAGGAGCTTTAATTGGTGCAAAATGTGGCAGCTAGGCTGCTAACAGGTACACGGTATCAGGAGAAACAAAAAGGTCTTAACAGTTTGTTTGTTTGTTTGTTTGTTTAAAAGAAAAAGTGGTAGGTGTTCTGTTAATATGGTCCCAGTACTGGTGCATGGTATCAGGACACTATTATAACTGTCTTGAAAGACTTGCACTGGTTGCCAGTTGCTTTCTGGGCAATTCAAGGAGTTGGTTTTAACCTTTAAAGCCCTTAACAGCTTAGAGCCTGGCTATCTAAGGGACCCCCTGTTTTGTTACTAACCTGCCCAGTTGCTAAGATCTGCAGGAGAGGCCCTGTTGAGGGTGCCATTACCACAGAGCCCCCCTCCTTCAGCATCTTTATCCCTACCTTTTGGGCCCAACTGGGCCCCCAAGGCAGCTTATCTTGCCACGGTTACATGCATTCACATACTCAGCTCCTGTATGCACATACTATTGGACTGAGGCCCAAGTCTTTTCCCAGAATCAGCATATCTGCTGTACTCTGCTTATGTTTTAGTATTAAGCAGTTCCCGCTTCCTATGGGCTGTTGGCTTGTTTTAGGTTGATGCAAAGTGACTGGAACCATAGCTATTTTAAACTAACATTATCACAACATATTATGGGAACTGCAAAACGCTGAAAACAACTGGCCAGTAACAACACGTTGATGAATAGTTATTGACAGCTCTTACGGAGGCATGCATTAATAAAAACTGTCAGGCCATTTCTGCAACATTTGGAAAGAATGAAAAAAAGAAGCCTGCATATGTACAATACTAATAATATGTGCATAGGTCTGGGGGAAAATATGGATCGTTAAATTTGCAAGCACAATAACACCCTTCACAGATGCCCTCTAGGGAGAGAGAGATGTACTTTGAAAGGAATGTAAACATTTTGAAAATATTTTTCCCCCTAGCAATGCTCCCCATGTATTGAGTTGCTTGCTGAAATTGCAATCACAGGTTTTTGGAACAAAATGGCCACACAATTCAGTGCGCAGTTGTGTGCTGAAGTCCATTGAAGTGTTTGTCGATAGGAAGAGGTGTGCATATTTTGTGATTCTGCGGGAGCACAGAATATAGCATTGGCAAAATTCACCTTCCAGAGAAGTTTTTTTTCCTCCTCCTTTCTTTCAAAAAGCATGTTCCTACTTCTATAATTTATTTATCCATTTTGTTTGAATTCAGAAAAAAGTGTGTCTTGGGTATCAGAACTTCGGGAGACACTAGCATATCCGGATGCTGCCTCTGGAACAGCACCATGTGTTTTGCCCTCATTTTAGTGCGCAGAAAATGTGATTACACAGTTTACCATTCAGTTCAAATGTGTGATGATGACGACAGTGATTTCCCATCTTTCTTCCTCAATAGGACTCAAGGCAAATACATGGGTTCTCAGGTGGTCTTCCATACAGGCCCTGACCAGACCCAGACCTGCTTAGCTTCAGCAAAGTGGCTGCATCATGTGCCTTTGGACCATGTAATGCATGTGATATGTACATATCTTTAAAAAAAAACAAAAAAAACACCTGCAGGTGTTAGTTCTGCTTTCTTTTCTGGAGGCCTTTCTTTTTTCCTCTTAATGCAGCCCTTGGAGGTGATGCGGTCCAGTGTGCAGTTCCTTGGGATATATGGATTTTGTTAAATCCGTTCCATCTGTGTTTTGTGGATTGTCAGGCGTCTTTCGTTCTGTTATCCACTCAGTGACAGAATCAGTTTTTTTAAAACCAGAATTTCATTCTACTTGCATTAATTCGCGTTAATGCTAATGCACATTAGTGCCAGCCCCCTCCCCCAGTGAAAAACTGTTCCACAATTCTGAGGAATCTGCATGACTTTTTTAAAAAAGTCATGCAGATTCCTTAGAATTGTGGAACAGAGCATGAGGGTGGACTGCAAGCGGAGCAAGTAAGCTCACCCCGTCATTAACCATGCCCAAGGACCATCACGGTAGAGGTAATATTAAAATACCTAAAATTGCTAGGCCCTCTGGAGAAATTAGAAGTAAAACAGGCCTTGTCCAGTCCACAGGCTTACATTCAAAAAGGGGGTTCAAACTCTGCCATCCCAAATAACATGAGGTCCATTCCTGATTATTCTCCCATTGACGCCTAGTGAATTGAACCTAAGAGCAATAGAATTGGGAAATAAAGATAATTACGAAAAGTAAAAATCTGTCAGTCTCCTTGAACCCAGCTGGAGTTTTGACTTTGTGTGCCTTTCCTTATAAGAGTCTGATGAGCCTGAATCTTCATAATTTCACATGATTGACCAATTTCAGCCCCTCCCCAATCTAAAATGCCTAATCATCTTGCCTAGAAAGTGAGTCTTTCGCACAAAACCAGTATAAATATTTCATATGAGAGTAAGTGAATACACTGTACAGTAATACCTTGGATTGCAAGTAACTTGGTCTGAGAGCGTTTTGCAAGACAAGCAAAAAAATTTTTTTTAAATTGACTTGATAAATGAGCAAGGTCTTGCAAGACAATTATAGGGATGTAACCGCTCGCCTCGAGCGGGCGTAGCGGGCCGAAATCGGCCCCGCTCACGCCTGCCATAGACTCGCTTTGATATAAGAGTGTTTTGGATTACAAGCATGTTTCCGGAACAAATTATGCTCTCAATCCAAGGTATTACTGTATTTATAAAGCATGGACAGCTTCAATAGGCTTGGTTGTTTTGTTTTTTAAAAATGGGTGTTAGCAGCTGATGGTGATTGAATAATTAGAAAATTATACCCACGGTATGGGCTCCATCCATAAAAGGATGGGTGGTTTAAAGGTATGGTTCAAGTTAACTTCATTCTCTAAGGGTGCAATCCTATGCATGTTGAGACAGAAAAAAGGCCTACGCTATGCTGGCTGGGACAGGCTGGGAGCTGTAGGCCTTTTTCCTGTCTCAACATGCATGAGATTGTGCCTTAAGTTCAACTTCCCCAGCCTGGTGCCTTCAGATGTGTTGAACTACAACTCTCATAATTCCCAGTCAGCATGGCCATTATGGGAATTGGATTCCAACACATCTAGGGAGTGCCACATTGGGGAAGGCTGCTCTACGTAGTCCAGGTCCTCCTCCTGTTCTCTCCTCACAAGGAGAGTTCAGATCCACTCTGGATTTAAGTCTGAACTTTTAAGGAGCTATCCATGGTGCTGCACCCTATCCCCAAAGTAGGTTTGGCACCATGGGGGAGTACTTAACAGTCTAACACTGTAAAGCACAACAAACTAGCTCTTTGCTGGTTTTGGGAAGCTGCCTTATACCTGGAAAGAATATTTGTCCAACTAACCCAGTATCGTTTACTCTGACTGCCAGTGACCACGACAACCACCCCCACCACCCCACCACCAGGTTTTCAGGGAGAGGTCTTTCCCCTTGCCTGCTACCTAATCCTTTAAAAACAAAACAAACAAACAAAAATGGAGGTGGTTGGGATTGAACCTGGGACTTCCTGCATGCAAGGCATGTGCTCTGCCACTGGGCTATGGACTCTCTCTTGCTTTTAGACATGCAGCAATATGACCAGAGAGTACAGTACAGATAAGGAGAGAAGGGAAGATGAAGAGAAGTTAAGTTATCAGTGTGGCTGGATCAAGCAAGAGTGGTGCAAACCTTCAAGAGGGGAATTCTCCGTAGTATGCAGCTACCTTCAGCAAGCCCTAGGTGCGTGCAATGTTGAAGCTTAGATTTGTTTTTCTTTGATTTGATATAAGAAGAAACAGCAGCTGTATGTTGCATTTTCTCTATCCAATAGTTTTAAGCCAAAAGCGGGGGGGGGGGGGCTGACTTAAGTTTTGCATGGTCTACTTCTTTTTATTATTCAAATCCCTGTGGTCCACTAATGTTTTCAATTAACAAAACAAGATAGCAGTCTTGGGATTTCTTAACAGTGAAACCATGACTCATCTATGTTAAATGATCCTGAGCTCTTCTCATATAGGCTTTCCCAATCTTGGGTTACCAGATATTGTTGAACTACAACTGCCATCATCCCTGACAATTGACATGCTGTCTGGGGATTTGCAGCCCAACAACATCTGGGGACCCAAGGATGGGAAAGGCTGGTCAGAACATTAGAAGACCCCTGTTGGATCAGATCAGGACCCACATAGTCCAGCATGCTTTGTAAGAATCCGAGCAGCCAGCAGACACAAGATGAACCACTCAAAATTGGGCACAGTTATACTAGTAGATCACAATACACCTTCTGACCACATCTGCCTTAAGCCCCACCTGGTTTTAAATCCAGCTCAACTCACATTGATGAAAGATCCATAAAACACATTTTAGCATCTAGAAAAGATCAGTAGCAGTCTACAGTGACATATAGTTCCCTCTCCTTGCACCTTGGTGCAAAGAAACCAATTTTATGGCTGTCTTCCATAAGAGGATTTCTAAAGAACTTTTGCTATACTCTTCCATATTTAAATATGTCTAGGTAATTCCAAGTGTTTTGTTGTTGTTGTTGTTGTTGCTCTCGTTGTTCTTAACTTCAGCTATATTTTTATTACAATGCCACACAGGGCTGCATTAAGTTTTCATACCAAAATTTCTACTCTTGCTTTGTTAGACTTTGTCATGAGTCTATTAATCAAATTATATGAAAAAATAATATTGAAAAATGCACTTAATAATACTATCACCTCTGCCTCCATCGTTAGCAAAAAAAACCTGTTTTAAATAAGATCACATGGCTCTACATATCCAATCAGAGGCCATGTAACAAATGGGATGATGCTGCACTATAATGTATGGCATCACAAAATGCTAATAAATATGGTGCCAAGCGCTAAGTTAAAACATTTATTTTTGCCCAGGCATTTTAGCATTTTAAAATCTGATTAGTTTAGAATACACTCACACACACACACACACACATACACACACACACACACACAATTAAGGACACAATCCTATGTCCCCCTGACCTTGACTGGGGGAGGACAGGATAGGTCGGAGTCCCCACTGAAACCTCGGAAATCCCTTCTGAGGTCATAGTGGGGACTCTGCCCACAGAACACCCTCTCTTCCCCTGCAGCTGGTGCAGTTCCTTCTACGCTGGCTGAGATCCAAAGACAGAAGACCATCTTTGGTACTGGTGTGGGGGGGCTCCCGGGGGCAAGGAGGGGAAGTGCAAGTCACCACCATCCTCTGTGGAATCCAGGCAGTGCCTCAGCCTCTCCTCCTCGTGAGGAGAGGATAAACATTTGTACAGCCAAAATCAGCCATCTAAATGTTTCAGAGGGTGAGGGGAGCGCGGCAGCAATCCTATCTGCCGTGCTCCTCCTGCCTTCCGTTGGATGCCCGTAATCCTCTGAGTTTTTGGAGGGTTACAGCCTCCCACATTAGATGGGGCTGTAAGTTATTGAATTGATTGTAGTTTGGTTTCCTGGTTGAAGAGTTACTGTTGTGTTGACTAATTTGCTTTATTGTGTGTAATTGTATGGTGTTGATATTGGATTTCTTGTCTGTTTTTGATGTTGTGTACACTGCCTTGAGATCCTGTGGATGAAGGGTGGTTTATAAATTTAAATAAATAAATAATGAACCCTTCTGAATCAACACAGTCAACCAGATACCATGTAGCAAAACAGGATGTAATTACCAGGGATGTTGAAGAATCCTTGGTCTCGAGTCACGAGTCGAGTCACGAGTCTTTGGACCCGAGTCTTGAGTCCGAGTCCTTGGTCCAAAATGGTGACTCACGAGTCCCGAGTCCTGAGTCACTCCCAAAACTGACTCCACGAGTCCTTATTAAAATCAATGGGGTTTCCCCCCAACAAAATAAGGCTACTTCAGATGTGTGGCTTAAATAAATTCTAGGCACAAGTGTGCCTTTTTATTTCAAAACTCTGCAACTGATTTTGGCAAGAACAGACCAGGTAGACAAACCCAAAATAACCAGGCAGGCAGAGGAGGCAGGGAATCCCAAAGCAGGCAGACAGAGGCATTTGTCTTGGACAATTCAACTGTTGAACTGGTCAAGAAGAGACCAGGCAGGAAGAGGAGGCTGGGAACCCCAAACAGGCAGGCAGAGGCAGCCAAACCCAAAATGTCTGACCCTAACCCTAACCCCCCACAACAACACATCAATCAAAATAAATCTCAACACATCATTGGGGCTGCGCTCCTGGTAGCTGTCCATAGTGGTCGAGCAGCAGCACACCTCGCTTCCATGCGCTCTTCACCGGTGATCGCGCTCCTTCTGGCACAGCCAGAAGACTCATCAACAGCCCAGGGATGTTGACGAGTCCTTGGTCTCGAGTCTCGAGTCCCATTAAAAATATTGGGACTCGAGTCAGACTCTAGTCAGAGGGGGGACTCAGTCCGACTCACGAGTCGAGTCCTCGAGTCCGAGTCCCCATCCCTGGTAATTACATACTCTGGACACGATGTTCTCAGTGAGCATGACTGCAGTTTTGTACAATTCAAAACATGAGTGTAAATTAATGAAAATGTGGAAAGGGGATGCCAAAAATAGTATTAACAAGGAAGAATTTTTGTTGCAAGCAAGAATTGAAGTGGAAATGCTTCAGTAATTTCAACTCAGCCTTCATGTTGCAGAAGAATTCTCATAAGATAGAAATTATATTAAGCAATACTATGGTAATGTGGTGAACAATAATTATTATACTAGAATAATTATAATAGAATGGATTGTGGCAGAATAGTCAAATAAAATTTATCTACCTACATCTGAAAGACAGGAAAGCAGACACAATATTAAATTTTAAGTGCAGGAGGGGGGGGGGAATTAACTCCCAGAGCTACTGTCAAGGCTGAGCCATAGGCTGCTGAAATAGGTTAGAGCCAGGTGCTGAGAACCAGGAGTCAGGAACTGAGCCAGGGTGTCAGAGCCAAGGAATTGCATAGAAATGCATCAGAGCTGGGAGGACTTGTTGGCCAAGGAAGGTCCCAACCCAATCAGGGCCTGATCAGGAGGGCCCAGTCACCAGCCTGAGTGGGCAGAGCCATTCCAGAACCTGAGAATACTTCCATGGGATCAGGAACTCAGTTTTGGAATGGTCTCCCCAATTCTGCTTGCTTGGTGCCTACTCTTATTGGTTTTAGGTGCCAGTGGAAAGAGTTTTATTTAACCATGCCTATTGGCAATGTGTTCTGTTTTCTTTCTGCTGATTATTTGTACTAGGTTGGATTAAAACCTGAAATTGACTGAAATTGACCCATTAAAGTCCCATTGATCTTGATGGGTCTACTGTAAGTATGACTAAGTCTGGATCCAATCCAATGTTTCTTATCTGGCTGTTATAGTTGTCACTTTTTTTTTTTACTGCTTTCATTTCTTAGGGGTGTGTGGGAGGGTTGGTTATCTTATTAGTTTCTGTTAATCACATTGAAATGGTCCAGTCAAGTGGTGGGGTAGAAATATATTGGATGAATGAATGAATGAGAGAGAGAGAGAGAGAGAGAGAGAGAGGAGGTGAATCTGGCTTCATGGCATAAGATCAGAGGCTGTGCTATATTTCTTCCTAGTTGATGATGTATGGTGGCCACATGCACATTGCCAAAAAAAGGAGGGGGGAAGAACACCCATAATGTTAATTCATGCATATACAGTAGATTCACATTTAGAAATAACTGCTCTAATATACATAAAAATACAGTACAACTCACCATAGAGGGGGAGACTGTGACCAGGTGACCTGTGTGCCTGCTCAGTCTGCTGTCCAGGTGCTCACTGTAGATGAGCATCTTCAAGGCCCCGTGATCTCTCCCTTCTTGTGGTTCTTTATCTTTAAACCAGACTTGGACTGCACAGCCCTTCAAATAGAGAACATTTTCAAGTGGCTTATTTTATTTATTTCATTTCTATACCGCCCAATAGCCGAAGCTCTCTGGGCGGTTTGCAACAGTTCCTAAAACAGGACCATAGTACAATAAAACAACCATAACATTTTTCCAAAATACAAAATTTAAAAACTTAACAGCTAAAACAATATTTGATACAAAAGTAGACCCATTAAAAACACCTGACATGGGAGCCCCCATCAAGCCATTAAATATCCTTAGATGTCTTTAAATGCCTCGGCCTGGAGGGCTGTCTTAACCTTGGCTCCAAAAGGATGACAGAGTTGTCGCCAGGCAGGCCTCAGTAGGGAGATAAATAAAATAAATAAATATAAATGTTCAAATAGAGGACTGCCTTCTGATAGCCCTTCAAATAATGGACACCTTTAAACAGAGGACTGTCCTCATGGTCACTCAGTGATTAGTGAGTGGTGTATCTCCCAGCAGGGAGCTCCATAGCCACAATGTTGGCTGTTCCAGATGGTGGTTGCCTAGGTTACCAGCTCTTTCCTCCCATTCCTAGTCACAATCACCAAGTGTTGAAGCACCCATGAATATGTTATTCATGCTAGGCCGTGTACTAGCATGAATAACATATAAGCCACAAAACAGATCAGATAAGTGTCCACCTGGACTGAGTCTTTACACTCATAATAGTACATGGGAAGTTTGGGCCTGCACATAAAGCAGAAAAAAACATCTTTTAAAGGCCCAGAAATGCCTGTTGTTTTGAGTAAGCCATTCCCAAGTCACTTCATGTCATCTGGCTGGAAAATTAATTAAACTGGAAGAAATGCCACACTGGTTCTGCTCACGGATCAGAATAATCACTCCACATGTTGGTATAATCTTCGAAATCAAATCAGGTAACCTAAAACACAATTTAACCACTCTTTATGTGAAAGCAGACATGCTATGTTTAGATCAATGGGGCTGGATTAGAAGCAGCTTCCCCCACATTCAGTACAAGTGCAATACTTTCCACCCTCAGAGCGAGCTCTGACACCCCAGTTCCTGCAAGGCAGTGCAGTGTGGTTCAGTTTGAACCAAGGAAAAGCTGACAGACCGGGAACAGGGAAGGTTGACATTTGGTTGGCACCTGTGATGTCATACCCTCCAACATTTCACAGATGAAAATAGGGACACACATGTGAATTTGTAAGAGGTATGGTTAAGCAACATGAAGGTGTGATCAAGAGGGTGTGGCCAGGCAACATGAGGGCGTGGCCAAGGGTATGGCCAGGCAACCAATGGGCATGGTCAAGTACAAAAGTTATTAGAGGAAACACACAAAATCTTATATATTATAATTATTACATTATTATATATTATTTTATAATATTTTATAAGTGGCTTTTGTAATATTTCTTTTTACCTTACTTAAACCCTTAATTGTTGATATCTGGTGTTTTTCATGGGGGGGGGGGTCAGTGCTTGTAGTGCAATCTCTTTCTTTTTGTTTTAAAATTCAACAGGTGAAGCTTACTCACCCACCCCACACCCCCAAACATGGAGCTTCAGAGAGAAGGGGAAGTTTCTTGCATTTCCTTCTGACACTGTAACTTCACCTGTTAGAGGCAAAGAATCAGCTCCGTTAGGAAATAAAATCTTTGGCAATATAAAGATAGGAATCATGTGATAAATTCCCTCATTCACCTCTCCTCTGTCCAGGCTTTCATCCAGATAATACCTTTCCCACAGCAACGTGCAGCAGAGGCAGCAGGTGGAGCATGCGTGTGCACACACACACACACATATCTTCGCCTGGCCCTCCCAGTTTAGCAGCATCTGTTCCCTTCCTGCTTACTGCTGCTGTTTGAGCCTAAGCAGAGCTATCCTAAAGGGGCCAATGGTGACTAGTACAGCCTACATTCCAGCCCAGGACTGTACAACAGTAGGCAGGTCTGAGCGGCTATGATGTCCTTTGTTGGATTCCATCTGCTATGTTTTGTTTGCTTCTTTAGAGACTTACCTGAAATTGTATAATCGGAATTGTTCCCCTTCCCCGCCCTTGTTAAATAAATCCTTGTTGTTTTTCTGTTAAGTTGTCCACTTGTTTTTCCCCCCTACATAGAATCATAGAACAGTAGAGTTGGAAGGGGCCTATAAGGCCATCGAGTCCAACCCCCTGCTCAGTGCAGGAACCCAAGTCAAAGCATCCCTGACAGATGGGCTGTCCAGCTGTACCTTGAATGCCTCCAGTGTGGGAGAGCCCACGACCTCCCTAGGTAGTTGGTTCCATTGTCACATTGTTCTAACAGTCAGGAATTTTTTCCTGATGTCCAGGTGGTATCTGGCTTCCTGTAACTTGAGCCCATTATTCCGTGTCCTGCAATCTAGGATGATTGAGAAGAGATTCTGGCCCTCCTCTGTGTGACAACCTTTCACGTACTTGAAATTCTTCCTGGGAATGTGGGGGCTGGTTGGCTGGAGTCACTGCCTGCTATTTTGGGTCCCCTCCATCCCTGTTCAGCTTTGAGCACAGTCCCATACTTCCCCTCACAGCAAAGGGTTGCTGGTAGGAAACCTAAGCAGGAAAACGAACAGAACGGCATAAGCAAAAATAATAAAAAGCCATAACAAACTTACAATCTAAATTTCGCCAATGCTGGAGAACTCTCATCAAAGAGACAGAATGGAGCAAAGGGAAAGGCCAGGGTAATAGGGGATGAATACAAGCAAATGACTAAGATATGAGCACACTCTGTAACTTTCACACAGTTCTGTCAGCCACAGTTTGAGATAATATATAACACAAGACGAAATTGTAGGTGACTGATAAGTTATTTGGGCCCACACTGTATGTATTTTGGAATGCTAATGCTCACGAGCAGCATATAGAATAATAATTTCTGGATAGGCATATGCTGAGACCCGGCAGTGCTTGTGACACTTTGCTTATTATTCATTACCAGATTGTAATCACACTTTCTGGGATGGTCCAGTGACAAAATGACGCCGGGTTGCATCCCCCCCCCTCCCCGCCACCGACGAACACGCACACTATTTCTGCACTGCTCGGCATGAAGAGACTGCAAAATGTATTAGAAACCAGTGTTTTTAATGACTTTATCTTGAAACACATCTCAGGTTATTCACGCTGAGAAATGCTTATTGTTTGAACTCTCAGACTGCTGGGCTATGCAAAATTAGCCCAATTTTCTTTCTTTTTTTTTTTTTTTTTTTAAATATTTTATTAAATTTTAAAACAATACAAAGAAAATAACATACACACATAACTAATATTGTGCTCCCATCACCATGGGACCAAACAATCCAATAACTCTATAATTGTTCATTATTCCAAAAATACAATATATCTTGACAGGGTAAACTCCCTTTCCCCCTTTTAAACACATATTCCAAAAATAAATCCCCAAATATCCTTAAAATTATTTTTCTTTAATTGACCCCTTTTGCATTTAATATTACAAGTCAACATATCATTCAAAGCCATATCCCATACTTCCTTATACCATTCAGTAATAGTGAAAACTTGCTGGATTTTCCATTTCCTTGCTATCATTAGTCTACCTGCCGTTAACAAATTTATGATTAATTCTTTAACATTTTGTGAACCGATCACCTTTTCCGTTATTGTTAGCAAAGCTAGTTTAGGGCATACCTCTAAATCAACTCCAACAATTTCTGATATTTCCTCAAAAATCATTTTCCAAAAATCCATTACATTTTTACAACTCCACCACATATGAGCATATGTACCCAATTCCTGACATCCTCGCCAACACATTGGAGAACATTTATTATCTATTCTATTTAATCTCACTGGGGTCAAATACCATCTCCAAATTAGCTTATAAAAATTCTCTTTAATTCTTATAGACATATTTTTCAATATTCGCCTATCCCAAATCTTATTCCACTCATCCTTTGATATTTCCTCTTCAAACTCTGTATCCCAAACTATTTTAAGATTTTCTGCTTGCTCTTCTGATTTCTGCAACATTTTATATAACATCTTTGTAAGACCCCTAGCTGATGCATTTCCTTCTACAAGTTCTCTAGACATAACCACCTGCTCAAATGCAGTGAAATCCCTTTCATGCTCATGTCTCCTCTTCCATTTCTTACCCCATTGTACTAATTGAATTAAATTTAACCAAGAAATTCTTCCTGCCCCAACCCTATCAATTATTTGCTGTCTTGTCTCCATTTTTTCCAGCCAATCCATTAAAGTTATCACCTTTTTCTCTCTAAAAATTCGTTCTAAATGTCTAACATTCTCGGGAAAATCTTCCATAACCACCACTGGAGTAAGCGGGGATATACCTGGTAAAAATATTTCCTTATTTCTACCCCAAATTTCTAACATATTTTTTAAAAAGGGATTTTCTAATCTTTTTGTCATAATATGTCCTTGTTTTGTAAATAAGAATTTATCCACCCTATTACCCAATTCAAATGCTTCTATTTCCCACCACATAAAATCTTTTCTAACAATAATATCCATGATATATCTAAGTTGATTAGCTATATAATACCATTTTAAATTAGGGAGACCAAGTCCCCCTATTTTTTGAGCTTTATACCATCTATTCTTAGTAATCCTTGATTTTTCCCCCCATTACAATAGCTATTTAACATTACTTGCCACTCTTTAATTTCTTTCTCTGATATCTTATATGGTATCATTCTAAATAAAAAATTAAACTTCGGTAAAATCTTCATTTTAATCAAAGCTATCCTACCAAACCACGATAATCCCAATTTTTTATAATCCTCTATTTGATTTTTAACTTCATCTTTTAGTTTTTTAAAATTACATTCCCCTATTTTATCCAAATCTTTTAATATATCAATACCTAAATATTTAATTATATTTTTTATCTTTATATCCACTCCCCTTTGTTTAAATCCCCTTTCCTCCAGTTTACTATAATTAAATGTCATTATCTCCGATTTATCCCAATTAACTTTTAACCCTGTTACTTCTCTAAATTCATCTAAATGTTTCTCTATCCAATCCCAATTTTCTATAGGCCGTTCTAATGTTAACAAGATATCATCTGCAAAAAGGTTTATCTTACATTTGGTCTCTATTCCTATCCCCAATAATTTCTTCTCCTGTCTTATCGAATTCGCTAACAATTCCATAACTAACACAAATAATACTGGGGAAAGGGGACAACCCTGTCTAGTTCCCCGGCCTAGGCTAATAGTTTCTGTTATTCCATCGTTTACAATTACCGACGTGACATTATGAGTATATAATTGGTTAGTAATACCTATAAATTTTTCTCCAAACCCCATAGTTTTTATTAACATCTTTAATGCAGGCCATTCCACACAATCAAAGGCTTTAAAAATATCCAATGCAAGAACCCCCGCTTTCAAATTATTTTTCTTTATTAAATAAATTATATTCAGAACCCTTCTTGTTAAATCTGCCATTTGTCTTCCTTGAATAAACCCACATTGATCTATCCCTATATACTTATTTAGAAAACTATTCATTCTTCTAGCTAAAATTGCTGTCAATAGTTTAGCATCTTGATTAATTAATGATATTGGTCTATAAGAACCTGGTTCTGCTAAATCCTTCCTTGGTTTCGGGATTAAAATGGTCAAGGACTGTTTCCATGACGGGGGGATCTCTCCCCCCTGTAAAATATCATTAAACAACCGTTTTAACTTCGGAATTAACATTTTTTAAAAACTTTATAATATTCCGCCCCCAGACCATCCAGTCCTGGCGTTTTCCCCTGTTTTAATTTATTTATAGCACTTTCTATTTCAATTTCTGTGAATGGTTGCTCCATTTTCTCTCTATCTTCATCCTGGATTTTTATTTTTAAATTTTTCTCGATATATCTTCTACTCTCAGCTTCCGACCATTTTCCTGCCTTATATAACTCCGTGTAATATTCATAAAAAATTTTCAATTTATCCTTTACTAGATTATATTCTTTACCCCTCTTATCTTAATCATCCCCACTAAGCTTTTTTCTTTTTTTTTTTGTGCTAATCTAGCCAACATTTTAGAGTTTTTATTACTATTCTCAAAATACTCCCTTTTTGTGTAAATCAAATTCCTTTGTACCCTGTCCAGTTCTTTATTCTCCAATTCTTTCCTTTTACCCTGTAATTCTGCAAAAATCTTTTTATCCCTCTTCTCTAAATACTTCTTTTCCAAATCCCTAATCTCCCCCTCTAGCTTTTGATAAAAAACTTCTTGTTGTTTCCTCAAATTTATTGCCTCTCTCAATCCTATTCCTCTCATTACACTCTTCATTGTATCCCATATTATCGCTTCAGTACATTCTTCTGTTTGATTAAATTCCCAAATTTCCCTCAATTCCTTCTCTATTTTCTCTGTTAAATGTTTATAACGAAAAATATTACAATTCAATCTCCATCTTTTCGCTT
The DNA here is from genome assembly GCA_021292165.1 of Shinisaurus crocodilurus. Lineage (NCBI taxonomy): Eukaryota > Metazoa > Chordata > Lepidosauria > Squamata > Shinisauridae > Shinisaurus > Shinisaurus crocodilurus. The sequence continues at coordinate 153,057,755 of CM037877.1, read as the reverse complement.
CTCTATAATCCTTATGTATCTTCAAATCCATGTTAACCAAAGCATGATCTGTAACTTTTATCACTCCTATCTCTGTGCCCAGGACCCTTGAAAACAGTGTCCTGGACACAAAAATAAAATCTATCCTAGAATAATTCTTATTTGCTGATGAGTAAAATGTATATCTTTCCTCATTCCCCTTGACCCCTCTCCAAACATCTAGCAACCCTTCCTTACTAATTAACTTATTCAAGATCGTTAGATTATTTCTCTGATCTTCTCTCGTCGGATTGGATTTGTCTTTTCTTCTATCCAATACCATGTTAAAGTCCCCAGCCATAATAACCCTTTGATTTTGAAAATTACCCATTTCTTTAAACACATGTTGATAAAATTCTCCTTGATTTTGATTGGGAGCATAAACATTAACAATAACATATTCTTCCCCTCCCAAGGTCCCATACATTATAATATAATATATCTACCTGTATCATCCTTTTTCACCTTTAGAACATTAAAACCACAATTCTTTGAAATTATAATTGCTACTCCTCGCGATTTAGATGATCCACATGCTATCTCATATATTCTAGACCACCTCAATTTCAATTCATTGACTCCTTTCCTTGCCTGGTGCGTTTCTTGCAAGAATATAATATCTGCCTTATCCTTTTTAAGAAGTGCTTCTATTCGCCTTCTCTTAGTAACTGAACCTAGCCCCTTAACATTTAAAGTTGAAATTCTTAACTTATAATCCATCTATTAACAACATTTTTTCTTTTTTGGTCCCCAAAAGTGAAAATAATACACAATTTTCTTTTAACTCATTGAGAGCTCCTGTGTTTTAAAAAAATAAGATTAAAAGGCTACCACAGATTTGGAATGTCTCGACTGAAACAGCGAAATGAAAAGGACACCTTCTTGAACATGCTGCTAGAACATGTCGATTTCTTAGAATAATAATAGCCCTTAGCATTTAAATAGCCCTTTTTTAGTATTTCAAGCACATCGTTTTTCTTATCTCTGTAATCAACCCTGTAAGATTGGTCATTATTATTATCCTTGTATTAGTGAGGATGAGGCTGATATATGGTGGCTTGTCAAAAGCTACCTGAAAAGTTGTTGGCTGAGGTGACATTTTTGAAGCCTTACTAGTTCACACCACGTTAGTGCTCAGAAATACTAATACTAATAAAATTTAAAAGCATGCAATACATTAGCCTGGCAAAGCTTCACTCAAAACACAATAACTGCCCTAAAGTTCTGATTTTGTGTCCTGGGCAAGGAGTTGTCATTCACTCTCCAATCATTGTAAAAGTAAAAATGAATTTCCATTATATAAAAAAGACAAAAATCCTAGCATTTCAAAAGGATGATGGTCCCTGCCTCGTTTTGCCTATGACATTCATTCAGCCATTTTAAACAGCCATAATATGCAGACTTATAACACTGAGATACTTCCACAGGAATACTAGACAATCATAAAATTACAGACGAGACAAAGGTGCCACAGGTTGACTTTTTCACCTCTAAAATGGTCATGTGAATTGACTCTCAGTATGGTGAAACAAGCAACTCATTAACAAGTCACTAGATATGTGATTTCCCCCCACAAAGCTCAAATATTGAGTCCTTTTCCTATTAGAATTTGTTATGTGTATAACCTACAGGAGGAATTCTGTCTCCTAGATCTCGTCAATGGGAAATCACTCTTCCTGTCGGCATTTCAACCATTATTTATGCTTCCACTCCTTTAATGTTGCTCATGGGAGTATCTCAGTTTAGGCTATACAGCATTCGTGGGTTTTGTCATCTAAAAGGTCATAAACAGTAACAGAGCAAGTGGATGCATGTTTACTCAGGAATTCCTCCAATGCAGCTTACTTCCTGGTGTGTATAAGACTGCAACCTCAGAGCACAATCCCAGGGGATTGACACTGTATAGACAGAAATTGGAGCCCTCAATCAGTTCTAACCTCTGGAAGTCAGGGTGGGAGGAAGAATGGCGGCACTTCCCATTCCTGCTTTTTAACATTTTTCACTAGGCAGGTCTCTCGGCCCCTCTAGCTGACCTACCTCTCGGGGGGGGGGGCAGGGAGGCAAAAGGAGAGGCTTATGGATACAGTGAACCCACAGTTCCTCCTTCTTTCTCCCCTACCCCCTTTTCTCTCTCCTTGACTTGCTTTCTGTTGTATATGTGTGTCTGGGGGGGGGATCTACACTTGAATTTCACTCCCCAAGGTAGTAGCTGTGTTTACGACCTCAGGAAGGAAAATCCTCACCATCCTATGGTCCCTGGGACTCCCTCCCAAGGACCATAGGATTGCTCTCTTAAGGCACAATCCTATGCATGTTTAGACAGGAAAAAAAGTCCTGCAGCTCCCAGCATTCCCCAGCCACGCTGCCTGGGGAATGCTGGGAGTTGTAGGGCTTTTTTTCTGTATAAACATACATAGGGTCGCGCCATTAGCCATTCTTTCACATGCATATTTAACTCTAGATCAGAAATGACCGTGCACAATTTGGCAGAGATCACATATGGTCTGGGTGTTCTAGAATTCCTAGAATTCTGATGGTCTGGAAGGCCTAGAACGGGTGCCACAGCTGGCACGCAGGGACCTCTCTGTGGGCACTCGAGCCATTGGTCACCAGATTGCGAAAAGACTGTCCCCTTCTGCAAAACACTAATGATCTTGTTCTTTCTCACAGTGTGGAACAGAATGATTTTATTCTAGAATTCCTGTTACAGAATTCTTTTCTACATTGTTATCACATTTAAAAGATTTTGAAGAATGATGCATAGAGCATGGCTTGGATGTAAAGCCCTAACAGTTGACCTGAGTGCTGCATGTGTTGCTCTCCAACTAATGGAGTATAAGCCAAGCTTTGACAAATTATCAGCATGCATGCAATAGCAAAAATCACATTAATTGTGCAAAAGCATGCCCAATGCAAACTTTTACCTAATGCAGTGTTTGCAGTCCAAGACATAAAGTGTTTAAAATGTGTTAAGCACGTTTCGTTTTCTTGTTTATCTTGCTCATCCTAGTACAGGTTGACTTTTACTTTTACTAATCCGACACCTGTAGAAGCAGGGAAAGGACCCGGGGTAAAGCTTGCCCCATACAATTTCAGTCTGGCATATAATCATATTACAAGTTGAGAATCCCTTATCCAAAAATACATGTGCCTAATTATTTTTAAAGTTTGCATAAATTCCCTTCAGGCTATGTGTACAATGTAGTACTATAATAATTTTTTGAGTTGATTTTTTTTTCAACAAAAAACTGTTTGTATCATTGAAAGCTCTGTTATTGTGTTTTTCTTTTAAGACAAAAGATGTTTAATTAGTTCGGACAACTGTATGAGTTGTTTTTCTAAAACTAAAACCTCGGTATTCAGGTTTAATCGCAGTGTTGGCACTTTGAAATAAATAAGTTGGTTTTGTGTTGCAGTTGGGTACCCGGGCTCAAAAAGGTTCGCCATCACTGGCCTAGAATGAAGAGAAGGTAAAATTTGAATGTCCTGCAATCAAACTCTTCAACATTTATTTCAACTACAGTGTAGCTTCCACTAAACAAGGGTTGATAAAAGTAGAGATACGATACTATATATATAGCATAACTTATACTTATACAAGGGTTGATAAAGGTAGATACTTGGGTACATTCAATGAATTGGTTGAATTTCCAATCCACTTGCATAGATTTGCATAGCTTACTGAAAAAAATACTCCTGCTTGGAACCCTTACCCCTAGGGAAAGCCCACTGCAACCATGAAAAAGGGTGTGCTGCAGACTCAAAAGGAAATGCTAACATGACATGAGCCACTTGGAAGGACCCTATTTATAATCTAGAAGTTTCTAGCATCATTCAAACAAGTGGCAATTGTACTGAAGCATTTTCCTTTTTTGCATTTCCCCAGCATTTCTGCCTCTGACAACATAGCTTTCACAGATGTTTTTGAGATATCCCATTTCTCGCTCCTTTATTGACAGATTATACATAGCTCATTAAGTTTTTGATTACAGAATCTTAGCATCTTTTTAAAAAAAAAACCTCTATTCCCAGTAGTCTGTTATATTGAATTTACAGACTAAAGTAAGCTAGGAATCCTGGTGATTCTGTCTAATTAATACATAGATGTGTTTGGGGTTTTTTTTTTTTTTAAATAGTGGTAGAAAAAGGCTATTTCTTTCTGTTTCCTGAGGGTAAAAGCTTATAGATCTGCAGGAAGGACAAAGAATCAACACAGCATCTCTGTTTTGCAGTAGAAGCAGGTTTGCCTGCCTTGGAGCTATTTACTCAGACTATAGTGTGACAAAAGCACATATGCACACATGTGCACATATGTGTACACACACACAGTGTGTACATTGTTTGTATTGCATACAGGCAAGTAATAAGTTAATTTTAAAAATGTTGCTTCAGGCAAGCAAAACAAAGCAGAAGAAACAATTTAGGAAAGCAGAGAGTATCCCTTACCCTGTGGTTTAGACCACATGTGATTATTCGTCAAGACAAGAACACCTAGATTGTTAGCTGACTCACTGGTTACACACAGAGAGAGTGTCTATTGTTATATTTTTTTAAAAATGAATTAGGTCTGTAAATTAGGTACCCATGCTGAAGATCCAACTTCCCTTGCTTAAAAAAGGGAGGTAACTATGTGACATTTGTTGACAACCTTGCTATTATTATTATGAGGTATAAATTTTAAAAAGCACAACAAATATTTATAGCATACATTGCTTTAAAAGACAATACATCCAGGTGGGGCCTATAAACCTTTCTGAGAATCTGGTCCCCTCCCTAATTTATTTGCCATTTGTCCATACTGAAAAGAAAAGAAAAAAACTATAATGGCATCTGGAAACCAAACCCAGGCCCAAATCCAAAGAAAGTGAGTCACTACCATTGAAATTAATGGGACATAATTTAGCTGCATCTAATTTTTCCTATTGATTTCAATGGGACTTAATCACTACTAACTTTTTCTGGATTTGGGCCACAGAGAGAACAGGACACGCTCTCTTTCTCTCTCTCAATCTTTAGCCAAAAAGGCTCCCGGGGCTGCATACAAATATCAGTAGTAAGATGGTCCCTGCCCTCAGGCTTACAATCTAAAAGACATGACACTCAAGGAAAAAGGGATGGGGAGGGAGGAGGAAAAAAGTAAGTTCAGACACTAGTTCTTAAAGTTACAGTTCTGATTACAACCAGCTGGGATGGCAACAGATCAGGTAGCTAGATGGAATGGCTGCTGGCTAGGTGACAGTTGGAGAAAGCCAAAGGCAACTGGTCTCTTAGCACAGGCAATGGAATAGCCCTACTGCTGTTCTCTCCCTTTGCTCTGCAGCCTGGTTATTAGCCTTCATGTTATCCAGTTCAAATTATTTTTCCTCTGTAGATTTTAGAACACATTTATTAGGTGACATCCGGCTTCTCCGTAAGCAAAAATGTCCTTTCACAAAGTTTCTGATAACCAAGAGGTGCTAATTTATCGTTCTAATGTTCTCATTTTGAGAGCATGTTTTTAAAATTGCTCAGAGCGAATACTTGGAGACTATATATATATATATATATATATATATATCAGACTACTAATTTAATTGCTTAGCCACTCAAACTATAAATGTTTCCATTATTTAAAACTTGGGCAAATAATTAGCCATTTTTCATTACTTGAAACACTTGGTTAGTGCTGCCCTTTGCTGGTTCAGAATAGAATGCCACACATCAAACTAATAGCTTACTACCAAAATATTATGCAGACCTAGAACAGTTAAATCAGTATTATGTATTCTTGTCAATTGCAGTTCCACACTCCATCAGACAAAGGAAAAAAAACATGCTAAAAGACATACTTTCATCCTCCTGGGGGTGGAAGACTGAACCATTAAACTCAATGTAGACATACAGTGCATTTTTTTACATAAATACCAGGAAAAACCACCTTAAAACTGCTGCGAATAGCAAATCGCAGCTGTCTTAAGGTGGTTTCCCCTGGTATTTACATAAAAAACACAGCCCTGGGGACCTCCTGGGGGTGGAAGACTGAACCATTAAACTCAATGTAGGCATACAGTGCCTTGCAGAAGTATTCATCCCCCTTTGACTTTTCCACATTTTGTTGTGTTGCACCTGGAATTGAAATTGATTTAATTGGCATTGTTACCACTTGGTGTACACAAGATACTCAACACTGTGAAGGTGCAAAATATTTTTATTGTGGCACAAAAGTTAAGTAAACTTGTTGGTTGCATAAGTATTCACCCCCTGTGCTGTGACATGGCTAAATAAGCTTTGGTACAACCCACTGCCTCCAGAAGACACATACAGTCATGCCTTGGATTGAGAGCGTAATTCGTTCTGGAAATGTGCTTGTAATCCAAAACACTCTTATATCAAAACGAAATCCCCCCCAAAAAAATTGTACAGAGATTTTTAATTTAAGCCATACTACAGTACTTGTATTGCAAGACATCGCTTGTATATCAAGTAAAAAAAAATTAAATAAATATTTAAAAATTTGCTTGTCTTGCAAAACGCTCTCAAACCAAGTTACTCTCAAACCAAGGTATTACTGTACTATAGATGAATGGAGTCCACCTGTATGCAATTCCAGTGGCACATGATCTCAGATTAAATACACCTGTTTCTGGAAGGCCCCAGAGTTTGTCGCAGAGCATATCTAAACGAACAGCATCATGAAGACCAAGGAGCTATCAAAACAACTCCAGGGTAAAGTTGTGCAGCAGCACCAATCAGGATTGGGTTATAAAAAATATCCTAAACTATGAACATCCCCCTGAGCACCGTTAAATCCATTGTTACAAAATGGAAAGAATATGGCTAAACTGTGACTCTGCCTAGAGAAGGTTGTCCACCAAAACTCAGTGACCGGGTAAGGAGGGCATTAGTCAGAGAAGCAAGCAACCAAGAGGCCAATGGTAACTCTGAAGGGTCTGGAGAGATCCGCAGCTGAGATGGGAGAAACCGTCCATGGGACAACTATCACCTGGATGCTCCACAAAGCTTGACTTTATGGAAGAGTGGCAAGAAACCTAACCTACCTCACAGGGTTGTTGTGAGGATAAAATGGAGAGGAGGAGGAAGATTATGCAGGAAAAAAGGCAGGGTATAAATTAATTAAATAAATAAATAAAAAAGAAGCAAACCCATATCAAACCCCATTTGGAATTTGATGTGCGCAGATCTCGATCTATCCCACTCGACCCCCCCTGAGCTCTGCGAGACTTACCTTTCCCCAGCTCGCCACAAGTCCCTGTGAGAGGAGCCAGGGAAAGGAACTGCCAGGTCCCTGCCCCCGGAGCGTCACTTCCGGGTCCCCGGTGCTGCATTTTTTTACATAAATACCAGGGGAAACCACCTTAAAACTGCTGCGAATAGCAAATCACGGCCATCTTAAAGTGGTTTCCCCTGGTATTTACATTAAAAACACAGCCCTGGGGACCTGGAAGTCTGCTGAGCGCCTCGCTGCCGCCGCGAAACAGATCATGCAGCGGGGACGCTTGCCGAGTGCCTGACGAGATGGGGTAAGGGGAATTCGTCCATCCCTAGTTTGCAGAAAGGCACAGCAAACATGTGGGGAAAGGTTCTCTGGTCTGATGAGACCAAAATTGAAATTTTTGGCCTTGCTGCAAAACTCTGTGTGTGGCGCTAAGCCAACAGGCAACAGTGCTCATTGCCCTGAAAACACCATCCCCACGGTGAAGCATGGTGGTGGCAGCACCATGTTGTGGGGATGCTTTTCCTCAGTAGGGACTGGGAAACTGGTCAGGACTGAGGGCAAGATGGATGGAGCCAAATACAGGGCAATTCTAGAGGAAAACCTGTTTCAGTCTGCAAGGGACCTGGGACTGGGGTGGAGGTTCACCATCCAGCAGGACAATAACCCTAAATACACAGCCAAAGTAACACTGGGGTGGTTTGAAAACAAGAACCTGAAAGTCTTAGAATGGCCCAGTCAAAGCCCAGACCTCAATTCAATTGAGAATCTGTGGCAAGACTTGAATGTTGCTGTTCACCAGCAGTCCTCACAGAGCTGGAGCAATTTTGCCAGGAAGAATGGGCAAACATGGTAGGATCCAGATGCGCAAAGTTGTACTTACCCAGGGAGACTCGCAGCTGTAATTGCTGCCAAAGGTGCTTCTAGCAAATATTGACTCAAGGGGCTGAATATTTATGCAACCAACAAGTTCCAGTTTGTTTTTGTTTACTTAACTTTTGTACCACAATAAAAATATTTTGCGCCTTCACAGTGTTGAGTATCATGTGTACATCAAGTGGTAACAGTGCCAGTTAAATCCATTTCAATTCTAGGTTGTAACACAACAAAATGTGGAAAAGTCAAAGGGGGTTGAATACTTCCGCAAGGCACTGTAGGTCACTTTTGAGGTATGTTAGACCAATATTGCCACAAACACATTAGCGGTGATTCAGCAAAAGAAACGTAACATACCATCAGAACATCTCCAATGTCAGCAATGGAAGTTGACAATTCCCCCTTACATACGGGCCTTCTTCATTCCAAAGCCAACAGTAATGGGAGCTTCAGACATGCATTGACCCATTTCGCGCGTAACATCAGCAAATTGTGGGTCGCATGCTGCACGTGTGCCACTGCTGCTTTGCATAATCAACCTCTGATCAGCCCAACTAGAAGTTGGACACTATGGGTTACCCGTGGGTTAAACAACTCCAAGTTAACCAGCAGCTCTCACAAGGCACATGACCCAGCAAATTGTGGGTTAATTAACCGTTACATGAGAACAGCCCCATTGAGTCTATATAACAATTATAACCAATGGAGGGAAATTACAAGATTTGGGGCTTATTAGCTTAGAAATAAGGTGAGTAAGTGGAGGGAAGGACATGACAGAGGTGTACAAAATTATGCATGATGCTGAGAAAGTGGATAGGGATACATTTTTCTCCCTCTCTCATAATACTGGAACCTGGGGTCATCCCACATGAAGCTGATTGGTGGAAATTCAGGAGTAGACGGGGTAGGAAACTCAGTACTAGGTAGAGTTTCCTGAGGCTTATCTGTGATTTCTGTGTACCTCGAAAACGAGTATGTCTAGTGGGTATATCTTTTCAAGCATTTCTGTGTTTCTCTTTATATATGTATGTAGATATTTTATGTTTGAATTATATAGCTTTTTTTATAAAAATATTTTTCAATGTTAATTGCTTAGAAATATATCTTTTATTACTATATAAATATCCCATATGTATTCCTTTTAACTATGTTGTTATATAATATACTAGCTGTTGCCTGCAGCTGCGCTCCTGTGGATTTTAGCATTTGGTACAATGGAAAAGATAGTGTCTCTGACCAAAAGTGTAATGTTTAGGCTGGGTGCTGGCAGCAGGAAACTTTTCTGACAGAAATATCTGATCTTAAAGAAAAATCAGGTTCATCCTGAGAGTCTACAGGTGATGAAGAGTGACCGTGCCAAGTTTAGGGTAGATCCGTCAAAACGTGATGAAGCCTATGCGACAACGCCCCACACACAACAATCAGTCAGTCATTTTAAAAGTTTCCCTCCCTTTTCACCCCCTCAGAGAACATTCTAAATGGCCTAGGGGAGATTTGCATACCCACCCCTATTGGCCCCTGCAGGAATTCATATGAACATTCTAAGTGTCGTATGGGCTATTTGCATAACTGCTCCTATTGGTAGGGGTGTTCATGTACCTTCGAGGGGCCCCATCTCGCCGCTGCCTCGTCTCTCCGCTGGTGGCGCCCCCGTCTCGATTTTCTGGTCCTGGAAGTGATGCGACGGGCCCCTGCACAGGCGCGCTGGGCCAAAATACACAGCGCGGGGGGGCAGCGTGCCTGCACAGGGTGCCGTTGCGTCACTTCCAGCCAGCTGGAAGTGACGCGACGGGAACAGCGCGGGTGGCGCGGGCGGCTCGCCACCGAGAGGCAAGCCATGACGGGACCCGGTAAGGCCCTGTGAGCCTCCAGCGGGCGTGAGCAGGGCCGATTTCGGCCCGCTACACCCACCTGGAGGCCGAGCGCTACACCCCTACCTATTGGATCCTGCAGCAATTATGAGGTGAGGCCGATTTGCATAACTGCTCCTATTGGCTCCTGCAGCAATTATGAGGTGAGGTCGATTTGCATAACTGCTCCCCTGTTGTTTTGCCCATAGGAGATATGAGAGTGGGGCGATTTTGCCCCCTTTTTTCACCCCCTTAGGGACGGAATTTTCAAAAATCCTTCCTTAGTGGGTGTCTACGTCATAAAAGCAATGTTCCTTCAAAATTTCACGTTCCTAGATTAAACGGTTTGAGCTGGGCATTGATGAGTCAATCAGTCAGTCAGGACTTCTTCTTTTATATATATAGATTTTCCTAACGATATAGAATGATACATAAAATCATATGTTTATATTTAGATTGCCCTGAAGAAGAACTTGTTGTTCGAAACGCATTGACACTTTATAGAATTTCTTCAATAAATGATTATTCTTCATCTACCAGTCCAGCCCTTTGCTTTTGCCTCCTTTTTGCTATCATGGTGGAAATTCAGGATAGATCTAGTGGTGTTCAAGAACCTGGGGGGGCGGGGTCCCGGCTCTCCGCCGCCTCAACTCTCCGCGGCGGTGGCCCCCCCACCTCGATCTTAAAACATGAGCAGGAAGGTGCTGTTGTGTTCATGTCATGCTTGTGGTTTTTCCGTGGGCAGCTGGTTAGCCACTGTGTGAACAGAATGCTGAGCTACATGGACCCTTGGTCTGGGCCAGCATGGCTCTTATGTTCTTGTGAAACAAACCATTAAAAGAAGGATAATTAGGAGGATTGATTTATTCATAAGCTGTGAAAGATCTAAAGCAGGGGTCCTCAAACTACTGCCTGCGGGCCACATCCGGCCCGCCGGGTCTTTTCATCCGGCCCGGCAGCCGATCTAACTTGTGAGGGAAGGGGAGGAGGGCTGGCTAAGCCAGTGGGGGGGCACGGGCCACCTGCTCGCCCGCCCGCCGCCCTGCATCACCTGCTGGGGGGGGAAGGGGAGGATGGGCAGCTTAGCCGGTGGCGGGACGCGGACAGCGCCCATCCTCCTCCCTTCTCATCGACCCTCGCAGGCTTACTTCATCCTCCTCGCCGCCCGCTGGTCCCGGCGCGTCACTTCCGGCGCGGCGGAAGTGACGCGATGGGACTCTGCTCCGTCGCGTCCATCCTGGACCCCGCCCGCATGCTGTTTTTCAAAACTGAGTGCGGGCGGAGTCCAGGATGGACGCGACGGAGCAGCTCGGGCGGAGGCAACAGCAGCAGGAGCAGCGCGCAGGGGACCAGGTAGGACAGGGGCAGGTGACGGCGGCGGCGGCGGCAGGGGGGTGCGGTGGTGGCAGCAGGGGGCGGCGGGGCGGTCCTGTGGCGGGGACAGCGGCAGCGGGGCGATCCTGCTGCGGTGGCGGCAGGGGGCAGGGTAATATGTCCCAGTCAAAAACCACCCATTGCCCTGTCAAAAAACCCTTTTTAAAGATTCACAAAGTTTTGACAGCAAGCTGTCAAAGCTCCTTTTCCCTAGAAAAGGGGGGGGAGCACTTTTGCACCTTCCTGAGCACCTAGAGGCTTGTGGGAAAGTGCAAAATCAAAATGTGCATTAGCATGTGGACTAGCTGGAGGGTGAAAAAGATGAGGATCTTCTTGCAAAGTAAATCCCCAAACACCCCATTTTCATGTGCAAAGATGACCCTTCTGCCTTTGGTTTCACTTGACAGCTCATCTTTTGACAGCTGTCAAGAGAAACCAAAGTGGGAGGAACAATTTGGAGCCTCTTCTGGACAATGCCCAAGGTTGGTACATGTTGGACTTTGGCAGCAGGCACCCCCCTGGACATTGCCCTTGTCAAGGCTTCAAATCCCTGCACTCGCACGACTGCAGCATTTTTTAAAAGTGCTTTTTTGTGCACTTTTTTTTAAAGGTTCTGATAGCCATGGACAGCCCCCCCCCCCAGGTGCTGCTTGGGCACTTTGAAGGAGCTGTCATTGGCTGTCAAAACAGGGATTGTGAGAGCCATCTCTCAAGCCAGCATTCGCGATCTCCGGGGAAGGAAAGGGAAAGAAGAAAAAAGCTGCGGCAAGCCAAAGATAGCTCACAGTCGCCACGGGGAGTGGGGAGACAACTTGGTCCTCCTGCAGTGTCCCCTGGGATACCCACGGGAGGGCCAAGGGGGGATGAAGGGGAGGGAGGGGACAAACAACCCACAGTTAGCCAAATCATCTGTCAGGCGCAGCGTGGGTTGTTCGCACAACAACCAGCCCACCATTGCTTATTGCCAGGGTGGTTTAGCATGACATGCGAACGCGCCCAACATTTCTTACAACTTGGCAAATAAAATTTCAAAAACTCACCTCAACCCTTCACAAAAGCAGATAAACTCCCCCCCCCCCCCATGAATGAAACATACTGGCAATATAATAGCAAATAGTATAAGGCTATCCATAGATTTCACATCATCATCATCATTATTATTATTATTATTATTATTATTATTATTATTATTAATCTTTTCAGAGGATATATTTTTAAAAGGGCACAGAGCTTCAAGCTGCCAAGCAGATTTCACATGGTCAACAAAAGACATTCAGGAAAGGAAAAACAATGTTCTCCTTGCCCCTTAATTAACAAGGTTTTCAAATAGTTATGTGCAAGTCTCTCAATGCCTTTATGTCAGTCATTAGAGTTTGCAAATTTGTTGCATTTGGTTCAATAATCTAGAAAACGAAATGCAATTTAGCTACACACATGGTGGAAGCACCTTCTGGATGCATATCCCCAGCTGAATGGGAAATGACATGCACAAATGGGTGCTCACATGCGATTCCTTTCTTGCCCCAAAAGCCTCCATTGATGCCAATAGAGAATTTTTTCATAGATTTCATAGATCATAGAGTTGGAAGGGGCCTACAAGGCCATCGAATCCAACCCCTTGCTCAGTGCAGGAAACTAGAGGAGGGGTCTCCCATCCAAGTAATAACCAGGCCTGACCCTGCTTAGCTTTCCACAGTCAGACAAGCTGAGCCAGCGTGAGCCACAGGCCTGCATTTTAATTTTGTTAAATCCCCCCCACCCCCTGGCAATGAATCTTCAGAAGCAAACAGGGGTGGGGTGTGTGGACGTTGATCCTACTCTCCCAAAGTGTGGTGGTCCCAATCCAAATCTGGGGCATGTGCACTTACACTAGAGTAAATAAAAAAGGTAGCCCTGAGTTACATGCTAAGTAATTAGCATTTGTTGTTTGGCTCTGACTGGCAGTATTTTAACAATATTGAAAGGGTTCCAAGTGCCCAGTCCCTGTTGCTCTGCTGCACTATAGGAAGGGTGAGAGTTTTGTTTCAGTTCATTTTTGATAAGAACTTACCAAAATTCACACATTTCTCCACATTCGAGATAGAAAGAACTTGAGAATTTAAAATTTTTGAATGCAGGAGAAAGCAAAACTGACACATTAGTCCATCCAGGCAGAGTGCTTTGAGTGCTTTGCTCTTAAAAGTCTGGCTTTGATTCTCTGTATATTCAACCATGTTCATGGTGAATTAGGGTTGGCTCCTCTCTCTTTTTCTGAAAGAGTCCTCATCTTTACCAGTGACATGTCGGGCAGGGACACCATGCTCCCCATGCTGGGAATAGCTGTCCTTATTGAATTTGGCCAGTGCACATGGGTGAGAGGTATTCTGCTATTAAAATTTTAGCCATTGATTTCACAATTAAATGTCATAAGTGTATATCCGATTTCAAGTCAGAATCCCAGCTGTTAATAAATCTGGATGATCAGATTTTTCAAGTCAAAGTCCCAGCTGTTTACAAATTAAATCCTGTTGCCTGTGCCTGTGTATATAAACATAGTACGCCTTGGAGTCACACCTGTTTTGACTTTGTTTTCATGAAATGAAATATGCAAATAAGGGCTGGATCCTACTCCATTTAAATTGGTTTGGCAGTTAAATTCCAGCGTGATTTCCCTCCAATCAGGCATCTTTTTAAATCAGGCATTGAGAAAACGTATTAATGCCTTTGAGTATCTATTAAACCCTTTGCATTGATTTATCTATTATCGGGGATCTTGATACTGATCCATCTTAACCACCCACTGTGGGTGGAATACGCATTGGCATTACCAGTAATCACTACAAGTTATGGCATATGATGATTACGTAATTTTCATCGGCTACAATAATATTTATATATCACAGGGACATAGAAGCTTTTTCAGCCCAAGGGCCAAATTCCATTTCAGGGAAGCTCTGGTGGCCAGTCCACACTCCAGGGGTTGGTGGGGTTGAAGGCAAACGGGATGGGGCCAAAATACCCAAAATACCGGCATCTTTTAGCTTAAAGCTCTTTCTGCTGGTAACTAAGCCTTAGGAGAAGCATTCCAACCTTTGAAAATGAGGAAAAACAAAAGCCAGGAAATCACCAACAAATCCGCAGCTGGACAGGGATGGGGGAAGAGGTGGGGCCTTCCAGAGAATCCTGGAGGGCCAGTTTGAGACCCCAGATTTGGCCCCACACCTCTGATATATGGTGCACTTCACAGATACCATCTTGGCAGTCTTTCCAACCATCCTATAAGATAGGCCCGTTTTATTTTTACAGTCATTATTATGATGGGTGGGATGTGGGCGAAGGAAGATGAAGGAATCATATATTGCAAGGACCTTTGGGAGAATGTAGGGTGTGTGTTTTTCACTCTGTGCACAGAGACACATGCATACCTCTTAGTGGAATCTCTGAAAGTGAAATATGGACCATCATCAGGGTTTGTGGTGGAGGGCATGTTTTACCAACACTGTCTCAAGCATTAGTTTTCCCCATAGGTGTGAATGGCACCCATTCAGTGATGTGGAAGAAAGTAAAAGTGTGGCACTGTTGGCGGTGGAACCTCATTCCTGCCCTCAGCTGGAAGCCTATGGGAGGGAGAGGAAAGGAAGGAAGGAAAGAAGGAGGGAGGGAGGGAAGGAAGGAAGGAAGGAAGGAAGGAAAGAAAGAAAGAAAGAAAGAAAGAAAGAAAACAGGGCATGGTTTGAAAGTGCATGATACAGGAACCTTACCAAAACTATGTAGGTCTGAAACCAGGTCAGTGCCTAGATGGGAGACAAGCTATCTATCCAGTGCATGCTGGCTTGAATTCCAAGAAAGGTGGGTTTGTTTTTTTCAGTAGACAACATTTTTTGGAGTTGCATAGGACCAAAGTCCCATGCAGAAATAGTGAATATTCATTCAGTTCATTCCTGAGAAATGAACAACCACATTTAATGGGAAACTAGGAGCCTAGAGGGGAAACAAAAAAAAGGTTTTTATTTATTTACTTTTAGTAACAACATTTCTTACTGGCTGGGATCACTTCAAAGCAAAGTGAGGACCTCTAGCTGCTGGCCACACATGGGGCTCAGAGACATTCTTAGGAAATGAAGGGGGCGGGTGGCTGCAGGCTGATGTGTTCATGCCACATGCCCATTTTGTGGTGGCATGCAAGGCAGTTTCTCAAATTGCCAAATGTGCCCATGGGCCCAGAAAGGTTGCCTACCCCTGCTCTGGCACATGAAAACATCAGCCATAATATATCATGTGCCTCAAGTCAGTGTTACCTATTTACCAGGGATAGTTTTCTGGTACCAGTCCCTGGTAAAACATTGCCCCTTATTCTACCTTGCATTGGGGTGGGTTTTAAAAGTCACGTGTGCAACAGTTCAGGTTTCATGTCCCACCCATGAATCTTGCGAACTTAAATCTCTGAGTTGAGGTAAGGTAAGTCTTGAATCTAGTGTGCATGCCATATAGATGCACATGCATAGATAATAATGGAAATGCAACACTTTCTTTCCTCCACCACCCCACCAGTAAATGATGCTGAATCAATGATGCTGAATGTGTTTATACTGCAGCTTTTCTACAGTAAGTACAACCAGATCCATTGTGAGAGTAAATATTCCATCATTAGAATTAATTTAATAATTTATTATATTTATACCCCGCCTTTTTTCCTGCAAGGAACCCAAGGCGGCTTACATAATCATCCTCCTCTCCATTTTATCCTCACAACAACCCTGTGAGGTAGGTTAGGCTGAGAGTCAGTGACTGGCCCAAAGTCACCCAGTGAGTTTCATGGCCGAGCGGGGACTAGAACCCGGATCTCCCGAGTCCCAGTCCAGCACTCTCACCACTATGCCATGCTGGCTCTCTAAACTTAATTAGCTTAAGTTTGCTAAATGACCTCTCTCTAGAAGCTACTGTTGCTGGAATTGTTAATAGCATTCTTAAGCTATAACACAAACACTTGGAAACAGGTCACCAAGTCTGTACTCTGTTAACAAGTTCAACAGATCTAATGGCTTTAACTGTGCATTTACAAAATTTGCTTTATGTACTGAGGGTCAATGTTGCATTTCTTTTCCAAAATCATCACCATTAAGTTAATCCTGCTATAACATTGTCTACCATTAAGGTCAGCAGGATATTGCTCTGATAAAGATAAAGCTTTTTCTCTCCACATCACTTTCGGACATGGTGAGATATTTCCACAAGAAATCATTTTTTTCTGCCAACTGCTTAACAGCATTGAAGCCAACCATGGAGTGCAGCAGCTAGAATGTCATCAGGTAGGGGTGTGGTCTGGGAAGAGCCCTGCAACCAAGTCCAGCCATACCTGTACAAAGTAGGGATGTGCTAAAAAAAACTCAAGGACGGTTTTTGCCTCGAGCCAGCTCTTTTTGGTTTCACTCACCCTGAATAAAGGATTTTTTCAAGCCTACTTGCTGGTCCTTCCCCGACTCCCCAACTCATTTTGCATTACAAGCGAGCCAGAGAGCTGCTCTCAAATTAGCATTTCAATCCTAATGTTACATTCCTTTGTGTGAGATAGAACTTCTTGCATACAGACTCAGAGTTAGAACAGGAACTTAGCATATGTAAGTCATAGGATTACATTCAAGCAGACAGGTTATGTGTTTATATAATATAGAAATCATATATTAAATTATATTTTACCACACAAGCTCTAAGTTTATTTTAAAAATTCCTCTGTAAAAAAGGTATGCATCTCACAAGAATTACCACATTATTATGTCTAATCTGTAACAAAAGGATGAGAGCTCTCTCGAGCAAAGGATCTTGTTCGCATCTCAATTGGGTTCGCATGTCAGGTCCGTGGAGGGGGGAGAAGGAAAATCGACCTAGCTCAAAGAATTTGTGAGCCAGGAAGGAAAAGGTCAGACCCATCCCTACGAAAGTACAAAGGCTCCTGTAAATAGAGGTGCTGAGCCATAAATAAAAGGTCTCCCCACTGGTGGACAGCCAGGTTTATGAATTTTCGGAAGCATGCAAATCACCAGTATCCTTGGAACAGTATCCAATGTGACACTACCGCTAATGTAAATTATGTTGCACTAGTGTGAGCAACCTCTAGCGCAACACCAATGGCATTTGCTGGCGCAACAGGTTTTCCGATTACATTAGCGGTATTGAATTGAATATTTTATTTACGGTCTACCGACCACACCAATACGTAAAACAATACAGTACAAACAAGATACACCAGCTCTTATTTATACACTCAAATAAAAACTTAGAAAATAAAAACAGAATCAGACAAGCATAAAAGGCCTAGTCACAATAGCAATATTCAAAAATTTTGCAACTTTCTTGGTAATTGAGCTATCTGAGCCGTCAAGCAGAGTGGACAAAAGAAACTCTGAGGATCGTCCAGGGAAAGTCTGGGTGATTGGATGTATTATGTTTTCTCTAGCCCCTCGATAGAAGCTGCAATTAAAAAGGACATGTGCAACAGTTTCCACCTCCTCATTATTGCAGGGGCAACACCTGTTTTCCATTGGGATTTTATTGAATCTACCATCCAAAAGTTTGGAGGGTAGAACATTAAATCGAGCCAAGGAAAACGCTCTCCTATATTTTGGAATAGATAACCAATCTAAGTATAGCATCCCATTTGTAGAGTAAAGGTCTGACAGACCCATCGACAAGGGGGAGCATGGGCCCTGAGCCGCTCCATGGAGCTCTTGGAAGTCGATGTCAATTAATCTTTGCTTAACAAGAAATTTAGCTTTCTCCCAAGGCATGGATAACAAGTAGGAGGGTGACAGCCCGGCTGAGACAACCTTTTCCACCACTGCTTTGTTCCAAGCAGACACATGGGAATCTAACATCACCTGGAATGCAAAAGAGTTAAGCTTAAGCAGAGAATAGCAGCGAAGCCAAAAGTGAATAGAATGTATCCAAGCCATACAGCCAAGAGAATTAAGGCCAGCTTCCAGATAGAGAACAGCACTAGCCACACACTTGGGCATGCCAAATATCGCTCTTAGAAAGTAGGATTGAACACCTTCAAGAGAGTCTTTAAGGCCCGGAAACCAGATAGGGGCTCCGAAAAGAATCTGAGATACTATTTTGGCTTGAAAAACACGGGTAGGCAGCTGGAATGAAATTCCCACCTTTAGTAAAAAAGAACCGTAATATAGCACCCAAATTTTGTTCAGCTTTAACCTTCGCACGTCTTGCCTGAACTCTCCAGTTTGTTGCCTCGTGAAACCAAATACCCAAATATTTGTAGGAGTCAACTTGATCAAGCCTGCTATTATCCATGAACCAAGGTCGCTTCTCGGCCTTTTGGCTAAGATCAAGTGTACATTAGCGGTAGTGTCACATTGGATACTGCCCTTGGTAACTCATTGATCAGAAATTTAATAATTTTATTTTAAAATATGATGCAAAACAAAACCCTCTCTAACAAAAATTCAAAAACTCTCCAGTGAAAAACCAGTAAATAGTCTGGGAACATCTGAAGCTGAAGCTTGGGAATACAGTCAGTCATGCCTTGGATTGAGAGCATAATTCGTTCCGGAAACGTGCTTGTAATCCAAAACACTCTTATATCAAAACAAAATCCCCCCCAAAAAAATTGTACAGAGATTTTTAATTTAAGCCATACTACAGTACTTGTATTGCAAGACGTCGCTTGTATATCAAGTAAAAAAAATTAAATAAATATTTAAAATTTGCTTGTCTTGCAAAACGCTCTCAAACAAAGTTACCGGTACTTGCAATCCAAGGTATTACTGTACCAAGTAAGAACAGGATATAAGCATTTTTTTGTAAAAAAAATAAAATAAAAATCTCTATGGCGGGATCTTCACACGTCATATCATGAGTTACCTTTGAACATCGTTTATGTAATCACCTCTATCCTGAGTCACAATGGTACCTGTTCCTTCCTTATTGGATAGTTTGGTAACAATAGAAATAATTAAACTTTCTGGACATGTTATGCCTCTACCAGTGCTTACCCTTTCTAATTTTTAACAGCCCTTAAGCACTAATCTTTCAAAGACTGATATACAGGGATTACTCACAGGGACTTAAGTGTAGATGGTAGTTTGATAATCCCACTCCTCTAAATGTTCAGACTATGTAGAATTTGAAGGTCTGAAAAGAGGCTGAGTCTTTTAATCAGTAATAACATTAAATCCGAGAAGCATTTATTCAGTATCGTGGCCCACTTAGATAAAAAAAAATAAAAATCAGCATCCTCCAAAAATACATCAAGTTATTTCTTAATTCTTAATCCCCTGGTAATTCGCTCTTTCCTAGTGTTTTGTACAAAGTATGTTGCATGTAGATCTAATTTCAAAATTAGATGTGGATCTATTTGGGAGTGTGTCTGTCAAAATTTCCCCCTATTTGCAACTTACTCTCACAATAAAGACCTATTGTCAAATACCGTACTCTCACAGTAAAGACCCATTGCCAAGTAATCTAGCTCTATCTTGCTCTGAATGTGTGTGTGTGTGTGTGTGTGTGTGTGTTTCCACTGCTTCATCATCCGTTAGAGGTGGGGGGGGAAGCTAAGGAAAGGAAAATACAAAGATTTTAACTATTTTCATCTGTAAAATGTTAGAAGGTATGCAAATATTACGTTCGTTTTTAAGGTGCCACAGGACTCTTCCTTGTTTCCATTGCTCCAGACAGGCATTCCTTTTCTGTTAAATGCTGTATCCACTAAATTAAGATATTTCTCTCTATAGTGCAATCCCCCCCCCTTGGGAACCACAAATAAAACTGCTGGAGGTACTAACAGTGCAAGCCTGGATCAATATCTAAATAATCACCTATCGATTAATCAAATTAAGCTGAGTTAGGCAAAAGAAATCAATGAGAAATGAGATGGGTCAAGTCGGCCCTTGGCGACGTAAGCTGTTGTCCCTTCTTTCTTCAGCTATTGCTGCTGTTAATAGAGATGGCAGTGTTTCAGGGTTGGGGGCGCAATTCTGTATTCCCATAACCCCTTGTGACTTCATGGTTCATGCAACACCATTTCAAAAGGAAGCAAAGTCAAAACTATACCGTATAACTTGTCCTTTCCAGCATAGCCACATTAAATAAGCAAAACATGGAATAATTCCCCTTGTGTGTCTCAATGAGCTCATTGGGGCAAGGCTGGGATCAGAAATGATGATAATGACGAAGACGACGACAACAACAGTTGAAGGCAGTCACCAGGGTGAATGAAATCTGGAAAAATTCTGCATAAATGTTTGAAAAGTTTTCTTCTATACATCACACCCAAATAAATCATACCCCTAGCCCAGCTACAGCTGTGTAGGCTGAAAACCAAGCCCATGGCCACAATCCTCAAAGAGACTAAACCCAAATCCATGGGGGTAAGTGAAGCACTTCACTTGTGGATACTGTTGCAGTGACAACAGAAGCTACCTACCCTCTAGATATAGCAATCCTGCAGGAAGTTATCATGTGTCTCTGTGCTCCAGATGAACTTGCTGCAGTATATCTGTGTGTTCACACACACACACACACACACACACACACACACACACGGCAACCAAGTTTTGAATAGTCACTCTGGGTACATCTGGGTTGCATTATATCAGGGGTATGCAACGTCTGGGGGTCAATTTCTGACTCTGGAACCCACCGGGGACCACATCCCTGCCCCCACCACACCACTGCGTGTACTGCCAGAATTCAGCAGCACAACAGCGAAAAAGGGCAGGTTTTCCCATTTTTAGCTGCTACGCTGCTGCTGAATTTCAGTGGCAAACCACAGCTTGTTTGTGTTAAGGCAAAGGAGAAACGGCCCTTTTTGGCTTCTATGCCATTGATTTTCTGCAACAAATTTGGTGGCGGTGGAGGGCGCAAAAAGGGCTAGGGGGTCTGCACATGGCCTGCAGGCTGTGTGTTTCCCAACTCTGCTTTATATCAAAATTAATCTAGTACAAGTGGAAAACCTATAGAAAGGGGCCACAAGGCTGCAATCCTATGCTCACTTACCTGGGGGCAAACCCATTTGAACCCAATAGGACTTACTTCTGAGTAGACATGTATAGGATTGCACTAGAAAAGGATCACTAGAATAATCTGTTTGCTGATTTTTCTTGCTGGAGTTGTACCTGGAGCATTATCTGGGAAGAAAATTTTGCCCGTTTTGTACTGTTGATGCCTGGCCTGCCAATCAGTATCAAGGGAAACACAATTGGCCAATAAAGGAAGAAAAGAAAAATGTGTTCTAGTTTCAGGAAGTGCATGAAACGCAAGGCCAAGAACATATAGTCTGGTCACCATGATCTGGAAACCAAATAGTTATTGAATGGACGTCATAAACATAGTGAGAAGAAGGAGGTCAGCCAAATAAGCGGCCAAAAAGTATTATAAACAATTAAATATATAACCAAAGGTTAGCTTAGTAAGCGGCCAAAAACATGTTTACTCTACAGAAGTATGGAGTCAAAGTACAATATGACAGCACAATACGGTAGGATCCATACATGAAAATCAAATACTAGGGAATATGACGTCCAAGAAGATGATGTGATGGGTAACTGCCATGCACCCAGGGAGGCGGTAGCCATCTTGAGACTGTTAAAGACAATAGATGTATGACAACCATGTTGTAAGAAAGGAAATCTGCCACGCAACTATAAGGGAGAAATATCAGTGATTTGTTGGAACTTACTCTGGAACCTCAAGACACCAATGAAGTGCTATGAAGATTCTGCCTGTGCAGATGTGACACAGGAGGTCGGGAACCACGGGCAGAGCAGGGGGTGGGAAAAGGAAAAAGATGTCCTCTAAACATCCTTGTATAGTGCATGGGATGGGGTGGGGCTCATGGCATGCTTCCCCCACCCAATCTTAATTTCCCCATCCCCTCCCACTGCTCCAGGATACGAACTATAATCCATCTGGAGCTTGAATAGGTCAATCCAACACTTCATCAACCCCCCAATTTTCCTTCGCCAACTTTTCAGCTGAAACACAAAGATTCTATGTCTGAAACTGCTCAATCATATATTGATACAGAAAATCTTCCCATTTTGTGAGTTTTTTATACCCTCCCTGCGCTCTCTATAGGCTCAAATGCAACTGTAAATTCACAGGGTCCTGTCAGGCAGTTTGGTCCCCACCCCTTTTAAGCCTTTTAATTCACAATACTTCTTCATACCCTAACATGTGCTCTGAGCATGCAGAGACCTCTAGCTTATTTTTGAGTGGCTCCATTTTACTTCCAGACTGATAGGCACTCAACCACCTGAGTTTGCTATTAGAGGGAATGATATTGCTTTAGATTTATATTGCTTTTCTTTTGTTGTAAGCTGCCCTGTGAGTTTTGAAATGAAGAGTGGCATTCGAGTATCTTAAAGAAATAAAAAGTAAGCACGATACCAAGTATGTCCAATGTGAATGTGGTCTCGTGTACAGTAATACCTTGGATTGCAAGTAACTTGGTCTGAGAGCATTTTGCAAGACAAGCAAAATTTTTAAAATTTTTTGACTTGATAAATGAGCAAGGTCTTGCAAGACAAATCGTAGGGATATAACCATTCGCCTCGAGCGGGCGTAGCGGGCTGAAATCGGCCCTGCTCACGCCCGCCAGAGACTTGCTTTGATATAAGAGTGTTTTGGATTACAAGCACGTTTCCGGAACGAATTATGTTCTCAATCCAAGGTATTACTGTGCATGGAAAGGGAGCAGGGCTGGAGATGGAGGGATCTCCATTTTTCTGTTCCATCTCTGTGTTGCCATTTTCAAATTAAATTCCATCCTGTTTCTATAATACAGATTGTTATGAACTTTACATGTATAGGTTTGCCAAATTAGGTATAGTAAATTGTAGTTATATGGACAGTAATTACCTTGTACAGTAATTACCACATCTTTATACATAAATATTGGGGGGAGGGGTTACATCCTGCTCTCTTCCATTGACCCAATTTGGCTTCACCTTGCCTAACTAACTTACTTTCCTCCTCCCCCCTCCATTTTGGCATCAGCTTTAAGTCCCCTTGAATAACCTTCTGCATCTCCTGTTTGCTTTTCCTTTGAGAACCAGGGCACCTGCTTTCTCTATGGGTTTAATCCAGGGTGCAGAACTTCTTTCAGCCAGAGGGCCAAATTCCATTTCAGTCAAACTTTCGGGGGCTGGTGGAGCTGAAGACAAAATGGGCAGGGCCAAAATACACTATGCTAGATACCAGCATATTTTAGCTTAAAGCTCTTACTGCAAGAAACTAAGCCTTAGGAGAGGCATTTCAACCTTTTAGAATGGAGGCAAAAAAAAAAAAACCTGCACAAAAGCTGGGAAACCACCGAATGGGTGGTTGGGGAAAAGAGGTGGAGAAATGGGAAGTGGGTGTGGCCATCTGGCATCCTGCCTGCTCTTCCTTCACACCTAGGGAGCTGTTCTGTAAGGGTTTAACCTAATAGTTGCTGATCTAACCTAGGTGCACACAGTGTTCGAGGATCGGGATATTTGTAAGAAGACCAAAACACTGGTTTATGAAGCCATTGTACTACCAACTTTATTGTATGCCTGCGAAACATGGACTATCTATAAACGTCACTTCCACCTCCTTGAAAGGTTTCATCAACGTTGCCTCCGGAAAATCCTGCAAATTACTTGGGAAGATAGGCGAACAAATGTCAGTGTACTGGAAGAAGCAAAGACTACTAGCATTGAAAAAATGATCCTTCAACGCCAACTTCAGTGGACCGGTCATGTTGTTCGAATGCCTGACTGCCGTCTCCCAAAGCAGTTACTTTACTCCCAACTCAAGGATGGAAAGCGGAATATCGGTGGTCAATATAAGAGGTTTAAAGATGTTCTTAAGGCAAATCTAAAAAAATGCAATATAAACATCGAAAACTGGGAAGCTCTGGCCCATGAACGATCTAAATGGAGGTTGGCCTTTCACAAAGGTTCCATGGACTTTGAAGAAGCCCGAGTGCACAATTTGACTGTGGCTTTTGGAAAATTAATCTTAGGATTTGAAGAGGTGTGTAAATGTGTGTGTGTGGAAACCAGCCTGTTCCATTGATGGTTCTGCATTGTGTGGATTCATAAAAGTTCAAAAAGAGTTTTGTGCTGTGCGGAATCCTCAAGCATCCCTAAGCAGCACATATATTAAAATGGCTCCCGGCTTCAAAGTCACATCCAAAACCGCTCTAAATCTAAGCAACCTGCCAACAGGCAATACCATTTTTATTTAGCTTGTAACTGGTAAATGTTCTTAATTGGTAAATGTTGCAATTGGTTTTAACTGGTTGTTTTTATGGATGGTTTACCTTCCTTTTCCCCCCATGGTTTTTACTCTATGTTTTATTATATTTTATTGTATTTGTATTATTGTCAGCTGTCTTGAGCATCATTTGGTGGAAAGGCGGGTTACAAATTTAACAAACGAATTATAAAGTTAAATCACCGTCCAGCCTAAAGTAAGCCCTTTAAAGTCCCATTGATTTCAAGAGCAGGGTTAAAGCATGAGCATGTGAAATCAATGGGACTTAAAATTGCTTGACTCTGGCTGGAATCCAGTCCAGACCCTTTGTCTTTAACAGCAAAAAATAAATTTAAAAAATGGTGCTGGGTGTGGCATTTTGGAACTGTTCAGTAAAACCTGTGCATGTTTATTCAGAAGCTCCAAAGATTTCAGCAGAGCTCACCCCAGCAAATGAAGATTCTATATGTGCTTAAGTTTGCAGGCTTAGAGGCTCCTTGGTTTAATTAAACTGACACTTGTGACATGAGTATAAGATAAGGCATGATCCAGCCAACATGAAACATTTTGACATGCCTGTGATTTCAATGAAAGAGTTAGGCCCATGCTTAAGTCTCTCCTGTTGAAATTATTAGGACTTGAAAGTGCTTAACTTTAATTGCATTGTGCCCCATTCTTTGTAGGCTACCCAGCCTACTTCACCTGACAAGGGAAAAAATCAAGACCATATGAAGCAGGCTGTTGCCCAGGAAAGCTCATGGAGTCACATGAAACAAACAAGAGCAGAGTTAAAAGGGTAAAATTGCACATGTGACACCATCCTTAGTGAATGGTGCACATCCTCTTTTAACGGCTGGGTCCAACAGCAATCCAATCCTTTCTAGATCATCGCTTCTGTGTTTAACGCAGGGAAAACTGGGGGTTTAACACGTGTGCACCATTCACAAGTGACAGTGCGGATGCTGCTCATTTAAATCGGTGCCCAAATTTAATAAGTAAAGCATGAATTGACTTTTGCCTCTCTCTCTCTCTCTCTCTCTCTCTCTCTCTCTCCACACGCACCAAAAAACCTATAAGACCAAGGGGTGGGGAGGGAGAAAGGAGAATTCAGGTTGTAACCGTAAAAACACTTTCCTTGGAAGTGACAAGACGTTTAGGATCGGGCTATAAACTGGGGGTGAGGGGAACAAAAAGCCCCATCTGCCTGCCTAAGGTGAACGAATCGTGGGTTTCGGCGGCTGAAGGGGACATTTTTTGTGGGGGGTCAGAAGTGGGGAGAGCGAGATCGAATCGGCATTAGGACCGCTCGGAGCGCTCAGGTCTGGAGGTGGTATAAGGTTTGCAATCTCTCTACTTGCTGGCAGTTGCAGAAGATTGCTTTTAAGTGAAACGGCTGTGCCACCCCCTCTGCGCCTTCCTCTCGCTCGCTCGCTCGCCCGCCCGCCCGCCGTCCCCCATTAATCGCGTCCTGTCCTTAAGTTTTCGAGCTTTTTTCCGCCACTGCAGGGGCCGGGGCGAGCGCCGAGGAGCCGCCGCTGCCGCTGCCCAAGGAGAATTTGCAAGCCAGCAAAAGGCGGGCGGGCGGGGTGCATGCATATTTCATCCGATGGACTTTTCCCGGTGTCTCGCCGTCGACGCTTATGTGCAGTGACATTTCTGACTGGAGCGCCGCGACGCGCCCAGGCAGCCCCGGCGGCCCTGGCAGGCGAAGGAGGATCTCCGCGGCGGCGCCAGGGCTAATTGCGGTGATTGATGTCCCTTCCGCGTCCCTTCCACGTCGGCGATCGAGAATAAAATGAAAGCTGGGGGGTTCCCGAAGCAGCAGCCGCCGCACCATCACCAGCCGCCGCGGGAGCAGCCGCGCCACCTCGAGCCGCCGCGGCCGGCGGGCACCCAGCGAGCGCCGCGCGCCTCCCCACCAAAAGTTTGACGCCCAGCGGGGAAAGGGCGAAGGCGGGGCTGGAGCGGGACGGCGCAAGGGGGACCACCTTGGGCCAGCGATCCTCCCCCCCGCCGCCCTCCGCGCCGCCACCTCTGTCCGATCCCTGCCTCTGGGAGATCGGGTCGGGTCGGATTCCCGCCCCATTGCTGGCGAAGCAGCCGGGCTGAGCTCCAAAGGGGGCAGCGCCAGAGGAGTGGCTAATCCCCCCCCCCCGGGCGCGCGAAGAGGGAGCGCTGATCGTCCGCTCGACGGGCCGCCCGAGCTTGGGGTTTGGTTGAGTTTTCCCCCCCTTTCTTTCCTTGCCTTTTTCGGCGTGAGCAGCAACTTTGTTAGCCAGCCGCGCGCGGAGGGAGAAGAGGATTGACGGCGGCACGTTGGGGGAGCGGCCACAGCAGCCGCCAGTTCACCACCACCACCCCAGCGTCCCCGCTGCCGGAGCGGGGGGCGGGGATCGGACTGAAGAAGTTACTGATCCCGTCGAGAGTCCCAAGTGAAGGTGGCGGCTGCTTCCTTGGTCTCTTCTTTCCCTAACGCACAGCGATCGCCCCGTACGGTAAGTAACCGCACTCCTCTCTACCACCACCCCCGCATCCGTTGCACTCCTGCCTGCAGGAGCTGGGCGGTTCACGAGGAGGGAGGCGGAAAACTTTCCGAGTAGGGGCTCCCCACTTGTCTCTCTCTTTTCAAAGCTCAGAGCCAGAAGAATCGGGCAAGCTGGAAGCTGCGCTGGGAAATTTAGCCACCTGCAAACAAGACACGCGAAATCTCATCGGAGGTTGGGACTTTTTTCCATTTAGCTGGCCGGCCTCCTTCGTCCTTTTCCTCTCTTCTCCCCCGCCCCGCCACCGCGCCGCAAATGGCTACGCGAAGTGGACCTGTTTTGGGGATCCGGCGGCGGAGCGGAGGGATGGAAAGGCGATCGTCCGGTCCCACTGGATGCACTGTTGTGGCTTGCTGAGATCTGCTAAAAATTCAAAAGCGGGGGGGGGGGGGGAGAAAGAGGCTTCTGGCTTGGGTTTGCAATATATATATATATATATATATAGCAAACCCATCAGCGCTCTCTCTTTATATATATATATATATATATATAAACACAAACCCATATATCGCTTTTGGCATCTCGGCTCTCTTCGGTACTTTTGTCATTGGTAGCATCTTCGAATGTCTATGGATATCTCCGTAGCAAGCGAAGTTATTGCAGAATTATTGTGATTTTATTGCATTTCCTCCTCTCCCCCCCCTCGCAGTAACCAATTAAGAAATTTTTAGAAGAGAAAAAAAGGAAATCAAACTTCGATACAAATAGAAACTGCGCCCTCTACCGTTCATCTGGGCTCTTCGACTGGGAAGGCAAATCCGATTTGCAATCGCCTTACCCTTGGAAAAAGGGAGAAATGTGCTAGCGGGGATTTCAAAGGCTTTGTTTGCAGGAGCTGGCAATTGACCTGCTATTAGAACAGACCGAATTTTTTTTTTTTAATGGGAGAAACACAGGCATCTTCTCTAACAAGGCAATGAAGCTGTAGATGTACTAGCCTGCAGTCTATCCCCTTGATGCATTGTTCTCCTGCTGGAGTGCCTGCAACTCTGGAGCATCTGATTAAATTCTGGTTCATATGGAAACCTTCAGTGGGTTATCTCCCTGAGTCCCTGAGATGGACACCCCCCACCCCCCGAATAGCTTAGCATTTTGTTTTAAACTCATATGATGACAGCACTGGATTGAAAGGAAAGCGAGATCTCACTTTTATCATCAATAAAAAGGATGACCCTCAACCAAAAACCGGTAAAAAGGACAATAAGGACATCCATTCTCCAAGCAAGGGAGCCAGTTGAAAAACCTTGTGTGGAACTGAGCTGGAACTGCTAAAAGTGCGTCATTCTTTCTGAATCTTAAGTAGCTTTCTGTTGTATGAATAAAGATTTTTCTGCAGGGGGGAAAATCTGATACAAAATACAGTAACAAAAGACTGGGATGGGTCGCATTACCCCAGCTTCAGTGTATCATTCATGATCTGAATTGACACACGCACTGTCTCTTAGTCAGATATAAGGAGAGGAAAATGAGTTCATCCCCCAACTAACAAAAGCATCCGATGCTAGTGAACTGGTATGAAAAGGTGTATTCAACAGATGTAAGTCTTAAAGTTTGTATACCTAGATCTCATTGCCTTAAAGGAAACGGTACTGGCCTTAGATTGAGAGGTGCTAGACTTTCCATATTAGACTTTCTTTCTGTCCTTGCTCATCTTTCTATTTTCCAAGTATATGAAGGGGAGTGGATGAATTAGTGGTGCAGGTCATGGGGGCAAGTAACAAATATTTTTAGTTTCCTTCTTGGAACTGTTTGTAAAGGGGAAATTCATGCTACAATCCCTGTACTCTTTACCTGGGAGTAAGCCCCATTGAACTCAATGCTGAGAAGATATGTAGAGGATTGCAATGTCTTTTACAGTTACTCTAGAAATAAGTTCCTGGAAATAAGTCATTTATTGGCATTAGATAAATACAGCCCATACATTTCCGTTCGAAGAAGAGTCTTAGGGAACTCAACAGCTCACTGTGTTACTTTAACAAGAAAGCTGGTTTCACAAAAGGTATCATTTGAACCTTTTTGGATCCTGTCTGCAGAAATTTGTTTACAAAACTAAGGGTTGTTTTTTTTAAAAAAATTGCTTCTTAGCAGTTCATTTTTTGCAGAACTGTAATAGATCATAAGTACTGAAATTTAGCAGGAAAATGTTCAGGAGCAACATAGGAAGCAATCCTGTGCAGAGAGTTACTCATGGCAAGCCTGTTAATTTGAGTGGGGTTTACAGCATGCACAGGAATGCTGCCAGAGTTTCTGGTTGGTTTCCAGCAACTTTACTTATATTGTGCAGGGACCAATCCTTTGCCTAAGCATCTGAATGGTAATTTCAATGCCGTGCCTAAGGGTTGCAAGAGCCAATACATTTCTATAGAAACAACTTAAAGGAGAGATGCTTTGTCAAGTATTGGGAGCTGTTAGTAACTGTTACAGTACGTGCATCTAACAGTTCCTGATAATATTGCCTCCAAATGAAAGCATGTGATTCATTTTTATTCTGTTTTGAATATTGGTGATCTTATACAAGTTGCAGCAGTCCTGTACTATGTTTTCCATACTATGCTGTAGGAGAGAGAAACCTGAAACATTCTACAGTGGTTCTTTGGTTTGTCAGAACCCTTGTTTTTCATGATAAATCTTCTCTGTCTTTCCTCCATTGCTACAGGTTAGTATCCCAGTATCCCTTGTACCTTCTTGTGGGGAAACTATCAACACCTTTCCATAGTTAGAATGTTAAGAATTACATATTTTTGCTAGACTTTTCACCATCAGAACCCTCTTGAATTCCCCCCCCCCCATCTCTTTCTCTCCCTCCCCAAAATGGATTTTACCAGCTTTCAAGCCTGGTGACATAAAGTATATACCCCATTATTCACATGGCCCTATTTTAGCTTGTTCAGCAAACTAATTTAGCATTTATGAAAAGCAGTGGGTTGGCTTTAAATGCAGAGATTTCACAGAGATCAGGTTTCCAGTGTGGCAGGGCACAGTGAAAAAATGGCATTTGCCACCTTTGATCCACGTCCGAGGGAATAAAGTATAAACCTCATTATATATGTGCTCCTGTGTAGCTTGCAAAGTTGACGGGTTGGTTTTAAATGCTGAGACTTTGTCTGTCCTAGCAGATCTGATTTCTTGAGCAGTGGGGGCAAAGTGGGAAACAGGGTTTATAGTTGCACATTCTGGGTTGTGTTAATGACAATACTGAATCCTTTTAATAAAACACAATCAAAATATGCCAGGAAGCCTTTAAAAAGAAAATTTGTAGAGGACAACATAAAATACATTTCTTACATTACAATTCCCCAATCTGCTTTATGGATTCCAGTCATTATCAAAACTGTGTATGTATATGTATAAAATAAAGGCAGAATACTAAATTTGTTTTGTTTTGCATGTAACAGTATAATAAAAGGCAGCAAACATAAGGTCGCTCACTTAAAATGTTTAACAATGGGACTTATTTCCAGGTAAATACGGCTAGGGTTGGTATTTGGGCTTTTATTTTTAAAATTCAGGTCTAATAGTAGAGGCAATCCTCACCTGAAGGGTTCTCCTGACAGAACACTCCATCAGCTTCTTGGTGACAATATTTTATAATGAGAAGATGATCCTTCTGAGTGTGGGAGGAAGATGCTGTTCACAGTGGCCAAGCCCACTATAAGAAGCTACATTTGCCAGCAAATGCTAATACAAATTGGCAGTTGTCTTTTATCATAATTAATTACAGCTGGAATACACATTTTGGGGATCAGACTTGATATGCATTATAATGAATATCATGTGTGAGGCTAAAGAGCAGTCATCTGTAAAAAGAAATTACTGTCCATGAAGCTTTTTATATACCTGTTTTTAGAGCTCGGTAAAGAAAGGTTAAAAGTGTGTGTGTGTGTGTGTTCGGGTTTAAACTATGTGCCTAATGCTTTACAAATTAGGTTACATTTTTGAAGATCTGTCAAGAAGTCCCAACAGTGTTGGTCTTTAGTGTTTTTGTTCTCTGGTTGGGGGGGAGGGGGAATGCCTGCTGTTTTTTCAGATTGTGGAAGATAGGGTGCATGTGGAATATTCAAGGGTTAAAAAAATCTTAGGGGTGATGAGCTATCAGTAACAAAGGACAGCTCTAGCTAGCCATGTGCCAGGGCTCTATTGAATATAGTTAGCATAATCCATTTCCCTGCCCCCCCTCCACTCCACTCCCAGCAGGTTGCAGTCACCTTTCCATCAGTCAGTGAAGACATCCATTTCAGTATGTGAGATACTATGGATCAATTCAGTTTAACGCAGCAGATTGCATGATCAGATGGTAAGCAAAGGTCATAAAGTGAGAAGGGATATTTTTTTTTAAAGGCACCTGTCAGTTATTAACTTTTCCATTAACACTTTGTGGTGATGGATCAAATATGAATGGGGGGGAAAATACTGGGAAAAGATCCTTCCTTACAATACCCTAATTCTTCAAAGTTCCTTAACATAGAACATGTTCACGTTCAGAAAGTTTGTGAACCTAGGATCACCCAGCTGGAAATTGTACTTGATCATAATTATTTGGCTTGCACTGAAACAAACTTCAGTTCCACTGAAATGTGTTTAGGATCAAAGCAGTAATTTTCAAGTTCATTTGTAGATTGAAAAGGTTACTTCATGATTGTAATCTTGGATTATTAAGATCTGGATCTCATGAGTGACTCTCCCCCAACCCACAAATATAACGTGGGCCGCATGATGCTGTTACCAAAAACTCGGGCAACCCTTAGCATATGATCTTTAGTCAATATCTTCCCCAGTGTCATCTAGAGCTCATTAATAATGAGATACTGCCGACTAGCTAAGCTATGCTGCGTTAGCTCTTGCCAAAGCATGACATTTTTTAATACATTAATAATATGTCTGAAATGTAATGGAAAACTATTAATCACATACTGGACAGGTGCCACAAATTTAAGCTATAATTGGCTGCTTCTTGTCAAGCATGCCAGTCGCATGTTCTGGCATCTGTCTGATACTCAAATCACCTGCACAATCGACTCCATTTCCCCCTTGTCAGCATACTGAATTTGATCAATGCTATAGTCTATAATTCTATGTAATGACCATCATCATGACTCTAACTTGCTTTAACGAGAATTCGTTATACAGGGGAAAAGGTATAGCCTAGTGAACAGAGAGATTACGGCCAGTGTTGCATTTAGTTTCGGTCTTCTGCATTCTTGATTGTAGTTTGTGTCTGTCTATATCATGATGCAAAGAAAGGAAGGAAAAGAAAGAAGGAAAAAAGATCTCCAGTTGTTTTAGTCATAGACTGTTTAAATACACACCTGCTTAGGAGTAAGTTGTACTGAAAATAATAGGGCTTACTTCCATCACATTTTATAGAAACATGACCACTCATCTCTGCAGTGTTGATTTTATGTAGCTTTGTTGATAACCAGACATTTGATATCTTTGTCAAATCATACAGGAAAGGGATTCACTTCGTTTGGTAAGCTTATGTATAAATGATGATCAGATTTATAGAAAAATTAAATTCAAGTATTCTTTCCAAAATGTGCATTTTAGATGACCCGATGGAAGAAACTAAAACAGTTGATTTGGAATGAATCCAGCATTGATTCTAAATCACCACATTAATGCCTAAAGTTATTTGTTGATAATTGGATAAGACAAAACACGTATAAAATGAGGAGAGATCTTGGCCAAGTTGGTGTAATTATTTTTTTAAAAAGTATATTCAGATTTTGTTAAAGAATGCTTCTAAGTTTGTGACAAATTTAAATTTGAAGTTTGAGTCTTGTGTAGCTCACTGCTGAAAGCAAATTCAACTAGCCAGCACACTTTCTAATACAATGGATTGCATGTAACAGCTGTATGATACCATTTTATGAAATGAATATAATAGGAAATTGCACTTACGTCCATAAGGCAATTATTGTAATTTGCTATGGAAACACAATGCAACCATCTGTTGGCGCTGCATAGTGTCTGTAGCTACTTTCAGTTTCAAGACTCTGCCTTATTTGGATTGAAGGAACTTGTTTACAAAATTGCTTTGAAGACCAGGTTCACTCTCTCCCTGAAAGTAGGTGCTTTGGAAGGAGCTATAATTCTGCTGACGTCACCAAAATGGTGTGCTCTTTTTATAATGGTGGCGTCATAGAAATAATTCTATAACTAGCTAGAAGATCAAACTCAAAACCAAAAAAACCCAGCCGTAAGCAGCCTTATGAAAGAGCGGAACAGCTTCCATATGTTTTCCTATTCAAGAATGAAGTGAAACAAAATTCTCACCTGTCAGCCTGGTCAAATGCAGTAAGTTCAGCTATTCTCAGCATGGAGAGGACCGTGTTGTACCTGCCTGCCATGTAGCTGTTGAAGATGAGCCTGCCAGAAAAAAAGAGGTGGCAGCACTGATTCAGCACTAACATGATTGAATACATGTTAGATTCAAACCCAGACTTTTAACAATTAAGCACTCCAAGCCCTGGGCCTGGATGGACAAATATGGTTTCTCCTACATTCAGATATTTTTAATCTCTAGATCTTTCCATCCCAATTATAAAGAAATGTGCAAATTTTGGTCAATTCTTAGAAAAAATGAAGTGAAATGAAATTCTCACCCATCTTTACCTCAATCCTGTTTCTCATATTGCGTCATTCAGAAAAACCACCACCACCCACCGGACTGACATGTTGAAATCCTCTGTCTAAGTATTGTTCTTAGGACTGAGGCCTAGACCATTGATGGCCCAACTCTGTAGTATTAAGAGCGACACTCTTCTCCAGATGCTAGACTGTGAGACAGAGCAATCTGATTTACTCATGAATGGCCAGGCTGTGTAATACAGTAGGTAGCATTCAAAGCTAGATCTGGTTGAGCACCAGGGGGCAGAAAAAGAAACAGCTTTGAGGGTCAGATTGAGCCTAGCACTGTAAGGTGGCCATTCCTGGCACATAGATGCCTTGTAAACGTGACAAAGATCTGTGCAAGATTTGGTGGTGGTTGTTTTTAAAAAAGATGTGACTTTAAAACTATAGCACCATATTTTACATCCCGTATTTTACATCCCGTATTTTACATCCAGTGAACAGGGAGGAAGGTTTGAGAGGATGGTTTCTGTTATGGAAATTGACAGATAAAGGACATTAAAATAATAATAATAATAATAATAATGATGGAAAATACAGAACGCCTGTATAAAGGGGAATTATTATTATAAGCTGCAAATGAGCCAACTGTTACCTTTGTCATTAAACACAATTAAACAAAAGAAGCAGAGCTCTTCTAATACTAATGAGAAAAAATCCAAAGAGACAGAAGTGTGCTCATAATATCTCTCTTATTAAGCTAACAAAAGCTGAGACGTGTACTAGACATTCCGAGCTCTCTGAGGTCCTCTTTCCAAGAGATGAAAAGCACACAAGTTGTTGTCAGTCCTTTGTCAGTGTAATAAAAGAGCTACCACCTTTGGTGATTTGGGGTTTATATCCCCGATCTGGTTATGAAATACTAGAACTGTTTAAGTACTGTTGCTTGCTCTCGGGTTTTGCCAAGTTGGAAATAATGTTTTTGAAGCAAACAAATGGGGGGGGGGGGAACAGAATTCACAGAGAACTATATATGTTATATGTCTTTGTTAGAGATGAGTTAAATCCCTCATGTCAAAATAATTTTGGCGATGAGTGATTCTGGTCGTTTGTTCATCCCAGCAAAGCACCTCCAGTAAAGGTTATCCATATTATTCCAATTTACCTTATATTGTATCGAGGCTCTCGAAATGTCAACATATCATATATTTTCTAATGCATTGATCCTTGGACAATAACTCTTACTTTTGTTGCTTCTAAAAGGGTGCCGGTGCCAGAAGAAAAGAATGATTGATGGCAGACAGGCTGTAGACACTCATCGTTGTGCTCCACCAACTGATTTATCAGTTCGGCTGGCCATTCCTCATGAGGCGGGAAAGGGGAGGATCACTCAGGATTATTGACAGCGCCGCTGAGGACTGGCAACATTGTTAAATTATCATCAGCGTTTGGACATTATTTACATATGCGATAAAGAAAAAAAATCCTGATACACAGTGGAAGGCGAGATTGCTTTGAACCACATCTCTTTGACATGCTCGGCTTCCACCAAAGTTTCCAACTTTAAAAAAAGCAACCACTGTAATCTAACGGTTCTCCTCTGTTCTGGAGCACGTTTACAATAACTTCAGCTCCCCCGGTGTACATATATGTATAATATAGACTGCACTTAGATCTCTACAGTTATAGCCAGCAAGGCACCTGTGAAGGATTTAGAGATGTATTTGTCAAGATTCCTGTCGCTCCATGCCCTTTGGGTTACCGTGTCTTCGGTGATACAGCACTATCCTTCAGTATGGGGACATTATGATGTGTGTAAGACCCAGATTTACACAGATGAAGGGAAGTTTTGGGATTACACAGCCTGTCAGCCAGAAGCCATAGATATGATGAAATATGTGAAAGTAAACCTGGATCCACCTAATATAACATGTGGAAATCCACCGGAGACCTTCTGCGGAACGGTAAGGCAAAAGAAAAGAAAAGAAAGAAGCTGAATGCTATATTATGGCATAGATAGAGTGCAGATCCCTCAGCAAGAGAAAGTGAATATCCTTCGCTTCAGCCTTGTGGATCAAGGCCAAGTTTTTAAGCTTAGGGAAAAAGCTGCATGACATTGTATACTCTAGGTCTGAAAAGCTTCTGGCAGATAGGAAGCATCAAAGCTTTTTAAACTGAAGCATGGAGATAAGTAGACATTCAATGGTGTTCTTGTTTAGGTCCAGTTGAAATCAATGGCAAAGCATTTACTGCTTTCTTTGTATGAAGGATGCCTCCTTTCACAAATGTAGCTGTTTGGGTGGATATTTGTCTGGGTTCAACTATGGGTTTGGCTCCAAACGCAAAAGAGGTTGATAGATTTGATTGTATGTTCCAGTTTGTTGGCATCATAAAGGGGTGCACAAATGGCCCTTGAATGCCTGTACTGTGCCAGGTAATTTTTCACATAAAGATAATAGCTTCTGCAAAATATACGTTTCTTACGAAGACATTCCAACACCTCTAGATGTCTAGCAATCATATTTTTCAGAGCTGCTTTCAGAGTAATAGGTATTTTTCTTTCTAAAGACATTCAATACATGTTCCTGAAGTGCTTTCTTTCCCCTGTAACTGAATGAACCCAAAGTAAGTCCTCTTAAGTTCAAGAGTGACATGTGTACAACATCTCTAGTATGAGATGAATACTCTACTGATAATGTAAAATAGCAGTGGACAAAAATGCTGGCATAACCTGCACGTGAGGCCTATGACGTCACATCCTAAGAATTCATCTGGTTTTATAGATAAAATATTAGATGGCAGCAATGCCTTAAAAGCAGGGGAAGTCAAACCTCTTTTAGCCTGAGGACTGTATTCAGTTTTGGAGAGGCTCTCAGGGGTTGCATTCTAGTGGTGAGTGGGGGCAAAGGCAAAAGGGAATCAAGAATACCAACGTACTGTAGCTTAAAGCTCGTACTGGCCAGTAACTTAACCTTAAGAGAAGCATTTCAACCTTTTAGAATGGAGAAGAAAAACATGCAAAAGCTGGGAAATCACCCCAAAATTGACAGTTGGAGAAATGGGGCATGGCTAGGGAAGGGGGCGTGGACATCTGTTGAATCACAGGGTTGGATTGGGACCCCAGGATCTGGCCCCCCCAGGCAGGCTGAATTTGGCCTGAGGTTTAACACTCCTGCCTTAAAGGATCAGAAACAAGAAAACAAGGGGGGGAAAGAAACATATGTGTGTTTTTTTCTTTCCTCTCTCACCATTTCTAAGATTGTTCCACAATTTCAGCGCAGTGAACACTTCAGCTGTGGCTCAGCATCTACAGTGTTCATGCAAATGAATATGTACCTGTATACACTCTATGCGGGTTGAGACAGAAACACTATTTAAATCAGCTACATGCATCCATCTTGGAAAAATAGGTTTGTATGTAGACCTTGGTGTTGTTCACTTTTGAGTTAAACCTGTGTACCAGGTTTGTCAGGACAAAACTGGACGAAAGAGGCAGAATATGCAACAAAATGGCATCAAAGGCTGATTACTTGATTGCTCACAAAATGTTCAGTATGTTTTCTGTCTCAACCTGTACACATATGCTGACACTGAAGTAGCTCGCTTAGCCCCAGTGATATGAGCTGCGCAAGAGTGCTACTGTATACAGCTCTCATTAATTTCATTTGGATTTGTGCAGGAAAACTTCCCAATGGATTGCGCTCATAATTCTTGTAAAAAGAATGTTGCAGATCTGTGCTATACAGTGCCTAGATCATAACATACGGTTTTAAAAAACAAAGTGAGTTTTTCAGATATTGCTCTGCTTGCTATGTAGCTGGGATTTGCGTGTTTTGAGAGACTCTAGTTTTGCATACAAAAGGTCCCAGCTTCTATCCCTGGCATCTCCAGGTAGGTCTGGGAAAGACTGCTGTCTGAAACCCTAAAGAGCCTTGGTTAGTTAATATTTGGTATATTAATATACAGAACAAGATGGTCTGACCCTGTATATGGCAGCTTCCTATGTACCAGTTGCTTTGGTGGAGTGGAATATGATCCAGTTTCAGGAAGATTTCATACCTGCACTTCTTGAAATATTTTCATATTGACGATGGAAGATGAGCATTGAAGCTTTTTCAAGATTGATTCAGATTTAGTGTGCTTCAAATCACAGTAGATTAGACAGTTAGCTTTCTTGCGATAGATCTCTCCCTTTATGACAGATTTCCCTGCCCCCTTTAGAATACACTTGGCAACTGGTTGGACTGTTGACAGATTCCAATTCTTTGTCAGGTCTCTAGTACCTGAGGCTTCAAAGAGCAGAAGGGTTTCACGTGCAGCCTGTAATCCAGTCCTAGGAATGAACTGGTACGTAATATAAAATATACTGAGATCATTTGCAGCTCTTTGAGTCTCGGCATGGCACCCTGTTCAAATGTTGATACAACTGCTGTAGAGTAAGCGGGTTGTGTGAATTGTGGCCTTCGGTTGTGATTTTTGGTTTCTTTCTACGTGTGTATGAGGAAAATATCAGAGGAATGCATTCATCATAGACTGCAAATGAGCTTGAAAGGCCAAAGGATGGCTCAGACGGAATGAAGGGGAGATGACCGCTATCTCAGGCTATCTAGAAAAGACAACATGCAAGAAGCATGCACATAATTGGTATAGATGGCATGGCAGCCCCAGGCTTGATAGTATCCTTCCTCTTCTTACGCTTCCTTACTACATTAGTGATTTTACCATGGTTAGTATAGAGCAGGGGTGTCAAAACCTCAGGCCTGCCGACCCAATCTGGCCTGCCT
The DNA here is from genome assembly GCA_021292165.1 of Shinisaurus crocodilurus. Classification (NCBI taxonomy): domain Eukaryota; kingdom Metazoa; phylum Chordata; class Lepidosauria; order Squamata; family Shinisauridae; genus Shinisaurus; species Shinisaurus crocodilurus. The sequence continues at coordinate 153,019,309 of CM037877.1, read as the reverse complement.
GGGGTCCCAATCCGGCCTCTGGGATTCTCCAGAAGGCCATGCCCCCTTCCCCTGCCCTCACCCCTTTCCCCAACTATGAATTGTTTGATGGTTTCCCGGTTTTTGCACATTTCTTTCCCATTCTGAAAGGTTGAAAAGGCTCTCCTAATGCTTCCTTGTCTTGCAGTAAGAACCTGAAGCTAAAATATGCTGGTGCTTTGGCCACGCTTCTTTCACCTTTGGTCCCACCCACCACTGGAATGCAGTGCCTGAGAGCATCTCTGGAATTGAATTCAGCTCTTGGGCAGAAAGAGTTTCAACACCCCTTGTATGGAGTTTCCAAGAGATTGGGGTGAAAGCTAGGGAAATGGTTCGGAGAAGAGTGAGATCAGCATGGGGAAGCGACTTGCACACTGTCCACCAGTCAACCTGCTGACTGTCTGGCAATATAAAAAGTCAGAGGTTTCTTGGGCGCTGTGCCAGTCCAGTTTCACCAAGGAAACTCCAGAAGATGACCTGTTTAATCAGAAATGTTTATAGATTCTGCTGATGCAGACTGGGCTGTATGTGTAGGTCTGCAGTGAGGATTATCAGCCAGCCCCATGACTATCTAGCTGATACTTCTGTTTGTTTTTCAGAAGACTGGCAAAAGTTGCACACACACACACCCCAGTATATTATATGTTTATATTTGTTTGTTTTTAGCTACTAAGTACAGATAAATGCTCAACCAAATACAGAGGATATCTGCTTTGGTGTCTTGTCAGTTAAGATATTCAAGGAAGCATGAATAGAAGTCTAAAAACAAAATGAGTGACAGAGGCTAGATCAGCACATACTCATTAATTCCTTTAAACCTCTAAATCAGGGCTCTCCAACCTTGGGTCCCCAGATGTTGCTGGACTACAGCTCCCAGAATCCTGTGCCATTAGCCATGCTGGCTGGGTATGCTGGGAGCTGTAGGCCAACAACATCTGGGGACCCAAGGTTGGAGAGCCCTGCTCTAAATGGTTTAGGACCAGGATATTGGAAGGACTTCTCCAGTATGAGTCTGTCTACCTATTAAGATCATCTTTGGAGTTCCTCTTGTATGTCCCCTGAGAAATGTCTAGTTGGAATTCGAGAGAGGACCTTTTCTGTGACTACACCTCTGGAACTCCATTCCAAGGGAGGCCCATCTCACCTCCTCAATGACCATCAGAAAGTTGGTCAAGACTTTCCTCCTTAGGAAGGCTGTCAGTATGCAATTTTAATTTGCCATTGTAATCAGTCACCTATTCTTGAATATTTTAAATATTTTGATAGCTGTTACAATGTAGCGTTCTGCTGCTCTTTTGTGTTTTTATGTTAAGTAAATTGGGAGAATTCTTTTAATTGTTAAGTTATTGACTTGTAAGTCGCCTGACCCTGAACTCCTTGGAGATAAAGAGGGGTATCAATGTTTTAAAATAAATAAATTCTTATGCCATAAGAACATAAGAAGAGCCATGCTGGATCACACCAAGGGTTCATCTATTCTAGCATTCTGGTCACACAGTGGCCAACCAGCTGCCCATGGGGTCCCACAAGCAGGACACCAGTGCAACAGCGCCCTCCTGCCCATGTTCCCCAGCAACTGGTGTACATAGGCATACTGCCTCTGATACTGGAGGAAGCACATAGCCAATCAGTACTAGAGGCCACCGATGGCCTTCTCCTCCATGAATTTGTCCAATCCACTTTTAAAGCCATCCAAATTGGTGGCCATCACCACATCTTGTGGAATACAGGCCTGTGGCTCACGCTGGCTCAGCTTGTCTGAGCGTGGAAAGCTAAGCAGGTCTGGCTATTACTTGGATGGGAGACCCCTCCTCTAGTTTCCTGCATTGAGCAGGGGGTTGGACTCGATAGCCTTGTAGGCTCCTTCCAACTCTATGATCTATGAAATCTATAAGTGAATTCCATAGTGAAGAAGTACTTCCTTTGATGTATCCTGAATCTCCCACCAATCAGCTTAATGGGATGACCCCTTTGGGTTCTAGTGTTATGGGAGAGGGAGAAAAATATCTCCCTCTCCACTCCCTCTCCACCATGCATACTTTTGTACCCTTCTATCTTGTTTCCCCTTACTTGCCTTTTTTCTAAGCTAAAAAAATCCCGGCTGCTGTAACCTCTCCTCATGGGGGAGTAGCTCCAGTCCCTTGATCATTTTAGTTGCCCTTTCCTGCACTTTTTCCAACTCTACAATGTCCTTTTTTAGGTATGGTATGCCATTTGTAGTCAGAGAGATTTCTGAGGTTACTCTTCTGAACACAGCCTCTGAATATTTCTGAACACATCCTCTCTTGCAGCACAAGGAGCTACAGCCTACAAAACAAAATCAGCATGGAATATTACTTGCACGTACTGAAAAGACTCGGTCCTAGAGCCTGACTATTACTCCCTCTAATAGCAAACTCCTGTGGCCAAAACCTATAAGAACCTTTTAAACTAAGAACTGGTGCCGGAGTTTTGCATTTTTCCTCCTCCCTCCCACTCCCTTTTCCTTTTGTGTCATGTCTTTTAGGTTTTGAGGCTGAGGGCAGGGACTGTCTTATAATTAATCTTTGTAAGCCACTCTGAGAGCCTTTTCTGGCTGAAGAGTGGGGTATAAATGCAATAAATAAACAAACAAACAAACAAATAAATAAATAATAAAATGAGGCCACTGAGAAACAAGACTAGAGGTATCAGCATGCACAAGGGAATCCTAAGGTTTGCAGGAGTAAAAAGTGGTTTTAAAAAGCATAAGGGCAAAAAAACCCCAACCCAAACAGCTGTGGCATGTTGGAAAAGAAAACCGGGGCGGGGGGGAGAGTGGGATACCCTGTTACAGTGTATAGTATTTTAGAGGAAGACATGTCTGATTGGCTGGTCACATATCTATACTGTACTGTTGTGAAAGGAATGTCTCTGCCATTGATCAACGGAGCTGGTGATAGCTTGGAATATTGAGTTATTCAGGAAACTAAACATTTTGGAATCTGGCTTCTGTGAGAGAAGGGATGAGCAGAATTCCCCCTTTCAATTTTGCTGCTGTTCTGGTTTTGTGTGATTTTAATTTGGAAGATTTATAAATTTAATTTAGAAATTGCTGCTTGCATAGTTTGCCATAGATTTCAAATTGCTCACACACACACACACACACACACACACACAGCTCCCCTTAACAAGTTTCCAGTAAGGAAGAATGAAGATGTGCATTCATTAGAACACTGGGCAAAAAAGATCAGTTATTTAACAGCTATTCACTGCTATTTAATCAGTGGCACCGTTATTTGATCAATACACACATGTGCCCATCTGCAATTCAATTGAATCATAAAACAGAAAGGAATCTTGATGGCTTTGAGTAATTGTATCAAGGTTCCTGTTTCTCCAGCGTTTCAGACGATGCACCTCTGCACTCACATGCATTAGTAATCTGTAGTAAAGGTGGGGTGGAAGATGCAAACTGAAACCAAGAGAAAGATGCACATGCACAGGGGTCTGATAAAGTCCAAATCAGAAGGTGCCACTCTGAAAACAAGATCAGGTAATTCAGAATCCCCGAAATCCAAGGCAAAATTTGGATGGGGAGAATCTTGTCAGTATCCCTACTTGGGGGGGTATAGCTATGTGATATATTTTAATACAGGAGTAGGGAACCTGCTGCCTTCCAGATGTTTTGGACTGCACCTCCTATGATGCCTGACTATTGGCCATGCTGGCTGGGGCTGATGGGAGTTGTAGTCCAAAGCATCTGGAAGGCACCAGGTTGCCTATCCCTGCTTTAATATTTGTGCTTGTGTAACTTTCATACATTTTTTCTTCTTCATTTGTTTCAAGGGTCTTGGGTGGCTAGTTGTCCAAGGGCGTGTTGCTAGGTAGAAATGACTGGAGGGGGGTAGTATGGAGGGCGGAGACAGAAGGGAGTAGAGGTGCTACTTGTAAGGTAGCTAGTGTTTACTTGGGGGTTTTGAAGATGGAAATAGCAGTAATGCAAAAGAGAAGATTTGTTCTTAGGATTTAGGCAGACCTGGCTGAGACACAGACCAGTGCAATCTCTGAGTGGCTTAGAAATGGTAACGTTATCCTGGAATCATCTGCAGCCAATTTTTTTCCCCTTCCTCCTGGAGAGGTTATGTAGAAGGCTTGAAGGAGCCTACAGATGGAGGAAGTCGCGTACGTTTGTACGATTTATGGAGCAGAAGTGCTGATGACAGCGGAAAAGCGAGCAGTTGAGTGCCACTATGGATTTCCTAGCCAATCAAAACTAAATTAAGAAACAAAGATTATTAAAAAGTCTTCTGTGCATGTAATTCTGGCATAATGTTATGAGTTGGACCTTCAATGTTTTCCTTAGAGATTTTCAGCATCATTAATACAGCATGCCTTTCATTACAAGGAGGCTCACATTGCTAAAAAAAAAAAAAAAATTAGGGAAAGAAAGGGCTCTCTGGTGTAGTTAGCAGTGCCATGATTATGTTTACTGAAATAATTAAACCATTGGATTCCATTCATCAGACTAGTTTGTAAGGCAAAATGCAAAATGAAAATGGGGTTTCGTGTGGAAATGCCCTAATAATATATGCATGGATACTTCGGGACAACAAATCAATACAGCACTGCAGCAGCAATATCAAGAACAAATCTGCTTTGGAAGGTTGCTAGCTAGTAATTTATCATGAAGGGGAAAATAAGCAATTCAGATTGTATACCTCCTGTTTTCCTTATGAAACCTCTTAAACGTGTGAGCTTTTCTCCTTCCTTCCTTCCATAATGAACACTGATTTTAGTGAATAGCTTTTCTTCTTTCTTTTTTTTTAATGAATGAAGGTTATTCGACCTCTAAGACATTGTATTAGCTTCAGTTGCAGCTGGTTTCATTGGGGTTGTATTTTGTTGTTCCCGGTTTTATGAAGCCACCTTGAATATCTGGAGAAGCAGCACAGAAATGAATAAAATAACACTGATTTTAACAGGGCTGGTTCTCACACTTAGCAACCTATGGGGCATGGGAGTTGCATATGCTTCCTATCATAGATATGAGATAAGATGTGATGTGACTGACACACTACTTCACCTCATTAGCATGATCTTTATTTCCATTTTAGAGAGATTGATCAGGCACACACACAAGCCCTATTCAACCGTTTGGTACCGGAGGGTACTGAACCTGTGAAGAGGCCATTGGGACTGCGTGGCACTACCCCCAGCCCCTCAACACCACCAGGAATGGTGGCTGTGCCCCCCCCCCAACCTACGCAGTGATTGGCATCAGTCTTCAGGGGAGCACTTCTACGAGCATAGGATTTCCTCCACAGGAACAGAAACCCTGGTCAATCAGGTTTTCTATCCCTGTGGAGGGAACTCTGCTCTGAGACGGATCACACATTGGCTGGGGAGCATAGCTGGCAAGTGCAGCTGTGGGTACCGAACACCTAAGGGCTACAGTTGCACATGGATGTATGTGTGAATTATCCGTGGTACATGTGTGACATTGTACACATGATGGCAGGTGCTTACATAGATGACCCCAGTGCCCCTTCAGAAAAAGAGGACCCGCTCTGTCATGTGTGTGAACTCGCTCATGGAGTATTCCCACACTCATCATGTCCATCCTTTTAAGGTTTACAATTTAGGGCCTTCTTGCACAATGAGTTTACATTGAAAGTACACTTGTTTCCAGTTTCTTGCAAGCGAGCAAGAACCTACACTGTGCTTCAGGGGGCATGCAATCTTCTACTGCAAACATGGACCTCTGGATTAGGACTGTGAGGAATTTGTCTGTAAGATGGCCACTTAAGCATCACCAAAAAAAGAGGACAAAAGAACATAGATTTGTGTATCCTAAGTTATAAATATAGATGCAAATTTAGAAATAACTACTATAATTTAAATAGAAATTCATCCCAACATATTGGGAAGAAGACTGACCACCAGGTTATCTGTGGTCCTGGTCAGTCTGCTGTCTTGGTGCTAACTGTTGAGGGGCAACGTCTTCAAGGCCCCTGCTCTGCTCTCTTTTCTTATGGCTCTTTACCTTTAAATCATACTTGGACTAGACAGCCCTTCAAACAGAAGACACCTTCAGATAGAACGGGGTACAGAACCTCCCGGGGGCCAACGCTGGCCCTCTGTGGTTCCTCAGAAGGCCACACCCCTTCTCCTGGCCCCACCCCCTTTCCCCCACCATCGATTGTTAGGTAGTTTCCCAGCTTTTGTGAAGTCCCCCCCCCGCCCCATTCTAAAAAGTTGAAATGCCTTTCCTAAGGCTTAGTACTTAGTAATTACTTAGTATGAGCTTTAAGCTAAAATATGCTGGTATTTTTGGAATTTTTGTTTTCTGGCCCTGCCCCCTTTGCCTTCAGCCCTGCCCACCACTGGAATGCAGCCCCCGAGAGTTTCTACGAAATGGAAGTCGGCCCTTGGGCTGAAAGAGGTTACGAACCCCTGAGTCAGAGGATTGTCTTCTGACAATCCTTCAAATAGAGAATTTCCCTTTGTAAGTAGGAAACAACGCTGTCCTACATGCCTGTGTGATGGAGAGCAATACTTATTCAAGTCCTATTTCCAGGCATAGTTTCCATGCTATTTCCATGCTATGTGTTGGGGTTATTCAGTCATAGTTCTTGCAGCTTGATATAAGGCAAGACGTACAACTGGGGAAGGAGGCAGGCTGGTGTATGTGTACTGTATGTGTATACATACTGCAGTGTATGTGTATTGTTATTTAGATAGTATATCTGTATTTCTTTAAAGACAGAGTGGCAGCTTGAACCTGAAAACTGTAATGTGAAAGACAACCCAGAGTAAACCTGAGATATTCAGTGCTAGATTGTCAAAATATTCCAGAATCATATCTTCAGGTGCTTAAAACTCATGTCCACAGGCAAAAAACCCAGTTAATTGTTTAGCAGTCATGACATGCAGATTGTCAAAAATAGCCTCAACTTCCCATTGAAACACCCCCCCCCCTTATGCCAGATTTTTCTGATTATACAAGCATGGTAGACCTGTTTCAGAATATTCAAGGGTGGTGACAGGCTTCATGAGGAGTGGCCAGCACCCCCTAAAATAGTATATGAAGCAGGCACGCTGCAGTAATGCCTGTTCATGCAACCTCCCCCATTTACACATTCTTCCCCCTTCAGAAAAGGTAAGGTTCAGAAAGCTGAAGGAATGCCTACACCTGTATCAACATATCAACCTGTCCCCGTGTTACTGTCTGCCTGCCTTCCTCATCTGAGGTGAGGTGGACGTTAATAAGGCAGAGGGCTGTTTTGGCCATAGCGCCCCAGTTTGGTGAAATTTTGTATTACATTTTTAAGACAAAAACAGGAGATGAACATTTTTAGGCTGTTGCAAACTGCCCAGGAATATAAGAGGATGAAGGAGGGTGTATATTGGGGTAGGCAACATGAGGTCCCTGCTGCGTGGCATCGCCCCCCAAAATTGTAAAAATATTTTTTTTAAAAAATATATATTTTAAATTTTTTAAAAAATATTTTTTAATTTAAAAAAAAATTTTTTTTTAATATTTTTTTAAAAATGGCATCTGGAGCATCCATTTTGACCCCATTTTGATCCTTTTAGTGCTCTGTAGCTACCACAGAGCACCAAAGGGGTCAGAATTAGCTTGTGAACCAGCTAATTTCAACCCTTTGGGCTCTCTGTCGACACTCTGGATGCCATTTTTTTTTATTTTTTTTATTTTTTTTCCAGCACCATGGGTGGGGAGAGGTGCAGCCTGTGGGGGCAGGTTTGGGGGGGCAAGAATGGCCCACGGACCTCCCAAAGTTGCCCATCTCTGGTGTATATAAATGTTTTAAATTCAAATAAAACCAGGCAAAGGGGACAGAAAGTTCACTAAATATCTCATTATTTACAGAAGCGTTCAGCTCCTAACTGTTGGTTTTGGTGTTTTCAGATTAGATATTATTGTATTTTAATTGTTTTAGTGTGGTAGTAAGATTTTATGGTTGTTTTGTTGGTACTTGTTTTATTAATATTGTAAGCTGCTCTGTGTTCAGTTTGGAGGAAGGGTGGGAATGCTAGATAAATAAACAAATAGGGTCCCTGTGCTTCAGGTCTTTGCGAGAGGATTCCCATTAAATGGTGCTTCCCATGGCAATCCAGTATAGGTGCATGGAGGAGAGGGGAGAATATTCTGTGCTGTCCCTCCACAATGCAAAATCTGTCTTAGGTAAATATCTAAACTGGGCCAAATTAGCTGGAAACTGACCTCTTTTGGAAGTCTTGATCCAAATAGTTCTGCAGTAGTTCTTGAAAACAGAATCCAAAGAAATACTTAGGCATGTTAGCACTCCCCCCCCCCCCACCCCAAACAGCAGACCTCTATGCCATACCACAAAAGGATCTTCAATCACCTTTTCATTTTCAATATTGGTTTGCCCCATGGCCTGGGGGAAGTTGCTATTTGTGAACCACAGATACCCTCTGGGATTCCTGGAACTAGTTTCAAACAAGAGTCTTTGGGTCCTGGCTAATGTGTTATTGTTTTCTTCTCAATGAAACATTTCTCACTAACCCTGTCCCTGACATACTTTTTAGTATGTGTGACGTCCTTAAAACAAGGAACCCTTCGATGCATCTGCATTCTGCCTTCAGCCACAGAAGCTCAGTTCATATACTCACTGGGGTGATGCTCCAATTTATGTGGTGCAGCAATGGCCACCACACACACAAAAGTTACAGTACATTCATATCCCGCTCTTCTTCCATGATGGAAGTCTAATAAACATAGATAGGGTTCCCACCCAGGGTACTGACCAGACTCAAAGGCTTCTACCTCCAGACCATTGCATTTCCTCATAATTTGTATAGTGATATGTGTGATGTGGATGTGCCATATAATTTTGTTTTGAGTATCAGAACTGAACAGAGCTCACAATCTTTCCACACAAAAATCCACTCCTGGTTACCCCAAGCAGCCTAATTTAGGGCTGAAGGGTAGTCATTTTTTTGCTGTTATTATTAAACAATTGGGAGTCAGAATTCTTTGCTAATCTACTTCAAATCACCCAGAGATCTGCTAGTAGATCACGACCTACCTTCTGTCCACTCCTTGTGTAGAGGGAAAGATAATGCAAATCAGACCATCACACCATCATGTCCCATGTGATGCTGTGTGTGCAGGGTGGAGTGAAGGGGGCGTATGTCACTTCTCCATGTAATCGAGTTTATGACCTGGGGCATAGCTGGCAGGTTCAGTGCTACACACACACACACACACACACACACACACCAATATTGTTTGTATCTGTATTGTGAGATGCTGGAGAGCAAGGGACAAACAAGCAAGTATTTGGGAGGGGCTCAAAGGAACAGGGCATACTGGAGGAAGGCATCCAATTCTCTTTAGTAGCCCTGTGCAAATGCACCTTTCAAATGTTATACTTCCTAGTTAAGCTATAATACTGAATGCATGTCAATAATAATATTGATAATAATGATGATGATGATGATGATGATGATGATGATGATGATAATCATAACAACAACAACAACAACCATATGTTCAAGATGACTGCGTTGGAGTTTCATATGCTCTTTGAAGTGTCATACATTTTAGTCTCGTTAAAAGAACATAAATGCTCCTAATATTACTAAGCCACTAAACAGTGGCTTGCTGTGGGATGTTTGTTTCTCTTGCACCCTAAGGGGAGCCATAAATAAATGAATAAAATAGATATATCTTTCATAAATCAAAATTAAAAACCCACATTCCAGGAAAAAACAAGTTGCAACTGTCATTCATTAATCTGCTTAAAAGCACATTTGTAAATTATTAACAAGATTATGGCATGATGAATTTGGCTGTAAATTTATGTTTTCTAAAAGCAAGGCTTTTTAGGGTTTCTTTTTAAAGGGGAAAAAAATTAATCATGCAGTTAAAGAGACATTTCACCCTTGATCATGTAAACACATTTTTGAGTGAAATCAAGATTTTATATGCAAAAATGCTACTTGAGGAGTTGGACACCATCTTGCTGAAATCTTATGGCAATTATGTATAATAAAATGATTTTTTTAATTGAAGCATATGCTGGAGAGGCATAGCGAATAATAAGTTAATTCATTCATAGATGTTTCCATGGGCAGATAACACTTTAATCCAGAAATCTGTGTTTGGTCACATGGGGCCATGGCCATCTAACCTGGCCATAGAGGTGCTATTAGTACTTCAGTGTTCTATTTTCTAAGTCTGACATATGCAGTAGCTGGCTTCCCAGTGCAGGGCCAAATCAAGGCCATGATGGGCTATGGGGCTAGCAGGCTGCTGTTGGCCCCCTACTCTGCCCCAACACTGAACTCACACACATGACATTTATGTATCACACACAGAGTCAAAGAAAGCTATTTTGTACACGAGTCCCCTTAGCACATAACCTAAGCCAGCCAGCCAGGCAGTGAAGGGTGAATTGCTCTTGGCTCGCTTCAAAATCCATTTGTTTTTTGAGCTTTCCTGAAGAATGCTTCAAAAAAAACTTTCAGTTTTTTTAAATTTTTGTAAGGTTTTTTTTTTTTTGAAAGCTTGACATACAATGGAGGGGTGAAGCCCTTCCCTTCAAACTCTCCCCAAAGCAACCCGCCCTACATTTGAAAATGGGGAGGAGATAACTGGCATCATGGAAAACTCAGTACAGACAGGTAAGGATTGTCTCTCCATAACTAGAAATGTTGTTCCTCCATTCAGAAACATCATTTCATGCCAGAGGTCATAGGAGTTTGTACTTTCCTCTGGCTCACCCTTGAATCGAGTTGAATTGGGAGGCAAAGGAAATTACAGCCCCATGCTCCCTGGCTTTGATCTCTAAAGATCTATACAGTCTGGGACTTGGATGCTTTTGCAAGTAAGTGCTTCTGTTTGTACCTCTCTGTAAGCTGAGATCAGCAAAGGAGGCCTTGCTGCAGATTTCATCATATTTTACGGCCACCTTCACCTGCACTAGATGCAGAGCCTTATCAATTGCCATCCTGGAATTATGGAATGCTAGTCCATTGGTTTAACACTTGCCCTGGCTAGGGATCTACAAGAATTTCATTTCAGTTCGCAAATCAGGATTTGCCTCATTCGACACACACACCCCCGGAGCGCAAGCACTTTTTTTCCCGGAAAAGCTTGCTTATTCCTCAACTTGTGATCACGTTTGAAAAATACGCATTTTGGGGGAAATGTGCACTTAAAAATGTGCATTAAAATGTTCACTGGGGAGAAACGTGCACACTCTTGAAAAATGCACGCAGAAATGTGCACTTTTCCCATTCAGATGAAAATGGCGCAAATGAAAATGCAAGCGAGGCAAGCCGAACTTCAAAGTGGAGCTTGGAGAATTTCGGTGAGCTCCAGCATCCCAGGTTCTCTCATCCCTGCTTCCCACCTACAAAGAGATGTTCTTCTTTTACCATGCCTACAGTTCTTTGTTACATTTGGTTGGATTCAGACTTAGAGTAGATCCATTGAAATCCACAGGATGTAAATTAGACATTACTAATTTAAATCCTATTGATTTCAGTGGGTCTACTCTAAGTATCACTAAGTCTGGATCCAAACCATTATGTCATTTTTCTGATTTGCTGGCTGCTGGCTGTGTTCAGTTTTTGTTTTACTGGATTGTTTTAAACTGTTTTTATAGTGTGTTTTGATTCACTTTATTTGTGAACCACTTTGAAACCTTTGGTGAAAAGTGTTATAAAAGTTTTGCAAGTGCTCCTTACCTGCAACGCCCCTACAGTTTAGTTGGTGCCAACTTAACTAGAGAGATATCCGATAATCCCCGTCTCCCGTCCCCAGACTAGTGACTGGCGACCTTTGGGAGTATAGAAATTGGCCAACCCTTATCTAAGATATTATCTTGATTGATCAATACCATTGCAATTGCTGTATCTGGATCCAGGATATAGCTGCATTGATTTTAAATGAACCAAGTAATACCCCTTTTCGGTGTAGTGGTTTTTACACAGGAATTGTTGTTGCGTCATTAGAACTGTACCAGAAATGCCTTCAGAGGCCATACCTATTCCCAGTTTTTCAAACAGAACTCTGTGCGCTCAACCCCAGAAGGATAAACCATGCACAACACCTACTTGTGCACAGGTGTTATCCACATTCAGATGGGTATACTTGCAAAGAAGCTCACTTAGCTGGTTCGTGCTTTTGTTGCCTGGCAGTGAGGTCAGAGTGGGGTAGGAGTATATTGCCACCACTGTTGTTTGACCCGTTAATCCTTCTTGTGCCATGTTGTTTAAAGCAAAGCTGAAATTCTGAAAGAAAGAAAGAAAGAAAGAAAAGAAAGAAAATCTTATGTCTTGCAAATAAATCAGGTTAGCAGCTGGATGGTTCAGCTATGGGAATATAAGTTCCCAATCTTCACACAGTATTTTACTTTGAAAAATTGGCAGTAATCCTGGATGCTTTATCTAATGGAGTGAGGCAAAGAAGGCGTGGGATATAAAAATGTTAGTCTCTTAAGAGCAAAAGGTTCAGCAATATCCTGAGGCAGAAATATCCATAAACACATCATTTCTTAAGGTTATATTTTTAGTACTTTTTTTGCCTCTAGAATTTAATAAATCCACAAGGGAACAGTCACTTGGCAGTGACACTGTCTTGATATTTAAGTCTTGACAGTGTGAATGTAATTATAGAGACTAGCCTTTGAATGAATTTTAATAACATGTATGCCCTATGAAGAGAATAGTTCCCTGTACTTTTTTTGGTTATTAATCTCTTTCTTTACTCATGTGCTCAGTTACTTTCTGTCTTCAGGGAATGGTCTGAAACCCAATTCTGCACATACCTGAGCAAATAAGTAAAGTTATATCCAAGAGCAAATCTACACATTTCAGTATGGCAGACAATAATAGTAGCAGAAGCACCACCAAAAGGCTACCCAATAACTAGGGTTGCTTCCTTTGTTTCCAGGCTTTCCAAGACACCTTCCCCAATCCAGCTAAGGAAGTCTATGCCTGAATCACTTGTTGAATCAGGAACAGTAGGTGTCAAATGTAAATAAAAAATGTAGCCCTCTTCAAGTGTTCCATTTTAGGCTAGAGAAAACACACAAGGATGGGGTGCACACTAGCCCCACCACCCCTGTTCTGTTGGCGTCTACATGTGGAGGCCAACTTTCTAAGGGGGGTAGCCTCTTCTATCTGAGGATGCATTCCCTGCAATTTGGAATCCTGGAAAAGTAGGATTCCAAATCATGGGGGAGCCTCCACAGATAGAAGAGGCTGTTCCCTTCAGAAAGTCTGAGCTCACCAGATGAGGCACTCCTGGTGGTTCCACATGGACCGGAGGTCTGTTTGAAGTCCACTCGGAGTGGAGATTTTCGTGTACTGGCTCCCTCTCTGTTGAATTCCTTGACAGGTGCCAAAGTTGCTTTGTTTTCAGTGTCCTCTAAAGACATTTTTATTTAAACACACTTTTCCTGAATGACCAGCTATGGTTGTATTGATATAACTTGATTATATATATTTTGATTCTTTTGTATTTTGATTCTTTTTTCTCTACACTAAAGCAGAATGCCTGAAGAGGCTTATGTCTGGTATATATCTGCCAAAATGTAAAGATAATATAAACACGAAGGGTTGGATCCAGACTTAGTTACGCTTAGTGTAGACCCACTGAAATCAGTGAGGAAAACTTAAACTTCAAGTCTCAGTCGGCAGGATCCAATGGGGCAGTTATGCCCCCACTGATTCTCTTATGCCCTCCAAATTCCATTGCTCAAGCAGTCCCCACTGCTTGTGCAACATCGATTTAGTGCTTCCAGGGCAACCCAAAACAAGTGGAAACGCTCGTTTCTGGAAGGAGGCATGTCTGCAGAACTCACATAAGGGAGCTCCACTGACCTGCCTCCTTCCAGAAACAAGTGTTTCCGCTCATTTCGGGGCTTCCTCTGGAAAGCTCTAAATCTCCCTTGCATAAGCAGTGGGTCCCTCTCGTGCAACAGTATTGGCGGAACCCAGTGCTTGTGGAAGGGAATCAGTGGGGTGGAAGGGAATCTGCAGGGGCAGAAACAGCCCATTGGACTCTGCCCATTGAGTTCAGTGGATCTAAGGTAAGCACAGCTAAGTCAGTTCAGAAATGATGCTCCATAGGCATGCTTGAGGTGTATCCCAGTGTACTCTGAACTGCCAGAACTCGTGACCTTCAGTATTTGTCTTCTGCATGGAGCTTGTAATTCTAATTGGTCCTTAAAAGGGATTATACACAAATTTTGGGGCTTTATAATTCTGTTCAAGTTCCAGTCAGAGCATGCAATACTGAGCTAGATAGACCAAGGCTTGTGGCTTATGCTGGCTCAGCTTGTCTGAGCGTGGAAAGCTAAGCAGGGACAGGCCTGGCCCTGGTTATTACTTGGATGGGAGACCCCTCCTCTAGTTTCCTGCATTGAGCAGGGGGTTGGACTCGATAGCCTTGTAGGCTCCTTCTAACTCTATGATCTATGAAAGTTTGATTCAGTATAAGACAGATTCATATATTCAACTATGTTGAACAGACTGCCTTGGAGGTTGGGTGGGTCTTGACTTGCTTGCGTGGAGTTCCTGGAAGATAATTTTGTAAGGACTGGCACAGATGTGCTTGGGGACTCTAGTTTATGTTATTTGTTTTCAGCCTTGGTACTAGTTCTGGCCCATGACTGAGCCCTACTGGTATGCCCTTAACATTTACAATGTCAAATATCAGCAAAATATGAATATCAACTGTGTGTGTGTGTGTGTGTGTGAGAGAGAGAGAGAGAGAGAGAGACTCATTAAAGCCTAAGAATCATGGGATGGCATCTTTAATGCACCAGATAAAAGACTGCCATTCTATGGACTGGTAGATGAATGCAAAATCAAATATAAAAAATCAGTATCAATAAATGCATCCATTCAGAAAACGAATCTACTCAAATAAATATAATACCTATTTCTTGTCCAAACTGAATAAATGAGTGATATTGAATACTTCAATTATCTGAATAATTATTTCCACCTATTTCCAGTCAGTATCATCATAAAACTGGAAACACCTGTATATTTTTTCTAGAGGTGGGAAGTTCTTTGTTTTTAGTAATTATCAGGAAGATTTAATACAGCAACAAGGAACTTTTTTCCCATTATGGAAAGCTACATGCATATCCTGTTATTTCTGTTTTTGTTAGTTGCTACTTTTTCCGGCAGACCAGTGATGCTATGGAACATGGTAGAGTTGGCACGTGGTAGCATTGGAAGGTGGTATGGTGCCCTTATAATAGTACCACTTGGTGTGCCATAAGCTAATTTCAAAGGCATGTCAAGAGATGCTCTTGGTGGCTCTACAGTTAAAGAACTTTCTCATCCTAGTGGTTCACCGGACCTTGAGCTTCAGTGGTGTAAGACCCTTTGGAGGCTGGGCAGGAACCATGTTGATTTTGCATTTTGTACAGTGTCAAGCATACTGCTAGTACTGTTAACTGTACCACTGAATCATTTTGGGCCACTGCTGGACACATTTGAAATTTGGATAGTGTCACAGCAGGCACTTTCTCAAATTGGCTCCCATGGGGGCTTGCCCATTCACAAAATGTCTGCCATAGGGGTGTGGTCCACCAGAAGGCAAGCTGGTGAGGCTAAAAGAAAATTAATTGTCCAGGAACCTAAGTGCAAGGCAGTGGTGGGGTCTGAACTCCAACCCAATTTTCTGCTCCAACACCCATTTCACAGAAGGGGAAACTGATAGAGACTCAGGGACATGTAACTTGGCCAAGAAACTGAGTACAAGGGAGAGGTGGGGTCTGCACCCTAAATACCAGATCACATATTTGCCCTCACAAAGCACAATCCATTTCACAGAAGGTAAACTGTTGAAGTTTAGAGAAACGCACACACACCACACAAAACCGGTAATATACACACATACACAGCACAGGCGAAACAACCCCATGCTACCCATTGCCTCCTTCAGCCCCCAGGACACTGGTAACCCCCCGCTCAAGATTTTGCTTTTCTTTTTTTCTGGGTAGCTGGGGGAGCTTCAAAGTGAAGCACTGGGCTTCAGCTGCTTGCCATTTTTATTTTCTAAGAATATCTCTGGGGTCCATGTGGGACCCAGAAATATTCTTAGAAATAAAGATGGCATTGGAGGGTGCTGCTTCAGTTTACAGAGCATGCCAGCCTCCTGGTGGTGGTGGTGGTGGTGGTGGTTATTATTATTATTGTTGTTGTTGTTGCTGTTGTTGTGACGGAAGGGGGGCTGGCTGACCCGCCACAACCCACCCTTTCCTATCCAAAAGACCCCCAGAGATCTCAAAGTGCCAGACTGCCAGCCTCAGCTCTGCAATCCTACTTGAATCTCTGCCAGGGACTTGCCCTTGATTATAACCTGGATTTAGCTGAACCACAGAGCACCCACAAACACCATGTGGGGTAAAATCCAAGAAGGTTTATTCAGGTAGCATATTACAACAAAAGGTGGGAAATGAGGGAAGGACACAAAAATAGAGAGACGCTTTGGTACATACACAGTAGAGCTACAAAACAATAAAAACTGATTCCTTATATCTCCCAGGCCAGTTACCTGGGGATCCGTCTGCTTCAGGGCTTACCTCAGCCTGGCCCTGCCACACGAGGAGACCACCACACCCACCCTAAGGTCTGGGATGGGTGGCCCTCTTCAGGGCTTGCCTTAGCCACAGCCCTCATTTAGCTTTGTTCACTGGGAGCCCCCCAGGGTTGGTGGTTGAGGCCTGACCGGAGTCATGATGCTGCTTGCTGCCTGACGACCAACAAAAGACAAAAGCCACACCTTGGCCATATACCTTTCCCCCCTCCCCTCCTCCTTTCTGTAGCTCCGCTGCCTCTAGCCAATCAGGCTGAACTTCACCTGGCCCAGGCAGAGGAGGGGTGACCGGGCCTGAACCACATTTGCATATGAAAGCCGGGTCAATGTAGACTAGACCAGCTTTTCAGGACTTTCAGGCGTCATGCTTTATCAGATACTTTATGCACATTTCGCCTCCTCCCAGCCTCCAGCTGGGACCACCTAGTTTACCCATGAGGAGGTGTGTGTATGTGTTTTGTGTGTGAGTGTGTAGGAACCCCCAGAGGCTCTTTTCTCCACTATTATTATTATTATTATTATTATTATTATTATTATTATTATTATTATTTTAAATCTAAAGAAAATTTTAAAAAATCAGGAGGGTCAGAAAACCTGGCAGATACCAAGGGAGGTGCTCACGGGCACATTGGTACCTATGGGCACCACATTGGGGACCCCAGGTGTAGTAGCCGTATTGGCAGTGGCTGTTGTAATTCAAGATGGGCAAAACCTTCCCCCTTTAAGCCCTATTCAGGTGTTCTCTTACCTGGGTAGATCAAACATGTGAGGAGGGAGAGCACTCTACCTCTCCCTGCTCATGTATTGCTGCCGCCCTTTATATGTGGAGGGTGATGTCTGAGGAGGAAAGCCTCCTGTGTTCCGTGGAGGCTCTCCATGCAAGCCAGAATGCTAATTTTCCAGCTTTCTGGCTTGTGTGGAGAGCCTCCATGGATATGGGAGGCTCTCCTCTTCAGGCTTTTCCCTCCACAAATAGAGGGTGATGGATGCAAGGAGAAAGAGGTGGGTAGAACTGGAGTGCGCTGTCCCTCCTCATTTTTTTTTAATCTACCCAGGTAAGAGAACACCTGAATAGGGCTCTTGTCTATGTATATCACTGCCTTGTACAGTAATACCTTGGATTACAAGTAACTTGGTTTGAGAGCGTTTTGCAAGACAAGCAAATTTTTAAATATTTATTTAATTTTTTTTTACTTGATATACAAGCGTCGTCTTGCAATACAAGTACTGTAGTACGGCTTAAATTAAAAATCTCTGTACAAATTTTTTTGGGGGGATTTCGTTTTGATATAAGAGTGTTTTGGATTACAAGCACGTTTCCGGAACGAATTATGCTCTCAATCCAAGGCATGACTGTATATGTATATTTCTGCCACATAAGAAGAGCTGTGCTGTGTCAGACCATTCTACTGCAGCATTCTTTTCCCACAGTGGCCAATCAGATATCAAAGGGAAACCCGTAAGCATGACATGAATACAATAGTAGCACCCTCCCACTCATGGTCCTCACCAACTGGTATTCAGAGGCATACTGCCCTGATATGGGAACTAATATACAGTATAGCCATCATAGGTAGATTTTTTTTAAAAAAAGGGTAGATCAAAAAATTACCTGCGTAGATCAAAAAAATGAGGAGAGAGAGCACTCCAGTTCTCTCTCTCTCTCTCTCTCTCTCTCTCTCAGCCATTGGTTAGTAGCTTTCCCACATGATAGCGTTTACTTTATCTGCAACAGCAGACATGTAGTTTTAATGTTGGGCTCATGGATATCTGTGGGCAGTTAGTGGAAACCATGAATACCTATAAGTAGCAGCAGCAGCACTGCTATTAGGGGCTTGGTGCTTTCACTTATACTCCGCACCACCACCACCATACATGTCTTTCTCTTGGCTATTTCTTTAGACATCTTTACCTATACAGATTTTTGAAGAGGAGAAAAAAAAGTGGCAGCAAGTTTAATTACATGTTCGTTCCCTTGTGCCAAGAGGCAGTAGGAAAGCCTTTTTTATAACTAGGTAGTTAAAAAGCCATTAAAAAGGACTCTTTATGATGAGGAGCATTTTTTGTACAAGCAAGTGTACTGCTTTCGAACATTTGGATACTTTTTAACTTTTATCTGTAAAGCTCTTGAAAGCCATATTCTGAATTAGTGTGATTTTTTTAAATTTTATTTATGGTACCTCACCTCATAGTAAGAATCATTGTTCTGGTGAATATTAGTAATTGAACTGGTCATGGCTGACATTTATAGAGGACTGAAGTGTGTGTGTTGGGGGGAGGAGGGGAAAAAAAGAAAAATCTAAACAGCAAGCTACTTAAGAAAAAGAAAATATTCATTTTTACAGTCCTAGGGCTGTATCATGTGTGCAGCCATAGGGCAGAAAAATACAAATTTCTGTTCTAGTTACAGACCAGAACCAAGGACATGTGACATTTCCCCCTTTATTTCTGTGCCTATTTCCAACTTCCTGCATGCTGATGTCTCATGTACACAACACTTATGTATAAAAGGCAAAAATGGGCATGCACTTTTAGCAATATAGATACAAAATGTCACTGAACATTGTTGTTGTTGTTGTTACTGATAATTAATTATAATACTAACAGCGCTAGTGCAGTACCATCGATGTGCATAGTGCCTTATGGAGTTTTTAAAACAAAGGTAACTGGGTAACCTTTTGTTTAGGTCAATTTAGGGGCCTCCAGATGTTTTGGCCTACAACTCCCATCAGGCTTAGCCCGCATAGCCAATGGTGAGGGATCATGGGAGTAGTAGGCCAAAGCATCTCTGCAGCCACAAATTGCTCACTCCTGGTTTAGGTAGATACTGTACCCACTTCCCTGGGAGTAAGCCCCATTGAACTGAATGGGACATACATCTGAGTCGACCTGTATAGGGTTGCACTGTTGTACTCCAAAACAGAGGTGGGCACCTTGTGGCCTTCTAGATGTATTGGCTTACTACTCCCATCATCCCCCCACCATTGGCTATGCTGACTAGGCCTGATGGGAGCTGTAGGCTAAACCATCTGGAGGGTCACACATTGCCCACCCCTGCTCTAAAATCAGCAGGGAAGAAGATAATAGAGAGACAGGATGAGGAGACAAGAGACACATGAGGTCAATGTGAGCAAACACAGTTACACATGCATAGGCTTGATTGCAGTCAGGAAAGAGGTTTACGGAGTTAAGCCAAAGGCCTTGCGGAAAGATTATATCTGAGGAGAGATTGTTGCCATCGGCTTGATTGCACATCCTCTCACATGTGCAGTTGCTGTTTTCTGCTGCATTGTCCAGTTGCATGCAGACTCAGGGGCAGAAAACTGTGGATAATTCCTGGCATCCCTTAGTGGAGCCATTTTTACTACAAGTTTCATTGATTGATGTTGCTTCACTAGGTAATACAGAAAGGTCTGCTGCCTACATTGACCTTCTTATAAATTTGGCAAGCAGAAATAGAGATAGTACAGATAACCCATCTGCAAAAGCTTCAGTTTGGTATCTCCTTTTCAAAGCAGTAAATTAAAAATAAAATCCATATGTCTTGCCAGAAAAGCCAAGCTACTAATTCTTCATTTGGGATCCTAGGCTTGCCTCCCCCACCCACGCCTCACCCTGTTGTACTGCAGGAAACAGAAATAACGTCACCCATGAAGTAAAAGCAAAAAATGCTGTGATATTATTCAAGTTATATACATGGACATGAGACAGAAGGAGATATGGCAGGAGGAGGGGTCAGAACATCAGAGTAGAATGGGTTACAGATGTTTATACACTGTTTCCCTTCTATCCCCCTCCCCCAGCTCTCATTTACCTGGTACCTCATCCACTGAGCCCTCTTGTCTTGCGGTGCTGCTATTTAATGCCAGGTGAGTCTGTAATAGATCACACCCATTCATGATTTAATCATGGATGAGAAGACTGATCTGGCGTGTATTACTGAGACTTGGGTGGGAGAGCTGGGTGGAGCTGACCTGACTTAACTCTGGCCCACTTGGGTACTCGGTACAGCACCAATGTACTGTAGGCTGGAGCTACGGGGTGGGAGGCGTCACCGTGGTTTACATAACTTCCATCTCACCCAGAAACCACTCCACCTTGGTGTTGGGCCATAGAGACAGATTGAGGATGCTGTTGGTGTACCACCCATCCTGCTGCCCGCCTCGCTGACCAAGCTGGCAGAGGTGATCTCAAGTGTGGTGTTGGAGGAACCCTGGATGGTGGTTCTGGGTGACTTTAACTTCCATGCTGAGGCTGGTTCTGGAGCTCCGGATCGGGACTTCATGGCCTCTATGACAACCATGGGGCTGTCTCAGTTTGTCATTGGCCCAACACATGAAGTGGGGCATATCCTTGATTTGGTCTTTGCTGCAGGCTGTGAGATGAGTAGTCTGAAAATTGGAGGGGGGGGTAAGTAACCCCATTGTAACAGTGAGACCATTTCCTGGTGAAATTTGAACTCATGGCAGGGGTGGAGGACCCATTTGGATGGTCCGCCAAAAGAGAATGATGGAATCCAATGGATTTCTGAATGCTCTTGGGGATTTTCCAGTGGAGAGAGCTGATGATCCAGCTGAGGCCCTAGTCTCACTGTGGAACAGTGAGTTGTGGAGTGCCATTGACTTGATTGCATCTGAGTGCCCTCTCCAGCGCTGTAGAGCCTGCTCTGCTCCTTTATATACTGGGGAAGTGTGGTCAGTGAAACAGGCTGAATGTCAGCTAGAGCACAAATGATGTAAGACTCAAAGTGAAGATGACCGAGCATGCTCTAGAGTACATAATTGAGCCTGTTGTGCAGTGGTGTGGGCAGCAAAGAAGGCTTACTTTGCTGACTCCATTTTGTCCTCAAGTAGCTATCCAGTGGAGCCCTTTCAGGTGGTCCAGGGATTATTAATGAAGCCCTGTTCTCTTCAAGGACCCTCTGTGACCTTTTTGCATTGCAATTTGAGAGGACAAAATCTCGTGCAAACTTGATGCTGTTGTTTGCTCAGCTCCAGTCAAGGTGTCTGGTGCCACCATCTGCCCAATTTTGTGGGATCAGTTTCATTTGCCGTGGCCTAATGACATGGACAAGGTGCTTGCAGCAATGCGACCAGCCACGTGCCCTCTTAATTCTTGCCCTTCCTGGTTAATAAAAGCTAGCTGGGGGGGGGGTATGGCCAGGTGGGTTCAGGGAGTGATAAGTGCATCCTTGCATGAAGGGGTGGTTTCTAAGGAGGCAGTAGTGCAACCATGCCTGAAGAAACCCACTCTGAACCCAATAGTATTTGACAGCTACCAGCCAGTCATAAATACCACTTTCCTAGGGAAGGTACTTGGGAGGGTCATGCCAGAGCAACTGCTAGCACTCTTGGAGGGTACTGATTATCTAGACCCATTCCAGTCTGGGTTTCGACCTGGTTACGGAACCAAATCAGCCTTGGTTGCCCTGATGGATGATCTTTATCGGGAGAGGGACAGGGGGAGTGCAACCCTGTTAATTCTGCTCCATCTCTAATTGGTCTTTGATACCATCATCGACTATGTTATTCTCCTGGATCCACTCTGTGGGCTGGGTATTGGCGGTACCACTGTGTTACAGTGGTTCTGGTCCTACCTGTGGGGTCGATTTCAGAGAGTTACATTGGGTGACCATTCCTCAGCCCCTTGGCAACTGAGCTATGGGGTTCTGCAGGGTACCATCTTGTCCCCAATGTTGTTTAACTTCTATATGAAGCTGCTGAGAGCAGTCATTAGGGGATTTGGAGCCAAGTGTCATCAATATGCTGATGGCACACAGCTCTACCTCCCTGTGGTATCAGAATCAGATGTGGCTGTGCAAGTCCTGAATCAGTGCCTGGACTCAGTGATGGGCTGGATGAGGACCAATAAACTGAAGCTGAATCCTGGCAAGATGGAAGCCCTGTGGGTGAGTGATTCCCAAGTCCAGGAGATAGGCTCATTGCCTGTTCTGGATGGGGTTGCACTCCCTTTAAAAGATCAGGTTCGTAGTCTGGGGGTACTCCTAGATCCATCATTGTCGCTGGAGGCCCAAGTGGCCATGGCGGCTCAGAGTGCCTTTTACCAGCTTCAACTGGTTCGCCAGTTATGGCCTCTCCTGGATGGGGATAGCTTGGCCAGAGTGGTACAGGTGCTAGTAACCTCAAGACTGGATTACTGCAATGCACTCTATGTGGGGCTGCCCTTAAGGCTGCTCCGGAAGCTGGAGCTAGTGCAGAATGCAGCAGCTCAGCTATTATCGGGAGCTGCTCCTTTTCATCATGCAACTCCTTTGCTGAGGGAACTGCACTGGCTGCCTATTTGCTACTGGGCCAGGTTTAAGGTTTTGGTACTAGTGTATAAAGTCTTGGTCAGCTTGGGACCAGGATACTTGAGAGAGCTCCTTCTGCATTATCAACCTGCCAGGCACTGAGGTCATCAGACAGCATACTCCTAGTGGTTCTGCATGAACCTATGGCCCAATTGGAGTTCACCCAGAGAAGAGCCTTCAGTGTGGTGGCTCCTTTTCTGTGGAACTCCCTGCCTCTAGAGGTGAGGCAGGTACCAGCATTGTGTTGTTTTCAGTGCCTCCTGAAAGCATCTTCATTTCAAGAAGCCTTCCGTGATTGACCAGCCATGTTTTCTTTTAATTGATATTCTATTTTTTTAAAAAAAAAAACCTTTTAATATGCTGTTTTATTCTTTTTATATTTTATTGTTTACTGCTGCAGAATCTATTTAGATGTGGAGCAGTATATAGATGTTGTAAATAAATAAGGGGACCAAAACATGGAATGAGAGCCAGTGTGGTGTAGTGGGTTAGAGTGTTGGACTAGGACTTGGGAGATCTGGGTTCTAGTCCCCACTCGACCATGAAACTCACTGGGTGACTTTGGGCCAGTCACTGACTCTCAGCCTAACCTACCTCACAGGGTTGTTGTGAGGATAAAATGGAGAGGAGGAGGAAGAGGATTATGTAAGCTGCCTTGGGCTCCTTGCAGGAAAAAAGGTGGGGTATAAATGTAATAAATAAATAAAAACATTGTCTGGTGGTTCTGGAACTCTGGTGAATGTATTTACAATGCACCTACTGCTACTTAAGTGTGTTGCTGCGGACAAGCCCACCCTATTTTGTTAATCATGGTTCCTTGGCTTTGTACAGTTTAATCTGTCATTTAAAACAACAACCACCCTGTACTCACAATGAAGTGTACTTCTCCCTTATATCTGATGTGTGGACTGGAAACCATGATGAAGTCTTGGGAGTTGTGTGTGTGTGTGTGTGTGTGTGTGTATCATTTCACATACCTTCCTCATATCAATCTTGTAGGACGGATTAAACACAAGCATCCTTTGGAGTCCCAGTTGGAATCCAAGGCTCTGGAACATATCTATCAATCCTTCTGACATTTTTATTACTCTTCAAAAAGGCTTGGACTTTAATTGTTTCTCTGTCTTAGATTGGCAGCTTAGTCTGCTCTGGTAAAAGCTTTATTCCCAACTAGCCTGTTTTCAACTGCTTACCTTGCTTTTTGGTGGAAAAACCTCAGAATTTTGAATGCCGTTGGTTAAAAGAAGCAAGGCAAGAGTAACTGAGGCATGGGGTGTGGAGTGGTGTGGAGGTTCTGTAGCACAGTAGAGCTCCTGTTTTGCATGCAGAAAGTCCCAAATTCAATCCCCAGTGTTACCAGGTAAGGCTGGAAAACTCCTGCCTGAAACCCTGGTCAGCCAAGGTCCAGTCAGTGTCGACAGTACTGGACTAGATGGAACAATAGTCTGATTCAGTATAAGGCAGCTTCCTATGTTCCTGTTTTCCACAACCTGGTCAAAAAGGATTTGGTCAATTGACCAGTCAAATCTTGATCAAATATTTGGAATGTTATGAGAACAAAGTAGAATATAATCATCAACAGGTTTTATACCTAAGCTGATTATCAACTAATAAACCATATAGCAGTTATTGTAAAACTATTTAGCTTTAAATAAATATAATTAATGATTTGTTTTATTACATTTTTATTCTACCCCATCCCCAAGAGCTCAGGGGACATAATTTCTTTTTGTGATGTTATCTTCCCAACAACCCTATGAAGTAGATTAGGCTGAGAGTTAGGGTATGAGTGGCCCAACGTTGAGTGTGGACTTGAACCTAGGTCTCCCTGATCCTAGTGGGACACTCTATCAACTAGCCAGCCTTCCCCAAGATGGTGCCCTCCAAATGTGTTTGACTACAACTCCCATCATGGGCCATGCTGGCTGAGAATGGTGGGAGTTGCAGTCCAATACATCTGGAGGGTACCAGCTTGGGGAAAGCAGATCTAGGCAGTAGTCTTTGCTGCTGCTGAATACTGGTTCAGTTCCTGTTTGGAGGCCACTGCAGTTACAGTAGACATCCTGTGGCAAAGCTTTGCTATGCTGCTAAATTTGCCCTTGACTACTGCAGGGTTAGGGGGCAAATTGCCCTCACTTATGTCCTTGCTAACAAATGACACTTCTTAATGGTTGTTGTTTTTTAAGGTAACTTATTAATGATGCCATGACATCCCTGGAATATTTGACCGTAGTCAAATAGGTAGTCACTTGACTGGTCAATTGACAATATTTGACCCATCAGTTGACTGGCACGAACAACAACTGTCGGGTGTGCACACAGTGTTTCCTCCGTGTACTAGTTCCTGTGCCCTGATTGGCCCTTTCTCAACTGGGCAGCATATCTCTCTGTCTAGGACTTTATACACTTTTTAATTAATCAAAATTCTTTTTAAAACTATCATAAAAATTAAAATATAAAATGTAAAATAATCATTTAAGTACTAGCCATTAACTGTGCATAAGTTACTGCAAATAAAACAACCAGTAAAATGCAAGCTACAAATTTGGTGAATTCAAATAATATATGTCTGCCTACATTTAAAAAAAAAGTCTTAATAGTATAATTGTCCTAGAACCTGGACGGATCTCAGGTGGTATGGCATTGTATAAACACTGAAAAGGCTGTGTTAGATGTTGAGGGCAGTCTAGCCTCTGATATAAGTGGTACACAAGATCTTATGAGTAGGGAGGTATGTATTGGAGAAGCCCTGGTCCAGGCTTAGATAGTCTCAGGAATAACAAAGAGAGAAATCAGGCCAGTCCAAGGTCATACACAAGAGTTCCAGTATAGTTAGCAGGAGAAGGCAGAGGTGAAGTCAAAGTGGTCCAGAGTTCAGTTCACAGGAGCCAGTTGTGTCAAGCACAAAGTTCAGTCAGGAGGTATCCAAAAGAGTGGTCCAGGGGTGGCAGCTGAGAGTCCAGGATTGACAGGTCCAGAATAACAAGCACAGAGGTTTAAATGCTATTGTCTGCAGCAACAGGCTGACTTCAGCTGGGCTAATTTATAGCTGGTCATTAATCAGCACAGCTGGTTAATTAGGTCAGCATGTTGCTTTTAAGGTAGGCCCCATGCCATGGCTTCCTTTTGTTATTTTGCTGCTTGTGTTTGATCCTACCTCCTTCAGAGGGATGAAGTATCTCAGGCTCTGATTCCTGCATTTGGGGAAGTTCAGGAACAGCAGGGGAGGGGCCAGGTTGCTCTTCTAATAGTTCCAGGGGAGGGCTGTCAGCTGATGCCTCCAGTTCCCCTGCTGGCTCTGGCTGGGGCCCATTGTGCTGGCTCTCCCCATCCTCTTCTTCATCAGATGAATCCTCCTCCAGGTAGGGCATGACAGAAGGTACTGCCCCAAGTATCCTGGACCCAGACTGAATTAGGCGTCTTGCTATGTTGTGGTTATGTGTTCCCAGGGGCTAATACAAGCAACTGCTCTGGCTCTGCATTCTGGACCAAGTGAAATGTTAGCATCATTTTCTAGGACATCCCATGTTAAATACATTGGAGTAGTCCAGTCAGAATGTTAGTAGGGCAAACATAGCAGTGGCAAAGTCTGTCTTCTCCATAAGGAGGTGCAGCTGGTGAATCTGATGCAGATAAACTTGTCTCAAGACACAGCCTCCACCTGAGAATCCAAGCAGAGACCTGGACCCAGAGAACACAACCAAATTGTGGACTTGGTTTCCTTGGGGCAGGGTAGGGAATCTCTTGTGCTCCGAGGGCTGCAGAAGCATGTTGGGGTCCATACACGAGCAGTGGATAAGGCTCCACCCACTCACACTCTCTCACACACACTCCATTCATGCACATGCTTCCCCACAGAGAGGCATGTGTATGGTGTGTATGAAAATGGAGCACTCTGGCCAGGGGAGGAAGAGGCCAGATTGGAGTGCTCTCCTCTGAGGGGCAGGGCCTCCAGCAGGCCATATGGGGACTGAAGGTTCCAGATGGGGAGGCCTTGCATACCAGAGATTGTAGCCCCTTCTAGAAGAGGCAGTTCTATCACCATTATTATTATTATCATCAGCAAACTGCATTTATAGCCGCCCCGCCCCCCCATAACAGGGCTCTCAATGTGGCTCACTTATTTTGTCAATTCCGTCTTATTAGTTCTGAGCATCATTTTATTCACACTCCTCCAGCCCATAACCAATCTCAGGCAGTCACTTTAGGATGATGGCATTGCAAATGGAAAGGAGAACTGCATCTGGGTGTCACCGGCATACAGAGAAGGGCACATTCCAAACCTCTGGACATCTTTCAGCAATTTTGTGTAGATGTTACAAAATACAAGAGATCGATCGTACCCCTGTGGAACCCCCTCAAGTGAGTTCCTGAATCCCCAAACACCAGGAAACTCCTAGTGAGGTAAGAATAGAAGCAGTGCCCGCCTACACAAGCGCGCGCCACACACACACACACACACACACACACACAGTATCAAAGTACATTTAATATGTGTATTTTAAGAGAAAGTGTTTAGAACTGCATATTTTGAGAGAAAATATGTTTAGAAATGCAAATTATGAGAGGAAAATATTTTTAAAATAAGTATTCTATTGTGAATTTTCACACAGATTAAAAAAACAACTGTGTAGATTAATGCAGAAAAAGACCAGGCAATCTTTTGAGTAAACATATGGGTGTGACACTGACCAGAAATAGACTTAAGGCGCAATCCTATACAAGTTTAGACAGAAAAAAGGCCTACAATTCCCAGCATGCCCCAGCCAGCTATTCTGGCTGGGACATGCTAGGAGTTGTAGGCCTTTTTTCTGACTAAGCTTGCATAGAATTGCACCCTTAATTTGTCTATAAAGCTCTCTTTTCTGGCCTGGCTGCCACAGAATAGGCCTTTAAATGGGCTCTGATGTATTCAGTGGAATTCAACATGAGTCTTTCTTCATCTGCACTCAAGTTGTTTTCTTGCGACCTAATTGCCAGCAACTCCCCATTAAAGTCACTGAGAGGCCTGGATTCTGGGAACAGGGAAAGAATGCCTAGGATTACTTATTTATTTGTAATACTAATGAACGGGCAGTAGTCATTAGTTTGATATAGTGAAGCCTTCCAGGAAACGTCTTAACCAGCTGTCAGAGATATGTCTGCCATCTCTGAGTGAAGCAATGCCCGCTAGAACCCCTGGCCAAGCCCCCTGCCATCGTGCAGTGGCCACTCCCAGGTTCTGGAACTTCCTGTTAAGGGAGCCTATTATTTACGTATTTATTCATTTCAACTGAAGCTGTTGGGGCGGTTAACAACAGTGCAAAGTTGTTAAGAATGCTAAGTGCAGTGCAGTGCAACAACAGTACAAAGCCTAAGTTGGCTTCCTCTCTGTTTGTTTATTTATTTATTTATTATTTATTATATTTATACCCTGCCTTTTTTCCTGCAAGGAACCCAAGGTGGCTTACATAATCCTCCTCCTCCTCTCCATTTTATCCTCACAACAACCCTGTGAGGTAGGTTAGGCTGAGAGTCAGTGACTGGCCCAAAGTTACCCAGTGAGATAGGTGGGTAGGTTTAGGGTGGGGCAAGTTGCCCTGGCTAAGCAGGGGGGATAGTTTAGATGAATGTGGGGGTGGGTTAAGGGGTATGTTATTGTGTATTATTTTCACTTTTGGGACCAAAAAGAAAAAATGTTGTTAATAGATGGATTATAAGTTAAGAATTTCAACTTTAAATGTTAAGGGGCTAGGGTCAGTTACTAAGAGAAGGCGAATAGAAGCACTTCTTAACAAGGATAAGGCAGATATTATATTCTTGCAAGAAACGCACCAGGCAAGGAAAGGAGTCAATGAATGAATTGAGGTGGTCTAGAATATATGAGATAGCATGTGGATCATCTAAATCGCGAGGAGTAGCAATTATAATTTCAAGAATTGTGGTTTAATGTTCTAAAGGTGAAAAAGGATGATACAGGTAGATATATTATAATGTATGGGACCTTGGGAGGGGAAGAATATGTTATTGTTAATGTTTATGCTCCCAATCAAAATCAAGGAGAATTTTATCAACATGTGTTTAAAGAAATGGGTAATTTTCAAAATCAAAGGGTTATTATGGCTGGGGACTTTAACATGGTATTGGATAGAAGAAAAGACAAATCCAATCCGACGAGAGAAGATCAGAGAAATAATCTAACGATCTTGAATAAGT
The DNA here is from genome assembly GCA_021292165.1 of Shinisaurus crocodilurus. NCBI lineage: Eukaryota > Metazoa > Chordata > Lepidosauria > Squamata > Shinisauridae > Shinisaurus > Shinisaurus crocodilurus. The sequence continues at coordinate 152,990,210 of CM037877.1, read as the reverse complement.
TAATTAGTAAGGAAGGGTTGCTAGATGTTTGGAGAGGGGTCAAGGGGAATGAGGAAAGATATACATTTTACTCATCAGCAAATAAGAATTATTCTAGGATAGATTTTATTTTTGTGTCCAGGACACTGTTTTCAAGGGTCCTGGGCACAGAGATAGGAGTGATAAAAGTTACAGATCATGCTTTGGTTAACATGGATTTGAAGATACATAAGGATTATAGAGAAGCGAAAAGATGGAGATTGAATTGTAATATTTTTCGTTATAAACATTTAACAGAGAAAATAGAGAAGGAATTGAGGGAAATTTGGGAATTTAATCAAACAGAAGAATGTACTGAAGCGATAATATGGGATACAATGAAGAGTGTAATGAGAGGAATAGGATTGAGAGAGGCAATAAATTTGAGGAAACAACAAGAAGTTTTTTATCAAAAGCTAGAGGGGGAGATTAGGGATTTGGAAAAGAAGTATTTAGAGAAGAGGGATAAAAAGATTTTTGCAGAATTACAGGGTAAAAGGAAAGAATTGGAGAATAAAGAACTGGACAGGGTACAAAGGAATTTGATTTACACAAAAAGGGAGTATTTTGAGAATAGTAATAAAAACTCTAAAATGTTGGCTAGATTAGCACAAAAAAAAAAAGAAAAAAGCTTAGTGGGGATGATTAAGGATAAGAGGGGTAAAGAATATAATTTAGTAAAGGATAAATTGAAAATTTTTCATGAATATTACACAGAGTTATATAAGGCAGGAAAATGGTCGGAAGCTGAGAGTAGAAGATATATCGAGAAAAATTTAAAAATAAAAATCCAGGATGAAGATAGAGAGAAAATGGAGCAACCATTCACAGAAATTGAAATAGAAAGTGCTATAAATAAATTAAAACAGGGGAAAACGCCAGGACTGGATGGTCTGGGGGCGGAATATTATAAAGTCTTTAAAAAAATGTTAATTCCGAAGTTAAAACGGTTGTTTAATGATATTTTACAGGGGGGAGAGATCCCCCCGTCATGGAAACAGTCCTTGACCATTTTAATCCCGAAACCAAGGAAGGATTTAGCAGAACCAGGTTCTTATAGACCAATATCATTAATTAATCAGATGCTAAACTATTGACAGCAATTTTAGCTAGAAGAATGAATAGTTTTCTAAATAAGTATATAGGGATAGATCAATGTGGGTTTATTCAAGGAAGACAAATGGCAGATTTAACAAGAAGGGTTCTGAATATAATTTATTTAATAAAGAAAAATAATTTGAAAGCGGGGGTTCTTGCATTGGATATTTTTAAAGCCTTTGATTGTGTGGAATGGCCTGCATTAAAGATGTTAATAAAAACTATGGGGTTTGGAGAAAAATTTATAGGTATTACTAACCAATTATATACTCATAATGTCACGTCGGTAATTGTAAACGATGGAATAACAGAAACTATTAGCCTAGGCCGGGGAACTAGACAGGGTTGTCCCCTTTCCCCAGTATTATTTGTGTTAGTTATGGAATTGTTAGCGAATTCGATAAGACAGGAGAAGAAATTATTGGGGATAGGAATAGAGACCAAATGTAAGATAAACCTTTTTGCAGATGATATCTTGTTAACATTAGAACGGCCTATAGAAAATTGGGATTGGATAGAGAAACATTTAGATGAATTTAGAGAAGTAACAGGGTTAAAAGTTAATTGGGATAAATCGGAGATAATGACATTTAATTATAGTAAACTGGAGGAAAGGGGATTTAAACAAAGGGGAGTGGATATAAAGATAAAAAATATAATTAAATATTTAGGTATTGATATATTAAAAGATTTGGATAAAATAGGGGAATGTAATTTTAAAAAACTAAAAGATGAAGTTAAAAATCAAATAGAGGATTATAAAAAATTGGGATTATCGTGGTTTGGTAGGATAGCTTTGATTAAAATGAAGATTTTACCGAAGTTTAATTTTTTATTTAGAATGATACCATATAAGATATCAGAGAAAGAAATTAAAGAGTGGCAAGTAATGTTAAATAGCTATTGTAATGGGGGAAAAAATCAAGGATTACTAAGAATAGATGGTATAAAGCTCAAAAAATAGGGGGACTTGGTCTCCCTAATTTAAAATGGTATTATATAGCTAATCAACTTAGATATATCATGGATATTATTGTTAGAAAAGAATTTATGTGGTGGGAAATAGAAGCATTTGAATTGGGTAATAGGGTGGATAAATTCTTATTTACAAAACAAGGACATATTATGACAAAAAGATTAGAAAATCCCTTTTTAAAAAATATGTTAGAAATTTGGGGTAGAAATAAGGAAATATTTTTACCAGGTATATCCCCGCTTACTCCAGTGGTGGTTATGGAAGATTTTCCCGAGAATGTTAGACATTTAGAACGAATTTTTAGAGAGAAAAAGGTGATAACTTTAATGGATTGGCTGGAAAAATGGAGACAAGACAGCAAATAATTGATAGGGTTGGGGCAGGAAGAATTTCTTGGTTAAATTTAATTCAATTAGTACAATGGGGTAAGAAATGGAAGAGAAGACATGAGCATGAAAGGGATTTCACTGCATTTGAGCAGGTGGTTATGTCTAGAGAACTTGTAGAAGGAAATGCATCAGCTAGGGGTCTTACAAAGATGTTATATAAAATGTTGCAGAAATCAGAAGAGCAAGCAGAAAATCTTAAAATAGTTTGGGATACAGAGTTTGAAGAGGAAATATCAAAGGATGAGTGGAATAAGATTTGGGATAGGCGAATATTGAAAAATATGTCTGTAAGAATTAAAGAGAATTTTTATAAGCTGATTTGGAGATGGTATTTGACCCCAGTGAGATTAAATAGAATAGATAATAAATGTTCTCCAATGTGTTGGCGAGGATGTCAGGAATTGGGTACATATGCTCATATGTGGTGGAGTTGTAAAAATGTAATGGATTTTTGGAAAATGATTTTTGAGGAAATATCAGAAATTGTTGGAGTTGATTTAGAGGTATGCCCTAAACTAGCTTTGCTAACAATAACGGAAAAGGTGATCGGTTCACAAAATGTTAAAGAATTAATCATAAATTTGTTAACGGCAGGTAGACTAATGATAGCAAGGAAATGGAAAATCCAGCAAGTTTTCACTATTACTGAATGGTATAAGGAAGTATGGGATATGGCTTTGAATGATATGTTGACTTGTAATATTAAATGCAAAAGGGGTCAATTAAAGAAAAATAATTTTAAGGATATTTGGGGTTTATTTTTGGAATATGTGTTTAAAAGGGGGAAAGGGAGTTTACCCTGTCAAGATATATTGTATTTTTGGAATAATGAACAATTATAGAGTTATTGGATTGTTTGGTCCCATGGTGATGGGAGCACAATATTAGTTATGTGTGTATGTTATTTTCTTTGTATTGTTTTAAAAAAAAAAAGAATAAAAAATATTTAAAAAAAAAAAAAAAAAAAAGTTACCCAGTGAGCTTCATGGCCGAGCAGGGACTAGAACCCGGATCTCCTGAGTCCTAGCCCAACACTCTCAACACTACACCACACTGGCTCTCTGTTGTCCTTCCACCAGCAGTAAAATATGTTTTTATTCAGGCAGGCCTTTAGCGTGTAAGCTGGTCTGCTACTGAAGGGGCTTTTAACTGGTTGGAGGTTGTCTATTTCTTTTATTGTTGTGTTTTTAATTGTGTTTGATTTGTTTTTATGCTACATTTTAATTAAGGTTTTGTTTTTAATCTGTATTTCATGGGTGTTAGCTGCCTTGAGCTCCATTTTTGGTGGAAAGACAGGATCTAAATTAAATACATACATGCAGTGCCGTTAAGACATAAGCTAAAAAAAAAAAAAAAAAGGCAGGTCCCTGACCCTAAAAGCCTCCTATCTAAGTTTGACAGTGGGAAGAGCAGGACTGGGATGGATATGCAAGGGATAAGAAAAGATAATGTGAGCAAAAGCAGTTACATGCACTTACTGATGCAGTGAGTATAGTAATTCTATTTCAAATATTACAGAATCTTTTCTGATCCAAAGCCACCAAACCCAAAGTACCAGCGATGCTATAAAAAGAAAATGATCTTTGAGACCCTCTTTTCAGCTATGCTTTCTTTGCCAGCCTCATAAAAGAGCTTCTTTCCAGGGCCCCCTAAGAGCACACCTGATGCAATCTCTCTAATCTCATTTTTGTATTCATTACCTTGATCAATCTTTTCTTGTGAGCTTCTTTAGCCAACGTACTGATCTGTCTCCAGCAGTTTTGGGAACTTGCAAGCAGAACAAAAGTAATGTGGCACAGAGATGGTATAAAAACGGAGAAAACACTATTATAAACTTGAAGGCATCGGGGAGCTGATATAGGGGTAACGTGAAATCCTCAACATTGCTAGGTTTGGGGTTATTTGCTGTATTCTCAGATGAGGAATGCATGGTTTGTTTCCAATGTTAGTCTAATGTAAGTACTCTAAGTACGACTAACATTGGAGAGAACCCTATGTATGGGTGTTTTTTTAGTCATTTCCTACTACATGTTGTATTAGTATGCGAATAATGGCACACACTAGGAATAGTGAGGAAGGAGCACAGAATATTAATAACAGTGCAAAGTCCTGCTATTGAATGTAGCTTTAGGTGAGACCATCAGGCCATTTTGGGTTTCAGATGTGAACTTCTGGGGGTTTGGAGATTCAGGTCCTGCTGCTTCCATACTTCTGTTAACTGTGTCAAATACCTAGTGTAATACATAGAACATAATGTTCCAAAAATTCCAGCCAGCAAAAACCCATCACTTAATCTCCCCCGGACAAGTACCAGTCCAGATCAGAACATCTTGCAATATTTGTGAAAGATGCACAGGTTCAGGGTTTGGCAGACTTCCAGGGGGGCAACCCTTAAAACCAATACCTCTTTGTATTCACTTGATGACCTATCATGGCATGGTTTCCTTTTCAATTGGTGGGTCACAGATGCACCTCAAGAAAGTCACAACAGTAGTGCCATGAAAGACAGGGAAGCAGAAAAACAGAGAGAAAGAGAGTGGAGGGACAATAGAAAGAAAATAGGACAAACATATCTAGACAGATAGATATATTAAAGGCAAAAATAATATGTCAGTTTAAAATATTTAAAGTGGGGCTCATGTTGCAGGTTGGGATTAAGTTAGGTCTTGATCCTGAGTCTGGAGAGACTGGAAGCCACTGATTAGAGATGGATGGATCAGCCTGTTTCCATTCAGTATCACTTTTGCATGTGTTCCATTCTGTACCATTTCCACATTAATCTGTGATATATATATTTTTAACAATCCGCATAAAAATTCTTATTTGAGTACATATTTAGATCCACATTTCGCAAATATTTTTTCTTAAAGTAAGCAATTCTAAACACATGTTCTCTCAAAATATATATTTACAAACACAACATATCCTCAAAGTATGCATTTTTTAATGTGTTGTGAGCCAAAAACTGTGTCAACATATTTGGAGAAGTACCGATGGATGGGTGTTCTGATCCACACCTTGACCGAGAAATGTGGATGGGAGTCAGTCCGTCATTTTTCCAGTTGAATTCCTACCACTGATCTAAGTGATTGCAGTGGGACACAATGGATGCGGCAGACTTAGGTATGTTAGACACACCATTTAAGACAGGCAGGAAAACACTGTGATTCCCCCCTTCCCCCAAAAATCCCATTTTAGGAATGTGGTGGAAGGATATTTCTTAAGCATTGGCTGCAAAAAAAAATGATCACAAATTGCAGCGTCTTACAACTCTATAACCAGAAGATGGGGAAATAGCCGGCTTTTCATTTTAATGAGATGTCAGATCTCACCCTTGCTGTCCCATGCATCTTAATGCACCTGGCTGTGCAATGCTGGCTTGGGGCTGGGAGGCTTTGTCATTATTCAGCAATGCCTTTCTCTAATTTCTTGTGACACATGGTGCTAAAATCCTCCAGAAATGTGAGGTGAGGCAGGAGAGGATTCCTGCAGACTGCCTTGCTGTGAGAGCGCTCATTTGCATTATTCATTAGGTGAGAGCATTGATTTGCATTTCGTTGTGGCTGTCTCCATTTCGAGGCAGCGGATTCTTGAGATTACTAAATTTTTATGATATTAATATTGCTCATTTGGGAAAAGAGCGTCTCCATTGTCTGTTGGCCCATATTTTGTCCTGTACTTACCACAGATGCTTCCTAAAACACTGTACACCATCACCCCTTTATGTAAAGTGCGGCTCTCTACTATTTAACAAAACACACTTTTTTTTTCATTGCACAGTTTTAAAAATGGATTTATACAACGGAAATATAGCCCTGCTAATCCGTGCATCCAATTAGACTATAATTGCTGGCTACTTGCTATTTTTATAAGGCTATACTTCAGATGCGCGTGCCTCTCTTGCTGCAATGTTTGTGCACCATGAAATAGCATCGGCAATACTTTCTGGCGTTTAGGTTGTCTGAAGCAATAGCCTGTTAAGGATTTTATGTATTCTGTTCAGTAGGACAGCTGTTCTAAAAGTTAAGGAGCACAGAATCGTGTTTCTTCTCTCCTCCTAAATCTTGTTAATTAATTTACATTGTGCTTCACATCCACTACCCATTATTGATTCAGAAAACCTGAGGGGGAGGGGAAGAAAAACCTAACAAGTCTCAGAATCACATATGCGATGCACATTTTATTTTGATTGTGTGTGGCATTATTGAACTGTGCCAGCCTAGCTTATTTAAAGAAACAAAGCAGCCACTTTTAAAGCATGTATTTCTAACAGAAGACTGTGCGTTCTGTGCGTTCTGTATTAAACATGCCCAGGAAGACACACATTAAAGACTAGCTTGGCCAACCAAGAGTGAAGAATAAACGATTTTATTTATTTGTTTGTTTGTTTGTTTTGAAACAGCTATATCCTGCCTTTTTTTGGGTCAGGTGACAATGCACAGCAGCTAACAATATGCAACATTAAAACAATATAACAACAGATAAAAATGAAAGGCAGCAAAATAAAAATAAAAAGTTAAAAAAGAGTGATAGAATCAACAGGTACAATACAATAATAAAAACCTGAACGGCCAATCCAAAGGAGGCCAACAGCAGACACCAATAAATACCAACAACAGAAACCACACTTACCGTATTTAACCCCCAAACCTTGCAAAATATCCAGCCTACTGCCTGAAGTTATATGACATTGGGCTGGCTGACCTCCCTGAGGAGAACATTCCAATGTGTTGGTACCCCAACTGAAAAGTCCCTTCTTCTAGTTTACATCCTCACAGTCGCATTTATCAGAGGGACCCAGTGTAAGGCCTCTGGTGTTGAAATGAGTGCACATGGTGGCACATATGGGAGAAAGGCTCTAATTAGGACCAAGTAGTATAGCTTGGTGGATAAAGAGGATGACTAGTATTGATTACATATGAATTCAGTTGTTAAATTTGCTTCCTGCTTTTCTTACTAGGAAGTCATTTTAGCCTGACAACAATCTTGTGAGGTAGGTTAGGCTGAGATTTAGTGACTTGCTCAAGGCAGCCCAGTGGATGTCGTGGTCATTCCTGTCTTGTGGTACTTTTTGTGCATTATGTGCTGTTGGCAAGAAAGACAGAGCATAAAAAATAGGGAGGACTCTGGATTGTATTCCAGTTTTCCCACAGCTAAAGTCAACACTCTGACCCCTGCACAAAGCTGGCATTCAAATCCGTCCGTATACTCACTGAGCCATCCTTGGGTAGGTCAGAATTTCACAGTCACTGCTCTCCATCTGAAAAGCTGAAGATTTAGCAAACTCTGTCAAAGGATGGAAATCATGATCCTAACACAACGCAGCAGTGCTAAAGCATAGATTCTAGTAATAGGTTTTGAGCACAAGAATAAGGGGACATTTCCACTCTCTCTGGCACTATATCTTAGTGCTCTGCTGGAGCAGTGCCCTGAGGGAGACCAGATGGAAAGGATGCCAAAGACCCCTTGTGAACATGAGAAGAGCCATGCAGGATCAGGCCAAAGATCCATCCAGTCCAGCATTCTGTTCACATGGTGGCCAACCAGCTGCCTGGTGGAAACCCACAAGTAAGACATGAGAGCAATAGCACCTTCCTGATCATGTTCCCCAACAACTGGTTGCAAGTGCAGCAAGTAACAACCCTGGACATTGCCCAAAAGAGACTTCAAATAGGTTTTTCCCCACTTTGTTTTTTCTTGAAAGCTGTCAAAAGGTGAGCTGTCAAGAGAAACCACAGGTGCGTGTGATCTTTGCTCATGAAAAGGAGGTGGTGTGATTTACACCCCTTTCACAGCAAGGTCCTCATCTTTTTTTTCACCCTGACAGTCCTCAGGGTGAGGCACATTTTGCACTTTTCCCTGAAACTCTAGGTGCGTGGGAACGTGCAAAAGTGCTTTGCACTGGGACATCTGGCTGTATATGTCCCAGTACAAAACCCCCCATTGCCCTGTCAAACCCCTCTTTTAAAGGGACCCAGTTTTGACATCTAGCTGTCAAAACTCCTTTCCCCCCCGAAAAGCGGGGGTGCACTTTCCCAGTATGCAAGTCAGTGAATTAAACACCCCCAGACAGCTCCTTACTGTAGGCCAATTTTTTCAGGTTCTTCACCCCCCCACACACACCCTAAATTGTTACAGTGAGATTCATTGGAGATGGAGTTTTAGTCCTCACATGAAAAACCAATTAACAAAGCCAGCTATAGCCAATGGCATCCACCCTCTAAGCTATGGAGAATGTAGACCTAGAACACCTTTTAAGGTACTGGAGAGTTGGGGACCAGGACTTCAGAAGCATAGTTGTAAATGGTGGTGTACAACGCGACACCGCAGTCAGCATCAGTGGACCACTTAAGCACACTGCTAGTTGATCTGCCTGTGCTGAATGCAGAAAAGAGGAGGGTGAGCCCAAATAAACTTACCACACACACCCCTCCCTCCATAATCTATTGCCTGTCTATGAGGAGGAAAATAGATAATGCTTTCCTTAAAATAAAAAAAAATCTGAATACTGCCAAAAGAGTATTGGGGGAGGGGAATGTGCTGCATTTAGCCTTCCCTGTAATCCCATCCGACAGTTAATGGATCTGACATCTTTCTGAGTTTCACAAATCCACATAATGTCCGATTATTCCATTGTTCATTTGGATCTCAGATTTATTTGAAATATGTGGATAACAACCCCCCCTTTCAACTGTGTGTGGAAGTTGGAGGTTTTATCTGCTATCTCTGTATCAAAGATGAAGCAAGAGCCCCCGTCATTCCAGCAAAGATTGACATTAAATTTAGACTCAAACGATCCCCTCCTGGCTCGACCTGTTTGAGTTAGCAGCCTGTGGATAAATGTTGCTTTTGGCCAATTTCAGATACTGAGGGTCAAACTATTCGTTTTTGAGGACTCTGCCTTCACAGCTGTAGAAAACCTAAGGGTGAAAAGAGAATTGCCCCTTTTGGACCAATGTATCTTGATGTAACTAGGACAGCTGGTGATAGCCCCAGAAGTGCATCACTAAAAGCCAAATTACAAAAGAGGGCATAAAAATAGCAGCTGGCTCTTCAATAAGTTCTTACCAAGTGCCAAAGCCCACTATACTTAACAAAACTAAAAAAACCAAGTACATAAAAGTCCTGCCTTTCATACGCACAATTGGTATGTTTCCAAATGGTCTGTGCGCAACTGTTATGTTTCAGAAGGACTTTAATAACCTGAACGTTCATGCTGTGGCTTTTGCACATGGCAAGCACACTCCATTAAACTCAACCAGTTTCATGGGACTCCTTCTTAGGAGATTGATATTGTAATAGTTCCACTCTCATCATATTTGTCTGGAGTAAATAGACACATCTTGCAAATTCTCAGTATGCAACATTGGAGGAAGGCCAATTCCTGCCTCATTTTTCAGCCAAACTTCCACTGAAATGAGTGGCATCTTTGCCTCATTAAGGAGTTCAGAGTCAGGCCTGCAATATGCAAAATCCCAGTGCTTGTTATTTTTGCATATCCCTCCTGAAGGAAGGGAATCTGTAAAGGCAAGCTGCAGTTTCGCTCCCTTGCCTACTCACTGTCCACTGCCACATCCTTTAAAACGCCAGTTACGTACTTTAAACAAGACACCTCACTATTCTTTCAATCTTGAACTAAATGACATCTTGAAGCAAGCCCCACTTACACAAAACAGCAAAGCTTCCAAACTACATGTATCAGTTGTTCTGCGAGAGAAGCTTTATTTCTTTCCCAAGCAAATCCCATGAATTTAAAAGAACATTATGATGGCAAAGAGAACCTCTCCCAAATCAGGGAATGCCAAAGTCTAGAGTGGCAAAATAAGCCTGGTTGTTTTTCTCAAGCCTCTTAATTTTTCTTCCAAACTAGATTGACTAATGAACCTGGATTTGGGGAGAAGTGTTCGATTCTCTGTCTTTCTTTTCTTTTTTCTTTTTCTTTCTGATTCCCATTTATATTCTGCCCTTCAGTAAAATTTAATCCCAGGACAGGTAACAACATCCAACACTAAAATCATATTTTTTTAAAAAAACTCTAATAGTACATCTTATACATGTCTACTCAGAAGTAAACCCCATTGAGTTCAATAGGACTTATTCCCAGGTATGTGAGCATCGGAGTGCAGCATAATAAAACCAATTAATCAGCAGCAGAGCTAATCACTCATAAATCTCCAGGTCAACAAATGGGTCTTAGCCTGGAGCTGAAATAATACTAAAGTTGACACCAAATGAACCTCTTGGGGGAGGGCGTTCCAAAGTTGGGGTACCAGCACGGAGAAGGGCACGTCTTGTCTCACCACTCGATGTGCTTTCCCCAGTGGTGGGACAGTGAGATGGCTCTCCCCACAGATCTATGAGCATGGGCAGGCTGATACAGGGAGAAGTGTTCCTTCAGATACCTGGGACCCAGGTCATTTAGGGCTTTGTAGTTCAGCACCGGCACCTTGAATTTGGACTGGAAACAGATAGGCAGCCATTGTAGCTCCCAATCCATGTTGTGAAGCTTCCATGTTCTATGAACTCCTTTCCCTTTTCCCAATTTACCCCGAAGCAGGGGTGGTGTGTGAAGGGTCTCTGTTTGGCCTTAGATGTTGTTGTGACATGCTCTGGCAGGACTGGGGCTCACTAGGTTCCATGGGAAATGTACTTCCCATCATTCCCAAAGTTCCTAGGTCCACCAGGAAGCATGGGAACTCTGGCATCTTGATGGTGCTAGAGCATACACAGAAATATCTAGAGCCTAGTGGAGGCCCTGTTGGAACTCTTTTCAAATATTGCTGTCAGGACCCCAGTCCTGCATTCTAGCACTCTGACACCAGAGATTCAAATCAGCGAGATCCTTTTATTACAGCAAATTTTACCACATAAGCTTAATGGTTACATTCTTCAGAAATCATATAGCTGATGGCATTTTGCTACAGGCTTTTGAAATTGTTCCACATCAAGGTAGGGGACTAGAATATCTCTTAAGGACCAAATTCCTCAACATTCCACCCCAAGGGAACGATTGGAGCCAATCCCTAATGCTCCTCAGACAAGGCAAGGATTGGAGCCAATTCCAGATGCTCCTGTGACAAAGGAAGGGATCCTAGAAACAGGCCTGACTTAGCCACACACACCCATAGAGAGCTGGACCAACCTTGCCACTGAGTTGGAACCTCCGGGGTGCTGTACGTGTTGGCCTTAGGATCTGAGCAACTCCTAGCTGCTCCTCTGACAGGAAGGATCTGAGCCCTTTTGCTCCTGCGACAAGGGAATGGAATCTAGAAGAGGACCTGAACCAGCATGCACACCTCCATAGAGGTCAAAATCAACCCTGCCACGTTGGTTGGCCCCTCTGGGTACTGTGCATCCAGGCCTCTCGACCATCAGGGTCCAGAACAAGATCAGACTTGAGTCCAAAGTACTTCCCCGCATGCCGAGATTTCAACGTCCAAAGCTCCCAGCTTTGGGATCTCTACGCCACATGGATCAAGGCATAAGAATGTCCAGAAGTCAGGAATTAGCCCCAAGCCAGCCGGGCTCTGGGCTCCTTGACGAAGACACATCCATAGCCACAAGAATGCACAGTCTATGAAAAATATGACAGTCCTTTTCATGGCAGGTACTTGACAGTAAAAGTCCAAGGAGAAGAAAGTCCAAATTAGGTAGAGTCCATGCGCAGAGTGCTCCCAATAGCTCAGTCGGTAATAGATCGAAACAGAGGGATGCAGACAGGAAGATGAGACAGATGTTCCTAGCAAAAGCTCTGGAGGCTAAGCACTGACTTAAAAGCAAAGGTGTGGCCATCTTAACCCTCCTTCCAAACCACTAATTGGCAAGGGAACTGGCCCATCCATGAGGCCCCTATCCCACCTGAGTGTCTCCCTTCTACCCTTCAGGGGTGAGGCTTCAACCAGAGTGACTCCTCTGCAAACCACCCCTCCCCTCTCCTGAAGTTCCCAGAGAAGGCTGCCAGCTCCTATCTCCGCAAGGTCGAAGTTGCAGCTGGATGGGGGAGACAGCTCAACTCCCGGCTGCTTTCTCCTGCGAACTCTGTCAGGGATGAGCTCATACTGGTCCTGACATTCCACAGACTGACTAGGCCCCAAACCCTTCCAAACTACTGCTGACCAGTTTCTGGCTATGAACTAGAAGGCCCACTGTATGGGCTGGTTCATACGACCCAGACGGCGAGCGGGGGAGGCACCACGGGGTCTGGTGGGGCGCCGCAGATGACCTGCGCACCGCATGCGTGGGCAGACCGCGGTGGAGCCGGCAGTCCCTGTGCCGCAGTGCGGGCCTCCCAGCCCTATGGGGCTGCAGCTCGGGATGCCCAGCAGGGCCGTTTGCCCCTATAGGTCGGAGCGGGCGCAGCTGTGGCCGCTCTGGGCTGCCGCAGCTGTGCGGCCACGGGAGGCCCCCGCAGGACGGCCGCCTGCTGTTCGCACGGCAGGGTGGCCTCACACGGTAGGGGCTTACCCCTCTACCACCCATGGTGACTTCCCGTGCTTCCCGTGCACAGCCGTCCCACGGGGTGCCCCCGGCCGGCGTTTGCACAACAGAAGCGTTTGCTTCTGTTCCCCCATGGTTTCCCGTGTCGTGTGAACTGGCCCAAAGACTGACACTGAACCCCCACAATTGCTGGGTAAGTTTTGACTAGAAGAAAGGAAGGGCAAAACAGCTGTGGGGGCCAAAATAAGCCCATTCAAATCAACGCTTAAATCTCAAGGGGATATGGGCCCAATTCAGAGTGCTCCGACTGTGAGCTTTCAGAAGGAACTGCATGGGCCCAATTCAGAGTGCTCCGACTGTGAGCTTTCAGAAGGAACTGTGCCCTTAGAAATATAATTGCATTATTGATAGTTTGGTTGGTCCAAACAAAATGATTTTTTAAAATGTATTAGTGTATCTTTAAAACACTAGGACCAAGCTTTCAATTTGCACATTCCTCAGTTAGGTGTTCAGAGCAGAAATAGATTTAACAAGTGATGCCTGCACCAAAATGTTTCTTGCGTGCAAGTGTGTGTTTCTGCTGACTGGTTGTCCCATACCAGCTCTTGTGGAGCCTTTGAAGGCACAGATCATGCTAGCTGTCAGTTAGCCAGATTCGTACCATCAAAGCTCCCCCTTCTCAGGCAGGGAGGCTGCCCAGAACAGGAACACCTCCCCTCTGAGGAGGTATGACTGGGAGACCTTGGAGGCATGGATTGGTCATTTGGCTTGATCCGCAACTTCAAAGCTCACCTTTCTTATACAGAGGGGTTGCCCACACTGAGAAAGCATCCCCCTTATGAGGCTTTTCCATTCTGGCTGTGTGTGTTGCCTCCTTGCTTCTTCCCCTTCCCCTTGTGTGTCTGCATGCACGTACAGTCAGGCGTTGTTGTTTTCTGCTTTTGTTTTTCTTGTTTTGTTTTTTGCCCCTTAATTATAGCAAGAGAAATACTTCACTTTCTGGTTATTGCCAAAATATGTTCAGACTCCTGGAGAAGTGCTGGGTTGTCTGTAGCTCATCACGGTTGGCAACACAATGCTGGACTAAATTGACTCCTAGTCTGATCCATCAAGACATTCCTTACATTCTTATATTAAGCCATATGCAAGGACCGCTGGGAATAACCATTTTGAATCTGAGGAAGGGAAGTGTGTTTGGTTTAAGGAGTGGTGGAGAGAAAGCGGGTCACAAATTCAGAGTCACAGTTGCTGACGTTCACTTAGAGCAGGGCTGTCAAACCTCAGGCCTGCAGGCCAAATCCAGCCTTCGTGCGGTCTCGATCCAGACTTCTGAAGTTTCCCAGATGACCATGCCCTTTCCCTCGCCCCCAATCAGACCACAGTATTTCACATGCCTTCTGCAGCTAGTTGGGATCACACCATGGTTACAGGCCCACATGATGCAGCTACAGTGTGCAAAGAGGACTGCATGAAATAAAGGATCAGAATGTTGGGGCGGTCACTCTTTAAATTAGAAAGCCAAAATTTAGCTCTTGTTTAGATGACATGGGCCATACACAGGTGAATTTGCAACAGATGATATATTTATTTTATTTATTTATTATTTATTATATTTATACCCCGCCTTTTTTCCTGCAAGGAACCCAAGGCGGCTTACATAATCCTCCTCCTCTCCATTTTATCCTCACAACAACCCTGTGAGGTAGGTTAGACTGAGGGGCAGTGACTGGCCCAAAGTCACCCAGTGAGTTTCATGGCCGAGCGGGGACTAGAACCGGGATCTCCCGAGTCCCAGTCCAACGTCCCACAATAATTACCATGCGCAGGTGCTGTATAAACCTCCCTGAGGTATACATTATGGAAGACACCATATAAATATCCTAAAATCAATCAGGTAAAAGGAATCCTTCACCTTCACCTTCATCCAGCTTTTCTTTCAGAATCACAAATAGATAGAACTGGATAATAACTGTGGAACTCAAAGAGCAAAGAACTGACTGTGGGCTATCAGTGCCTCTGAGAGACAAAAGGAGCCAGGAAAGTAGCATTTACGACATTTGTTATTCTGAATGCTGAGGAAATAAACACTGGTCTGCTATCTTTCTTAATTGAACACACAATGTGGAAGAATGGGGCATTTTCTGAATTGAGATGAGGGTGTTTGCCTCCTGGTTTGAGTTAGGATAATTACAATTGTAAAGCTGTATTTCCACCCCCACCCCACAAATATAGCTTTCCAACCCCTTAATTAAACCAAGAGAAACGCTTCATTTTCTGGTTATTGCCAAACATGCTTCTGATTCCTGGAGAAGTCCTTGATTGTACTTTCATTAGAATTTCATTTCTTCCAGCCATACAGGTGCAACGAAAGAAATAAAATTAATTAAAACTGTGGACATGTTTATCCCCTCCAGGTGCCATAAAAAGATACTGGCAGAGACATTTCTCAAGTAATTAAACCGACATTTCTGTGTTGCCTAATGAGTTATCACTCTTAAAATGCATCAAACAGGATTCATCATCTCTCTCGGTAATCAGGTGACAGGAGAGCTCTGGATAGGGCTGTGTGAGAGCTGCATTGGCCTCCATTTCTGCCTATCCGAAAAGATACCAACACAATGGGAGTGACTACTTACTCATAGTTTAATGAGACCCTGAAGTCAATTTTGTACCGTGCTGGTGCCAGGTTGTGGGGGGCTCTTGCCCTTTCTCTGGGCCTAATCAACACCATCTCCAAAACAAAGGGAGGTCACTGCTTCTTCCCCTGCCTCCAAGGTGAACAGGCAGCAGGGCCAGGAGGCTTTCGGGATTGTTAGTCGGGGGGCCCTACTGGGGTGTGAGCCTTGACATGTGCTTGACAATGCCAAACCATGATGCTGGCCCTGATTTGATATTCTCAGTTGTATCCTTGGGATAGAGCCATTTACAAATGGGACTTGACTCCTTCAAATCTCCCTCCCTAATCTAAGCAGAGTATGTTGGCATTCAATCTTCAGCAGGAGTGACTGCTAGAAGCAGCTGGTATCACAGTGCTATCATGGTAAGAAAATAAAAGCCCTGTACCCCTGCCACTCAACTTCTCCTTATCCTCCCCCTCCCTTATATCTGGCTTTCCAGTTCCTGACTAGACTAGTCATCCGGCCTGTACTTGTAGGTAGTCTATCCCTCACAAAGAGTTCTTGCTCTAGCTTGCGGGAACAATTTTGGGTTCCCAAAGCAGACGTATCCCTTTCCTCCCCGCTACAACAGGCTTGGCAGAGCATAGCGGGGAGCCACCATGTCAGTCACTCATGGATTAGTATTCCACCTTTCAGTGCAGATTGCAATACAGTCTGAAAAGAACTGCTATAGAGTATTCATAAAGACCCTATATCAAGAAAGCATTAGAATTGCTAGTTTGGGACTGGTTAGTAAAAAGGAACAAAATGGTTAAAAGTTTCATTTGACTGCTCCTTATTTAGTAGAGCAGTATTTTAACGAGCACACTCTGCACTTTTTGTGGATGTTCCACACTAATGTCATTTCCACAGAAGAGAGAAATATGTCAGATTTGTCACCTAATGCCAAAGCTCTGGACATTTTGCCAGTTAAGGTAAATTCTCCAAGAGATTTTTCATTTAACAATCTGTGTGTGTGTGTGTGTGTGTGTGTGTGTGTCCCTCCCTCCCTCCCTCCCTGTCTCTCTCTCTCTGATTCATCATTTTGGAAACTTTCTTCAGGCTTCTATTTATTCATTTTTTTTGTGGCATACCACTAAATAATATCTAAGGACGTTTTGTAGGAAAAGGGCTCCTTGGTGTGACCTTCAAAAATTTCACACAGCTACAGCAGAAATGTTTATAAAAGATGGTGGCTACAATCCAGCAAAGTGAACTGTGCTCAAAGTTTCAAAAGCAATGTGGATAATTCATTGCTGGGAATGGGTGGGAAGATGCTGAAAGAGAAATGACAGACAAAAATGGCCTGTGCGTGCAGACGGTGGACTGAACAAACCTTTGGATCATGGCCTGTGTCAAAAATTAGAATGGTTTATTGCAGATCTGTGGTTTTCAGTGTGGGCTGCAGCAGCAAAGTTAGTCATGAAATGCTTGTAAGGACAGATGAAATTGGAGCAAGATGCTTTGGAGGAGCTTATGTATTTATTCTGACAGGGCCTTAGTCAGGAACTAGTCATTACCAGAAAGGTCTGGCTGTTGCTAAAAGTAGTGGCCTGTGACTAGAGAAGTGAAGGACAGGGAAAGGACTGAAAAAATTGGGGGTGAGAGGTTTTGGGGTTTTTTTCCCTTCTCATGTAGTATAGAAAATGTCCCCCCATTTTCCCTTGGGGGGGGGGGAATGGAATTTAAGGGAAATTTGAAAAAGAAAAGAACCCATTAGGTTGTATGAGTGACATTAGAGAACATGAGGGGGGGAGTTATTACCACCCACCCACGAGTTTTCAGTTTGACTGCAATTGCCACCCCTCCCTAGAGCCTTAAACTTTTTAAACTGGTGTCTACAGCAGCTGCTGTAGGCTATTATGGTGACATTAGAAGGTATCTCCCTCTTCTCCCCTACCTCCTCCCTTTCTCCATCTTTTCTGGTGCCTGGAATGAATGCTGCTTTGGCAGTATCCCAGGTACCAGATACCCTGCTGGGATATGTACCGTAATTTTCCCAGGGCACCTGACATCAGTAGTAATGTCAGGCACCCTGGAAAAACTGCATGTCCCAGGGTTCCTGGGATTCTGTCTCAAAATCCAAAATGGCATTTCTGGACTATTGTGGCTTCCCTTTCCTAACTGTTGGGGCACTCACTGATGAAAGTCATAGCAGTGAATAATTGCTGTCATTTAACCATTGAATGGCTGGTTAAAATAAATAGAAATCAATAAGAATGAATGAGAAAAAAATAGAGCATTTTCAGTCAGATGGCCAGAACAGCAAGTAGTTTCCCCTGATTAAATTCTATAGAATGTGTGGAGAGAAAGCCTGACCGGACCCTTACAGAATGTAAAATTATCTTATATACATTGCCTCAACTGAGAGAGGCTGCTTTCCCCAGTGCCATCAGGATTGCTGGTGCAGCTCTGTTTACAAAGAGTATACTCAATCTTACTTGAAGCAGTTTTATTATTTTAATACTAGTAAGAAAATTGAGTATCTCCCCCCCAGCTTTTCAATCATTTAGTGTATTGATTAAAATATGTTATGATTAGCTTTCCCTAGAACCTTTGGGAATTATGCTTTAGTAACTGGGCCTTTGTTGAAGTTTCAGAGCTACTGGGCTGGGAGCCTGACCTCTGCATTTGACATCTTCACAATTTCTAAAGCCATCAACATTTGGGTAGCCCAGGATTACGATGACTAACAGTTCAAAAATACAGTGATCTGTTGTATCTAACCTGTGTCAAGCTAGAGAATATTTAAATCAATAATAATGCTATCAGAAGTGGAAAATCAAATGCAAAAATAATTCCCTGGGCTTCCTATGTATAATGACATTTGGGTAGAACCTCCTCCACACTTTGTTCTGGACTGACCAGTGTTCTTCCCCCCAGATGTCCTGGTCCCCATTTGGGGGGGAATGATTTGGGCTTGTCAAAAGGCAAGGGCCTGATTTTGCAGGTGTCATGTGATATGGCATACATACGGCAACGATGGCTGGGAGTCCTGATCCTTGGTCGTTCATGATACCGTGCTTCAGTTGGCCCAAGGCCTTGAACAGAGCGGTTAGAAAAGTGAACGGCGAGATTTGTAGGGCCGTAGGAGGGATTGGGTTTTGTATTCCCCATCCCACAATATCCTTGGCCCGGAGGGAGCTGTATCACCCAGCTGGGGTTCGCCTGGATGGGGTTCACCTATCCGGTGTAGATAATGAGAATAATATTGGAGATCTGCGAAGGACCCTGCTCGCTTGTTTATCGGGCAGGTGGGGGAGATTCGACTAAGCGATAGCTTGTCTCTCTCTGTGGCGGGAAGTGCGGGATTAGGCAGTATGGCTTAAGCTTATGGTGATCATCCAGTGGCACCTTTCAAGGTGAATGACGTTTACCCAAGGCTGCCCTCGCTAATGCCCTGAGGCTTGCCAGGAGGGAGATTGGGACGTCTTTGGGGTTTTGCCTTTCTCGCCTACATTGGGTGCCTGGAGGCGTCAAAGTAAGGCGACGATGGTAAAGCCCTCCAGCTCCACATGGAGGGCAACTGGCCGGGGGCGTACCAACCCGCCTCCGGTGCGGTTAGGATGTATTCGCCCAAATATTGGTTTTTTCCCGGCCAATGGCCGGGCTAGGTTAGTACCGCACTTCGCCCTTCACAGATCTTCAATTCAATAAATGTGGCCCTGATTTGAAACCATAGACTCTGTGTCTGACTCTTCTTTATCTCACCCATACACTCGCAACAGACTTCCACTGGCCCCTCATCTGGGGCCGGGGGGAAGATTTGCGAGTGGGGGAGGAGAGAGGAGTTAGGTAACAGGTCAGGTTGGTCACAGGTACTGAGCCAATGGCTCAACTAGGGCGGGGACACAGGAAAGGGCTTATTTAGGCACCTTGGTTCCCGCCCACGGTCTCTTTTTGCTGCTGTTTTCCGGCTCCCTCCCATCCCGCCCTGTTAGCAGTGTAGGCTCCTCTGGTCGCCCATTAACGGGGGCTGAGTAGGAATTTTGGCTCATTGTCTCAATTGGCCGGGGCAATGGGCGGGTTTCGCCTACTCTACACTGTGAATCAGGGTAGGGAAATTTTTGAATTCGATCTTGATCCCACCAGGGGGATCATAGCTAAATTGGTCGCATTTGCGGGAAGTGTGGGATTAGGCAGTATGGCTTAAGCTTATGGTGATCATCCAGTGGCACCTTTCAAGGTGAATGACGTTTACCCAAGGCTGCCCTCGCTAATGCCCTGAGGCTTGCCAGGAGGGAGATTGGGACGTCTTTGGGGTTTTGCCTTTCTCGCCTACATTGGGTGCCTGGAGGCGTCAAAGTAAGGCGACGATGGTAAAGCCCTCCAGCTCCACATGGAGGGCAACTGGCCGGGGGCGTACCAACCCGCCTCCGATGCGGTTAGGATGTATTCGCCCAAATATTGGTTTTTTCCCGGCCAATGGCCGGGCTAGGTTAGTACCGCACTTCGCCCTTCACAGATCTTCAATTCAATAAATGTGGCCCTGATTTGAAACCATATACTCTGTGTCTGACTCTTCTTTATCTCACCCATACACTCGCAATGTAAAATTATCTTATATACATTGCCTCAACTGAGAGAGGCTGCTTTCCCCAGTGCCATCAGGATTGCTGGTGCAGCTCTGTTTACAAAGAGTATACTCAATCTTACTTGAAGCAGTTTTATTATTTTAATACTAGTAAGAAAATTGAGTATCTCCCCCCCAGCTTTTCAATCATTTAGTGTATTGATTAAAATATGTTATGATTAGCTTTCCCTAGAACCTTTGGGAATTATGCTTTAGTAACTGGGCCTTTGTTGAAGTTTCAGAGCTACTGGGCTGGGAGCCTGAGCTCTGCATTTGACCTCTTCACAATTTCTAAAGCCATCAACATTTGGGTAGCCCAGGATTACGATGACTAACAGTTCAAAAATACAGTGATCTGTTGTATCTAACCTGTGTCAAGCTAGAGAATATTTAAATCAATAATAATGCTATCAGAAGTGGAAAATCAAATGCAAAAATAATTCCCTGGGCTTCCTATGTATGATGACATTTGCTCTTTTGATTGAATTGCTAATGCATCGTTGTTGCACAGGAGAAAAGGCAGAACAGCCAAGTCTGGGATAGAAGGGGCAACACTGGAAGAATTAATGCTTTCAATGCCCTTACTACTTTTCACCACTGTTTATGCGTGGGGGCGGGGGTTTCTAACATTTACAATTCACCTTTCTTCAACCATATTCAAGGCAGTGCAAAAATGCACACTAATTTCTATTCTTAAAGCTCCACCAAAACCCCTGTGTGTTTGACACAAAAACTAATTTGTACATCATGATAAACCATGTTTGATTGTGATGGGAAGAAGCCTGTGTGAGCCTTGGGCTGATGTACTCCCTTCTCCCCTCCCCTCCTCCATTGTAGCTGCAATGAGTTTGGAAGCTTTCACTTTATTTTTTGATCAAATGCTGCTTGTTGCGTTGCCCAAACCCAACAAATTGTGGTTAATCTTAACTATGATTTGTTTGAAACAAGCAAACTTCAAACCATGGCTTATGAAGCTGACTTGTTTCAACAAAACATAGTTAAGAATAACCTCAGTTTAGGGTCTGGAGCTTCCAATCTATTTATGGTTGTACCAGAGTAGTGCAGGGGGAGGTGTTTGTTCCCAAGCGTTGCACACAGGCTCATTCCCATCATGATAAACTGTGGTTTATCATAACATCCAAATGCAGCCAGAATATTCTGTCATTGATTATGGGACTGGTTCAGAATTTAAAAGTCAGTGGGAGGTGCTTATTATAGCCATTGTTTGACCCTATTCATAACAAGCACTTGGTACATCCCTGACAACAAGACTCTACCCTTGTGCCGATCAATGATTGTAATAAAATTTATCTATCTATTTATCCTTTCAGAATGCAAGCAGAGGGGCCACATGATTGAACACTCTCCACATCAAAAACTCCCTGCCCGTTGAAATATAGCATCTCAGGGAGAAGGGTGTTAACATAGCATTCTTCTTAACATGTTCATTTTCTGTGTTCAAGGAATTTTTGATGTTGGCAAGCCTTTAGTCAGTTTCCCACCAGCATTCTAAAACCAGCACCAGCCGTTAGCCGATGCTTCGAATCCTTCAAAGTTCAGCTCTTCCTTGATAAAAAAAAGTAGAAAATATTTTTAGATCTCCCGGTTACAAAGGAACAGTTTGAAAAAAGAATGCAAGAGAGCATAAAGGTTGAAAACTAAACAAAAAAGAGGAAATACATTACAAGTTGGAAAGCTTCAAAGAGCATTAGTTTAAGTTTCCCAAGTGATCCCAGGTTTGTCATGACATATTGATTCCAAGACTGTTGGGAAGTAAATCATTTCTGGTGTAGAAAGGCAATAAATATTGGACAAAGGTATCATCTTTCTGCACCTGAGGTAAGAAGGGCATATTTTGCTGCTTCTATCCTTTAATATCTACACTTATTAATTAAAACAAACAACTTCACCAGTTCATATTTTATGCATTTGTGGGACTTTAATACAGCCACAAATAAAAGGTTTGGTCCAGGAGCTTTGGAACCTCTTGTAACCCTTTAACAAAGCACTTTCAACATAATTGATGTACTTAATGCTACTATGATGCCTATCCAAGATGCTCTAGAGATTTCATCAAGTAAAGGGAAATGAAATATTTACTCCCACTCTATTCTGGTGTGCATTTCTCAGCATTGACATTAGTAATAGTGCAATTCTATATACATCTCTACTCAGGAGTAAGTTTCATTGCTTTCAGTGGAGCTTACTCCCAAGTAAGTGTGTACAGGACTGCAGCCTTAGGGTATGAGACCCATCCCAAAGTCGTAAACTTGAACTAGTGTGCAAGATGCCACACCACCTAGGTTGCTGGCTGGGACTGACCAGCTGGAGCATATTACTCCAGTATTACTTGATGTGTGCTGGTTGCTTATTCTTTTACAGAGACAAAAGTGCTGGTTCCTACTTACAAAGCTCTAAATGGCTCGGGCCCTGCATAAATGAAGGACTACCGTCTCCCATCCCTTTGTGTGGTCTTGTTCAGCATCAAAGGTCCTGCTCAGGGTGCCCTCACCAGTTGAAGTTCTGCAGACATCTACTAGGTACAGGGCCTTTTCAGTGATGGTGTCAGGTTTATAGAACACCCTTCCCCAGGGAGACTTGCTTATCCCCAACAATGTATGCCTACAGCATGATGAAAACCTGGGGGAGAGGGGTTAGGAAGGCATTTGGAACCAGCTGAAATGTCTTGGGTCAGTTTTCTGCTTTGCTGGTCATTTTGTTTTTTCTAATGATTAATGTTGTGTGTGTGTGTATGTGTTTGTTTTGTTTTGTGTTTCTCCTGCTGCTGTGTATTTTGTCTTTAATGCATTTTTGTTGTATTTGTTTAATTTTTGAATATTTTGATGTTTTATTGTTTTTAATTTGTATGTTGGCCACGTTGAGTTTCTTTAGAAAGAAAAGCAGGAAAGCATTTTTTTTAAAAGATCAATAAAATAAAGTTCTGCTCTCTTAATTCTCAGTTAATTTAAGCATATGCTTATCTTTTCTCTTGAAATCAATGGGATTTAAAAGTGCAGAACATTAGCTGAATCATGTCCTATGTTTGTTTGTTTTTCCTTTAGAAATCTTTATCATGGAAAAATAAAACCAGTTGTAGACCATGGACATTCTCTGCACAAGGTCCCCATTTCAACTCCTGACATCTCCAGAAAAGGTAGCAGAGCAGAGCTGGGGAAGATGTTGTGAGGATCTAATGGGACTTACTTCTCAGTAAACATGTATAAGATTGCACTGTCAGTCTTCATAAATTGGCAATACTGATCTCTATGGCGAGCATTGTGTTAATGTTCATTTTTAGGGGGGTTATTCACGGAAAATATACAGTATCGTAGATGATGGATCACCATTTGGTCTTTGGCGAGTCCTGCTGCAGCCAGTCAGGGTAGGCAATACTGGGATAGCTGGATCAATAGTCTCACCCAGATCTGACCTGGCATTTTGGGTGGAAGGGAGTAAGAAGGCATACAGACAGACAGCTGACCATCTAACTGCAGGAGAGAGATATGAAATGAGCCAAGATGGAGACAACCACAATGGCCTAATGAGAGTTAATGAGTTAGTGGTGTGGTTTCCCAGAGCAATGTCAGGGGGGATAGAAGCAGTCCTTATTTAAATGTATTTTACTATTTTATGTAAGCCACCTTGGAGATCCTTATGGATCAAAGGGCAGGGTAGAAATGAAATTAAAAAATAATGCAGCTTCATACGTTCAAGCCATTTGTTATTTTAGGACTCATTGAAATGAATATGTAAAAGGCTTTTTACTGAAAGGTTAACTGCATTCCAGACACAAAATAGGATGGATATATATATATATATATATATATATATATAATCTCCCGCCATAAAAAAAACTCTTATTGGGAGAGGTTACTCTTTATAGGAACATCATATAAGCTAGCTTTTGATTTAGCTAGAGCTGAGGTTGCCAGAAGCCTTCTCATTTACATTTCTAAAGGTGGATCGCAGGCACTAGGCCTAATTGGAAAGTCTGCTTCTCTCTAACACTGCTATCTAATCACCGCTGTGATTGTAAGTACAGTATATGAAATGTTCCTAGTCCTAGAGCAGGGTTGGCCAGCTTCTGTATTCTTAAGGGCTACTCTAGATACTAGCAAAGAGGCCAGAACTATCCAGCCCCACACGGTCAGGTTCTGTAATAAATTTGGCATATCCTACTAGTATGGGTTTCATAGATATGGAGAATATGCGATCAGAGAGTATGAGGCACAGGTAGGCAGAAGGTAGGTTATGGATTACTGGTGGGCCACTGGCCAATTTCTGGTGGACCACTTAGTGGAGGGGTCCCAACCTTTTTGGGTTGGTGGGTACATTTGGGATTGTGGGCACTCTCATAAAATGGCTGCCATGGGAGCTTGCCCATTCACACAAAATGGCTGTCATACGAAGCATGGCCAGTCACAAAACAAAACAGAACAAGAGGGGAAGGCACCAATGTGTAAAAAAACGAAAGAGAAAAAATCTCAGGTGCCAGCTGAAACATTTTATTGCCCAACAAGTTTCAGCATGTACCTTCATCAGGGGCCAAACGTTTTTCCAAGTGCTGCTGGAAACAAATTTCTTCAGCTATCTTATGAAGAAATTTGTTTTCAGCAGCACTTGGAAAAACCTTTGGCCCCTGACGAAGGTACATGCCGAAACGCGTTGGGCAATAAAATATTTCAGTTGGCACCTGAGATTTTCTTTTTCTCTTTCGTTTTTTTCCATCACAAAACAGCCATTTCCCAAAAGGCTAAAAGAAAAGTAACTTGCACAAGAGCCTACGTTCAGGGCAGAGGTGGAGTCTGAGCTCCAAAACACAAAACCACTTGTTTGAACCCACAGTTTTCTGCAATAACACCCATTTCACTAAAAGCAAAGTGATGAAGCCCAGAGACAAGCAACTTGGCTAAGAATGCCACGTGGGGCCCAGAGGGATTATTTGAAATAAAGGTGGCTCTGGGGGCTGGCATTTCGGCTTCGCAGCATGCAGCCTCCCCATGAAAACATTCAACACAATTTAAAAAAATAAAGGACAATCAAGAGCGGCAAGGAGCTTGGCTACTGCCCATAGGTTTCCTTGGGCACAGTGATGTCTGTGGGTACCACATTGGAGACCTCAGGCTTAGTGTCTATTGATAGCTGGAATTCTTGCAAAGAATGCTAGATTAGGTGGGCTTTGGTATGATCCCAGTGGGCTGTAATCTGACAGAAGAGCATAATAAGAGCAATGCTGGATCAGACCAAAAGCCTATCTATTCCAGCGTTCTGTTCCCATAGTGGCCAACCAGATGCCTATGGGAAGCCCACAAGAAGGACATTAGTAAAATAGCACCCTCCCAGCATACTGCCTCTGATACTGTAGGTAATATATAGCCATCATGAGTCATCATCAGGTGATCACTCGTGACTGAGTAAGATTGTCTTCCAGGATAAAAATTTACAAAAAGGAAATTTTAAAAGGAGGAAATTCTAAAGAAAAATTGTGTAGACTCTAGCGATGGGTCCGTAAGTGACTGTGGAGGCCAATTCTAGATCCACACAGTTTCCCACAGTGAGGACACAGGTTACCAGATGGAAGATGGTCCTGTAAAGGATTCATTTGACGTGCTTTTCGCTTAGCACGTTTCTCCCTTTCACCTTGCACTCGGGCTTCTTCAAAGTCCATAGAACCTTTGTGAAAGGCCAACCTTCAGTTAGATTGTTCATGGGCCAGAGCTTCCCAGTTTTCGATGTTTATCATGACTAGTATCCATTGAAAGCCTTATTCTACATGAATTTGCCTAATTCCCTTTTAAAGCCATCCAAGTTGGTGGCTCTCACTAGATCTTGTGGCAGCGAATCCCATAGTTTAACTATGTGCTAAGTGAAGAAGTACTTTTATCAGTCCTGAATCTACCTTCTGCCCACATGTGTCTTATACTATCAGATCACTTATGCTTAAGCAACAGTGCATACTAATTAT
Source organism: Shinisaurus crocodilurus (assembly GCA_021292165.1). Lineage (NCBI taxonomy): Eukaryota > Metazoa > Chordata > Lepidosauria > Squamata > Shinisauridae > Shinisaurus > Shinisaurus crocodilurus. The sequence continues at coordinate 152,964,097 of CM037877.1, read as the reverse complement.
CACTTAACACTAGTTATTTCTTAACTGTTAGGAGATCCTGCAACACACCTGTTTTGTAAATTTAAAACACATAAGTGGACTATGGAGATATATTTTTTTTAAGATCATGTAAGACTGAGGTCAGAGACCCTGTCCATTCATCTCCCATTCGTCTCTGGTAGAATAGATCTGTACTGTGTTGGATAATTAATATCTCAGTGTTCAATACAATTAGCTTCACATTTTGTAGACATAGCATTGCCTCCGCCCCCAATGGAAAAATTTCCCCATTATTTCTTGCCATGTTTTCATTATTGTTTCACAGTTTTGTTCCTTCAGCATCTTTCTCCATCTTTCTCCTGTTCAAAAAGGTCAGCTCTCAGATTCACTGAATAAAAACTATTCAAGTGGCCACAAGTTAGGCTCTCAGTTGTTGCCCAAGAGATTTCATAGAAGCGAACAATAAGCAAAGACTGATACAATGCAGATCCTCAGGTTCTGAAAGCAAAGCCGTCAGCAAGCACGCTAAGTGACAATTTGTCAGTGGTGTCTGTTTAATGTTCTGTTAAATCACTACTTGTCTCATTACATTCATGGGGCTTTTTTCTATTAAAAAAAATCCTAACCAACTCTAGCTTTTGTATAGATAAAGATCTAGTTTGCAAGAGTCCGGGTGGGTAAGAGAAATGATAAAAAAGAGTTCTTTTGAAATCTAGATAGATAGAATGAGTGTGTGTGTGTGTGTGCGCGCGCGTGCACCTCTGTGTTCAACTCCTGACTCTGATTGGCTCAATTGATGTGATAGTATGGAATGTTCATGAGCATTCCAAGAGTTCAGGCAACAAAACTGTCAAATGTTTGTAATTCAGTTTCTGTGAGGAAAAGGAAGATGCCACTTTGGCTGGAAATACGGTCTCACACAGACCCTAGGGTAGCTTTGTGGGGCAGGCTGAACACTGTGGGTAAAAAAAATATCTCAGAACAAACTAAGGGATAGGGAGCCCAAACTCAAATTGGCTGAAAAGAAGGGTGCAGATTAGGCAGAAAAACAAACTCAAATGAAGGGGAGATGAAAGGAAAGGAAGCTTGAGGAAAAGACAGAGGAAACAGGACACTGACACTGAAGCTGTTAATAAAAGAGGGTGTGGTGGCTGTATTACATGTTGATTTGAAATAGCCAGCCAGTTCTGTGGAGGTAGGCTCTACTTACTTGCTTAGAGCCTTCCATGTTCATGGGGCCTTACAGAACAAACAACAGGTATCTGCCTGGAGGAGCTTACAATCTAGGTTTCAACAGAAGAGGTAACCACAGAAGGAGTGGTAAGGAGGAAAGATCATAGTGTTGGAAGGAGCCTACAAGGCTATCTAGTCCAACCCCCTGCTCAATGCAGGAAACTAGAGGAGTGGTCTCCCATCCAAGTAACAACCAGACCCCACCACCACCTTGATGGGGGGAAATATTGACAATTCGGGAGGGGGCAAAAGTCATAGCACTTTCAGGGGGTGGACTTGCATTTTGACGGGGTGCCTGAGGGCTTTTCTTTTCTTTCTTTTTTTTAACTAGAAAAAAGGCTAAGCTGTTGTTTCAAGCAGCGGGGGCATACTTGTACACAGCAGCCTGGCTGCTATTACATTTGAAAATGTGGCCCAGAATGCCCCTGGGAACAACACTACGTCAGGGGGGTGCACAACCTTTTTCAACCCCAGCCTCTTTATTGATGTGTCATTTCCAGGGTCGTTCATAGCCAAATTTTCAAACACAGCAGCAGCCGAGCAATTTTACACAGCCAATCAGCTGCTCAGCGTGGTGGCTTTACTTTTTTCTAGTTGGGAAAACAGGGAACAGTCACTTAGTCAAGCTTAGGGCCACCCCTGCCCAAAAGTGTGGCATAGTGGTGAGAGTGTTGGACTGGGACTCAGGAGATCCAGGTTCTAGTCCCTGCTCAGCCATGAAATTCACTGGGTGACTTTGGGCCATTCACTGCTCTCAGCCTAATCTACCTCACAGGGTTGTTGTGAGGATAAAATGGAGAGGAGGAGGATTATGTAAGCCGCCTTGGGTTCCTTGCAGGAAAAAAGGCTGGGTATAAATATACCGTAATAAATAAATAAATAAAATAAAATAAACTCCCCCTCCAAATTTTTATACAATCTTTGATGAGCGTTTTTGACGGAGCTCTACTTCCCCAAAAGTGCCACACACACACACACACACGGCTGAGCTGAATAGCTCATCTCAGTGCTAAGCAAGAGTAACAGGGAAAGAATATGGGTGAATGCTATTTCATGGACATAGGGTTAGTTGTCTTTGTAATTCCAAATATTTATACTAGAAAGAATTCCTATTTTAATCTTGGAAAGTAATTAATAATATGTCCTAGGGCAGCCTTCCCCAACCTGGTACCCTCCATATGTTTTGGACTACCACTCCCAGGATTCCTGACCATTGGCCATGCTGGCTGGGACTGATGGGAGTTGAAGTCCAAAACATCTGGGGAGCACCAGGTTGGGGAAAGCTGTCCTAGGGCTTTGAAAGCATGATGGCATTGGCAAGAACATGTAAGCACCAAATCCTGATACTTCAACAGTAGATGGCATATAAACTGCATGCCCATGACTTCCTGAATAAGTGCTCAGCATTGTCAGGTTTGAAGAACTCCGATCACCTGCTGGGAGGAAGGGGAAATGGGTTCTGGTGGTCAAGAAGCCGCATACCTCCAGTTGCTGAATGTGGGTTTTCCACCTCTATCTGTCCCTCCCAAGCAGTGCTCTTGGAAATTGCCTCCAGTAGGGTAATAGGTGCACAAAAGCCCATTTGTATGAACATAGCATCCTTGCTTGGCTGAGGTACATGCCTAACGTTCCATTTTACTTTACCGTCATGCTCTGTGATCATCTAGAGCGATTTACGGATGATTAGGAAAGGGATGGAAAATAAAACTGCCAGTATCGTCATCATGCCTTTATAGAAATCTATGGTGTAGCCATGCTTGGAATACTGTGAACAGCGCTGGTTGTCTCATCTCGACCATGATATCTGGAGTTCACATGCAGAAAAGGGCAACCAAACTGGATCAGGAGACTGGCACATCTTCCTTAGGAAGGGCTAAATTGTCTGGGGCATTTTAGTTTAGAAAAGTGAAGACTTAAGGGGGAGGAGAAATATGATGGAGGTTCATAAAAGTATTTCTGTCCTGCACCAATAAACACTCTACAATTCTTGGGAATGGGACCATAGCGCAATGGCAGAGCACAAACCTTGCATGCGAAAGGTTCAATCCTTAGCATCTCTAGCTAGGGTAGGGAAAGTCTCTTTCCCAAAATCCTTGAGAGCTGTTGCCAGTCAGTGTAGACAATACTGAATTAAATGGACCAGTGGTCTGACTTGGGGTAAGGCAGCTTCCTATGTCCCTATTTCCTCTTGGTAGGTATACCACAGCTAGATGGCCAGGGCTTAGAGAGAGAGCAGGCTTGGACATGGGCCCAAATGTTTCTAGCTCTAGCAAGGTCTACTAAGGTGTAGAAAGAGCCTGCAGAGCATATAGTGAGGCTCATGGAGAGGAACATCTCAAGAGAAGTCTGTGTTCCTGTTGCCTGAAGATACCTGTATCTAGAAGTGTTTCCAAACATGCCTCCAAATTCTGATTTAATTGTCTGTGTGAATGTCTCAAACCCAGTTAGGTCAATAAGAATGTATCTTGTTTGTGGACACTGTCTCTAAATTTATCTTGCCTCAGCATAAAAGGACTATACAAGGTTGTACAAGGAAATGGGTTGTGGGTGTCTGCCTTCTTTCCCTCACTACACTCGTTACTAGAAGAGATTAGGTTGTGCACAAATTGATGAATCATTTCCTAAATCATCTGGCAATGCAAAGTGGTGGCTGTTTTAGTTTTCCATTTGATGATTTTGTTCTTCATATGAAGAGAGAAATCCCCAAAATGGCATGAAATGTCAATTTTAAATGTTCTGAATGATGTTTCTGGGAGTTCTGCATCCTCATTGAAGACAACAACACACAATGATGTCATTTCCATAGCAGAGAGAAATGCCATATTGGTCTCCTAATGCCAGACTGTGGGCATTTTGCCAGTTAAGATAAATTCTCCAGGGGAATTTTTATTTATTTATTTATTTTATTTTATTATATTTATACCTGCAAGGTATATTTTTCCTGCAAGGAACCCAAGGCGGTTTACATAATCCTCCTCCTCCTCCTCTCCATTTTATCCTCACAACAACCCTGTGAGGTAGGTTAGGCTGAGAGTCAGTGACTGGCCCAAAGTTACCCAGTGAGTTCCATAGCCGAGCGGGGACTAGAACCCGGATCTCCCAAGTCCCAGTCCAATGTTTTCACTGCTACGCCACACTGGCTCAATCTCTGTGTCTCTCTCGCTCTGATTCATCATTTTGGAATATTTCTTTAGGTTTCTAATATGTTTGTGGCATACTGCTAAATAATATCGAAGGGCATTTGTAAGAAGAGAACTCCACAGCGTGACCTTCAAAAACCTCACACAGCAGCTACCCCAGAAATGATTATAAAAGATTGTGGCTGAAATCTAACAAAGTGAACTATGTCCGAAATTTCAAAAGCAATGTGGGCAATTCATTGCATAGAACGGGTGGGAAGATGCTGAAGGGGAAATGACAGACAAAATAAAATGGACTGTGAGTGCAGACAATGGACTGAACATACCTTTGGATCTTGGCCTGTGTAAAAGAATTAGAATGGTTAGAATGCACTACTGTCCTTTAATGCCCAAGGGCTCTATTGCAGATTTGTGGTTTTCAGTGTGGGCTGCAGCAGCAAAGGTAGTCATGAAATACTTGTTCTAATGTTCATCTGTCTTCACAAGAGGAGCTGATTTTCGTTCTGACAGTGTTCTAGGCTGGAACTTGCCATTATCAGAGTTGTGTGGCTGCTGCTGAAACCAGTAGGCCCTCATCTTCCCCCCTCCCTTGTAATGTCTAGTAATGCGAAATGTGTGACATGGTATACTTGTACTGCAAATTTTTTGGGTTCCAAAAGTGGCTCTTGGTGAAGTCAGACAGGGCTGGCGGAACCTGCAGTACAGTGACATCATACCACACATTTTTATTGCTACCAAGGGAGAAAGGAGATGATGCACTGCAGCAGCTATACAAGGCCTCTTATTATAGCTTTGCTCCTCCCCCCCCACACAGACCTTTATACATACCAAAACTGGTGTGGTTACTGCTACCCCCAGTTGCTCCTATGGTAACTGAATTCCATGTAAAGTTACCTGTTCATGTGGTTCCATGTACCACACAAATGATGCAACTCCTAAGCTGCCAAGCATTGCTTGTTTGATATACTAAATGTACGTTAGAGCAGGTACATTGAACCTCAGACCCGGTGGCCAAATTCGGCCCTTGTGGGATCCCAATCCAACCTTCCGGGGTTCCCGAGATGGCCATGACTCCCTCCTCACATCACCAGGTAGTTCCCACTTTCCCTCTATGCCCCCCTTCTCAATCATTTGGTAGTGTACCCGCTCTTGCACATTTCTCCCCATTCTAAAAAGGTTGAAATGCTTCTCCTACGGCCTAGGGCAAAAACAGACATCACTTTATACCTGTATATCTAGCAGCGATGTCTTTTTCTTTCTTTTTTTTTACTCTAAAGTGCAGGGATCCCAATCTGGATTGGGACCTTATCATGGGTAGGGTGGGGGCTTTTAAGATCCGGATCAAACCACCCATAGCCTACGCTAGAGTATGGGAAACTGCACATAAAACTATTATATTAGGAAAAATCACTTGGAAAAAGTGTGTATATTTAGAAAACTATGTACAAAAATGCATATATTTGGAAATGTCGATATGTACATTTAGATGCATATATATGTGTATACTTAGATAACACATATTTAACACATATAAATGTGCATTAAATTATGTGTGAATATTTGTGTGGACCAAAAAAAAAAAGAATTCACCAACTGATGCTTGAACAAATGTAGTGTATAGAAAAAATTAAAAACTGAGCAGAATTGAACTTGAAAGATTTGGCCATCCATATTTACAACTCACTGGGGGAAAGCTCAGGGACAAAAACTTAGATTGCAGAAACAACAAGTGCAACTTAACTGAGAGTTGTCCCTGGTTACTTGTCGGTCTGGGCCCAGGATTGTTCAGGCTGCTGCTGAGATTATTATTTTAAACTTTTATATTATATTTTATTGTGCTGTATCTTTCAGTTTTAATTGCTATAAACTGCCCAGAGAGCTTTGGCTATTGGGGTGTTTAGAAATATAATAAATAAATAAATATAGGCTCACCCGCTCACACAGAACTCTGTGTCAAAAGTGAAACTGTTTCTTCCAGTTCACTCACAAGGCTGGTCTTAATTTGACTTCAAGAGGTAGGCACAAAAGAACTGCATGTTAGATATAGTTCCGTGATGGTATTTTGGGACCTTTTTTTAATATGCTGCAGCTGCCGAGGTTGCAAGTTGAAATGGAATACCAGCATAGGGGAGAGGAGCATCTTGACACTTTCCCCTCACACTGCATTGTTATTCCACTGAAAATCACCCAGCAAGTTGGTTTTACTCTCATGGAGGAAAAGGTACAAGTTCTAACATTTCCTCAGCTAGGGTGAAAGCACCTGGTGGTAGGGTGCAATTGAAAACGGTTAAGAAGCCCTTCTCCTTCATGCTAATTTTCCATTTGAAATGGCATCCTTAATGGCTCCATTGTTGTTGTTTTAAGTCCCAAAAAACAGTTGTGGAAGTACACCTGATTACTTAGTGTATGGATTGTTGAAAGACTTAGGCATTGCTGCCAAATGTGGCAAAGAGAAGAGATTGGAGTGGATGGATACAGAGAGAGAGAGAGAGAGAGACGAAAGAAGAAAAGGGGAAACTGAGAAAGGGCAGAGCAACTTGTGGGATGGCAAAGGAGAAAATGAGAAGGGTAACAGATGGTGAGGCAGAGAGAGGAGAAAGAACACATTGACTGGGTTCAGACAACATGATAACCCACACTCAAGGGTTGAGTATGGGTTGAATGTGGGTTGTTGTTGAACCCATGGGTTGTTGCAACAACAACCCATGGGTTAACGTGTTGTCTGAACCCAGCTGCGCTAACAAGCCATGGCTTGTTAACCACAAACAGCCCATGAAGAGAACCCATGGTTTGTTGTTGGGCTATGAACTGTGAGTTGTTCACCATGATCTGTCATCTCGGCTGGGCTCAGACAACATGATAGCCGACATTTCAACAATAACCCATGGTTCAGTGACAAGTGACAACCCACACTCAAAAACATACAACAAGGGACTATGTTTAAAATCCTGACAAACACAAAGCATAGAAACTTAAAAGTCAAGAATTTGTATATATATAAAAAATAATAACCATAAAATATAGTAAAATAGATTAAATTTTATAATGTAATATAAAAATTTCCAGAAATGTTTTTTAAAAAATTATATATATAAAACATGTATAAGACAACAACAATTACGTAGACCTGTAAAATACAACGTCTTAAGGGCTGAAGATGATACAAATGTCCTTTCAGACTTGAGGACCTCTCTCTCTAGATGAAGTAATATTAGTGCCAAAGTTTTTTTTGTTTGGTGCTTCCAGAGAATGTCCTCACAGCATGTAAGCTTTCATTACTTGTGTGTAGAAGCCAAACGCGTTTCGGCCCAAAGGCCTTCTTCAGTGGCTTAGGAAAAATACAAAACTTACAATGAAACAAACTACAGTCTGCTAGTTTTTCATAAGAAATTGGTAGTAATATAGAACATAATTAAATGATATCATGCTCACCCCTGTAGTTTTCACTAAGGTCAATATACAAGCTAATGCTCTGTATCACTCCAATTCTATATAAAATATACATTTGTTTTATTAGTACATACATTGATACGAATTTTTTTTATAAATTTAAAAAGATAGAAAAAATAAAAATATAAGAGAACCCTTTCAGAAGGAGTATATTGACTTACCAAGGTTGGTTTCATCTACCAAGCTCCTGAGGCAATGCTCCAGAGTTTGGCAGATGGAGTAATTTATCTGGTGTGATACTCTTACACACACCTGGTAGTCATCTTCATTTAGAGGTTGCCTGATAGTGTGGCTATACATCCAGTATTCTGAACGAACTTACACTGAAGTTGGTCTTTATACATAATTTATTTCAACAAAACCATGGCAAAAAATAGTATACTACAAACCAGTTGATAACCAATCTATGTTCTCATTTAATCCAAATGGAGCCACTGTATTTAGATTAAATATCCATCTGGACTCTTGGTTTTTAAGTTTTGCTATTAGTTGTTTTCCTGTACCTCGCACTCTTTCTAAGCACCAAAACCTGACAGAGTTTTCATCATGCTCCTGTTCCATATAATGTTTGACCATTGGTGCATGAATCTTTTTGGTTCTAATGCAACTTTTGTGTTCAGCTATTCTTAATTTTATTTTTCTAGTTGTCATGCCTATGTATAGTAAAGGGCAGGGACACTGGATAGCATATACAACACCTGGTGTGTTGCAATTGGAAAATTCTTTTAGGGTGTACTCTTTACTGTTAGTAGGGTTTCTAAAAGACTTTAGGGTCAAGCAATTGTCACAAACACTACAATTCCCACATTTGTAATGTCCCACAGGTATTTTTCCAGAGATAGTTGTCTGATTCGTGTTGTGCCCTAGTCTTGAATGGACCAAAATGTCTTTTAAACTGGCAGTGCGTTTGTAGGCAAACATGGGTGGTTGTGCACACTTAGGGATGTCTTTCAAAAGGTGCCAATGTTTTAGGATAATGTTTTTAATATACACAGTTGAGCCATCAAATGTTATGGGGATAATCATTCTATTGTTTTGTGTTAATCTATTTTTGGGTTTTAGCAATTCTGTCCTTTTTACTGTTTTGGCTTTGTAGAGAGCCTGTTTTAGTATTCTACGGGGGTAGCCTCTGTTTCCTAATTGTCGCATTAATTGACCAGCTTGTAGATGGAATTCACTGCTTTGACTACAGTTTCTTCTAATCCTTAAGAATTGTGAATAAGGTAAATTTCTCTTTAAAGAGACAGTATGATGACTTTCATAGTTCAAATAGGAGTTCACATCTGTTGGTTTCTTATAAGTAGATGTTTGTAGAGATCCCTCATGCACAGTTAGGTAAATATCCAAAAAATGAATTTGGCGCTTATCATATTTCATGTCAAATTTGATAGTGGTATGTTGATTATTAATGAAATGTTCAAAATCTCGAAGCGTGTCTTCAGAACCCTGCCAGACCACAAAAATATCATCCAGATATCGTTTGTAGAATGTTATATGGTGTCTGAATGGGTTATCCCTATTCAAAATACGCTGTTCTTCAAAAGTTTGCATGTATAGGTTAGCCAATTCCGGGGCAAATCTACATCCCATGGCTGTGCCTGATATTTGCCAAAAAAAAATTATTTTCAAACTGGAAAAAATTTTTCTTTAAGACTAGTTGAGCCAGGGCCATAATAAAGTTGGTCGGTGGATTTAACACCTTTCTTTTATTTAGTGTCTCTTCAATAACAAGTATAGCCTCTTCTTGTGGGATGTTTGTATAGAGGGCATTAACATCCAAGGTGACTAGCCATGAATCAGTTGATTCTAGCTGTAGCTTGTGTATTAAATTCAAAAAGTGAGTTGTATCCTTTATATATGAATTAATTTGTTCCATAAATGGTTTTAAAAAATGGTTTACATACACAGCTAGGGGCTCTAGGATAGATCCACAGCCGGAGACTATGGGTCTTCCTGGTACAGGGAAAATCCCTTTATGGATTTTTGGTAATAGATAGAATTGTGGAATCCTTTCATCCGTATCAGTAAAAAACTCAAAAGTAGATTTTGAAATATATCCTAGTAAGAAGGCTTCATCTATTAAGTAGGCTATCTCTTTTTTTATATTTCGTGTGGGGTTATCTAAACATGCCCTATAGTGTGTATTATTCCCCAACTGTATCTTAACTTCTTGGATGTAATCCTTTCTGTCCCAGATAACAACTGCCCCTCCTTTATCCGCTGGTTTTATCACTATATCCTTGTTGGTTTTAAGTTTTTCCAAACTGTTTTTTTCAGCCCTTGTTAGGTTGTGCCAGATGTATGAATCTTGGCATTCCATTACTTGGATCTCTTGTGTGACTAGATCCTGAAAAACTTGAATGTGGGGATTGTTGGATATCGGGTTGAAGCTGGATCTGGATTTAAAGAGAATTGGTTCTATTTTTTGTGCATCTTGGTATTTAAAGAAATCTGCTAACCTAATTTTTCTGAAAGTTTGTTGTACCTCTGACATGGTGCGGAAGGGGTCACACCTTGGCGTGGGCACAAACGATAGCCCCTTCTGCAAAAGGTCAAATTCCAATTTTGAAAACTGATGATGTGAGAGATTAACTACTGATGTGTCCTGAAGAGTTTTTGTCTGTATGTATGTCTGTGATCCCCTAATCTCGGTCTTTTCCCATATTCTCTCTCCTCTGTCTCCTCTAAAAAAGATCCTGATACAGGATCAGAATTAACAATAACCCATGGTTCAGTGACAAGTGACAACCCACACTCAACCCATACTTAACCATTGGGCGTGGGTTACCTTGTTGTCTGAACCCAGTCACTGTGGAGCATGTACAGAAAAAGATGTTAACATGGGATTCAGTCAGACATAAAGGGGAAGGAAATAACAGGGGTGTTGACAGAATGGATTAAAATTAAAACTCTGGATTACTATTGCAGTGTTTTCTGTTGTTAGTCAAGTGCAGATAAAACTATGCTTATACCTTTTGAGGTGTAAGAAGAATGGAGTTTGAGACCATTTTTAATTCAGAAAAAAAGTAATTTTCTTGTCTGTCAGAAGTTTGGGAAACACTGGATGGCTTAGTAGAACAAAAACTAACTGCATGTGCTGGGCTAACGCTTGCTTTTCAGCTCCAAGGCATTGTGAGGCATTTTACAGTGACTTAAAGCCTGCCTGGTATAATCCTCTGTGCATAGATAAGGGAGGGATCAGCGCAACCTGTGCTCTGGAGTTCTAGAGAACAGCTCCATCTACAGCCTTGTTAAGCTTGAAGTGCTTGGACATAAACAAATTGGGTCTTCCCGAAGTCCATGGAATTAAATTGGTTTAAATCCAAGCACTTAAGTTTAATTGGGGTGAGGATTTGGGTGGTACGGCTGACAAGTGCATACACATGTGACGAGTGTGGTGGTGCTGCACTCTCTCTGCTCGCTATCAGTTCCAATGAGGATGAAAGCCACAAGCTGTGCTAGAATTGCCTGGAAGGGATGCCCTGGGATTGGCCCTGGGATTCCCCCCACCCCACTGTTCAACTTTGCTAATAAATCATTTAGACCAGGAGAAGTGCAACAGGGCTAAGGAAGAAAACAACACAGTGGTTATTTTTTGTCATGTCAGAGTGCAAAAAGCCAATAGTTCTCCCAGCCCAGTTTGTCACTTTAGCTCTAGTTAAATGCTGACCTATCTAAGATTTTTGAACTTTACGTTGATGGCTCTATGAATTTGCTCTCTGTAGCTTTGAGTCAGCTTGCTAGCCTCTGCATACACCTTAAGCTTAATTAATTCTTAAGCTGCTTAATTCTTAGCTTGTTTCTTTCATTTCTTTTGCCAGTGATAAAACCGTTGGAGTCTTGGAAATGGTTAGAAAGGAGGGGGAAGTTGCTTTTTCTTTCTTTCTTAGCACATCTTAAAGAAAGAGAAGGAGAGGAATTTTTTAAAAAAGAGAGGGTGGAGTCCCCACAGTAGTGACTTTTAGTACAGGGGTGGAGAACCTCTTTCAGCCCGAGTACCAAATTCCATTTTGGAGAATCTCTTGGGGGCTGCATTCCAGTGGTGGGTGGGGCCAGAGGCAAATGTACAGAGCTGGGAAACCATCAAATGATAGGTGGTTGGGAGAAGGGAGTGGAACAGGGGAGGGAGGCGTGGCTGTATGGGGAACCCCAAAGATCTGGACCCTAGGTGGGCTGGATGTGGCTCCCAGGCCTGTGGTCCCCCACCCCTGCTTTAGTACTACAACAGAAATTGCTTGTTCAGTGCTACAGCTAGTCATTCGTTCTGCATGGGGGAACAAGAGCAATCTTGTTCTCTTAGGGCCAAACTACTCGCGTAGCGTGTCACTATGCATGATCACTTTCTTTACTCTCGTGTAAGTGTGCATGACTCCAAGTTGTATCAGGACCATGGTGTAACAGGAGGGGAGGTATATGTTGCCACCTGTTCCCCCCCCCCCGAATTTCCACCCCCCACCCTGTGGGTTTTTTTTAAAAAAAGAGAAACAAAGCCTCCATTGACTTATTTTTGTTATACAGTATTTGTAGTCCAAATATAAATGCTAAGGATATGTAGACAGACCTTTTCTGTAAGTGATGGAGAGGAAAGGAGTGGGGTGTATGATATATGTGAGATATATATATAATACACACAGAGATACAGAGATCGAGAAAGTGAGAGAGAAAAATGTATTTTATTAGATGGGCATAACTGGATAGAGTCAGTGTGGAAGTATTTAATTCATATTTCTATGCCTGATATATACATAATTCCATCTGATTTACACTAAGGGCCAAACTACACCAGAGAACAGCAGACACATTTGTTTAAACGTTGGTGCTTTCCTCCCCATAATATCTCCCCTCACAGCCCTACGTGTCCATTTTGGTCTAAAGAATGGAAGATGTGCAAAAATTGCAAAATGTACAGATAGGGAACAACTGAACATTAAATTTAAAATGGAAGGGATAAGGATGATATGGAAATATCTGTCACTCTGTACCAGATCAACACAATATAAAGTCCATGGGCCAGTTGTGGCCCACTCCCTTTTCGTTGGGCCTACAAACAGTGGGTAAATTTCATATACCTACTGTTTGTTGCCCTTTCCCACCACTTTGTGGTAATACCTTTTTGTTTCCTTTTTTAAAATTGGAACATGCATGATTTTAGACATTTCAGTTATATACTTATGTGAACATTTCAGTTATATACGTGTGTGTGTGTGTGTGTGTGTGTGTGTATATATATATATATATATATATGTATGTATGTATGTATGCTTATGGCAACATTTAAAAGCTTGCCCAGTCCCATCAAAACTACTTTATAGTGTTTCGAAGAGTGCATGGCAATATAAGCAATAGATCAAACAATGAGATGTCCTGAGAATAGCAATACAAGAAGGAAGAAGGCCATAACATTTGTAGCCAATTACTGTATAATTCCCAGGAAAATCTGCTAAAATGTTTCAGAGGTTTGTTATGGGGTAGGTTTTTTGTTTTGTGTTTTGTTTTGTTTTTTGTTTGTTTTTGTTCTGTGCTGCTGTGGCTTCTTTCCCTACCTGCAGAGGCAGCTTTCATTATTCATAAGCCTGCTGCTGCTTGTTGGTTTTTAATACGAGTTCTACTACTTCCTTTCTGAAAGATTTGGTTATTTATGCAGTACGGTATTAAATTGTATATCTGATGGTCATTTTAGTTGTGTTGGCATGTTTATTAATTTTTATTGCTGATCATTTTTATTGGGATTGTATTTGTATTTTTGTGTTGTTATTATGTTTTGTACAACACTTACAGAAATTCATTTATATAGTGTTGAATAAATTATATATATAATAGTTTTCCCCCAATTAAATGTACATTGTGTGGCACAGAAGTTTGCTCTGGCCCTTCCCATCAGAAGTTTGGTCTGGAAAGTTTACTTGTACATTGATTAAAATCGTACTTCTTACGAAACACTCCTATTTTTACCCAAAGTTTAAAGATTTGTCCGTTTCCCCCCCAGGATCCTTTAGGGATTGCCTATCCATTTTGACATATCATAATCTTCTACTGGGACTAAGGGAAGGGACTCTGAGATTTACGCCTTCAAATGTTGAAATGAAAAACCTAAAGCAGCAAGAGCTCTAAGTTCCCACTGTGAATTCAACATTATTTGATAACTACTGCACAGTTGCAAATACCCCTTTCTTAGGGAAGGTTCTTGAGACGGCCATAGTGAAGCAACTGCAGGCACTCTTGGAGGATACTGATTATCTAGACCCATTCCAGTCTGGGTTTTGACCTGGTTATGGGCCCGAATCAGCCTTGCTCACCCTGATGGATGACCTTTATCAGTAGAGGGACAGGGGGAGTTCAACTCCATTAATTCTATTCAATCTTTCAGCAGCTTTTGATACCATCAACCATGGTATCCTCCTGGATCGACTCCATGGGTTGGGCATTGGAGGCACTGTGTTACAGTGGTTCTAGTCTTACCTGAAAGGTCAATTTCAGAGAGTAACATTGGGTGACCATTCCTTGGACCCTTGGCAATTGAGCTATGGGGTTCTGCAGCGTATCATCTTGTCCTCAGTGTTGTTTAACATCTATATGAAGCTGCTGAGAGCAGTCATTAGGGGATTTGGAGCCAAGTGCCATCAGTACACTGATGACACATAGTCTATCTCCCTGTGACAACTGAATCAGGTGTGGCTGTGCGAGTCCTGGATCTGTGCCTGAACTCAGTGATGGACTGGATGAGGGCCAGTAAACTGAAGCTGAATCATGGCAAGATGGAAGCCCTGTGGATGAGTGGTTCCCGAGTCACCCATCTTACTAGAAAGCATCTTCCCATGTGCCCAGCGGAAAACAATAATTCTCATATAATTGGCTTGTGTGTGGTCAGATGAATACATAGCAGCTTTTATCCATGGTTTGAATACTGTTAATACAGGGTCTGGGATTTGCTGTATTTATTCAAAAATTTGTCATTTAGTGTTCATGGTTTATGTTTGCAAGCCAAGTTCAGTAAAAGGAAATCAATCTCTCTCTCTCTCTCTCCTGTTTTTCTGGCTGCTTCTGGAAGTTCCTCTTTCCCCAAAACCAAGCCTGTAGAGGCAACCTACCTCCCACAGCCCAGCTGTGGACCACCTATATGCAGCTTTCATGCCCCATGTTTTTACTATTAGGTATAATCCTTCCCCATTTTTAGTTCTTTGAGTATTTCCTCTGCTCCCTGTAACATTTAGGCACCCATATGTGTATCATGACATCATCATATTTACCTGCCCCGCCAGTCGCAGCTGTTGATTTGGGGTGGAGAAACACACCACATGATAACATCGTGACATAGGTAAGTGTGTTACAGGAAGAGGGGAGAGAACTTGACAACTGGCTGTGGTGTTTGTTAGCAGCCCTGTGTTATACTTAACACCTAATTTCATCCTTAGCGCTGATTAATCCAAGGCTGTTTAATTTTGCACTAGGAAAAAAAAAATAAGCCTCTGGTTCTTTATGTTGTAGTGTGCCTTTAATTAAGAAAGGAAAGACAAATGTGTCGGGTTATGTTGAACCTGAGGCCACGGAAATTGCTTTTCCCTACCATTTGTCTCAATTAATATTCACAGGCCACAAGGATCTGTCTGTCATTTGTGGTTAGAAGTCTACCTTCTTTTCCCTTGTAACTGGAGTGCACTTGTCCTTTTTGTTCGACTTTGACACTGACACCATGTTTTGCTTCGCACTGAACATGAAAGTTTGAGCGCCCCATGCTGCCTGTACATTGGTGTCACGTGTCACCTACTCCACCTGAAATTAGCATCCCCCAGTGCCAGCCGGCATATTTATACAGAGCATGACGTCCTAACTTTGACAAGTTAGGAAACAAAACCAGTGTACACCGAACATGCCAATTGAGGCTGATTATGTTAATTGCTATTCAGGTCAGCACTTAGATTAATTATTATGTTTGTGTAGCATGTTTGTTAAGTGGTTGCCTGATTGCTGTTCAGAAGATGGATTACTTGTTACATTTACCTTGCGGTTTCTGTGGGGGGAAACCGTCACTTGCATTTCATCAATTCTGAGCACAGTGAGGTCGGGAAGGGCAAGCGGGAATTGTATGTTGATCTCTTGGTGGAAGTGTTTTCATACCTGAAATTGCATCAAACACTTTGTTAAGTTATGTGCACCTTTTGCTCCTCTATGGGGACCATCCATAAAGCATGTCATATAGTGTTCAAGGGCTTTTGTAACCCCTCTCCCACACACATTATACTATGCCTCATTTTAACCTATATAAAATCCCTCTTTTGCCACAACTTTGCTTTCCTTCTTCCTCACCCCCTGATGTGTGACATATTCTATGTGATATACAATTTGTTAGTAGTATTGAAGGTCCTCTGGGATGGAAAGGCATGGTAGAAATACTTGAAGAAATTGGCTAGTCACTTACCTATGCTTTTTATTTCGACCTTTGGCTTGGTGATTCATACAGTATTTTATTATCCTATGTGGCCATACATGTGCCCACAATCACATGGGGGGAAATCACTGTCAGTGAAAGTGTACCTCATCAACGCAGGTGGAAATGACTTTTCCCAGCTGCCACAATGTCAAGAATTGCAGTGTTTTTATCAGTGTGAAGCCCAGTTCATGTTGACTTTTCCCTCCATGAACATATGCCCCAATTCATATGCTTATGGGGAGTGGCACCATCTCCATGTGTTGGAAAAGTACACTCACTTTCCCTATGCCATTAACCCTTAGGGTAAATTGGGTACTTTGTGATAATGCCTTGATTACGTGGAGCCAGGGCCGGGGCTACCATTAGGCCAACTAGGCAGCTGCCTAGGGCGCAGGGCTAAAGGGGGCGCCAGAAATAGGGAGGGAGGGCTCAAGTGGGAAGGGGGGGCACTAAATATCTGATCTTGCCTAGGGCACCAAACTGCCTTGCATTGGCCCTGCGTGGAGCCCCAGTCACATGATTCTTCCCGGGGATCATATGAACAGGACTCATTCTCTAGGCATTTTCATGGAATGCTTGTTTCATATTAAGGGCAGCAAGCTTGCTCCAGCAGCACATGAGGACAGTGCTGCCCTCCCCAAATTATAAATTGGAACTAAGCCTTCAGGATGCCTCATGATGGTGTTCTCGTTTTCACGGCTGTGTAAGATGCCCCAGACCATATTGCATAGGAAGATACCACCCTGCATTTCCTCCCCGTGGGCAGTATCTAGTTGTGTCATTGCAATAACAGGAATGATCGCTAATGCAATGGGAAGCCAGGGCTGCCACACCAACTGAAAACTAGCACAAACTAGCCTTTTGGGAATGGAACAAGTCAACGGAGCTCACAGGAGGGAGTTCCACTGTCCCGTCCTGTTCTGGAAATGCTAGTTCAGGGTAGTTTTCAGAATTGTTGTAGTAAGTGCTACCTTCCCATTGTGTTAGTGGTCATTCTTGCTAGCACAGCCTAATGAGCACTGGCACACTGCCAGCATTTGATACTGTCCCATATCCCTGTTAACCCAGTTTCTGGAGGGATGATGCTGATATGTGGAGGAACTACAGTGCGTGTTCTCAGATATGGCACAGCGCTTCTTGTATTACCCTAATAGAATATGAAGGAGATATACCTACAACAGGGGTAGGGCATTTAGCATCCATGTACCCTGAGACACTTTCCTTGGCACCCGCTGAGGTGCCCTATCCTTTCTCTTTTGCCTTAATAACAGCATTTCTTACTGGCTGCTTGGAACACTTCAAAGCAAAGTGAGGATCTCTGCCTGCTCCCATCTTCTTTTCCCATCAACGCCTCTGGGCCACATGTGGGCCCATTTATTTTTAGGAAATAAAGATGGCAGGTGACTGCAGATTGATGCTTTTATCTGCCATGTGTCCATTTTGTGGTGGTGCCCAGGACAGCTTCTCAAATTGCCAGATGTACCCACAAGCCCCAAAAGGTTGCCTACCCTGCACTATAGCATTTCCCACACTGCTGGAGCAGCATGAGAAGAGGGTCGCAGAATGGGGAGGGAGCGAGGCAAGGGTAACAAGGAATGAATACAAATAAAATGTTAAGCGTTGTTTTAGCTGGGGATAAAAAAGAGAGGCTTATGAAGAACTATAGTTGTAAGCAATTTTTGCTGCTCAAGTCAATCATACACCAGGGATGTAATATATTTAATATCACACTTTTGGATAACAGTGAGGAATACATTTAGCTATATGAGTTTCTCCTCCCTGCTTCCCTGGAAATTTTCCTTCAGAGTCAGTAGTTTATATGCACAAGAGAAAACAAAAGCTTCTACCCTCCTCCCTTGGGGAGAGGATTCTCAGGGAGGGAAAAATCCCACATGCTTGCTCCCAGACATGAAAATTGGTTTTTAAAAAATAGAATGAATTAGAAACTTACTCCTATGCAAGTAAGGAGCTTCCTGAGCACTGGGGGTGAAGGGTGTGGTGGTGGGGAGGAAAGTGAAGCAACAGTAGCCACACAGCTTTGCTATCTCTGCCTTCTGTATAGCCATTGAATTGTCTGTTTTTTTCTATTTGTTTTATGCTATTTGTCATGCTTCCATTTTAGTGCAATCCTTTACCCATTTACCTTTGAGTAAGCCTCATTGAACTCAGGGGGACTTACTTCTAAGTAGACATGTATAGGGTTGCACTGTTAAAGCCACTTTGTACATTACCAGGGAGCAGTGCTAGAGGATGTCCCAAGTAAAGGATAGTTGGTCTTTGTAAAATACCTAAAATAATGGAAAGAAGACAATTTAAATGGAAAACATAAATATGAAAACACACAGTGTATGGAATATTGATTGCTATTTTACAATGAGAGCCTAGTTCACATGTAAGAGATCATATTCATGAGCCTCCCTTTAGAATTTTCTGGTTTGCTGTTTTTACCCATTTCGGATCTGAATTCACTTTTTGTGATTCCAATGCACTAGGTGATGCATGTTATTTGGAGAAAAAACTAGCTCTATCCATCATGTTAAGTTGAAAAGCCTTAGCAAACATTCTGCAATCCACAACCCTGGCCTTAACCCTTGATCCAACAAGTCTTCCCAGAAGATTTTTTTTTTTAACCCCCACTATATTTAGTGTGTCAGACCCTAATATATTGCACTACACATTTGTCATTGCCTGATAAGAATTATAAGAATTGCTTATCGTTTACAGAGTTTTTAAAAAAGACTTTTTTAAAAAAAATAGTAATTTTGCTTTGATTTGACAAATCTCGCCAGCATGGAGGCACTCATGGGAAGTGATCATGACAACGGACATGCTTCAACTGCCTGAAACAGATTACTCATTTTCACCAAAAAGATGGAAGTCCCTACATAGAGCAAATCAATTCCTTGCAGTGACAGCCTATTTGTTCTGAAAGCAGAAAGATGTCCCCTCACTCAGACACTGATCCAGCTGGCGTTAAACCCTTGTGTCTTTCTCTCAGTTGCATACATTCCGATTCCGTAAAACACAGGCCCAGTTTTTTCCACTGCGTCTCACTCTTGAGAGTATGAGCTTTTCCACGCTGGAGAAACATTACAGCCATAACTGTAACTGTCGGGCTGCTGGTTCTTGTTTAACTGGAAAGCCATAAATCTTCTTCAGCACACTGACTGCCTTGCATGCTCTTTTACTTTTTTCCATGTTGTTAGCTTTGGACATACTGAACGGATCTTGGTCTAGCGTACAAGACTCCCAAGAAGTCAAGACTCCCTCAGGAAAAATTCTTATAACTGTCTGTCTCCATCTTCAGTGTCCGATGACATCTCTAGCCATTCCTATAATGTGAAAGACTATGTACATTCGTATGCTGCTTAGCATATGGTCTCACGTTGTAACCAACCATCAAAACGACTCATAGGTTGTGAGGGAAAATGGAACCCTTTTGTATTGTCCCTGTGCCAGATATTGAACCTCTAACCCAGAGGTACATACATGGCCATTTACAGGGCACCCCAACTTGATTGGAAGCCCACTCCTGGCAGAAATGAAAGGGAGAAAAATGATCTCTTCAGTCTGCTCATATTCCAGTTCCTCCACACAAATCTCTCTCGCTCTCTCCTCCCTCTTCGTCTCCCCCCTTCACACACATAAACACAGACCCTTGCCTTTCTGCACATATATTGCCCTTCTCCCAGTGTTTTACCTTAAAATCTTATTCCTGTCATATCTCCTGACAAAATGAACAAGGCTATCGACTTGTAGAGGTTTCCAGAGGGTAGCTGTATCTATTGCAGCAAAAACAGCAAAGAGACTTGTGTTGTGGCACCTTACCAACTAACAAATTTATTCTGGCATAACTTTCGCGGACTATAGCCCCACTTTATCAGATGCATGGAGTATTATAGAGAGTTGCAAATTTATTTACAATATATATGGTGGAGGTGTGTGTGTGTGTGTGTGTGAGAGAGAGAAACAGTAAGGTCAGAAGGAAATTAAATGCAGAAAGTACTGGCAGTGACAATCACATTATTAACAGTAGTCATTCACAGTGCAGTTTTGCTGATAACACAAACATTCTGACACTAGGTAAGCCAATTAACACATGTAGTGTGATATTTTTTTAAAAAAATCCTTTATCCCTTTAACTTCTAGAAGGTAACTCATCACCAAACAAAAAAAAGGAGGAGGAGGAGGAGGAGGAAAACAAAACAGAACAAAAACCCTCAAAGCATAACACATGCACTTTTTTTTCTTTTTCAGATTAGCTTGATTTGTATTAACATACTAAGTTGCAGATGTTTTGCAGATGTTAATATATTTGGTTGCAGAATCTGGGCTATTAAATTCTGGGGCCTCTAATGAAGTCAGTGTTTCTTTCTCTTAGCTCTCTGTATTTAACCATATATATTTCTCAGTTGCTCTGCTTTTTCAATTCCTATTATACAGACCTGAGCATAACATCTCAGAAAAAGAGTTGCTCACACCCAGCCCTGCCATTGGTTATACGTATGTGGAAGCAGGCTTTTTTCCCCTGTGTATGTATATCTAGCCGAATATAGAATCATACATGTCTACATGCATGATTTCCCAGACAGGTCCTACAATCTGGGCTGCACAAGCACAGCCCTTTATAAAAATCCAGTCATCTGTTCAAGAGATGAAACGGGGCTGGATTTAGTCTGCTTCTCCTTCCCATTCCTCACCACCCCAATCCATTATATTTTGAGAAAGGGCTACACACATCTAGCCCAGCAACAAGGGGAGTCTGGTGACTCCAATTTTGTTGGGCTCGTTTTTCATTGTAGTTTTATTTGGAGCTTCATAGGAGCTATCCATGTTGCTATCCATCCTCAAAATAGGTTCACCACCATGGAGAACCATGGAGATTGCACCTATGAAGCTCCAAATAAAAGCTGCAAAACCTGTAATGGAAAAGGAGACCCACCAAAATAGGAGTCACCACCCTCCCCTGCCAGCAGCTACAGGCACTAGGAATATACAAATAGAGGGAAATCCAGCTTGTTTGAGGATGACGGATTTCCTGCCCGCTTCCAATCTGATGAGGGTTCTTTTTTCATGGACTTCCATCTGTAAGACAGACCATGATTCATGTATATTTTTTTAAACCACCAATGGAATTTGCATAAATCGGCACCTGGAAAGCACGTGGTTTTAACACGAGTGGCACGATTTACACGAATTGCGCTAGATCTATGTTGTTTTAGGGTACAGATTTGCACAAAAATGGCTGGTTTTGTTCAAATCGGCACCTGAAAAACACGTGGTTTGGCTAAAGTCCATGAGCTGGCTCGACTCACACTGCAGCGAGTCAGTGCCAGCACGTGGCCAGTGAACCGGAATCCACAGGAACAAATCATGAAAATCCAGTGGATTTTGACCCCCCTAATGGATTCCTCACACATCCCTAAATTAGGCACACACTATTGGATCATACCTCCTGTGTCAAGGACAGGATTTGCTGGGCCTTTACTAGTCTTGACTTAACACATATTTGGCCTTACGGGTTTTGGTAAGTAGAAGCATAAAGCTTAGTACAAAGACTTTAAAATCATAAGGATGAAAGATAAGAAAGACAAATGTCACACAAAATTGTCACAAAGTCTTTAAAATGTAATCAGTTTCTTTCTGATGACTTGAGTTCTTCACGCCCTCCTTTTTGTGCTTGATGCCATTATCAGTTTTCTATTTTAGTCTTTAGTGATGCTGCCTATAATTATCACTCTTATGTGTCAGAGCCAGTTCTGCTTCACCCCATACACACACAAACACACAATAACTGACTGTGCCCTGAAAGCATCTTTAGCATTCCATAGGCATTGGCTGATTTGCTTAAAGCACCCAATATTTCAGGGAGAAAATGTGAACATAAACCGGTACCAATGGAGCACGTTATCTACTGTGTGCATACCAGTCCCAAGGAACTGTTTTTCTTGGAAGTATGTGCAGCAGTAGCCAATGGCTTAGAGAGAAGCAACACTGACTAATGTACTAATGCTGCATGCAGAAAGTCCAGCACATGGATTACAAAATCTTGCGACATGTTGCTAGATCATGAGGAGCCCTGCAAACACACCTGCTCTTTGCACACCTTATATTTTGTATACTTTGGCCCTAAAGTCTTCCATCTATTTTAATGGAGGGATTCAAACTGCACACATGTATATTTGCATGTGCTGATCAGGTTCCTTCCCTTGAACTCAGCTCTTATACCATTTGAAGTCATTGAATTTGTTGGGTTTGGAGCTAGCCTTTAATATTCAGCTTGTCTAGCATTCATCAGTAGTAATGATGAATAGGTAATCTTTGGAGGGGGTTGCAATTATGTACAAATTATGTTCAATTATTCATTTATTTAAAATATTTCTCGGCCGTCTTTCAGAGCAGGAGCCCTCCCAAGGCAATGTACAACAAAAATCAAAGACGTAATAAAAACCAATGCACTTTTTAAAATGGTAGAAGCACAGTAAAAACAGCAAAAACACAATAAAAACAGCAACAGCAGCAAACATTCTAAAGAACAACAAACACCAACATAAAATAAAACTAAAATCTTATTCCCTTTCTATTCACTAGATGGACCAATGGTGAGATTCAGTGGTTACAGTTGACCATTTCACCACACTCCGAAGACGTATTCTGTACCTAATATGGGGTAAAAATTCTCCTTACCACTTAGCAAGATGATACAGATGACCAGAGGAGAAGTATGGGAATATTTGAGGGAAGTTGAAAGAATTTTGAGCATTTAATTAAAGATTTACATTTGCATATATTTTCATATAAAGAAAAAATAATAATGCCCCCCCTCCTGCCCACATTTTCTTTGTTTTGTGATGAGGCATTCATATGTTGCAGCAGGCACCATCTTAGAAGATACAATGGTGAGGTAAACCATTCTTGCAATAATTAGGAATGAGCCACAGCAATCCTTGGGATTGCACGCTCCCCCCCTCCCCATCTCTTCTTCCAGGACAACTGCAAGGAGGAGATTGACAACTTCCGCTTCTGTTTTAAAGTAACCACAGTTTGCTGTGTCATCTGAACCCGACAAACTGTGGTTAATTTTTGCAATGGCCCATTGAAACAAGACAGCGTCATAAACCATTGTTTGAACTTGCCCTGTTCTCACTAACCATAGTTAATTTTAACCGCAGTTTGTTGGGTTGACATGGAAAACTGCAATGAATGTAAAATGGAAGTGAAATCTTCCAAACTCCTCCTTGGAGCCATGCTGGAGCGGGAGATGGGAGTGCATAAGCCCACGGCTCACACAGGCTCATTCTCACAATGCTAGACTACGTTTTAACATTACGTCCAAACCAGCTTATTCACAATTGAGAAGGGGGAATGCATCTTCTAAGATGGTGCCTGCCGCTTATGGTTTTTACTTGTATTATAGTTTTTTTTAAAAAAAATCCTCTTCCCACTTACAAGTGGATTGGGCAACCGGTAGCCCTAGGGGCCCCTGCCTGATTCCATGCATCCCTCAGCTTAATTTCAAAAGCCTTCATCTTGCAATCAATTCAGATCTCTGACAAGAGTGATCTGTCCCTTCCCTGGCAGCCCATTGGGTGGAATGGAATAGGGAGAGAGAGAGACAAGGGGGTGGCAGAAAGAGAAAGAAAAAAAGGGGTGACCCACCCATTTTTGGCTTTAGCCCTGCCTACCACTGGCTTTGGCCCCACCTATTGCTGACATGTGGCCCCCAGTAGATTTCCCATGAGGGAAGGAGGTGCTTGACAGAAAAAAGTTTCATAGATTTCATAGGATCATAGAGCTACAAGGCCATAGAGTCCAACTCCCTGCTCAGTGCAGGAAACTAGAGGAGGGGTCTCCCATCCAAGTAATAACCAGGCCTGACCCTGCTTAGCTTTCCATACTCAGACAAGCTGAGCCAGTGTAAGCCACTGGCCTGTCCACCCCTGACTTACTTGTTTGCCCACCCCTGACTTACAAGTACATTCCAAATTGAGCAGATTTCATGTGCTTGGTTCAGGCACTGGTAAATTCATGATCACAATGAAAAGTAATCACACTGCACAATTTTATACAGTTCTGCTCAGACGTAAGCCCCATTGGGTTCAAAGGGACTTACTCCGAGGTACGTGGCTTTAGGATCACAGCCGGAGACTGCAATTATGTGTTTATTTTTAGATCTAAAGATTGCATTATTCTTTCCAAGACTTTTCCCCCTTCATCATATCTGTTACTTTTGCTGCAACAGCTCACCGCCTTGTGATGGAAGTGGTAATGGAACATGACATATTGTAACTCTTTACTTTCCCTGGACAGGGCAAAAGAAGGATGGGCACCCGGGGCGAGGCACGTCAAGTGCTTTTGCAGTGGATCAAAACATATTAGAATGCAGTCCGTCACTTTGCTTCAACATCACCTTTACAAATCATCTGTGCACTGAAGCTTCATGTGTTTGAAAGCAAAGCGCATAGCCTTGACTGAGCCAGTCCCATTGGAGTCACTTATCATGTATCAACATTAAGCAGATACTACCTTGATCTATTAGGAACCCCAACATACCACTTTGTTCAAGAAATAGCATTATAAATATTTTGTGTTCACAATAAACCGGAGTATTAAAATGGCACTGGATGGCCAAGGTAAAACAACAACAACTACTACTAACATAAGAACATAAGAGGAGCCATGCTGGGTCAGACCAAGGGTCCATCTAATCCAGCATTCTGTTCACACAGTGGCCAACCAGCTGCCTGTGAGAGACCCATAAGCAGGATATGAGGGCAACAGCAACCTCCCACCCATGTTCCCCATCAACTGGAGTACATAGGCATACTGCCTCTGATACTGGAGGAAGCATATAGCCAATTGGGAGTAGTAGCCATTGATAGCCTTCTCCTCTATGAATTTATCCAATCCCCTTTTAAAGCCGTCCAAATTGGTGGTCATCACTACATCTTCTGGAAGTGAATTCCATAGTTTAACTATGTGCTGTGTGAAGAAGTCCTTCCTTTGATCTTTCCTGAATCTTCCACCAATCAGCTTCATGGGATGACACACACACACTCCCGGGTTCTAGTATTGTGAGAGAGGGAGAAAAATGTCTCCCTATCCACTTTCTTCACACCATGCATAAGTATACTACTACTACTACTACTACTACTACTACTAGTAGTAGTACTACTAGATAGAACTGCATTGCTAGACCCTAGTTCATCTTCTGCTTCCAACAGCAGTCAGCCAGATGCCTGTGGTAGCTCACAAGATTTATCCTTAGCAATTACTACTCATGATCAGTTTTCAGAAATAGCTGATAACAAGATAAGCCTATTTCTGGATGGTACCATTCAGATGGTAGAATTACTCAGAACTAATTCCCATTGCACTTTTGGGTACTACCAAAAAAGCCAAGCCAAAAACAAAAGTTACCACCACCACCCTTACTCAAAAATGAAAAATAAAATATATAATGCCCTTCTATTACTTGTTTATTTTATTTTATTTTATTTATATATCACCTTTCCACCAAAAAATGGTGGTCAAGGCAGCTACCATAAGCAAGAAGCTCCCACTGCCCCCATCCATAATTCTACAAATTTAACATCGAAATTTAACATTTACTGAATGTTGGTTGTGCCGAAGTGGGAAGCAGGAACTGGAGAATTTAGCCATGACCCAGTGGGACTCTCAAGGTGCTTCTGTCTTTTTCAGAACTGCATCAAAGCTCTGGAGATTAGCTAAGATCCCTGATGCAGCTCTGGAAAACACCGATGTTAAGGTCATGGCAGGTCGGGACAAGCTGGACCATGTGTGGGGAAAAGACAGATTGCATTCTGGCAGTCTAGCAATCCAGCGATCTGGGAAAGGGGAGGGGGAGAGAAAGAGAAAAAGAGGACAGCATCAAAGGCAAGTGGGCATGGTGGCAGAAAAGGGGCATGGCTGGATCAGACTCCTTGGGCCAGATTGGCAGCTCACTGGGCCAGATTAGGGCTGCTGGTTCCCCACTCATGCTCTAAAACATGCCCGCAGTGTTTTCCAAAAGCCAGCTCTGTTTTTTGGTGCTCTGCACAGTTCTCTCAGTGCTCCTGATTTTAATCATTGTTAAACTTGCAAAGCAAGCAACTGCTGCTCTTTTTCTTCAAGGAAAGTATAAAGATGGCCAGTGATTCCTCTCTGCCAAATCTTTGCTTGTTTAAGGCAAGACAGTAAGTGTCCACATGGTGATGGAAAACATGTTAGAGGAGCAATGTGTGAAAAGTTTCCTTTAAAAAACAACCACCACTAGTTGTTCATATAAGTCCTTGGTGATTACCATCTACAAATATATTTCTGACCAAGGAGCAGATTCCTTAGAGGGGAAACTATTGATCTACATTTTCCTCCATTCTTGTGTGTCTAGCTGTGTTCTATGCTCTTACTGTTGTAGCAGCCAGCTGCTTCTGCTTTCTTTTACCTGTCAGTCATAACAAGTAAATGAAACTCCTTCCTTATCACAGATAATGCCTGACATATTTCTGTGGGGATTTTCATATCCCAAACATCCAGGAAGGCAGATTGTTTGCACGTGCTTCAGTGCAGATGCTGGAGCTGCTGCATGCAAGAGCTTCTTTATTCAAGTCAATGGAAAGGGGAGCTCCATGAACACAAATACGTCCTCTGGATTAGAGCTAGTGTCTGAAATCAGAATCCTGCACATACACAAGGGGTTCCTGATGGTCAGTTTAAGGAAGGGATAGATACCTGAGTGCATGTGGCTGTTGTCCTTTCCATGGCAAACAGGAAAACCTTTATAAGTCAGCGATGGTCACTGTTTTTCATGCAGGAGCCACTTTGGCTCCAGGTGCCACCACTGAGGCCACTTGGGGGCCTTTCCATGGCCACGGGGGCCTCTCCTCTTCCCTTCGGTCAGGTGGTGATGCTGTGTGCACCAGATCCAGCTGGAGGGCCTTTCCTCCACATGCCCCTCCATGTCATCCAAGCAAGGCCTTATCAGTCGATCTCCAAGTCACCTGGCAGGCAAATTCTGACAGACTCACTGGCTCCTTGGATTGAGATGGATCATTTTCTTGTCACTAAGAGAGTGCTGTGCTCTACTCATTGCTGCAATATCCACGTTGCTCTCTCCCATGCATTCAATTTCCACCACTTGCAGTGCCTGTGCAGTGCACCACGGCCGCTAGCCAATCGTGTTACTTTTTGTCTCATGGACTCTTCCCTTCTATGGAGAATTGGCTGATTGCTCCTATGTTCCCCGTACCCTATAGCCACCTTACAGCAGAGAAGCAGCAGGTCTTTTGGCTTCCCACCCCAAAGCCTCTTCTGGTAGCCCAGATCACGGCAGCCAGCCCACCACTAAAGAGCCCCTGCTGGAAGTGAGCATCTGTTCCAAAAAGAAAGAGAAAGTGAAAGAGAGAGAGAGAGAGAGAGAGAGGTGGAGGTGGAGAGCTGCACTTGAGGTGACTGGGAGCTGACAGTGAATAATAGTGCTATAACTGGACAGTGCTATAAGTGGACAATAATGGCTGCCATGCATCCATCCTCCTGTGCATATATTACTGCACTCAGTATATATGCACAAGAACATGCATGGATTTCAATGGCCATGCTGGCTGGGAATTATGAGATTTGCAGCCCAACACATCCGAAGGGCACCAGGTTGGGGAAGGCTGATTTAGAATAATATTCAGGAATACACAATTTTGTCTCAGTAGTTTAGAGCACTCAAATAGAAGCATGTAGAGATTTTTAAACAATTTGCTCTTACTATTATTCATTAGAAACATGTGTAAAAGATAGGCATATTTATAGGGTCAAGAGCCGTCACAATTTCATTACAAACCTTACCAACACTGGACATTTCTTAAAACACTCATGATGGTAGACTTGTGATCAATGTTGGGACAGTTTCAGCTTTGATTTTGTTAAAACAGGGCTCTCCAACCTTGGGTCCCCAGATGTTGCTGGCCTACAGCTCCCAGCATACCCAACTAGCATGGCTAATGGCAAGGGATTCTGGGAGCTGTAGTCCAGCAACATCTGGGGACGCAAGGTTGGAGAGCCCTGTGTTAAAAACACGCTTCAAGCCTTTCTGGCTATCGAGCAAGCACCGACACGTGTCCACAGCTTATGAAAATGAAAAGCCAATTAAAATAATGTTATATTCTTTTAATGCAATATCATGCTTTTAAAAGTCCTCCTTGTAAGGCTGTGAAGGGTGAATTTGAATAAGCTTGTTCTAAAAATATAATCAGAACTGTTTAAGTGCTGCTTAAACCAATGGAGTTTCCATTGAGTACAATAGGACTACACTGGTGCAAGAGAACTGTGAATCACCCTCATTGAGGGTTTTTTCTTTGTTCAAAATGATTTCAACATCTGCCATTTATAGACTGAATGAGTGGTTTTCTTTTCTCTTTGGAAATCTTCTATTCTGTAACCCCAAACATGCAGAAATTCTGAACCATCTATCACATGTACTAATGAGAAACCATTTTCCTTATGGCACATACAGCTTTTATATTCTGTTTCCGAAGGAATCCCACACGGCGTTCCATACTTCATTGTGATTCATTAAAAGAATATTTACTTTGGCCTCCAGATAAAACCAAATGAAGGCAATGTAGTTTAATACTCTAAATGATCCAAAAAATATATGTAGCTGTTACATGCAGATCTACATGTACCAATACATCTGTTGCTACAGTTGGGGTTGGGCTAAGTATAGAGGCTCCTTACATTACACTATGTGTTACGTAATTCAAATCCCTCTTTTATTGCCAAATGTGAACTCTTATCTGAGTAAGTGCCTCTTGGTATGAAATGCCTTTCATAAGGTAGTGTCATTCCCTTACAAAAAGATTGCTCCTCACCCCACAGACCAGCATTACATGCTGTTGATGGTGGCAACCCCAGCCAAGTAGCACTGGCCAACTATGTTGAGTCAGTCCAATGAACCTGGCTAACTGCAACCCAACAAGTTGTCCTGGTGGTGCAAATCCTTGTGCCAATTCATTCCAGTTGCAATTCTAATAGGTTCTTCCTATAAAGCCCAAAAGTGCATGACACCAGCATATTTGAAGGACCACTATCTCCCATACTATCCTGCCTGCCCACTTTCAGCATCACAAGCCATGTTCAGCATCCCACTTTCTTCAGAGGGGTAGCTGGTTGGGACATGAGATAAGGTATCCTCTATTGTGGCATGCAAGTTATAGAACTCTCTCATTAAAGAGGTTCAGTTGGCTCCCTGCATTTTTAAATTTTATTTATGTATTTTTTAATAGAATTTATACTGCCGTATCTGCTAAAAAGCCATCAAGGTGGCATACAACAATTTAAAACAATAAAACCGTAAAATAGTCAAAACAAGAACATTAAAAATGCTACAAACTTTAAAACATTAACAGCACAATCCTATGGCCACTAGACAGCATCTAGATGGCCATAGGATTTTTCAGATTCCCAGCTATGAGGTTGGAAAATTGCGCCGACCTCCTAGCTGGGGATCTGCACTTGGATGGATCCCCCTCCCCCACCCATGCAGCTGATGCGGAAAGAATCACGCCGGCTGCTTCTCTGAGGTCATAAGAGCGACCTCGGAGAAGGGCTTTTGGGGGCGTTACAGGGGGCAGGGACGGGAGGAGACTGGCGCTGCCAAGATTGGACATATCCTGGCAGCGCCTCAGCCTCCTTCCCTCCCACTCTGAAGCGCTGCACTTAGACAGCCGAAATTGGCTGTCTGACTGCTTTGCAGAGCATGAGGAGCACAGAGGTGACCTTCGCCTGCTCCCTCCACCCTCCCTCCATAGGATCCCCATAATCCTCTGAGTTTGGAGGGTTACAGGCATCCCCATAGAATTGTGCCCTAAACTGCACAATTTAAAAGGCTAAATAGAAAAGATGTGTCTTTACACCCCTTCTAAAAGCCAAGAGAGTAGGCGCCAATTGTAATTCTTAAAGGGGTGTATTCCATAGTTCGGAAGCAATACAGGAGAAAGCCTTTTCACAGACGGGCCACTGCGGGTAATGGCACCCTCAAAAAGGCCTCTCCTGCAGGTCTTAATACTCAGAAAGGTTCATAATGAGACAGGTGGCCCTTTAGGTAGGTCCTAAGACATTCAGGACTTTAAAGGTTAAAGCCAGTGCCTTGAATTACACCCAGAAAGCAATTGGCAACCAGTGCAGGTCTTTCAGGACAGGTCTAATATGGTCCCAATACCATGCACTAGTATTGCGACCATATTAACAGAGTGCCTAAAGCTTTTAAGCATTTACTGTTAATAATTTTTTGTTTCTCCTAGCTTTTCATCTGTAAAATATTTTCTCTTCTCTCCTTGATGATTATGCTGGCGTGTTATTCTGTTCTCGGTGTTATTGTATTTTAATTGGTTTTTATGTGAACCGCTTTGGGGGGCATTTTTAGGCCAAAAGGTGGCATACAAATACACCTATAAACAAATTAGTCTAGTAGACATGAAGGAAAATTGTGTTTCATGTATGATTACCATTTTTAGATGTATTCCATGCCTTTGTCCTTTCTATGGATCTCTGGAGGACTCTGAGACACCATCCTTTAAGCCAACATGACCATTCTTCCCAGTTTTATGAGAGGAGATTAACCTCTCCCATACAATACCCCAACTGGTCTTCCTTCAAGGCATTCCCTCTCAGTCTCTTGCCTTCAGTTTTGGTGGGGCTCCACCCTGCTCAAAGTCAAAACAGAGTTTTGATTGTTTGTGTGCACAGGAGACAATGGCTGTGACACACTGCAGCAGCAGGTGAGACTCCAAAATGTGGGATTGGTAGGCCTTTTCAATCCACAACTCAGCATCATAGATTATGGAGCATTGTCTCAACACATTGTAGGGAGTGGGGCTGTAGCACTGGATATGACAAGGAGGTGGTGATGCCATCTCTCAAGTGGGTCAAAGAGGAGTGTGGCCCTGGGATCTGCTGACTGAACTGGAGGAACATGGACAAATAGGGCAAGGAAGCCAATACTACCTACTAAGGCAGGGTGCACAACATTTTTGGTCCCAAGGGCCACATGGCATGCTAGCTCAGGGATTGGGGGTTGCATTCACGTGTGCACACCCACCAGTAATCCAGATGCAGATCACGCTCCTTGCTGCTAAGGATGGGGAAAGAGTGATCTGTGTGAGGCTCTCTGAGTAATGGAGTGGAGAGTTCAAGCAATGGGGAAATTGGCAGCAGGGGAATATGGTGATGGTGGTGGGTCAGGGCACCCTTGGAGGGGCGCATGTGGCCCCTTGGCCACAGGTTGTGCACCCATGCACTAAAGACATTACCCATTTGCTCTTCCTCTCTCCTCTCTCTTTCTTCTGCTTTCTCTTCTCACTCTTCCCAGCTTACCTGACTAGGGGTTCCAATGTATGAGGCTATAGGCTTTCATCTCACCTGGAGTGGGAGTTAACAGCCCAGAACTGTACAGACTCATAGAAACTCTAGGTTTCCCTAAGCCAGGAAATGCTATGATAAACTTGATCAAATATAAGAGAACCCAGTACTGACTTCTGTGCCAATAAGATAGACTTTGTATCTTGGGGGCGGGAGGGGAACTCACCCTGTTTTTGCATAATATCAGCAATTCTAATTGTGGTGCTTGACATTCAGGGCTAATCCATCAGCTCTAACGCTTATTAAAAATGGTAACGAACACATTGGTAGCAATAGGGGAGGTCAGAAATCGTCAGGAGTAATGCTTGCTAAAAGTCTGAGATAAAATTATGAATATAGCCGGAATACGGGTTTGGCATGAAATCCACAGGTACAGGAGCAATAATATGCCGGAGAACAATGAGCAGTGCCTACAGATGCAGACAGTCCCAGCAGCACAGCTCCCTCAACAGAAAAAGAAAAGCCCTTTTTAAAAAAAATCACCTTTTATTTTTCTCCGGCTGTGCAGATTCTCTCCCCCTGGAATCAGAAATAGAATTAACAGCTGAGAATAATAAATGCCAGTCGCAAAGCAAGAATGAAGCAGTTTAGATTTGGTTCCCAGCTCGGCCATAGAGAGACAGTGGTCAAATTAGTTGAGCTGTATATGCTTTAGTTTTCACCTTTCAAGTCGAGAGAAAATAGTAATTGCTACCTTTGCAAAATCTAAATAATACAGATGAATACTAGGCAGAGGAAGTTAATGTATTACTATGAGTATAGGTACCAGATTGCAACAGCAAACAATAGAGCAGTGCTGTTGCATTCGTGCCTCAGTTGTGAGTTTCTCAGGACCAAACTGCATGTTATGCTGCTACCATTGATCATGTTAGCCTGGTTGCCGCTTCTCTCCTGCAAGGCATCCTCCAGAGGGGATGATTTGCACGGCGGAAGTGACAGGAGCGCATGGCAGGAGTGCAGGGTGTATCTCTGTTCACATCCTCCCCCTACAGACAGAAGAGGAGCCGCAAGGAAAGTGACACGGATATGCAGTGGGTTGATGGTTTTCCAAAATTTGGATGGTAGCTTTAGCTCAGGAGTATTGAACCTCTTTCACCCTGAGGGCCGAATTCAATTTCAGAGCAGCCACATTCCAGGGATGGGCACGGTACCAAAGACAAAAGGGGTGGGTCCAGTAACAAGCCTTAGGAAAGGCATTTCAACCTTTTAAACGGGAAAAACGCAGCCAGGAAACCGCCAAATGATTGTTGGTCGGGGGAAATGGGTGGAGTCAGGAGGAGGGGAGGGCCATCTCAGGAACCCTGGAAGCCCGGATTGGGAGCCCAGGCAGGCTGGATTTGGCCCATGGGTCTGAGGTTCAACACCCCTGCTTTAGCTGAACAGTTAATACAACATAATAGATTAATTAGAGGAACAATTTAAAACAACAGTTTCATGGAATCATGGCTTCCCTTTATCACTTTGGATAATGCAGATTCCAGAGACCAGCATCCACCAAATACTCAGTCATATTTCTAGGGATGTGTGAATCAGCGAAACCTGAGTGCACCAAAGTTCTCCAAATTCCATCTCGAATGCTCTTTCCAACTGGAGTCCATATCAGATTGCGAGCTTCGTTTTTTCCTTTCCCATGAAAATCCGTGCATATTTTCATGTGTATTTTTCCAAATGTAAGCATCAGTTGTGGGCATCTTTGAAATGTGTGCATTCTTCTTCCATTGATTAAAGCTCATTTGTGCGCATTTTTCAAAAGTACACATTTTTCGTGCGCATTTTTCAAATGTACGCATGCTGCCAAACACATTTTTTTGGGTCCGTGAATCACATTGCATGTTCAGAAATGTTCGAACTTTGACCGCAGATTGTGTTGGAGTTCTTGTTCGGTCCGGAAGGTGCAATCTGGGTAAATGATGATCAAAAACAAACTGAAATGTGTGTACATACGGTTAATGATCCCTAAGTCAAAAGGCAGAGAGCTGCATGTACAGCCTGAGAGGGATCCAGTAATCTTACTCCCATGCTAGATACAGGGTTGTATTCCATGTTAGTCTAACTTAAATCCCATTCATTTCAATCAGTCTGCTCTAAGTAGGGCTAACATTGGGTATAACCCACAGTGCTTCTCAAGTGCAGAATTGTTGGATGTGCACATGGAGCAACTAGGAATGGGAAGAATCTCCCTCTTTCCCATTATGTGTTCCTGCTGTCACCCTGGTAAGTCTTGAATGGGGGTGGTATTTTGAGGACTGCGGAACAGCCAGGGAAGGTTTCTCAATGTCAGATTGGCTTGGAAGAAGATATTTCCAGTTTTTTGGCTCACTGAGGTGAGTGGGAGTGAGCTCACTCATCTCTAGTTTACATAAGCCAAGCCGAACTGTCATCAGCTGTAGCCCCATTGGTGACTTTGGTAGTCTTTGCCAATGTATCCAGCCATATCTGTTCCTCTTTATGTGGTGAAGGAGCCAACATGTCCTCCCCTCCACCATGGAGGTGACTTAACTAAAAAGGGGTATTCCACGCTGTACCCAATCCCTCTCCCCCAGTGCCTGCGGTCCTAATATGAATCTGAAAGGGAGCCATGGCTGATTTGATCTTTAAAAACAAAATGCAGGCGATCCTATTTATGGATTTCCCATCATATCTGCTTTGGCGCTGAGGTAAATCAGATAAGCAGATAATCACAGAAATTGGTTTAGTTGATGGGGTGAGGGGTTCTGTTAGCAAGACAAATAAGAGTCTTTCTATGCTACTCATTTAGGTCATATTTTTAACACTGTAATGTGCTATGTCATCATCATCATTTAATAAATCCTATTCTCATGACCAGGAAAAATACACTTGTGCTGGGGAAGGGGAAGAGCTTTGATCATCCCAGCTATATCTTTGTGAGGCTGAGCAAAATTTTCTTTTAATCATTAATCCAGCAATGTGCTTATGAACCGGATGTGCTTCACTGCGGATAGCCAGCTGAGGGTATGGGAAGACGCCAGCTAAGTCTAGGTGGCACTCTTCCATTACAGCAATAAATACAATTGTTTTTCTGGACCACAGAATTGTTTAAAAGTCAGACTTTGTCTGGTCTGTGTGTGTGTGTGTGTGTGTGTGTGTGTATTTAACATCAGTTTTGACCACACACACACACACACACACACATACACACACACACAAAACTGTTGCCACAACTTCCCTAGCAGCCTTTTAAAAAAAAATCACACTGGGTAAGCAAGAACCAACCAAGGAAAAATTAATAAATGAAGCAAGCAACCATTAATGAACACCATGGAGGATTGCTTGTCTCTCTCTTCATTGTCTTTCTGTAATTTATATCCAATATCCCAGAGATTATGCAGAATAGATTTGTGTGTATTTGTTGTAGCTGCACATTTGAACAAGCAAATAGGATTTTATAAATTGGTGGAAGTAAGAAGTGGAAAATAAATGTGTATGGTCTGCTTCCTTGGGATGAATATTTGAACCCAATATGTGTTTCATAAATGGTGTAGGGTTTTTTCCCTCTGTGCTCTGAGTTGATTGGTCTCACTGAATACAGATGCTTCCAGATGACTGTATAGTGTTATCGCCAGCTGATATGATGCATTCTGACATGTCATAATCTGCTTCATGACAACCCAAATGCCTCACTAAGCAAATCTTAAAACCCCAAAATAGCATCTAAAGTGATACAAGAAACCTATCGAACCCACTATAACCATGGTTGTATATTGTTTCCCTTTTCTTTTCTTTTTTTGAGAAAGAAGAAAATATACATTGGAATGCATTCATTTGTGCAACTGTATCCACTAGTACGGCTCAAGAGAACCATTGGTGCATAACTAGTGCACAACAAAACATAAAGTATTTAAGGGCGCAACCCTATCAGGCCTCCTGACATTGTCCAGGGGGCCATAGGATTATTCGGAGTTTTTGCAACCTTGGAGCTGGGACTCTGAATGCCAAGCCCACGCCCCCTGCAGCTGGAGCAAAAAGAACCACGTTGGCTGCCTCCCCGAGGTCGCAAATTGGCCCCAGAGAGGAGGGGAAAGGGTGTGCCAGTGGGCGGGGAGGCTGGGCCCCATGGCTTACTCTGTATGCAAATAGTGCCACAGCCTCCTTCCCTCCCCCTCTGCGGGGCTTCATCTAGTTGGGCAAAAATGGCTGCCTAGGCACAGAGCAGCAGAGAGCACTGCTGCTGCCCCTCACGCCCAGCACTGGATGCATGTAAACCTCTGTGTTCGGAGGCTTATGTTCATCAAGGGCGGAGGGTAT
The DNA here is from genome assembly GCA_021292165.1 of Shinisaurus crocodilurus. Lineage (NCBI taxonomy): Eukaryota > Metazoa > Chordata > Lepidosauria > Squamata > Shinisauridae > Shinisaurus > Shinisaurus crocodilurus. Next base: position 152,928,193 of record CM037877.1, on the reverse strand, counting down.
GGCAGAATTACCTGCCCCCAGTAGGTCTCTGCATGAACCGCTATCCATGGCGTGCCTTCTCCCAAAACGGGAGGTGCACCCACATCAGCAGCACATACACACAGTGGTGTAGCAGAGCCAGGGCTCGCAGAGGTGCAGCAGCAGCACTTTTGGGTTAGCTGGGATTCTGACATCATCTGCATTTATACTCTGCACGTGGACTGTAACTAGGAAATGTATACTCTGTAGAACTTGCTTTACTTGATAAGTAAATAACCAGGTAGATCTAGAACCTGTGGTGTTCCAGAGTGTTTCCTGATTCCATGGATTAATCTGCAACGGGGAAGCTGGAAGCAAGAGTCATAACGAGGCCTGGCTGGAACTGCACGCTGCATGCTGCACAGGGGGGTGAGATCTGCTAAAATCTTTGTGTGGAAGTCCAGGCAGTTGATAGCACACAGATTAGATTATAAATCTCCCAGTCCCACAGCCACAACACCCACCCCCTAGAATCCCCCTTTCCCTCTGAGTTTATCTGCAATCCTCACAGTAGCTGGGGGGAAATGAGTTTTCCCAGCAACAATATATTGGGCTGTATCCAACGGGGCACTTATGCCCCCGCCGATTCTCTTGGTGCCTGCACCTTCTGTGGTGCAAGTGGTGGGTCCTGCTGATTCCGTTGTGCAAGTGGGACCCACCGCTTGCCCAACAGAGATTTAACGCTTCCCAGAGGAAGCCCCAGAATGAGCAGAAACATTCATTTCTGGATCAGGACAGAAGTGCGAACTCTGCCAACCTGCCCTGTTCCAGAAATGAGGGTTTTTACTTGTTTTCAGTCGCCACTGCTTGCGGACAGGAATTGGTAGGGTTCAAGAGAATCGGCAAGGGCATAAGTGCCCCGTTAGATACTGCCCATTGGTCCCTGTTGTTATGCAGAGTATTTTGGGGTGTCTTGCTTTTGAATGGTCCATTTTATTTTTATTATTTATTTAGTTATTATATTTATACCCCGCCATTTTTCCTGCAAGGAACCCAAGGTGGCTTACATTATCCTCATCCTCCTCTCCATTTTATCCTCACAACAACCCTGTGAGGTAGGTTAGGCTGAGAGTCAGTGACTGACCCAAAGTCACCCAGTGAGTTTCATGGCCAAGCGGAAACTAGAACCCAGATCTCCTGAGTCCCAGTCCAACACCCTAACAACTACACCACACTGGCTCTTTAAGACCCATTAGCTTAAAAAAAAAAAAAATCTGTTCCTGGTGGAGATGAAAAGTGCTAGAACCGGATCAATACAGCTGTCTGAATTTTTGAACTCTTGTTGGGGATGTGGCTATGGAGATTGTCATGATGAGAGCTTGTATGTACTTCGAAATTTACCACTACACCACTGCATACACACTGCATTTCTGCACATACTGTGATCTCCTGTAAGTACAGGTGATTTAGCACATCTCAGGGAGGACATTTTTGTTTTTAAAAAGATCAAAGATTGATTGGCTAGAACAGACATATGAATGAACATATACAAAGCTGACACAGACTGGAAATAGGCTTCATCCCTGGGGGGGGGGGGTTGTGTAAGGAAGGACATACTGTATCTCCATGTGCTGTGCATATAGAGATGCATTGCACTGTCCTGTGAGATCCTTGTGAGTGAGGGCAGGCCAGTGGTATCCTCACGTGTAGCACTTTAATTTTCTCCAAAGGAATAAATGCTGTCCATTTGCTCATGGAATAAATGAAGTGGACACAGGGAATGTTCAAACCTTGAGGCAAGGTATTGAACTGAGGACCGAATTTGATGTTGGAGAAGCTCTTGCGGACCACACTGCAGTGGTGGGTGGGGCCCCAAATACCAAAAATACCAGCATATTTCATCTTAAAGTTCTTAGTGCTAGTAGCTAAGCCTTATGAGACACATTTCAACCTTTTAGAATGGGAAAGCTGGGAAACCACCAAATGCAGTTGAGGGACCACAGGCAGGCCAAATTTGGCCCACGGGCCTGACGTTCAACACCCCTGCCTTAAGGCAACTGATTATAGCAAGTGTACACCTGGGGTGGCCGAGTTGCAACCTGCCCATTTACTCCTTGCTTTTAACGCCCTATCCATATGGCACAGAACGGCATACCTTCCATTCCACACAGGAAGGTAGAGGGTGGAGCTGGTAGGGATGGGGATGCTGGCGGTGGGGCTGTTGCATGCAGCCCCACACTCCTGCGACCTTTTATGCATGAACAAGGCTTAAATCTGCTGAGGAATTGGGAGACAAGGGCAGCCACAGCTTCTCCCACCAGTCCTCCCTCCCCTGGGTCAGTTAGCTGGGGCCAAGTTAAGTTGTGTCAGAAATGTTGGGTTAAAGGTAGAGCTGAGCCGAAATGTCTCAAACGGTATTTCTCTGACAACCATTCTGAGAGTTTTCTCTTCCTCACACCCTAGAAAAAGAAAAACACTTTGCCAAATTTTATCTGAATCTTCTGCACTACTTTCTTTTGTTGTAGTCACACCCCCACCCCACCCACACCCACCCACCCACCCAAACACACACACACACACACACACACACACACACGGCCCTGAAACAATGCTAGGGATGGGATATTGTGGAGGATGCAAAATGGTGGCCAAGGTGCCAACCCAGTTGCAGCCACTGCCACTTGAAGCGGCAGCAAAACAAACCACTTCAGGGGAAAAAAGAAAGAAGCTGTGCTACTGTCAGTGCTAGTAGGGAGCGCTACCCACCCCCAAGAAACTGTTGGAGAAGTTCTCATCCCCTGGAAAATTTGGTGAAATCCCATCCACCCCATGTCTCTCCCTGAAAGTAAGGTGAAGACTTTGAAAGGCCCTTTGCACACAGTTCTAGAAGAGGCCTCAGGAAGACCCAATATGAATTTAATTTGAAATATGTGGAGACTCAACACTAGAATACATGAAGCAATAAAGGGGTGGGTCAGCCAGAAACAAGGAAGCCAAGAAATGAAAATAAGATCCTCGAATGTGGGGCCCTCAGGGATTCTATCTCCGTTGAATAATCAGTGCCCACCCCCACAAATCTGGGATTAGTTTTATAGTTCATAGAGTTTGAAGGAGCCTACAAGGCCATTGAGTCCAACCCCCTGCTCAATGCAGGAAACTAGAGGAGGGGTCTCCCATCCAAGTAATAACCAGGCCTGACCCTGCTTAGCTTTCCACACCCAGACAAGGTGAGCCAGCGTGAGCCACAGGCCTGTGTAGGGCACCTGGATTCTTGTCAGAGGTGCGTTTTCCAAGAAGACTGGCTTTTTCACACATTAGCCATTTCTTGGAAAGGAAATAACTTCCACTGAAATCCATTTGACTCGCTTCCCAGGAAATGTGTTGAGAATCTGGGAGGGAGGCAGCAAAGCAGTATTGAAAAGGATCTTTGTTAAAAGGATTGATTACATATTTTAATGCCCCTGTGATAATCCTCCTTAATGCGCCTAATGCTGGAATGAATGCAAGGGGGGAAAAGCCATTTCCTTACTTGTCAAAACAAAGGACATTTTTTTTGTGCTAGTGACATCTAACAGACTTGAGCATAAGCAACTGGAGCTAATTATCTTGTGACCAGCAGGCAGCCTTGAATAGATCTTAGCTGAAGACTTCCAAGTAGTAGCTCTTTAGCTGGACCAAACGGAAAAGGCCTTTCTTCCTTTTAAAAATAATATTTAAAAGATTTCAAAATAATTGAACAGAAAGGCTCTAAATACTTTGCTGTCGATTAACGAGGACAATTGTGGGATTTTTGTTTTCCTGTCTGCATCACCTCATTCTAAAGAATGTGTGTTATTTCACAGCACCTCTGGGAGTGATTGGGGTTGCTATTAATTAGCACATTGCTGCCGATAACATTATGATGTTATTATTTTTGCCTCATCACACTTCGGAAAGTCAGCAGTGTAGTGAAGCATTTTGGCAGACTGCGAGAAAATTCTATTTTGAATGAGTTGCTTGTATGTACATATACCGCAGAGCAGGGGCACAGAACTTCAGACCCGGAGGCTAAATGAAGCCTGCCTGGGGTCACAATACGGCCCTCAGGAATTCCCCAGATGGCCATGCGCTTTCCCCCAGCCACCGCTCTAGGGGCCCCAGAGTTGTGACTGACCAAGAAAAAACCATTCTGGCCTCTTCTTGTGCCTTTAACAGCAACTTGATCTGAAGCAATGAGCAGGTGAAGTTTTCTGTGGTATGGAGCAGAGTATACTCCTAACATATCTGCAGCTACTGTTAAAGGTACAGGGACTGGTAAAGAGGTTGGCAACCCTGGGCAGACCCCTGGCAGCACAGCAGATCTTCTGGTTTTGTAGGCTGCTTGGGACTGCAACAGCCTGTGATTTCTCAGACTCCTAGCAGGACATACCGGTATTACATGGCTGGTGGGTTGTGTTCAATTTGGAGGGTCACACATTGTGCAGTACTTGCTATAGTGCCATGCCCCCATTACAGGGAAATGGGCCCCCAAAGCCATGTTCTCTGCTGCCCCAGAGGCCAGTACTAGATCAAATGGTCTTAATTTATGGGAGGGTTGAGTTTGGCTGAACATTAGGAGAACCCCCTTATGGTAAGAGCAGTCCAACAATGGAAGCAGTTCCTGGGGAGGGGGAAGTTTTCCCTCACTGGAAATCTTCAACCAGAGGCTGGATAGCTATTTGTTAGGGGTGCTCCAGCTCTGGATTTCCTGATTTGAGCACGGGTTTGGACTAGATGGCATACAAAGCCCCATCCAATTTATTTATTATATTTATGCCCCGCCTTTTTTCCTGCAAGGAACCCAAGGCGGCTTACATAATCCTCCTCCTCCTCTCCATTTTATCCTCACAACAACCCTGTGAGGTAGGTTAGGTTGAGAGGCAGTGACTGGCCCAAAGTCACCCAGTGAGCTTCATGGCCGAGCGGGGACTAGAACCCGAATCTCCCGAGTCCCAGTCCCAGTCCAACACTGTCACCACTATGCCACACTGGCTCCAACTCTGTGGCAACGTCAGTTGCCCTTACCTTACCTCCCATTGAAGTCAATAGGATTTAAGTTCAGTCATGACTAACTCATCCTATTAATTTCAGTGAGATCTAAATGCAAGTAACTGGTAATCCAGATTTTGTTCTGTCCTTTTAAGTCCATTAAGTCTAGATTAATTCATTGTACTATTGAATTTGGCCCCCAGCCATGTTGGCTGGGGATGATAATTGTAATTCAACACTGCTGGAAGGTGCCAAGTTGGAAAAGGCTGCCTCATCCCTTCGGCTAGAAGCACTCATCTTATTAGCCTGCACTGGAATTTCTGCCCACCTTTTTCCCTAGGACAACCATGAGCCTTTCATTCTTTTCCTCTCAATAATCATCATGTCGTTCACCTCTAAAACAGCATTTAGCTCCATGAAACCAAATAGAATGCTTTGATTGATTTCTTTTGCTTTATCAGTATCCATTTAGGCAGGAAGCTCATTTGGAGTGATTTGCTTACACAACCATTTCAATAATGTTGCGTTAGTGAAATGATTGTGGGGGATGGATTCAGGTGAAGGACAAAGCTGTTGTTTGGATTAGGCTTCCTCTGCGTACACCAAAACTGGATTGTTAACCCCTATTTTACACATACACACACAGCTGGCCTTACCATTTAGCAGAGCAAGATGGCGGCCCAAAGCAGCCATTGTTGGAGGGCATCAACATCAGCCTTCCTTGCCATTCCTCCTGAATCACTTGCATCCTCCTGCTCTGGTGATGGAGATTCTCAGATTCTGGGCTAATTGTCTGTCTGTCTCACCTACCCACTTTCCTCCCAGTGTATCACAGAAGGCTCATGATCGAGTAAGCAGGCAGAGAGGCAGCCAGGCCAGACCACGCACTCCAGGAGCCATCATGCCTGTGCAAGCTTTGTTCTGCTCATAGGATTCACACTGGTGCTGCTGCATTGCAGCGTTTATCTGAGTGGGCAGCGAGCAGTGCCAGACAGAGCAGTGTGTGAATTGTGTCATAGTGTTGGAGGACAGAACTTTGAGTGCCATTGCCATGCAGCCTACCCTGTGTCCCCTAAGCTGGCCTGCTGCTGTTTGGGGGGAGCACTGTGGTAACAGTTTTTAAAGTAAAATTCAACTGCAAGGCCAGTCAGCTTCTGAATGTGGAATGTGGAGTGGGGTGTACACTCGGGCAGCAAGATGTCTTGGGCCGGCCCTGCATGCACACAAACATAGAATCATAGAAAAGTAGAGGCCTACAAGGGGCCTACAAGGCCATTGAGTCCAACCCCCTGCTCAATGCAGGAATCCAGGTCAAAGCATCCCTGACAGATGGCTGTCCAGCTGCACCTTGAATGCCTCCAGAGTGGGAGAGCCCACCACCTCCCTAGGTAGTTGATTCCATTGTCTTATTGCTCTAACAGTCAGGAATTTTTTCCTGATGTTTAGGTGGAATCTGGGTTCCTGTAACTTGAGCCCATTATTCCATGTCCTGCAAACTGGGATTATTGAGGAGATCCTGGCCCTCCTCTGTGTGACAACCCTTTAAGTGCTGGAAGAGTGCTATCATATCTCCCCTCAGTCTCCTCTTCTGAAGGCTAAACATGCTCAGTTCTTTCAGTCTCTCCTCATAGGGCCTTGTTTCTAGTCCCTTTATCATCCTTGTTGCCCTCCTCTGAACCCTCTCCAGTTTGTCTACATCCTTCTTAAAGTGTGGTGCCCAGAACTGGATGCAGTACTCAAGATGAGGCCTGACTAGTGCTGAGTAAAGGGGAATTATCACTTCATGTGATTTGGACGCTATACTTCTATTAATGCAGCCCAAAATAGCATTTGCCTTCTTTGCAGCCACGTCACATTGCTAGCTCATATTCAGTTTGTGATCTACCACATTTCCAAGATCCTTCTCACTTGTAGTATTGTTGAGCCAAGTGTCCCCCATTCTGTAACTGTGCATTTGGTTTCCTTTCCCTAGGTGCAGCACTTGGCATTTATCCCTATTAAATTTCATTCTGTTGTTTTCGTCCCAGCGCTCCAGCCTATCGAGACCGCTTTGAATTTTGTTTCTGTCTTCCAGAGTATTAGCTGTTCCACCCAACCTTGTGTCATCTGCAAATTTGATAAGCATTCCCTGTACCTCCTCATCCAAGTCATTAATAAAAATGTTGAAGAGCACTGGGCCCAGGACCGAGCCCTGTGGTACCCTGCTCGTTACCTCTCCCCAGTTTGAGAAGGAACCATTCATTGATAAGCACTCTTTGAGTTCAATTCTGTAGCCAACTGTGGATCCACCTGATAGTTGTTCCATCTAGCCCACTTTTAGCTAGCTTGCTAATCAGGATATCATGAGGCACTTTGTTGAAAGCTTTGCTGAAGTCCAGATATATTATGTCCACTGCATTCCCACAGTCCACAAGGGAGGTTACCCGATCAAAAAATGAGATCAGATTAGTCTGGCAGGATTTGTTCTTGACAAATCCATGCTGGCTTCTAGTAATCATTGCATTGTTTTCAAGGTGCTTGCAGACTGACTTCTTTATAATCTGCTCCAAAATTTTCCCAGGGATTGATGTCAGACTGACTGGCCTATAGTTCCCTGGTTCCTCCTTCTTGCCCTTTTTGAAGATAGGAACAACATTTGCCCTCCTCCAGTCATCTGGCACTTCACCTGTCCTCCATGATTTCTCAAAGATCTGAGAGTGGTTCTGAGAGTTCTTCTGCCAGTTCCTTTATTACTCTAGGATGCAGTTTGTCAGGCCCTGGAGATTTAAACTTGTTCAAAGTAATCAGGTGCTCCTTGACCATTTGCCTATCAATCTCAAGCTGCAATCCTGCCCCTTCAGTCTGCATTTCAGGTTTGCCAGGGGGGACATAAACTCTCTTTTCGGAGAAGACCGAGCCGAAGGAAGAATTGAACACTTCTGCCTTTTCTTTGTCTTCTGTTATCAATTTGCCATCCTCATTGTGTAGTTGAACCACCATTTCTTTCCTCTGTCTTTTACTATGCGTGTATCTGAAGAAAGCTTTTTTTTTGCTTTTAGCATCCCTCGCTAGCCTCAGCTCATTTTCAGCTTTAGCCTTCCTGACACTGTTCATGCAGTTCTGTGCTACCTGCCTGTACTCTTCCCTTGTAGCCTGTCCTTCCTTCCACTTTCTATATGTGTCCTTTTTTGTTTTCAGGTCATCTCTGAGTTTTTTGTGAAGCCACATTGGCTTCTTCTGTTGCCCTCTGCCTTTTTTCCTTGTGGGAATTGTTTGCAATTGTGCCTTTAGAATTTCCTTTTTTAAAAACTCCCATCCATCCTGGGCTCCTTTTCTCATTAGAGTCACTTGCCATGGGACCTTACTTATCATTGTTCTGAGTTTATTAAAATTGGCTTTCCTAAAATCCAGGGTACGCGTTTGGCTACACTCAGCTTTTGCTTCCTTTAGAATCAAGAACTCAAGTATAACATGGTCACTTTCCCCCAGAGTTCCCGAAAGTTTCGAAACTGCCACTTTATCCACTAAGTCGTCTCTGTTCAGACTGCACCCAAAGGCCATTTGGTTCTATCCAAAATGGACCCAAACCTCAAGGCCTGGCAATGACCTGCTTCCTGGGTTCCCTGAATACAGTGTACATGGGCTGCAATGTCCAGTGTCAGCAGTGCACTATGTCAGGCAGCCGCTGCGGGGCCCAGCTGGGTAATTAAAATGGCGGCCCCACTGTGGGAATTGTAAATGATGCTTATTGGAGTTCCGCCATGGCTGCTGTTGACACCACCAGCTTATCCCCGCTAGAATGCATGGAGGGAAGCCATTGCCGAAAATGCAAGTTACTAGCAATTATACATAGGCATCAACAAAAGCAGACCAAATAAGTATCTGTTTATTTTTTAAAAGAGAGAAGTTATCACAACAGTGAATTTTATGCCCAGTACTGTATGTTGTGGTTTTTCAGTCCTTTCAGCGTACATGCACAGACCTAGTCAAAAAGCAGGGGTGGGCCACTTCACGAGGTCCAGGGGCCATCCCCCCCCCCGGTTCCCTCCCTTCCACGGGGTTACCGCACAGTCTGCTGTGCACCTCGGGAAAAACTGGCAGTTTGCCACAACTGCTCCATAGCTCTTAAAGGGTTCGGTTTAGCTTGTTCTCAAGCTAAATTTGACTCTTTTAGCACTCGGTAATGCTGAATGCACTATTTTTTGTGTGTGGTGGAGTTGTATATATATTCAGTGGTTCAGCGGAGGACCACACCAGGCTGTGTGTTGCCCACCTCTGGCATAAAGCATCTAGGCCCTTGGATATAATCGGAACCTTTTCTGGAAAATGAAGGCAGGAGGCTCTAAATAAATAAATAACTGCTCCATGCCTCTGCCCTGGCTATTTGCCTTTCCCGTCCTCTCTGGCTGTGCTCTGCCCACTCACCTGCTCCCATTGACACCCTTTTCATCTTTGTGCTGAACAATACTCAAGAAGAGAAGGCTGGCCAAGGGGCATATCCAGCAGCCAAGTTCCTGGGGATTCATCTCACCTGCTGGAAGACCAGTCTGAAAGGTCAGCCAATTTCCTCCCAATCAACTAGTTAATATTCTGGAGCGGCTTCTTCCTGCTCTGCTTCTAGGGAGCAGGCAACGCTTGAAGGAGGCACAGGAGCCTGCAGTCTAGGTTCATTCCACTTCATAAAACATGCTGTCTACTGGCATCTAGGGACCTGTGTGAGGTGTGCAAGTCGCTTTAGTTTCAACCTAAATCACAACAGGTCTGCAATCAGGATTTCTTGGCTGTGCTTTAGGAGACCAAAGCCAGCTGTCAGAGTGGCTTAATATAAATGTCTGTAACTTGCTGCTCAGTAGCTTTGATTTTCTACATTTTGATATCCCTGACCTCCAGATAAACTAGTCTCTCGTAGGAGGTTTTGACCAAAGAACTGAAAACTAGGATGCAAGTTGATAGTTACTCAGATAAGCAGGTATGTTGACAGACTTTGAAGCGAACCTCATTTGCTGGCTTCATTTCAAGTCATGGTGCGATTTGTGTAATCCTGACCTCTTTCTGTAAAGTGCATATTTGCATATATTCAAAATGTATTAATCCCACCAGAGTTGGCCACATTTAGTGTATTCATCTAAGAAAGAAGAGGAGAAAAAAACCAAGCAAAGGTGCAGATCTTTGTGCTGGACTCCCCGAATATGTTCAACTAATTTTTAAATGACAAGTTGTACATGTTCGTTATTTTTAACTCCTCTGCATTTCATTGAATGTGTAGGATGTGTAGAAATAGTTCTATTGACCATCTGTGTGAGGAAGCAATAGAACAGGCCAAAGTGAAGCACATTTAAGGTGCAATCCTATCCAAGTTTTGACACAACTCCCAGCATGCCCCAACCAGCTATGCTGGTTGGGGGATGCTGGGAGTTGTAGGCCTTTCGCCTGTCTAAACTTGCATAGGATTGCACCCTTAATTCCACTGAAAGCAGTAAATGTGTTCCACTTTGGCTAGATTGTGTCCTGGTGGTTTAGACACATACTTGAACTGTAACATAGATGTTCTCCCATTATGGTTGAATGTCTGGAATATACTAGCAAGACAAACACATTCCATTTTTTCAGCTCAACCCCCCCCCCCCCATTTTACATTCTATTTTAAGATCTATAAATGAGTTGATGGGGGATATTTATTTAAGAGCTTTTTAGATGGTCATTTTTTCTGCAAAAAATATTCAATCATTTGATGTGGGCAATCTAGATCTCTTTCATGAAGGCTGGTTTTCTAAGATGTGGATATTATATTTTCCATGCACAAAACTGCACGCTTTTGTTGCTGAGAAAATGTGACATATTTGTTGTGATCATATTAGCGCTGTGTGCATTGTGTTTGTGTCTGCGTCATGGGCTGCTATTGAACAGTGCCTGTAACCTCACTTGTAATGAGTAACCCAAATCAGCATGATACATAACTTTCATTTTTTTGTTGATGATGATGATATACTTTATTAGAGATTGAGTTTTTCTGCTCTATCGCTCCAGTAAGAAAACTACTCATTTAGCTCTAAAAATTATGTGGTGGTGGTGAACATCATCATGGCTGACCTCTCATCAGTAGACCTTCTTCTCTTTAGTATTTAGGCTACAGTCAAACAGTTTTAACTAAGCAATCTGATCAGCCAGGGTGGTGATGGAGGGTCAAGCTCTGACGGTAGAGGAACCACATTCCCACAAGGAAGGAAGGACCCACGTTTCTTCTTTTTTCCCATTATGTTTTTTTTTCTTCAGTTACAATGGAAATGAAATGAACTAAGCTCCAGGGCTGGCATAGTTCTTTCTCTGTTCTGAGGGTCGGTTGGGCTTTGGATCTTACAGAATGCCCCCGGAGTGCCTCCATTTTGTGCTCTCTGATGTCAGAGTTCCAGCACCAAAGAAGCACTTTTCCAAAGCCTCACAGAAGATGCTTGTGATGTCAGGTCTCCCTCTCTGAGGTCGTATCTTTCTCTCCACCCCCAGAAGGGGAACACTGAAAAATCCAATGGCCCCTGGGCTGCCCTGCCCTCTCAGGGGCTACTGGATTGCAGCTTTAGTCTCACGTTTCAATGGGAAAAGTTACTACGCAATCCTATACTCCAAAGTAATACCCATTTAGTTCAGTAGGGCTTTCCTCAAATCTTATGCACAATTACTTGGGAGTAAGTTCCATTGAACACAGTGGGACTTACTTCTGAATAAACATGGATAGGATTGTGTTGAATGTCTCCCAGAAACAATGGGAATTTAAAGGGTTTAACATTGGCTTGTGGTGTCTTTCGCTCTTTGGTTGTATGGTGTTTTAGGTATTTAAAACTAGCCCAGTCCCCTTCTGTAGTGCTGAGGTGTACTTTTTTTTAAGAAAGGCAAACATGTATAACTGATTGTCCCCCAACCAAGGCTCTTTCTCCTTCTCCATTACGTGGAGACAAAATATACTGCTGCACCAAATGCTAGTGCAGAAATTAACAGAAAAGTTCAGGTTCTGTACTGACTAGCTATGCCCCAAGTAGAAGAAAACTCCTCTAGAGAATGACAGAAGTAGTTGATCTTTTTTCTTTCAACTGAGCTATAGATATAGATAGATACATACATACAATTGACACGAATATATAGGAGCCTTCCCTGTTGCCCTGCAGATGTTTGTACTCTAACTCCCATCAGCCCCACCCAGCATGGCCAATGGTCAGTATGCTGGGAGTTGTAGTCCAACAACATCTGGAAGGCACTTGATTGCAGGTAGGCTGATATATTCCTTGTGACTTCCCTAATGACCAGGGGATAAGGCATTATTGAAGACTTGGATCACACAGTGGGGATGATTGAAAAACTCTGAAGCCCTAAGGTTAGGAGATAGAAAGAAATATATTAGTAATTATACAGGACGGAAAAGGGGAAGATTAATTATGCAGAGAATTATTTTCTCACCTAGATGTCAAAATGAACTCCCAATAATTAGATTAGAAGTTTCTTGCCATGCAGTTAATGGAGCAGTATTTAACTCTTGAGAAGCGAATATTTGACTCCCCAAGTATGCAGAGTTGTTTGGAAAAATACAGCATCTTCCAGAGTTGTTGACTCCAAGATTTTCTGACATTTCCTGGAAGTAGTCTGTCAGTCCTCCTCCTTTTTAAATTTGTACCCATCAACTTTGCCTAGCCTCTCTTGGTGGTGGGACATACAACAGGGCTTTGACTCTGCCAAAGATTGCAGATTATGGGCCATCTCATACAGGATGAGTATTTCAGACATCCTAACCCCTAGCCAATTAGGTGAAAACCACACCTTAAATTGGCCATGGAAACTGATTGGAAACCACTGTAGTTGGTTCAAGACCAGTGTTATATGGTCTCCCAAGCATACTCCAGACAACAGTTTGGCCGCCACCTTTTGTCAGTAACTGTAGTTTCTCAACACTTTTCAAGGGCAGCCCCATATAAAGTGTGTTAAAGTATTCTAAACAAGAGGTAATGAAGGGGCATGGATCCCTGTGGCCAGATCAACCTTCCCCAGGAAGGAGCGCAGTTGGCACACCAGACAAAGCTAGGCAAAGGCCATCCAGGAGAAATGTTGGGTCCAAGAGTTGCCCCAAGTTGCAAAACAGGTCCTTCTGAGGCGCTCCAGACCAGGCTATACCCCCAATACCAGGTTGGCTTGTCTGCTGACCAACGGAGCTTCCATCTTGTCTGGATTGAGCCTCAATTTGTTCACTCACATCCAATCCCTCACTGTATCCAAACAACAGTTCCAGACGTCTGCAGTCTCCTTGGCATCAGTTGAAAAGAGAGATAGAGCTGGGTGTCATCAGCATAGTAAAGAGACCCAACTCCCAAACTCCAGATGACCTCCACAGAGGTTCTCCAGATCAGGCTGAACCCCCAGATGTTTAAAATATAGGACAACAGACCCATGAAGGATCCCATAGGCCAGCAGCCATGAGGCCATGCAGTAGTCTTTCAGCACCACCTTCTGAGGATGTTCAGTCAAATAGAACCACCTCAAAATGGTGCTCCCAAGTCCCATATCAGCCAAACATCCCAGAAGGATACCATGAGCCGTGATATCAAATTATTCTGAGAGATCCAACTGAATCAATATGCACGCACACACCCTGTCCATTTCCAGCATAGGCAATCAAGGCCGTTTCTGTTCCCAAACCAAACCTAATCCTTGACTGGAAGGGCTCCAAATAATCAGCTTCATCCAGGAAAGCCTGATGTTGCTCACCTTTAAACATCTAAATGAAGGAACTCATTGTAATACATAGTAATATAATCAAGCTCAGCAGCTGAGTACATATTTTGCCTGGGTGAGGTCCTAGGTACAGTACTTGTTTTCCCAGGTGAAGTACCTGCTGCTTACTCAAGATCCTTTCAGCAGCAAGTGCCAGAGATTGAACCTTGGGATCTTCTGTATACAGTGCTTGTGTTCTACCACTGAGATATGGGCCCTGACCTCCCATTCCCCAGACAAGGAAGGTTTTGTCAATTGGAAGAGACATTCAGGACAAGAATGCTAGTGAAAATATTTCTGGACTAGCAAATTTTGTGGACTTACTTGCAAGGCTGTTTCGGATCGTTAGGTTTACAGTTCCAGAGGTGGCACAATGGCACAAATGACTACCGGTCTGTTTCCAGGCAGAATTCAAAGTGCTGGTTATGACCTAGAAAGCCCTATATAGCTTGGGACCAGGCTACCTGAAGACCACTTTCTCCCATACGAGCCTGCGCAGGTCTAACAATCTTCAGGAGAGGCCCTTCTTTTGAGACCGCCACCTTCAGAGGCATGTTTGGTGGCGACATGTAAGAAGGCTTTCATGGTGGCCGCTCCCAAGCTGTGGAATTCCCTGCCGAGGGAGGCTAGATTCACTCCCTCTCTGTCGTCCTTCTGCTGGCAGGCAAAGACCAGTTTATTCAAGCAGGCCTTTGGCATACAAGCAGGTCTGTTGTGTTGGATGCTGTTTTATTCTGTTGTTGTTGTGTTTCTAATTGTTTTAATGCATTCATCTTATTATTGTTTTAATCAAGTTTTATTTATCATTGTAAGCTCCCTTGAGTGCCATTTTTCTTGGTAGAAAGGTGGGGTACAAATCAAATAAATAAATAAATGGTCCCCTTCTAACCATTGCCAGAGGGATAGCTCTTCATCTTCTTTCCCCACCTTCAGCTGCTTTCTGCCAGTTGGTCTGACTGGGGCAGATGAGAGCATTTGTTGTCCTTCTCATGCCTGACTCTGCTACATTTGATGGGTCTTGCTGGCCCACAAGAACCTGCCCATATGATGATGCAAATTCATTCCCTCCATATATATAAGTCAGATTGTGGGCTTTCCTAGTAAGTGGAGCAGTATCTGTGCTCTGCTTGCCACTAATAGGGTCAGTGTTTAACTGCAGCAGCATGTCACCGTTAGCAATCCATCGGATTTGGGCTGCCGGAAGCCAAACTGATACACGGATGATTTAATAGACATGATTTTCAGTCTGTTGTCATGCTCCCGGAACAGCGTATTCAAGCTGTCTCAGCCTCCAAACGAGATTGCCTTTTGGTGCGAAGGCCAAGGTGGCAACACTCGAGTTAATGCATGAAAAGGTCAAGAGGAGAATAATTCACTTTCACCTTGCCACAGAGGGAAAAGCTGCAGGAAGAGCTGCCCATTTATTGGCAAGATTATATATAAACACGTAGTTCATATCTCCAGCCACCACCTCGGCAGCTGTCCAGCCAGAGCTGTTGTCATCACCTCCCTCCCTAATCAAGTGGTGGATTATCTTGTCCTGATAAATTGGAGCCAACATCTACTGGACAGAGAAAGAGAGAGAGTGAGAGAGAAATAAGTCTTACATGAAGTAATTTGCTAGCCTGTAGCTAATAGGGTAGCAGATGTCTGGATCAAGCCCCTGAGCTTGTAGTGCACAGCACAACAGAATGATTTGCGGTGAACAGTGTAAATGTCTTTAAAGGAAGACATCACTAAACAGGCACACAGTTAAGCATGATATATTTGAGGCCAGGGGACAAAGGGAAACCGAGAAGCTATAATGGGTATTGTTTTTAGAGAGTCTATATGGCTGATTTGAACTCATTTGCCCTGGAAGGGACCATTTTTATGAACTGGGCTCTTGAGCAATGTGCTCACATTTAAAAAAAGAAAAAGGAAACACAGCACTGCTGAGCATCTTTTTAAAAAGAATCAAAAGCTATTGAGCCATTAGACACTGGCTCATTGTTCTTGGGGTTTTGCAAGTTGATTACTGGCAACTTATTCAGGGTAAATAAACTATTTTCTTCCTCT
Source organism: Shinisaurus crocodilurus (assembly GCA_021292165.1). NCBI lineage: Eukaryota > Metazoa > Chordata > Lepidosauria > Squamata > Shinisauridae > Shinisaurus > Shinisaurus crocodilurus. The sequence goes on along the minus strand of CM037877.1, from coordinate 152,912,440 downwards.
TAAACCCCACTGAGACAAACATTAGCATTTGCTAAGCATGCAACTGTGTGGGAAGGTTTTATTTAAGCAAGAGACAAAAGCAGGAGAGTTCTTCTGATAAACAAACCAGGCGTTTTGTTTTGTTTCTGAATTCCGTTCTGAAACAATAGAAAAGTGGTTGCAAAATGATACACTCTGCAGGTGGAATATGCAGCCATTAGTATAATGCTGAGGGATGTTGCAAAAATGGGTTTTGAATTTCTAACATCATCACTGGGCATTTGTTTGGGACACCACTGTGCATTTGTTTGGGACACCTTGCTTAAAAAGCAAGGGATGCACTAATGGCTCAATGGTAGAGCACATGCTTTGCAGGCAGAAGGTTCCAGGCTTAAACCCTCTTGGAAAGACCTTGGTCTGAAACCCCAGACAGTTGCTGCCAGTCAGTATAGAGCGGGGGGGGGGGCAACTTCAGGTGGTCCGGAGTTAATTTCCCCCACCCTACCTGGACACCCTCTCCAGTGGGCTGCATTTTTCTGCAGTGGCAGCCAACTCTGTAGTGGTTTGCTGCCAAATTTCAGCAATGAACTACCGTATTTTATTAGCCAATTTTGGGGGGTTGATGGGGGGCAGTTGGAGCCACATGCAGCCCCTGGCCCATTTGTTGCCCACCCCCGGTGTAGAGCATACTGAACTAGATAGACCAGTGGCCTGACTCTGTTTAAGGCTGCTTCTTATCCTCCGATACTACCAGTGTTTACAACCTTTTTGGCCCTGAGAGCCGCATGTGATGTTGGCTCAGGGGCCGCACACATACATGTATGCATGCATGTACACCCTCTTCCCAGTCATCCTGATACATGTCATTCTTTCCTTGCTGCTAGCAACAGAGGGGAAAGAGCTATCTTACAGGGAGCATGATGTGACTCCCTTGTAACAACAGCTTTACTGGCTACTGTTCTGTTTCCAGGCACAATCCAAAGTGCTGGTTATATGACGTATGAAGCCCTATGCAGCCTGGGAACAGGCTACCTGAAAGACTGCCTTCTCCCATTTGATCCTGCCCAGGTCTTAAGACCCTTGGGAAAGGCCCTTTTTCAAGACTGCCACTTTCAGAGGTACGTTTGGTGGCAATGTGAAAGAGGGCCTTCTTGGTGACCGCTCCCTGGCTGTGGAACTCCCTGCTGAGGGAGGCTAGGTTCGTTTCCTCTCTGCTGTCCTTCCACTGGCAGAGCAGATGTTTTTATTCAAGCAGGCCTTTGGTATGTAAGCTCGGCTGCTGGGTCTGGTGCTGTTTATATTCTTTTATTGTTGTTTTTTTAGCTGGGTTTTTCATGTATATGTTTTATAATTTAACCAAGTTTTTATTTTAAAATTTTGATTTCTATTCTTGTTAGCCGCCTTGGGTGCCATTTTCTTGGTGGAAAGGCAGGGTAAATCAAGCAAACAAACAAACATTTGTATGAGGATTGCTATGGGTTGGCATGGAGAGCCTTCTCTCCATCTCGTCTTCCAGTGATCGTAATACAGATTGCTCTTTCCTCGCTGCCGCTTGCTTTTGACGAAAGGCGAATCTGAATCAGGGTCACTGCAGGAGGGAATCTGGCAGTGGTGGGGGTGGCAGGTCACTTGTAGCTGCCATTAAGGCCTTGGGGGCCCACAGGTTGTGCACCCCTGCTATAGTACCTGTATGCTTAAAGTCCACCACATTAAAACAGATGGCATGTGTTTGCCCATCTAATCTTGGGTGAATATTCACTGATTATTAGTAGAATTACCCAATTAACAGACCCAGCACATGTGTATGCAGCACCGAGCTGCAGCTGTTGAATGTTTAAGGGCATGCATAATCCTAAAGGTATGCAAACTCTCTTGTACCCGCAGAGTTTGTGGCACACTGAGGGCCAAACTACACCAGATGTGGGAAACTGACGATCAAATCTCCCACCATTTTTATTTTTGCTTAAAAGCAATCACAGGGGACTCTGATTTGGATCAGATCAGCAGGAATAGGGAGTGGTGGTGTTGATCCTGTCTCCTCTGCCATTTTACCAATCCCTCCGCCCAGCTGCCAATTCCTAATCCCACTCCCAGTAGCTTTGGGGCCGCAATTAAAATCAGAAAAATGTTGGGTCAGGGAAGCCCCCCCCCCCTACACCCAGTGCAGCTGCTCTGATCAAAATTAGAGGATCCCTGCAGTTACAGAAAGAAGTCAGGAGATCGGCTCATAGTTCTCTTGTGTAGTTTGGCTTTGAGGGAATAAACATTTGCTAACAGTGCCTGCTTGGTTCCTTCCTAGTTTTCTTGTGAAGAGTGTCTTCAAAGAGCTAAAGAGCATCTCTAGAGATCTAAACCACCCTTGCCTGTGCCGTGCAACCTTTTCCCAGCTATCACTTTAGGATACGTAATAGATGAAAACCAGTTGCTACAGGGGTGGGGAACCTCTTTCAGCCTGAGGGACAAATTCAGTTTTGGAGAAACTCTCGAGGGCCACATTCCAGTGGTGGGTATAGCCAAGGGCAAAGCGGGCAAGGCCATATACAAAAGGGGCAAGGCCAATTACAAAAAAATACCAGCATATTGTAGCTTAAAGAGCCAGTATGGCGTAGTGGTTAGAGTGTAGGACTGGGGACTCGGGAGATCCATGTTCAAGTCCCCACTCGGCCATGAAGCTCCCTGGGTGATTTTGGGCCAGTCACTGACTCTCAGCCTAACCTACCTCACAGGGTTGTTGTGAGGATAGAATGGAGAGGAGAAGGAGGATTATGTAAGCTGCCCTGGGTTCCTTGCAGGAAAAAAGGCGGGGTATAAATATAATAAATACATAAAAATAAATAAAGCTGTTACTGCCAATAACTAAGCCTTAGGAGAGGCTTTTCAACCTTTTAGAATGGAGGGAAATGGTTCAAAAGCTTGGAAACCACCAAACGATTGGTGGTTGGGGGAAAGGGGGATGGTGCCAGGGAAAGAAGCCATCTGGGGAACCCCTGAGCACCAGACTGGGACCCCAGGAAAGCCATATTTGGCCCCTGGGCCTGAGGTTCCTCACCACTGACCTATGAAATTGTCGACACTATCAGAAGTCTTTGATCCTAGTGACCATACTTCTTACAGCTGTTTTTCCCCCCCTTCTTTCCAGGGGAATCCCTACATGTGCAATGAGTGTGATGCCACCATTGATGAACTGGCACATCCACCCGAACTGATGTTCGATGCCGAAGGAAGGCATCCCTACACCTTTTGGCAGTCTACCACTTGGAAGGGTTACCCAAAGCCTCTCCAGGTAAACATCACCTTGTATTGGAACAAAACCATTGAGCTAACGGACAACATAGTCATCACCTTTGAATCTGGCCGTCCAGACCTAATGATCCTGGAGAAGTCCCTCGACTATGGTCGGACGTGGCAGCCCTACCAGTATTATGCTACAGACTGTTTAAATGCTTTCAACATGGAACCAAAAACGGTGAGGGATTTATCCCAACAAACAGTCCTAGAAATCATTTGCACAGAAGAGTATTCTATGGGGTACATGGCAAACAGTAAAATCCTCCACTTTGAGATTAAGGATCGATTTGCATTTTTTGCCGGGCCTCGGCTTCATAATATGGCTTCTCTCTATGGGCAGCTCGACACAACCAAGAACCTAAGAGATTTCTTTACTGTCACGGACTTGAGGATAAGACTGCTCAGGCCAGCGACAGGGGAAATATATGTGGAGCCGCAGCACTTGACACGCTACTTTTATGCAATCTCAGACATAAGAGTAGTTGGAAGGTAAGAAAAAAAAAGAACTTGAATGATAACATTAATCTTCTACCTTTCTTTTCTTTTCTAAGAGAAAATTTCCATGGTAATTTCAAGGTTGAGCATTTGTGAATATCCTTTACAAATATACATGATTGCAACTTGCTAATTTGTAAGCCTCAACTAGAGTTTAGATCAGGGGTGGACAATTTATGGCCTCCAGATATTTTGGCCTACAACTCTCATCAGCCCTAGCCAGCAGAGCCAATGGTGAGGGATGATGGGAGTTGTGAGCCAAAACATCTGGAGGGCCACAAGTTGCCCACCCCTGATTTAGATCAAATAGCACATCTGATAGAGGGGACATGTGGATTGATGTGTATTTCCGCAGTAACATAACTTGGCAAGCACCAGTTTTTTGGAATACCATTTGGTTAAATGTATTGTAATTAAAAAAAAATTCCAGTTTAAGAAGCAGGCACAACAAGCTACTTCAGCCTTTCCCAACCTGGTGCCTTCTAGTTGTATTGGGCTGCAACTCCCATCATTCCCTGCCAACATGGTGTCTGAGAATGATGGAAGTTGCAGTCCAGCACATCTGGGGGCCACCAGGTTAGGGAAGGCTGAGCTGGTTTTTTCCTTGGCCCTTGGACACTAGCTGGACATTTAATTCCATCCAGTGCCAGTAGTACAACCTATCCATTCTAACATATTGGAAGGAGTGGGGAGATAGGTGTGCCACAGAGATAGCCTGCTTACCAGGGTTTTCCCCATAAATGGCTGGGGAGTGGGTAGGGGGGGAGAGAGAGAGAAGCACTCCAGCACTTAAAAGGGTGACATTCACACAGTGGTGTAATGGTAAATTTTGAAGTGCAGGCACTCATCATGACAGTCCCCATAGCCATGTCCTCAAGGAGGGTCCAAAAATTCAGGCAGTTGTGTTGATCTGTAACAGCAAACCAATTCAGCAGTTTTATCTCCAACAGGAACAGATCTTTTGTAAAGCCAATGGGTCTTAATTGTCCATTCAAGACCAAGGCAGCCCTAAATACTTGGCATTAAAACAGGGAACAATATATTATTGTTGGGAAAATTCATTTCTCCCCCAGCTACTGTGAGAATTTCAGCTAAGGAATTCTGAGGAGGGTGGTAGATGATGTCAGCGTCCCCACTAATAAAAGAAAAGGTGTTGGCGCTCCCTCCCTGCGAGCCGTGGCTCCACTGCACCACTACGTGCACCATCTCATGAACTAAATAAAGGAGAGGAATTTAAAAAAGAAGAAGTACAAATGGTTGCTGGTTGCTAAATGAGAGAGTGGGAGCAGACATGGCATTACTATGAGGCAAGGTGAAGCCACCTCAGGTGGCAGATTTGGGCTACAATTTGGGGACAAGCGTGAGACGCAACCCAGGCTGCTAATGCACATTCATTTCAATGAGGCTTGTACAGGAAGGGTCCCTGGTGGATTATGCCACTTATTAATTAGTGGGACGGAGCATCATTCCATGTTTTCTGACTCAGTGTTGAGCTGCTCCTGGTGTGTAAATAACTTTTGCTGACTTTAGTTATGTTTGAAGAAATGAACTGTGCATTTTATGAGATATTGGGAGAGCTCAGGCTCAAAAGGGATTTCTGGATGGACTGAGCATCGCAATCTTATATTTACCTTACACCGGGTCTGGAGGCACGCCACCGCTATGTCAGCAGAACATCTGCCAAATCTTCCGCCCGGGAAACCAAAATGGTGGGGAAATGCTGGAAACTCCCACCGTGTCCCTGAAAATCACCACAAACCAGCAGTCTGGGACTGTCAACAACAACATCCACACGCTGCCCAGAACATTCCCTTTATCATCTGGAAAGCAAACTGGCTATTTTGCTTGTCTGATATAATAGAACTGCATACTTATTCAAGCTTGAAATATCAGGAAATGCACTAGTACCTGGAATTTTACTGTGCCAGGGGCAAAACAAAAATCAAATGTGGGTACTTTTGTAAGTAAATGCTTGTAGGGATTGCCATACTGTGCTACTTGAAGTCTGTCTAGCAGTGGATAAGAATTTCCTGTAAAAGTAGCTCAACTAATGTAGTAACATTCTAGTGGTAGCAAACATTTTGTCTGGTCTCAGAGGACTTGCTCATTTATAAGCATAATGATGAGGCTGGCATCCTTGCATGCTAATCCTTGCCATAGTGCATTTCTGGAGAAAACGTTTCTCTTCTTCTCATCTCGTTTTCCCCCCTGAGCTTGTGCAGGAAAATCAAACTTTAAAAGAAAGAAAAAATCAGCAAGTTCTTACCTTGAGGAGCACTGGGGCCTTCTACTTTTCTCTGGTACATTCCTGAGATACTGTTCCCACAGAAAAGACCCATGCAATCAGCACCTACCTACATGGTTATGGGCCTTTAAACATTAAATAATAAAAAGTGCTTCCCACCATAGTAGTGTAATGTTTAAAGCAGGGGTGGGCAGCCTGGTGCCCTCCAGATGCTTTGGACTACAACTCCCATAAATTGCCTCCAGCATAGCCAAATGTGGTCACGGATTCTGGGACTTGTAGTCCAGATCATCTGGAGGGCACCCAGGTCGCCTACCCCTTATTAAAAGCTTCCTTAACATCTTGTGGCAGTGAGATTAACCAGCCATATAGGGAGAAAAATATGCTCCTTCTAATTTGCATTCCACTGCTTCTCAGCTAATTGACTCTTGCTTGGTTCAGGCACTGTCTGAGGCCCCAGACTGGAGAAGAGTCATATGGAACAAGGTATTCCATACAAGTAGTTTTCAGCCGTTAATAACCGTACACTGACATTAGATAACAGAAGGGGATTACAATTCACATCCGCATCGATAAATGCATGGAAAGCAGGGCTGTTTATATATTTATTTATTATATTTATACCCCGCCTTTTTTCCTGCAAGGAACCCAAGGCGGCTTACATAATCCTTCTCCTCCTTTCCATTTTATCCTCACAACAACCCTGTGAGGTAGGTTAGGCTGAGAGTCAGTGACTGGCCCAAAGTCACCCAGTGAGTTTCATGGCTGAGCGGGGACTAGAACCCGGATCTCCCGAGTCCCAGTCCAACACTCTCACCACTACGCCACACTGGTTCTCTTGAATCTGTTGAATCTTTTTTGGCCCAAATGTTGTGATATGTATCACATTCACCAGCTGCAGCACAGTGTTTACACATGGAGAGGAACAGAATGGCGGTAAACAAGTATGTTGTGTCTTTCTACTTTCCCGTGTTCTTTCTCATGGGAAAGCTAGATCCTGGGAGCATTATGAGCTAGTCACATGGTTTGTATGTTCTGAATGACGTGCTAACTTGTTTTTCTGTCTGAAGCCATTTTAGAGAAGAGCGGGACTGCTCTCTCTATTCTTTCTCTCTTCTGGCTATTGCTTGCTGGACTTTGCAACAATGTAACGTCTTTGCTGAAGTGGAGTGAAGCTCAATCTACTCCACTGGAATTAATGCTTGCTATGCATTGTAATCTGCACATGGACTGTAACTAGGAAATGTATACTCTGTAGAACTTTACTTGCTAAGTGAATAAACAGGTAGAAATAGACCTGTGGTCTTACAGAGTGTTTCCTTGCTACTTGCTACTTGGATTAATCTGCAAACCGGGGAAGCTACAAGCTGGAGTCGGATTACAGGCAAGCTAGCTGGCAGCTGCAAACCGACACGCTGGAACGCTGCGCAGAGGGGGGTGAGATCTGGAGATCTGTGTGTAGAATAATGGGCCTCTATGCACAGACAGGATTTAATTCTCCCATCCAGCACACGCGGAGCTCTGCTATCACTCACGCGCCTTCACCAAATTCCAATTTGGAAAGGGTCTTGGGGACCACATCCCAGCAGTGGGTAAGGCTAAGAGTATGGGGCGGGGCCAAGGACAGGGAAAGCAAGTCTCAGCTCCATTCTATACAAGTCTACTCAGGAGTAAGCTCCAGTGCAACACCTCCCAGGCCTGCAAAATGCACGCCTCCAGTCTAAATAACAGCAACAGCTCTGAGGCCTACAAAGCAGAGCTGAGTTCTTTGCAGGGTGTTAAAAGGTTAATTGCCTTTGAATACCCTTTTATCTCTGCCCACTGTTCGGAAAACAGCATAAGATGGGGAACCCCCCAGGATGAGCACCCTCCATGGGCCCTGTCCTCTGCCCTCTCCCAGCTCCGCCACCTAGGGTAGAGGAATTCCTTTGTTATCTCCAATCTCTGATGGGGATTCCCCCATACCACTACAACTTTCAGGAGCCCACGCCTGCAAGCTCCAACGAGTCCCTCTCTCCATGCCTCTCTGTACATAGTTGTTGTTGTTTTTAAGTTCGTGAAGTGGCAGGCAGATGATGTCATGGGAGGGGGTGTGATCCTGCCCCCTTGATTTCATCTGGCCTGCCTGATTGGTTGGGTGGGGGCAATTGGGCCCTTAGACCAAAAGTGGTTGGATGCAGTCCCTTGCTGAACCTTGCTGTTACCTGTAAATTAACCTTTTTAATATATAAATATATATATATAGAGAGAGAGAGAGGATTCTCAATCATTTGTAAACTTCAAGAAGAGCCCTAATGCATTATTGATAGCTGAATATACACAATAATAATTTAAAAACTGGCTCAACATGTTAGAAGAATGCAGACCATCCAGTAAGTGCAGTCATCAGCAATCAGTAATTGATTTTATGATTATAATCCAATCTCTTGACAGTGTTCAGTCTTAATATATGACTTTTGTCATCTTATGGCATGCTCCTCTGCTTTGCTAAAAGAGATGAAAAGTTCTAGGGTGCATTTGGTACCCATACCTAGCACACACTGTATCAGCTGTCAGTATTATTGTGCCAGACGTTGCCATCTGCCACGAACCCACCACAGAGGTCCTGTATAAGAACACACCTCTCCACTGTAGGTTACAAGGGCAAAGGAATTCTTATAGCCTTTCTCATCAGCACCTTTTGTGGCCATCAGGGACGGTGCTAGGTACCAAAAAGATCCAGGGCTCAGGCCTACAGGACAAAAAAGATGCACAAATATGCATATGCTAATTTACATATGTTCTAAACTCTGTGTGTGTGTGTGTGTGCGTGTGTGTGTGTATTTTTAAAGGATCTTGTCTTCTAAGGACACCCCTGTTTGTAAAAAGAGATGTATGGACAGGGGAGAGGAGGGCATCTGATTTCAGGAAAAAACCTCAGGCAGAAAGATTCGGAGGCAGGGGGCAGCAGGAGGTGAAGCACATGTGGGCAAAAAGCTAGCTAATCCAGGGGGATCAGATGCAACAGAGATCATCAGGGCCACTGTACCTTTATTTCAGCAAGTGCCCCTGGACAGCAGAGTGGTGGGGCAGATGGCCTCCCAGAGATTCGGGGCTCCAAATGAAAGATTTGGGCCTGCAGCCCTAGTGGGCCACCCCCTAACACCGCCTCTGGTGGCCACCAGAACCTTAGAAACTGATGCAACCCTGCACACCCTCAGGCTGAATCGTAGGGACTGGTTTTTCCTGGCAAGGAGTAGAGAAGGGGGTTGTTGAACCTCTTTCGGCCTGAGGGCCAAGTTCAATTTCAGGGAAGCTCTTGCAGGGTATATTCCAGTGGGGGGTGGGGGGGCAAAGGCATAATAGGGCAGGGCCAAAATACCTGCATATTTTAGCATAACTAAGCCTAAGGAGAGGCATTTCCACCTTTTAGGATGGGGGGGGGGACACACCACAGAAAAGCTGGGAAACCACCAAATGATGGATGGTAGGGGGACGGTGGCATGGTCATCTGGGATTGGGATGCCAAGCAGTTCACATTTGGCCAGCAGGCCTGTTCTAGCTAAACCCACTTTATAGGCTTGTTGGCAAACCTCATCCCTGAGACTGAGCTGTCCATATTTTAAAAATAAAATTAAATTATGCAAGACGAGCTGTTTAATTTTTAGATGTCAGCATCATATTCTGTGCATATTCAGTTCAGTACAAATATCTGCTTATTTTTTTCATTATGTAACATAGAAAACATAAGGCAGGGAGTAAGTCAGGTCTGAACCTATCGACACCGCCTCCCAATGAAATTGTGTTCTTAATGAGAAAAATAATTCAAATAGGGTGGGGAAAAATAGCTTGCGCCAATAGTTAACATTCCTCATGCCCTTTCCCTAACACACATTAGCAGTTATTAATTTAAAATGTCAAAACACTGGTAAAATGCCACTGGATTTGTAATTGTTATTTAAATGCACAGCTATTGTTTGACTGATGAATAGTAATATTATTTGGAGATCTCTTTTATACCTGCTGGGGCAATATTGCTTCCTCCTACATCTTGTATATTTCACTCTCTTCCTGTCCAACCGGAGGTGCAGTTTATGGATGTTTTAAAGCAAATATTTGGAGTTAAACCTCTTATCCTGTTCATTTTAGGTTTCAGGGTGGAATGGGGGCAAACTTTTTCAGCAAACGTCAAAGGCCCCTTCATAGGTATATTGAAATTTAAATTACCCTCCCCTCTCTGCTTTTTATTTTATTTTAGAAGCAGTTGTTGTGATGACATTTATACCTCATAATAATTCACATACACACACGCAAAAACACACACTCCTGAGAAATAATCAGAGATATATGAAGCAGTGTCCCTTCCATTGCCAAAATGGCCAACCGTCAAACTCAAAGAGAGTTCCATTCCCCAGCTGAACAGATTGTTTCCTAATAATAATTAGGAGGCAAACAAGAGAGAGAGAGAGGCTGTTGCAAGGGCATTTTTTAAAACCCAGCAGCCTTTCAAAAGGGAGCTTTAAAAACCCCTCACAATAATCCCATAGCAAATTGGCTCTAAAAATTAAGTGTGACAGTATAGAGAATTTATCTGATGGTGTTGCTTGTTGGCTAAACCCTCTGGTAATCGGACATACATACCACAAAGGGGTTATCTGCTGTGTAATCCTATCCTAGTAGATTAAATTCATGTGAGTTCCCTTTTTTCCTTTCTTTTTTCTTTTTGCACTCAGCTGGTGCTGATAAAACACCTCATGCAAGGTTTTCCCCCCCTCTTACAACTCATGTGGATGCCTACCTCCATTTCACTGATAAGAGTTTAATCTTCTCCCCCACAAGTAGGGAAAGCACAGCTTTCGCTCCTGGTTACTCTTGCTGCTTCAAAGAAGAGCGGCCGGTCCGTGATACCCCTGCCATTCCTCATGAGGGATGGCAAGCTGTATATTTCACCTAGATGTCTGCTGGAAGAGGCTACTCTGAAGATTTGGGGTTTCAATAATAGTCCTTTTCAGACTGCTGCCCACATACTGCTGGATGAATTATCTCCAGTCCTTTAGGACTTGTTTACACAATCAGTTATCCTCCGAAAACAAAAACTCCTAACTCACTTCAATCTCTGGGGTTTGTTTTTTCTCCTTCCCACAAGTTCAAGGGTCAAAATTCACAAGTCAAAATTCAGAATGAAGAGTAAAGGACCAGAAAAGTTAGAATCTTTGTCTCAAACGCCCTTTTCAGATGTTTTCCCTCCATTTCATTGTGATCACATAGAGGGCCTGCTGGGCTGGCCCTGGTCCTTGTAAAGGAAAAACGGCTGTGTAGGCATAGGATCTTCCCATGATATAGAGCCCTGATCACCCAATGTTAGGATGGTGGGACAGTATTGCTACATGTTACATTAAATGCATGAATGCTTTTAACATATTTGTATGATGTTAAATAGCAGCCATGGGGTTGTGTAGGGTGGCCATGTGTCCTCTTTTACAGGGGACAGTCCTCCATTTGAAGGGCCACCAGAGAACTGTCTTCTGTTTGAAGATGTCCTTTATTTGAAGGGCTGCCCTGTCCAAGTCTGGTTTAACTATTAAGGGCAGTATATATATCCTATACTGCTGCTCCACTCCCGCTGTTTCTTTTGCACCAGCAGCTGTGCAACGGGGATTTTGCGGTGCTGAAATAATCGCGGAAACAAGCGGAAGCACTCATTTCTGGATTAGGACAGGTCAGTGGTGCTCCCTTCTGCAAGCTCAGCTAACCTGCCCCATTCCAGAAACAAGCATTTCCATTTGTTTCAGGTTGCTTGTAGAAGTGCAAAATCCCCGCTGTTGCTCCGGCTGGCACATGGGCACAATATAGGATACTGCCCAAAGAGCCTTAAGAACTGTTAGCACCTGGACAGCAGACCAAGCAGGCAGGCCCACAGGCCACTTGATCACAGTCTTCCGCACTGTGGTGACGACGTGCACTGCATTTCTATTTAACTTATAATAATTATTTCCACATTAGCATCTCTATAAATTAGCATGTGCAAATTGTATGCAAATCAGAATCAGATGGTGAGAGAGCAAGATCCTCTGACTGAGCAGGAATAGAAGATGGGGGTGCTGAGGACTCTCCCTGAAGTGGGGTTACCTGTGACCTGTCTGAATCTGATTCATCCTCAGGATAATGCGGACCCTCCGAACCAAGGGGCATGACACATGCTATTCATTTGCCAAGAGGGTAGAAGGAGAATGTCAGTTCCAGTCTCAACTCCTGCTGCAGCACCTAAGAGAACCTACCTGCCAATGTTAATAGGGCAGATTCAGAAGTTAGAACAACTTACCTTGTTTATTTGAATTGACTGCAAAATTCTATATATTTTGTGAATAAATCCACTTGTTTGGATAAAGTACACCTGGTGTGGTTTGATCTGAGGGGATTCTGAATATAGCAGGGACAAGTAGAAGGTAGATCAGGATCTACTGATATATCTCTGGGTGATTTGCAGAGGATTAGCAAAGGTTTTTGACTCCCAGTAGCTTAACAATAGCAAATAATATTGAATTTAAAAAACAACACACTTCTGCCACGGTTGGCCGGCCTTGGGAATCACTTGTCTCTTAGCCCCAGTGTTCCTCACTTGTAAATTAGGAGTACTAATTGCTTGCCTTGGACAAGGTCTTTGTGCACCTCTACTGGCCACTTTGAGAGTTTTGTGTTAGAATTCCTGATCTATAGTAACTCAGATGTTAATTTGTATTTGTATATACAGTGTACGTGTCAAGGCGTACAGTGGATAATTGACTCCACTGCCCACCTGCTAACCCCCTGACCGTTCTGCACCTGGCTCTGATCAGTGGTTTTGAGTAAAATGTAGACCGCCCCCCAACCCCAAAGTCTGCTTGCCCACCCCGTCTTATAATATCTCAGCCCACATGCCTTCCTTGGGCCTCTCAGCCAATCTATTGGGCTCTGTATTCTGTAGGTGGTGGCAGCTAATCATCCATCTGGGCTATTCTGTAATGGGTTTAAGTTAGTGAAAAGGGTGGAGCAGTTAGATACCCAGTGAAGAGCATTACCTTCAGCAACACTATTGTGCTGCCGTTATTCAAGAAACCTAATAATCCACATAAACTCTTACCTTGTGACCCCATGGGGTGTCAAGATACAGAGAGGGATAAGGACTGTCTGAGGAACCCCAGGATATGTTATACTTCTCTACAGGATTTGCCCACTTAATTACAAAGTCTCCCAAAGGGCTAGCTGAGATTTCCATTGAGAGTCTGCTGTTAGACTGTGCCAAAGGGGAAGAAGAGAATCTTTAAACAACCTGCCCGAAAGGATATGGATAACCTCAGCACTGCTGCCTGACTTGGAAGCAGAAGATGAAATAAGCTGCCACATCTGAGCATCTTAAAAGGGCAGCAATATGAGAACTGTCACAGCTCTTAACTCTGTGGCTTCCATTTTGAGATGGGTGACTTAATTCTTAAGAGTTTGGTCACTCTGGCTCTGTGGAGGCATAAGGCTTAGCCATGGTTTGTTTTTCTTAACCATGGTTAAACACGACATCTGAAGATATAATCCATGGATGAGAATTGGCCACAAACTAGTTTGAAGTGGGTCTGCAAACTGTGGTTTGTGTTATCTGCACCAAGCAAATCAGAGTGAAGACAGTTTCCTTTCCCCTCCCAACTCTCTGCTTGCAAGGTGACATGTGGATCTCTTTGATGTTTCCCTATACATGCTCAGGGCAGGGGTTAGAAGAAGAAAAACTATGGTTTTCTTGTGCAGTTGAGATCTTCAGTAGGTTTAAAGCAACACACAGTAGCAATTACTAGCCATAGTTAAGTGTAGTGTTTTGTTCTGGGCCTGTATTGGGGATGCAGAAATGGCTAGAGGCCCAATTTGATTAAAAGAAAGCACTGATTTATAATATCCTGTGAGAGTAGGGAAGTGGTTGTGGCACCAAACAGATTCCAAAAGGAAAAACCTGAAAAAGCCATTCGAGAGGGCACAGTCCCCATATTTTGTCTGGGAAAACTTCAATTGAATTAATTATATTTGAAATTCAGCTGCACTTGATATCTGCAAAAGACTTTAGTCTGCAAAATTCATCTGAAAGCCCAATAATAATCAAACAATCCAGGAAGGAACAAAATAGATAATTTGTAAATTATGCTATTTGTTTCATGTGGCCTTTGAAGATGTACCAAAAAAAAAAAAAAAAGTGGGGGAGAAAGCTACCACATCCAAGATAACTGTTAAACAAAATCCTTTCCAGTGCATTAAAGCTGGGAAACAATTTGTTTTCTCATTCAGCTGCATTTCTCTGTGAAATAAACCTAATGTTTATTGCGCCAGAGATGAAACCCTGCATTCTCATGATAAACCCTTCAGTTCTTCTATTACGAGTTGTTTATTCAACTTCCATTTGCTACCTTTCACTGTGTGTTTATTAAGATAATGAAGTGGGGGGAGGGAGGAAACGTGACTGTTAGCAGTTTCGGCAACCCCATTGTGCTGCCATTATTCAAGAAACCTAATAATCCACATAAACTAATTCTGACTTATGGATGGCCTCCTTCACTAAATCAGGGCGATTTTCTCGGGTGAATAACGGACGAGTTCAGTGTGCCAGTACCTTAATTAAAGAGAGCCTCTCTTCATCTTGATCTCGTTTTAATTTACAGGGTAATACTACAATAATATCACTAATGGAAGGTACATTAAAGGGCATCAAGTAGCATTAACTGTATTAAATTATGGCACTTGTGTTAATTAGCTTCTGGAGCAAGATGGTCCTAATGGCTAAAAAGGTCCACTAATGCATAAATAAACTCTGGCTGGGTGAGAATAGAAATGGAAGGAAGACTGTGGAGGCTTCATCCACTCTGTTCATTATTAACCATAGAGAGAGTTTAAAAAGCTAGACAATGTGAATAGACCTCAAGAAAGCTTTTCTCATTTTCCTGTTTGAAGAAAAGACAATTTTACAGTCCCTGAATGCCTTTAATTAATTTAACAATTCCCTCCAGACATTTTTGGTTGGAAGACAGTAGTAGACAATGCTTGCTAAGGGCTCCATTGGAAGACATATGTATGCTCCCACAAGTTACGCGTCTGCCTGAAAGTATAGTGACCTGGGTTGGATGAAATACTAAACTCATTTAGTGGTATGGGCATGAGCTTCAGGCCCATGTGCTTCCCCCTCTCCCCTCCTTCTCTGGTGTGGACATAAGGAGGAGATCCAGAGCTTTGACACCTTTTTTCAATAAACCAATTTAGTGTGCTGAATCCTATCCCCAAAATAAGTTTGGCACCATGGATAGCTCCTTAAAAGTTCAGAGTAAAGTCTGGAGTGGAGACACAGTCCCGCTGGCATTGGAGCCACCAGCCTCCACTGGTTTAGTGTTACGTCCAAACCTTAAACTGTGGCTAATCTTAACTATAATTTAGGCAGGGAAACCAGCCATGGTTTGAAGTTGGTTGTTTCTCTTAACCAGGGGTGCAGAACCTCTTTCCGCCTGAGGGTCAAATTCCATTTTGGAGAAGCTTTCAGGGGCCATGTTCCAGTGATGTGCAGGGCCAAAGGCAAAAGGGGATGTGGCCAAAAGCAAAAGAGGCAGGGCTAAAAATACCAGCATATGGTAGCTTAGAGCGCTTACTGCCAGTAATTTACTAAGCCTTAGGAGAAGTACTTCAACCTTTTTCTGTGGGGAAAAAAACTGCACAAAAGCCAGGAAACCCTGAAATGATTGGTCTTTGGGGAAAAGGTGTATGGCCATATGGGGGCCCCAGAGGGCTGCATTGAGACTCCAAGTGGGACAGATTTGGCCCCTGAGCCTGAGGTTCTGCACCCCTACTATAACCCATAGCTATGGATAGATAGATGGATCAGTCTATTTCCACTCCATGTCATTTTTGCATGTGTTCATTCATAAGACCATTCCGTCCCATTTCTGCAATGATCTGAAATCCTTTCAACAAAAAAATAAAGGCAAACATTCATATTTACATTTGTATTTTGGAACCTTTTTCCTCAGGGGGAAAAAATGCATTTCTATATGTATTTTCTCACAAAGTATGCATTTCTAAACATACTTGATCCTAAAATAGGCACTGATACATACATTTTGGTATGTATTTTGAGCCAAGAACTGCATCACAAAATGTGGAGAAATGTGAAATCCAAAAGATAACTACATTCTGATCTGCACATTTGTGTGGGAGGTGTGGATCATATCAGTTCAGATCGAAATTCATAAAGATTTAATTCCTCAAGCAACCCTAAATAAGGTTCAGGGCTAACCTCTGGAGGAGGACAGGAGACAAGGGATCTCCCAAGCCTTCTTAGTGTAATGCAGGGGTGAGCAACATGCAGCCCCTGCCCCAAATTTGCCATTGCCGCAGTGGCAAAACAACTGGTTGTTTGCCACCAAATTAAGGCAGCAAACTGCAACAGTGGCCTAAAAAGGCCATACTTGGCCTTAAAACAGGCTGTATACATTGTGTTAAGGCTAAATTTGGCCTTTTTAGGCCAGCATCACAGTTTTGTCGGTAGACAAACTCACAAATTGGCCTTAAATTTTGCTTTATGCATAATTTTTGTAGCAGCTCTTTATAATCCTCATTTGGAACACATCCCTAAGATGTCTAAATCTAGCTTGGTGAGTCTTATGAACTGAAATACAGTCAGGACAATTTGGCCTCTGCAGTTTCCCATTGTTCTGCATGAGCTTGCACTTTTAAGTTGTTACACTGCATTTTCCACTAAAAACATTGGGTTGGATCCAGACTTAGTTCCCATTGAAATCAGTGGGATTAAATTTGCTCTAGTGGGAGCTAAGCATAAGTAACTTAGTCTAGATTCAACCAATTGCATTCAGATCTCACTAATGCACTGAATAATAGCAAAGTATGTACAATGCAACATCATTCATCAATATGGCCAAAGTAAGCAACATCCAAAATATATGTGGGATGAGATCCAAAGAACCTCTACCACATGCATACTGGAACATTTCGGCATCACCTTTCCAGTGTGAACACTGTGCATCCCCACCCCTAAAAAGCCACCCCTAAAGGTTGAAAGACCCTCTGGGCTGCAATTGCATGAGGTGCAAGTGGTTGCCACGAGAAGGGTAAATTTGAATGTGGAAGCCCTTAGCGCATGCACAACCTTCCTTAACAGCCAGCCATGGATTCACAAACATTCAGAGCAGCTTCAGGCATTACATTCTAGCCTGGTTTGGATGTACCACTAAACATCCAGGCTAAATTAAACGCCATTTAGCATTATAAAGATAACTGCAACATGTTCACGTGCTCCCTCTCCTCCTCTGGCACGGTCAACGTGAGGAGATCAGAAACAACAATTTCCATTTTAGATTAACCGCAATGTAGTGTGTTGTCCAACTCCTAAACTGTGGTTAATCTTAACAATGCTTAGTGGAAACCAGCCAGCTTTGTAAACCATGGTTTGTTTGTTTCTACTAACCATAGTTAAGATGAATCACAAGCTTCTATACTCTTTGCGGTCGTGCCAAAGGAAGGTGGAGGGAGGAACACATGAGTCCAAGACTCCTTCCAGCTCATCATAACACTAAAGCATAGTTTAGTGTTACATGCAAACCATCCCAATGTGAAAGACTCAAGAAGTGGTTCCCTTTTCCTGTTCTCTTTGCTTCCCGAGGCAGGGAGGGGCAACATGGGCTTGGGAAGGTTGAACTTCAGGCATTATAAAGAAGTGTAGAAAACAGAAGTAACAAATCACTTGTGCTTCTTGTTCTCCTGCACTGCATAATGTCCAAAGACACTATTAAGCAATGTTGTTTCTGTCATTATTTCCTTTTGCAATGCATTTACTTGGGAGAGATTTAAGGTTCAGATATTTAAGGTTCAGATGATGCAATTTCTATCGCTGTGAATGACTTTTTGCTCCTGTGAACTCAGAAGGGACTGTCAAGGTAAAGTCCAGGGAACATTTGCTCAGTTCTTTAATACAAGAACCACTGCCTTATTGAGTCCTTTTGCTATACCTACCATTAAGCCTTTCATTTTATTTTTATACGCTTCCTCTGCTGGAATCTTCTGTCTTTGAGCCCCAGGGCTTTTCAGACTTGTCCCA
Organism: Shinisaurus crocodilurus; assembly: GCA_021292165.1. Classification (NCBI taxonomy): domain Eukaryota; kingdom Metazoa; phylum Chordata; class Lepidosauria; order Squamata; family Shinisauridae; genus Shinisaurus; species Shinisaurus crocodilurus. The sequence continues at coordinate 152,894,345 of CM037877.1, read as the reverse complement.
GTAACAGCAGCTCAGTTTTTGTCCCTCACATTATCAGTTTTAAATTTAATCTACCTCAGAGTCTGCATATGTTACCCTTGGGGGAGGGGGGGCATAATAGTTTACCATGTTTTTTCCCTTCGGTCAGCATGCCTAATTATACCGTCCGTGACTCTAAATGCTTGCCTTTCAGGAAGGTGCCTGAGATCTTCAGCAGCTACTTATTTCCTCATTCCATAGTTAGGATATGGTTTGTAAAAACAAAACAAAGTCATCAGTGCATATAGTTACAGGAATTGTCTAGTGCTTTTAGCTATATTTAATGTACTTGTTAGGTGCTTACAGAAGTGATAAACGGTCAGATATTTTCCCCAAAATAGTCAAGTGCAATATTCATCATTTTAGTTTTAGTGCAAATAGAATACTTATCATTTATACCAGACAGTGAGGACAGTCCTACCATTAGGCAGAGTAAATCAGGCTGCCTCAGGTTCCAAATTTAGCTGCCACTAAAAGGACAGCTAATTTGTAGTTATTTCATTTATTACATTTTTTACCACTCTTGGAGCTTTCCTAGAGGAGGTTTTTTAACCCCTTACTTGTGCTTCTGGATTATTCGCAGGATTTTCTGTACTGCCTTTCTGTACATTCCCATACATAACCTCTAGGTGGTGCTGTGGTATACTGGAACAAAGCAGAATAACACAACTACACTGGTGGAGAGTTGCACTTTGTTTTTTTATTCCAAAAAAGACCCCATTTCCCCGCCCCCCAAAAAAACTCTCGAAAGTGGTTGGAAAGTACAGGAATAACACTGGAGGATTACAACGTTATCTAAAGCACCCATAAACTACTGTGAGTGAGGAATGGCAAGTGCACAATAAAAGCCTCATTTAGAAAAGCACTTGCAGGGAGGTGGAGGTGGAAAAGTTCATTTCAACGGTCTCCCTCAGACACCATCTCCGCCAGGAGTTGTCAAACGTAGCCATAATCAGCCTTTCATACATGGGAGAAAATGGTTTGATTTTTTCCAGCTAGGAACCAGGCATGCCACATAGTTTGCAGTAATCATTCTCAGCCCAGTTCAGGAGCTGATAAATCAAAGGAAGAGAGCACCACCACGCAGGCCCAGAGTATATTATAGTTCAAGAGGAAGGGACCTCAATTAAGCAACATGCCCTTGACTTGAACAATCTGGGAATGTCCCACTGACCATCAGCGCTGTTACTGAACACCAGAGGTTGGGTCACACCGCTCACACAATCAAGGCTGCTGGGAAATGGTCAGGAATACTTTCCTGTGTCTTCTAAAAGTTGTTTAGGTACCTCCATAGCTTAACAGAAACATAGAATATGTTGAAGCGCTTTTGAGTCCCACTGATTTCAGCTGGAGAGAGTTAGATATGTGCAGTTAGTAAAAAGACCATGGGAGAGTGCTTACCCATGTGCTTAGCTCTCTTAGTGGTTAATGTTGATTGGAACATGCCCATAGTTCTATGATTTTCAAAAGTTTTCATTTTCTGAATCTACATTGCACTATTCATGCAAACGCATGTCCTTTAGATCCAGGCCATCAGAATGCATTAGGTTTTATTTATGGGTCACCCAGTGAGCGGGGACTGGAACCCGGATCTCCTGAGTCTCAGTCCAAGACTAACCACTACGCCACACTGGCTCACAAGTGATAATTCCCCTTTACTCAGCACTGGTTAGGCCTTATCTTCAGTACTGTGTCCAGTTCTGGGCACCACACTTTAAGAAGGCTGTAGACAAACTGGAGAGGGTTCAGAGGAGGGCAACAAAGATGATAAGGGGACTGGAAACAAGGCCCTATGAGGAGAGAGTGATAGAACTGGGTATGTTTAGCCTTTAGAAGAGGAGACTGAGGGGAGATATGATAGCATTCTTCCAGTACTTAAAGGGTTGTCACAAAGAGGAGGGCCAGGATCTCTTCTCAGTCATCTCAGTTTGCAGGACACGGAATAATGGGCTCAAGTTACAGGAACCCAGATTCCACCTAAACATCAGGAAAAATTTCCTGACTGTTAGAGCAATAAGACAATGGAACCAACTACCTAGGGAGGTGGTGGGCTCTCCCACTCTGGAGGCATTCAAGGTGCAGCTGGACAGCCATCTGTCAGGGATGCTTTGACTTGGATTCCTGCTGATGGCCTTGTAGGCCCCTTCCAACTCTACTTTTCTATGATTCTAGGATTCTATGAAATAAATAAAATAAACAAGCTAGGCTCCCTTTCAGCGCCATCCTATGCAAACCACACTTTCTCCCTAGTCAGTTGTGTTTAGGATCGGTGCTCTGATTCACTTATATGCACTGGGTGACTTTGGGCCAGTCACTGACTCTCAGCCTAACCTACCTCACAGGGTTGTTGTGAGGATAAAATGGAGAGGAGGAGGACGATTATGTAAGACGCTTTGGGTTCCTTGCAGGAAAAAAGGTGGGGTATAAATATAATAATTAAAAAATATTTTAATGTGTTCTCAACTTCGGTTGCCTCACTAGTTTAAAGCAGAGCAGAATTTGATGCCGCAGTAATTGCAGGTATGATTAATTAGTAGGGGCACAATCCCAAAAAAGTTCTCTTGAACAAGTACAGTAGTACCTTGGATTACGAGCATAATTCGTTCCGGAACCATGCTCGTAATCCAAAAAACTCGCATATCGAAGCGAGTTTCCCCATTAGAAATAATGGGAACTCAGATGATTCGTTCCACAAGCATTTAATCTCTGCTTTGCCGGCTCCCTGGCAGGGAGCCCCATGGAGGGAGCCGGCAAAGCAGTGATTAAATGCTTGTGGAATGAATTCCTGGGAGCCGGCACCGCAGCGCGAGGCACCTGCAGAGCAAGCGGCTGCGCTGCGCCACACCTCCACTCGCTCTGCGGGCGCCTCCCGCGCTGCCGTGCCGGCTCCCAGGCAGGGAAGCAGCAGCGCGAGACGTCAGCAGAGCGAGTGGCCGCACCTGGCCTCCACGGCTCCCTGGCAGGGAGCTGCGTGGAGGCGCTCCCATCGCTCCCTACCTTTTCTTTTCCAGTGGAGGCTCGCTGAGGGGAGGTGAGCCGCCCACGCTGCCATCCCCGGTCCCATCACATCCTGAAGCGGCTCCCTTTTCTTTTCCAGCGCCGGCTCTGCTCTCCTCAGCGAGCCGCCCGCGCCGCCATCGCCAGTCCCGTCGCGTCATCTCCCCCCCGGAAGTGACGCAACGGGACTGGCGATGGCGGCGCGGGCGGCTCGCTGAGGGGAGGCGAGCTGCTGCTGGAAAAGAAAAGGGAGCCACATGCAGAAGAAAAGGGAGCCGCTTTTCCAGCAGCGGCTCGCCTCTCCGCAGCAAGCCGCCCGCGCCGCCGGTCCCGTCGCATCACTTCCGGATGCGATGGGACCGCCGATGGCAGCGCGGGCGGCTCGCTGAGGAGAGCAGAGCCGCCGCTGGAAAAGAAAAGGGAGCCGCTTCAGGATGCGATGGGACCGGGTATGGCAGCGTGGGTGGCTCGCCTCCCCTCAGTGAGCCTCCGCTGGAAAAGAAAAGGTAGGGAGCGGTGGGAGCGCCTCCATGCAGCTCCCTGCCATGGAGCTGGCAGTGCTTTGCCGGCTCCCTGACAGGGAGCCGTGGAGGCCAGGCGCGGCCGCTTGCTCTGCGCCGGCTCCTGGGTGGCTCCACGCGGCAGCGAGTAACCCGGTGTGCTCGTTTTGCAAGACCTCGCTCGTTTAGCAAGTCAAAATTTTTTGCAAAACTTTTGCTCGTCTTTCAAAATGCTCGCACACCGGGTTACTCGTAATCCAAGGTATTACTGTACTACCGAAATCCATCCATTTGAATAGTGCTTACTCAAGAAAACTTCCATTTGATTAAGTATTCTTGGGGAGTTCACATGACCTGCATCCTTCACATGTTCATGAACTCATGAGGAGCTAGTATGTTCAGACCCCCAGCCAAGTACCTTCTACACCAACACGGTGTGCTGGCCATATCCCACACTGGCCAGGCATTTGATGACAGTGTGAAAGGGCTATATACACATACAGAGGCAAGCAGCCAGCGTCACCTGGCTTCCAAACGCACAACCCCTTTCCCCCCTCAATGAATCATGAATAATCCTGCTGGCACCCACCCTCTGGAGCTTCCTTCCCCCGTGCAGATCGGGAGGCAGGAAATGTTGTATGTTTTAAATCCCTCCTGAAAACGTACCTGTTTTTTATGCAAGCATTCTGTGGCTTGTAATTGATATCATTCATGGTGATGCTCCATTTGATTGTTTTCTGCTGTCGTTCTTACACTGTTTTTATTGTTTGTTACTTATTTTTGTTGTAGCTGTAATTGTTATTAACTGAGTATCTTAATTGTGATTTTTAATACTCTGGCATATAAACCGCTTAAGGTGCAACCCTGTGGCCGCTAGACAGAGTCTAGGTGGCCATAGGAAAATTCAGAGTCCCAGCTCCAACCTCGGGAACGCGCTCCCAAGGTCAGAGCTGGGACTCTGAATTTCGGATGCCCTCCCTCCGCCCTCACAGCTGGTGTGGAAAGAACTGCACCGGCTGCGTCTCCAAGGACAGAAAACTAACCTCGGAGCTGGCATTTGGTGGGTATTTGGATGGGCAGGGAAGGGAGGAGAGAGGCTCTGCCAGGATACAATGTATCCTGGTGGCGCCTCAGCCTTCCCTCCTTGCGAGCAGGGGGGAAAGTTATAGATGGCCGAAATGGGTCATCTAAGTCTTTTGCATGGTGGGAGAAGCGCAGAAGCGACCTTTGCCTCTGCGCTCTTACCGCCCTCGATAGGATGCCTGGAATCCTCTGAGTTTGCAGGGTTATGGGCAGCCACATTGGATTGCGCTGTTAGAGATGTTATTATATCAAGCGGTATACAGGTATTAGTAATAAATAAATGCATAAATAAATAATCAACTTAAAGAGCTGCTCTAGTTTCATGTTTACCAAGAATGTTTAACTTTTAAGCTAGAATTCAGACCCCAAAGCCTCCTAATAACAATACATCAACTTCAAACTACTAAAAGAAGATCAGAGAGTCAATGTGGTTTGAAGCATTTAGTTACAGCACCTGAAAGTTTCCTTTATATACAAGAATACTTGCATAAGCTTCTTCGATTCCTTTGGGATTTTTACCACTGTTTGGAGTGACTGCATCTAACAATTCTTCCAATTAAATTGCAAACTTCATTAGGAGAAGAGCGGGGGGACAACGACACAGATTATGTTGTACTATGATGTTGTCACTTAATTCACAATTCCCTGGTGCTGGTAGGAAATATTTTTATAGCAGCAGTACTATGTCATTAAAGAAAAAGAGTGCTCATCTTTTATAAACACTTCAAAAGCTTTTTAAGAAAAGCATCATGAATAAAAATGAATGAAATAGTTCAGCATCCATTAGCCAAGGTTCGTATAGTTTGAATAAGCTACTCCAGTTTTCCCTATGTTATTGCCTGAGGTCAAATAGGGTTTTTTTTTGGGGGGGGGGGTCCCTCCAGGTCCATGCTGGTTATTTAAATACTATCAGCCAATTTAAATAAAAAAAGATTGAAATACTGTTGTGACTTTAGCAGGGGTTCCATGCACACATTAAAGGTTGCAATCTGAGCCAATTTGGATTCAGGCTTGGTTTCCTTGTAAGTGTGTGGCTGTCGATACACAAAACTTTAGTTGATGAGCTACTTGCCTTTTAACCATACTGTCTATTAACAGGCCTGTGGCTCACGCTGGCTCACCTTGTCTGAGCGTGGAAAGCGAAGCAGGGTCAGGCCTGGTTATTACTTGGATGGGAGACCCCTCCTCTAGTTTCCTGCATTGAGCAGGGGTTTGGACTCGATGGCCTTGTAGGCCCCTTCCAACTCTATGATCTATGAAATCTATAATCTATAACATTTCACAGATGAAATAGGAGTGTGCCCATGCATAAGTGGGTAGGGCAGGGCTAGGCATCCTTTTTTGGGCCATGGGCACATTTGGCAATTTGAGAAACTGTCCTGGGCACTGCCACAAAATGGCTGCTGTGGGAGGTGTGGCAACAGACAAGTAACCTGCCCAAAATACTGAGTACAAGGCAGAGGTGGGGGCTGAGCCCCACCACTCTAAAGAAATTAGATTCAGTACCATTGTTTGGTCACTGGACCGTGCTACGCACAATACACAAAAAGTAGTGTGAGTTTAGTCCTGGAAGCAAAATCATTTGAGATCACCAGAACAATAATACAGGCACCCAGTTAACACTGCCAATGGACTCTATAATTCTGTGTCAACATACTATGAAAAACTTGTCTGGGGACCTTGAGTGCAATATAGTTAAAGGGCCCCTGTAAGATATAGATTGTTTGTTTTGTTTAACTAGATGGAATGGCAGACTTGGTCTTCAACACAAAGTTAAACCCGCTTCATTAAATATAAATATTGTTTATGGATAACAGGAGAGCTATACGAACAATACCTCTGTTCGTATTGTTACCGGTTGAAGCTGCTTTGTGCATTCTGGAGGGCAGGGAATAGAGATCCTCTTCAGCCCAGAGTTGCATGTTACAGCAGCATGGATAACAGTGTCAAGGCTATCTTCTGTCCCGGATGCATCAGAGCTGGCGCACCAGCCTTAACCAGTGACAGGCATTTCTGCCACTGATGCCATTTGACTAATGAACTCATTAGATGGCATTCATGTCAGGGCCCTGGTCCTGCAATCCTACATTCTAGCACTCTGACACAGGAGACCCCAAATCAGTGGGACTCTTTTATTACAGCAAACCCCACAGCGTAAGCTTAACAGTTACAGTCCTCAGAAATCGTGCAGCTTATGGCATTTTGCTATAGGCTCTTGATCTTGAAGCAGTTCCACATCAAGGGAAGGGACTGGAATGTCTCTTAGAGACCATCTTCCCAGACATTCCACACCAAGGGAAGGGACTCAAATGCTTTCTGGGGAAAGTCTTCCCAAGCATTCACAGGCAAGTGTTCAGGGAAGGGATCTGAAAACTCCTAGCTGCTCTTGAGACAAGGGAAGGATCTGAGCAACTCCTAACTGCTCTTGAGACAAAGAAAGGAATCCTTGAAGGAGACACACACCTGCAGACTCACACAGACACACTGTGGAAACTCTGCACACCCCCACAGAGATCAGTGCCAGCTTTGCAAACTGCGTTGGAACCTCTGTGTTATGACTCTTAAGGGTCCAAAAACAAGATCAAAGTAAGTCCAAAGTGATTCCACACAGAGAGAGATTTTGTCATCCAAAGCCCTCACCTTTGGACTCTCCATGCCACATGGATCCAGGCATAGGAATGTCCAGAAGTTGGGAATGAACCCCAAGCCAGCTGGGCTCTGAGCTCCTCGACGATGAAGACACGTAATCCATAGCCCACAGGAATGCACAGTCTATGAAAAGTACAACAGTCCTTTTCATGGCAGGTTCTTAACAATAAAAGTCCAAAAAGACATAAGTCCAAATTAGGTAGAGTCCATGTGCAGAGTGCCCCATTAGGCTCTGATGGTAGTAGATCCAAACAGCAAAGATGCAGACAGGGAAGACGAGATGTTCCTTGCAATGCCCCCACAGCTGAGCATCAGCTTTTAAGCTAAGGTGTGGCTATAATAGCCTTCTCCCTAAATAACCAACTGACGGGTTTTAGCCCAACCATGAGGCCCCTATCCAACCTGGGTGTTTCCCTTCTACACTTCATGGGTGAGGCTTCAACCTGACTGATACCTCTGTGAACCGCCCACCCCACCCCGTTATGTTTCCACAGAGAGAAACTGCTAACTTCTTCCCAAGGCCAAAGCTAGCAGAAAGAGTAGATTGACTCCCCCACTTCTGCTTTCTTGTGAGAACACTGACAAAGATAAAGTCAGACATATCTTGACATTTTACAGTCCCCAAACCCTTCTAGACTACTTCTGATCAGATGCTGGCTATGAACTAGAAGGCCCACTGTATTACTGACACTGAACCCCAACACTTAGGCAATGCCAACTTTTCAGATCCAGTTCTTACGATTGCCCAGGTAGCAACATCCAAAAATATAAGGTACATATACTGCACAATAAATATGAAAGGCACATTTTTAGACCCTTTTGTCCTTAATTTCACTCTGGTGGAATTAACTAGCTAATTCATTGACTGCAGGCTTCTAGGTACTATTATAAATCTGATCGGGCATGTAAAACCTTTCTTTTTCTATTCACAGTAGACTAATATGATTTTCAAAGCAATCCAGTAAGGCTGTTACTAGCATGAACACCTTGAAGCTCAAAGATGCACTAAAGGGAACCCCCAGGTTCAGAACCAATGCACCTCTAAGTTTAAAGACCAGATGAATAACAGGGGCTGTGTGTCACTAAGCAGTTCATACCCTGATTAGGAATTTCCATAGGTACATGTCTGCCTGCTGTTGATAAAAGAATTCTGGACTAGATGGAGCTTTAGACCCAAAGGACATATCACTTTAAAGATGTCGCTAGCAGCCATGTCCTTTTTCTTTTTTACTCTAGAGTAAGTGCTGGTGTTCCTCTTCTCTTCCCCCCCCCCCACCTGCTGTTGTCCTGGTCCAGATTGGGGCACCCCACACATGTAATTTTTATTGCCAAATAATGATCCAAATGGATTCAAATGAAAATTATGAGATAAATACAAATATATGTTCACGTTAGGAGACAGCAAACTTTCAGTCTGTACTCTTCCAATCTTTTTCATCCCAAACAGTAAAAGAGAGAGGGAGAGGAGAGAGAGATGTGATTCTTCAAAAAAAAAATCTGTTTAGTAATTTTGCTTATAAACTATTTGCTCCTTGAATCTAGTACTACCATCTGTGCAAGCCATCCTTGTTTACATTTTGTGTACAACAGAATTTCTAGAAGAAAAGTTAAAAAAAAAAATTGGAGCACCAAAAAGATGGAAAACAACATTCCCCCACTCACACAGCAACAGTTTCCCAAAGGAGCAAAAGAAAACTAAGCTTCCAAGTGCTCAACATACAAAGTCAAGCTTGCAGTTTTCAAAATCCCAGTGTTCAGTCCAAAATTAAGTTTGTTTCACACACATGGGTTCATAATGTGATGACTACCATTTTGTGATGACTTGCATGTGCAAATACCATGAATGTAATGAACTTTCATGTCAACAAGTATCAATGATCCTCAAATGATGTTCTTTTCAATGGAGTCAAGATATACAGTTGGAGCAACCCCAAATCTGGTATGTTCCAGTCTCTCTTTGAGATCTATTTCTATAGTTCTATCAATAACTGCAACCCCTGTCCTTGAAGAAAGTACTGGTAGCAATCCCTGAGGACCAAATCACCATGTCCATAGAGCCCCACCCACCATGTCCAAAGCATCCATACTTCTGGATGTGGAAAAAGCCTTTGATTGGATAGAATGGCTTTGTTTACCCAACAGTATTAAAATCTTTTGATCGGGGAAGTAATGGTTTTTAAAAATTGATTCAGCTAAGGTATGCATCACTCAAAACGGGTCATTACTAATGGGCATATTTCTGAGCTCTGTAGTATTCGCACATGCAAGTCATCACAAAATGATATATTCAATCTCTCCCTCTTTGCTCTTGCACTAGAACATGCTAGCAGTAGCAATCAGGAATAATAAGGGAATTCTTGGAATCTCTATAGCGGGGTGGAGAACTGTTTATTCCCTGGGGTCTGGATTGCATTCCAGCTCAACTTCTGGGGACTGGATGATGTCAGGGGGCACGACCTCCCTCCATTTTATTTCATTTATTGCAGAAGCCCCATCCCTTGAAGACATCTTTTTCTCCATGCAGAAAGAAAGTCAACATCTCTTGTTTTAAACACCTAGGTCTTTAGATTTAATTCCTGCCACTACTCCCATAGCACAATATGTAAAAGCTGGTATCTGTCTCCCAAACAATTGGAAATTTACAAAATGACTATAATTGGAAGTGTCAGACCCTTAATGATGTCATCTTTCATATGTTCTGGGCTTATGCTGTAGGAGTTTGAGCAAGAAATACTGAAAATCATATATGGCGGAACTGACTATGAAATCCTTAGTACTCCAAAAAAAGTATTGTTGGGATATCTTAAAGGACTTACCCTAGAAGAAGAGCTGAAAGGAATTGATTACTTACTTACTATCTTCTGCCAGAATCTGTTTGCCTGATCATAGAAATCACCGTTCATGTGACCAGTATAAAATTGTTTGGACTAATGTTTGGTTTTTTGTTTCTTTACAAAACCTATGTATTATAAACATACCAATGAATGAACATCAATGGACAAGTTTGTAGAAAATTTCTATCTGTGGCTCATGCTGTCTCAGCTTGTCTGAGTGTAGAAAGCTAAGCAGGGTCAGGCCTGGTTATTACTTGGATGGGAGACCCCTCCTCTAGTTTCCTGCATTGAGCAGGGGGTTGGACTCGATGGCCTTGTAGGCCCCTTCCAACTCTATGATCTATGACTATATATATATATATATACACACACATTGGAATACAAATTTCAATGATAATGTCCAACCATGTTTTCTTTTCACTTAGGTAAAGTTACCATTCTTTTTGCATAATAAAAATAACACACACACACACACACACACCGTATCATGCTCTCCATTATCTGGCCCAAAAGCTTCTACTAGTTACACAAGGCCTGGATCAGCAGGAAGGCAAAGAGCACACATTTTCATTCCCTCTGACTGCCAGAAGCCATTTCCAAGTCTCTTTATTGTTCTTCTCCATGTCTTTGAAATGGCACATTATGGAGTATCCGTCTTTTATGGAATCAACGGAGAAAACAAATCATCCAGCAGTCAGAATCTCAAGGACAATACAAGAGGCCTCATTCCAATGCGATATTACTGAGAGTACAATCAGTGCAGCCACAGCAGGAGTAAATGTCCACTTTGAAAGGGAGAACAAGGATATCTGAAATAAAAATAAATGGAGTACAGTCTAATTTGAATAGTAGATGCAACGTGGGCTAAGGGACACGCATAAGCCTGAGATTCACTCCTGCTGTTGCCACATTGACTGGACTCTCAGGAAAGTGGCATCTGGAGGGGCAAGGAACTAAAGTGTCATAAAATATTTTAAGCTTTTTGAAGGACGTTGAGAATGAGATCTTCAGTTTCCAAATCACAGTTTTTTACCACCACCACCCCAATCATGTTAGGAGCTACAGTAATACCTTGGATTGCAAGCATAATTCGTTCCGGAACTGTGCTTGTAATCCAAAACACTCTTATATCAAAGCGAGCCTCTGGCGGGTGTGAGCGGGGCCGATTTCGGCCCACTCGAGGTGAGTGGTTACATCCCTACCTGAGGCATTTGATCTTTGCAAATTCCGATACAAATTGACCTGATCCACATTTCCTGGACTATTCTGCAGATTGGAATTAGTTATCCGCCAGCCAGATTTTGCACTTTCCGAATGTTCTGAGGCAATTCTCAGCTTAAATATGGGAGCTGGGGTTTTTGGTTTTTTTTAAAAAAAGAAAACAACAACCCAGCATATATTTTGAGAGACAATATGTGTATAAATATGTATTTTGAGATAAAATGCATTTAAAAATAAGTATTTAATTACATATTCAAATGTTATGGTCCTATGAATTTTTAAAAATATAGGTTAATATGGAAACTGAACAGAATGGACTTAGGGATGAAGATGTGAGAAAGTAACATGGACCAGAAATAGACTGATTCTTACATTCTTAATGTTATGTGGTTGATTCCCCTTTCTAATCTAACAGCTTGGGAAAGAAAGCTGAATCTTAGGGGACTTTGCAGGGGGAAATTGGTAGATGGCCGATTCTCCTTTGGAAGTGCCCACTCCATATTTGCATAATATCAGCAAAAAAGGGTTGCAAACCAGGGATCGGGAAGAAATTAATTTGGTTTGCATTTTACTGTGAATCGACTTAATTTGAAGTTCCTGAACTAACATAAACTGGAACACAATTATCTTTTGCTTTTTCCACTTCTCCAAATTTTGTGAAGAAGTTCCCCAATCAAAAAGCCGTACAGCATATGTATGTTCCAAAAAAATGCATACAAAAATAGTATACAAAAAGGCATGTATTAGGGGAATTTTGTGGCAAGCAATTTATATATTAGGGGAAATTGCATATGAAAAGTATACAAATTTTTATTTTGCAGACAAATTTAGTATATATTAGGAGAAATGTGCATAAGAATGCATACAATTTTGTATACAGACATTTTAAGAAATGCAAACTGATGTGGAAACAGGACAGAAGAAACTTGTGATTGAAAACATGTGATTATAGAAAGCGAAAGACAGATTCACCCATCTGTCTGTAGAGATTACACGTAATTCTGCCTGTAATATACCTCCCACCATATTAGAACAATTATAAATACAAGCTCCTATTTGCTGCCCTGACCCAAATCTAATTAGCTATGGTAGTGATGTAGTGGAGACGGGGGAAGCTGAGGCTCAAATATAATTGCTGCCACTACTCCCCTAGCACAATATGCAAAAAGACACAGATTTGGTTACCACAAGGATATGTACCCTGAGATGTGTGCTTTCACACCTGAGTAGTTCTTTGCCCCTGGTTTTTTGTGTGTGTGTGTGTGCTCAACAACATAGATTTCATAGATTTCTTAGATTATAGAGTTGGAATGAGCCTACAAGGCTATGTGACACATAAATCATTACAAAATATGTGATATGCAAATGGTTGCTAATAGGATAAGCATCTGTTTGATGTTGGAACCTTTGCAGAAGGATGTAGTGAGCTGCCTTTAATAAATCACAGGAAGTTCCTCAATTATCTGAAAGAGGGGAGGGGAAAATACTGGACAACAATCCAGCCACTGCATTACCAGTTTGTCTCCTGCCTTTCCCATGTTCACATGTGCTACCCCTGTATCATAAGAGGCCATTTTACACTGTGGCATGGTCTTGTGTCACATCAGTCTAGGCCACCACATCTTAGCTCTGTCATTACAGCTCAAGCTGCATTCATAGCCTTTGAATAGTTCATAAATAAACAGGCTGGCCCACCCTCCCCAGGACATCTTTTCATCCACAAATAATTGGACTTTCTTCTCCCCATTTACCCCATAGAAAAAATGGATGATAATATTTTGTAAGTGATACATCAGTGACATTTTCCTGCCCGATAATGTATTACAGTAGACTCCATCAGTGTGCACTTTCCATCTCGTAATCTCCCCTACAGTATTACTATTAAAGATCTATCCTTTGCAAGGAAGGGGAAAATCGATTCTCTTGCCCCAGACATACATTAGTGGATGCTGTCACATACCTTCCTAATGAACATTGCTAGGCAGACCCATGAGTGACAAGGTAATGCATTAGGAAATTGTCAGTGGGACACATGGGGCTGAAGCATCCAGTTGCTTGAGCAAAATGCCAGGATAACCAAGCTATAAAGCAGGTGCTCCTTCTTTTTCCCTGTTTGATCATTTCAAGACCTGGATCACCATCAGAACTGTGGACCACCACCACCATCATCCACTGCAAGGATAGCTAACAGGTGGTCCAACATCTGCATCGCCTCCCTGCCCTGTTTTTTCATCACCTGCCTGAGCCTGTAGCCAGGGGTGGGCTAAGGAGGGACTGCCCCCCTATTTTATTTTATTTTACAAACAAATAATTAAAAAGAGTTTACAGTTTTGTCTTTAAAAGGCCTGCAAACCAGATGAACTGCCCCCTTACTTTTTTGGTGGCCCACGCAGAACCTTTAGGCTGGCTACGGGCCTGCACCTGTCCCCCCTCACAACACATTAGAAGTGGGATGTACTGCTTCTCACTGGGCAAGCACCTCTTCCATTGGGAAATGAGGTTGCATTGGGGTTATGGTAGCAAATCTATCAAGCTGGGGACTCGCATAGCAGGCAGCTTCAGCAGCACCACTGGAGGTGATGGCATTGTAGCCACTAGCTTAGTAGGTATGCGGTGACCTGCTGCTACAAACCTGCGAAATCTAGTCTGCACAACTTATACCCGAAGAGCAGAGTGAGTTGCTTTCTCCCTGCTTCATGTCTCAACTACCAGCTTGCCTCTAGACTTTCAGATGACCTATTGCTGATTGGAGAGGCAGTTTCCAATTTATTCAGTCCAGAGAGGCAGATTCTCCCAAGCCAAGTTCCTCTGTAGAGAAGAGCAGGAGAAAGGTGATGACATGTCTGGGAGGGTGCTTCAAGTCCCAATCAGCTTGGCTGGGAGAGTAACACCCCCCTCCCACCCAGCTGAAATGTTGCTGATCGCTGACTTATTGCTTTAATACACAAGAGACGTGGATGGGTTTTGCATACTTCAATATTCAAAAATGTGACTTTGGCCAGGGAAGAAGTTGCTTGGCAATTGATTCAGCTTGCCACATGATTGCCTTCAAATCAGCTGCTAGCGCTGCCATGGCTTTCCCGAACCCAGTTTTTACCTTAAAATGTACTTAACGTTGGGTTTCCACCATTTGTTTTTAGACTAAAATTGGGAGTGTTTGATTTGGGGATTGTGCACATGTCAAAGCAGAAGCTGCTTTTGATGCTCTGTCTCCCTGGACCAGTTGAATAATAAGACCCTCCGCACAGAGAAATACAAGCTTTGTGCATCGTGTGTTTAAAAGGAGAGGGAAAGAAAGAAGGGGGAGGGAGTGTCTTGTTTGTTCTAAGACCAGCTTTCTTTTGTCATCCTACTACATGAAGCGACTGGCTCACTGAAAGCTGCACATGACGACAGACAACTCCATTTTGATTTAGAAGAAACCCTTCAGACAGGGTGGCTGCAAAATTTAAGGCTCACAGAAGCATTCAAGGAAGCCAAGAGAGAGAGAGAGAGAGAGAGAGAGAGAGAGAGAGAGAGAATCATAGAATGCACTGACTAGAGCTTTAGCACCTTAAAGGATTGGAACAATAGAGCTTCAGCTTTGAATCTGATACGTTGGGCTCTAAATTAGATCTCTGCATTGGTCATGAGGCCCAAAAAGCTCTCAGGAGGATGGGGCAGAATTAAAATACACCAGGATCTTTTCCTCTTAATTCTATTCATTTATTGAAATGAAGCAACACTTCAGTTCCCCAAACACTGTATATTTTTTAATGTGAGCTACCAGTGACGGAACAGCAGCAGGACTGTTGATTGTTTCTGTCTTTTATATCTGATTAGCTTGATTTGATACATTTTTGTTACTTAGCAATCTGGGATAATACAGGTACAGAGGCTTTGGAGAGTATTTGCTGAAACCATCAGAAGCATATTAATTGTAACTCCTCTCTTTCCCCATCTGATTACATCTCTGTTGATTGAGACAGATGAGAGAATTTTATAGGGTTGGCTCGCATATGTTTATGTATATCACTGGGTGTACATCACAGATCTCAAACCTCATTGAGTGAACTTTCATATGACATCACATCCCCTTGAACATGATGCTTCTCAGTGGAATCCGTTCGCACTTTGAGCTGAGAAATCAAGTGATGTAGATGCAAGCCTGGACCACCTTTCCCCGTGTTTTACTTTGTATGGGTTGTTTCGTACACAAGTGCCCCATTCAATTTTTCATTCGGTGATTTCTGCAGTCATCATGTACCTATGAACCAGCCAAGAGCTTGCAAAGTTGTATTGGGACTTGAAGGCTAGGAGGGCATTAAAGTTATTACGCTGAATGATGTGTTTGGGATGATATGCAGAAACTGCATATTTTGGGGTGCCTGAAAGGGTGATGACCTTGAGGAGTTCCATCTATTTTGGTATAGTTGGGTATGCTGCTCTATCTGAACATCACTTCCTCATATTTTTATTTTATTCTAGATTTTCTTATTGTGCTCATGGAAGTGTTGCACTGTCTTCTTCCCTTAGAAATGTCTGAACTCCTGAAATGTTGAAATTAATGGGAATTCCATTAAGAGTTCCATTGTACTAAACTTGAGAGGTGCATTTGGAAGTTATGACCTCGCTTACACAGGAGTCCTAAAGAGTCTCTCCATGTGGTGAGAAGTCTCCAAATGACCGTACTAGCTACTGGTGCTTTCAGATGCTACAGGTGGAGAGCCCCTTGCAGCCATTGCCCACACACCTACTTGCTCTCCCAGCTTCTGGCAGCACCCATCTTCTTCATTTAGTAGCAGAAAAGAACAAGGAAATCACTGAATGACTAAGTCTTAGTTTCTCATTCTGCTGCTGCTGCTGCTAGAAGAAGCCAGCTGCTGCTGGAGGCTAAGTGGGTAGGCAATAGTGCTGAGAGAGGGGGTGGAAGATTTTTTTTTGTGGGTTGACATAAATGATATCTGCTACAGTCACTTGGAGACTTCTCATCATGTGTAGGTTCTTCAGGGCTTCTGTGTGAGCCAAATCTCGGGGTGGGTGTGTTATAATTCCATACCTATGCCTCTATTATATCATTATGTCCTGAAGTCATCTCCTCCAAATTCTTGCAGATTTCAATCAAGGAAGCACCTGTCTCTGATGAATACATTCTAGGTTAGTCAGTTTTTGGCAGAGCAAAATGCTACTTTCTGATGCTTTTCAGTTATGCCACTAATGCTGAATGCAATAATGACAGATAGATTTCGAGTTCAGTGCTTTAAATGAAGATTCTTCCATGTGTCTTAGGAATGCAATAAAAATGCCATGCTACATATTGAGCCATACATTTTTCAAAGCATGATTGTTTCAGAGATGTAACAGGGAAAATTATAAACAGATCAACAGAAAGAGAAAGGCTTGCCCCAAGAGAAATACATGAGACTTCTCTTGAACCAGTGAGGCTCTTAGACAGCTGCCGAGGGTGCAGCAAGGCCCATGAACAGGTGACAATGTGACAGCAAGTTGCGTGATGACTTTTGTCAAGTACATTGTCACTATTCTGGATCTAGAGTACATTTACCTAAGGGGAATTTGCACATCTGTCATATATTTAGATTACTTTCCTTTTATTTTAAAGAAACGCATGTAATTCATGTGTAGAGATGGAAGTAGAAAAGACAACCATGTGGGAGGTGAAATTCAATGAAATCTACAGCTAAGGGGATATATCCAACCCCTGGAGTGAATGTGAAGCTTTGTCATTTTATAGCATCTCATAAAACGGTGTGTTAGGCCCAAACTAGCTGTTTGGTGGAAGATGAACCACCAAAGTCTCTGCCAAACACATAAAAAGCATCAGGGGGGGATATGATTTGGAGGGGAGAAGTGGGAGGTGATTAACCTTTCATCCTGCCTGCTGCTTCTTTCCTGAACTCTCCTCCCCAGTCAGGATTCACTGATAGGTGTTTGACACAGTTAGGAGAAAAGCAGTTGGGGGACAAGAGTACAAGGGAGACGTTGTATGAGGAAGGGAAGGTTAAACATCTGCCTTTCCACCTGCTGTTTTTCCTTCCCAAATTGCTCCCCACATTTTTTTTAGATGTTCAGTGGAGATCTGATTTCCCAGTTCCGCAGATGTCCAATCTCCCAGTTGGGCCTTATGATAATATGCTACTGCTAGCAGGGGAGGCCGGTGACTCCTACTTTGGTGGGGCTCCTTTTCCATTGCAGGTTTTGCGGATTTTATTTGGAGCTTCATAGGAGCTATCCATGGTGCTGAATTCCCATCTCCAAAATAGGTTCACCGCCATGGAGCGCCATGGATAACTCCTATGAAGCTCCAAATAGAACCGTCAAAACCTGTAATGGAAAAGGAACCCCACCAAAATAGGAGTCACCAGCCTCCCCTGAACTAGTATGCCACCTAGCGCTGGCTGAGCAGAAACAAACAAACAAAATCACTAGGGCTTAGTGAAGAGCATTGTTGCAGTCTGCAGCAGGCTATGGCAAGAAAATGCAAAATGGATTGGCAGCAATAGAAGGGAAAGCAAGAAGTGGAGCTCTTATGACATTTCCACACATGACAAGGCAGAGCAAGACAACACCCCCCCCCCCAAAAGGAGAGCTGCTACTCCTCCATGGGGGGGACCCACCACTTTCTGGTAACATGTAGGATAACACAATAGCCCCCTTCGTGTCTGCATTGCATGAGAGGTATGCTGTGTAGACTGGAGTGTGGAGCTATGGGTCAGTGGTCATGCAGAACCACTTGCCCAGCCCTCAGTGTCCATGCATAAGGTGTAGACATCTGCAAAGGAAAGCCTACACACTTAGACCTTCATGTGACCTGGATCCCTGAATGATTCCAGGATATGTGGAAAGCCTTCTCATGTAGATTTTCCTTTGTAAACATCCATGTCTGATAGGTGGATGTCAGGGGTGAGGCTGTCAGGGCCACGTGACCTCATGGGGTGGGGGCAGAGGTGTGCTTCCATAGATGCGTTCTTTCTGTGAGGCGCCTTTTCATGGTGCATGCCTGAAGGGGTCTTCTGCTTGACCTGATGTCACCATATTATGTGCTTCCTCACCCCAAACTCTGGCTGCCAATAATGTGAGGCAAGGGCATTGAAATGGGCACCATGTGATGTCATTCTATGCACTGAAGAAGTGCAGCTTGGTGGCAACTCCATTTTTATATAACATCCCTGAATGTATAAAAATGATAGCAGCCCATATATTAAGGGGATTATGCACTTGAGAGGCCAAGAGTTGCTCCCATTGTTATCACAGTGATTCTCCTGCAGGGCTGCCACTTTCTAGAAAGTCAGGGAAATTCGTCAGGGAAAATCAGGGAAATTGGTCAAAAGTCATCAGGGAAATTGTGATTAAGATATACTTGTGTGATGGATTTTTTGAGATGCCTTGCAAGTGGACAGTCTGCAATTGAGGCAGTTGGAGTAGAGAAGCAGCAGATTACAAATGTAGTGTAATGATGCACACATATTCCATAATATGATTATATGAGTTTGAAAATATTTATTGGCTGATGGTTGTTAACAGTAAAACAGAATAAAATCAACGCATTTGATAGCGTTATTTTATTATGGAGAAGCTGACTGGCTTCTTGCAAATGGATAATTTGTGCATTCAAAAACCTGGAATCAGTTTCAGTTGATTTGAAGATGTGAATATGTTGACAGGGGTCAGCAAATTGTGGCTGGCAGGACTTAGTAGCCAGCCATTGTTTCTTCTAGCCAGCTGTAAAGTCCAGCCTTGCCACAGTTTGTCTGCCAGCAAGTGTAGCTGCCAAAAATGAACATTGTAGCACATTGCAAAACCCATTTTGCAAACGCTGGGGGGGGGGGAAAGGGGGGGGGGGTGTAGGAAGGACCCTTAGCAGCAAAATCTTCGGCAGGCGGGTTGGAGTGCTCATGTGCCCATAGACTGCCCTCACATTTCCCAGTGTGGATAACCTAGGGGCACATGAGTTTCCCCCCAAAAAACACAAGGATTATGCAGAAAAGGGTGCTTTGGGGGCCACCCCCTCAATTGCCTCCCCTTTCCAGCAGGATCTCCAGGATTTGAGGAGGGTGATCACAAGTCCCAAGTGTCCCCTCAGTTTTGCCACTGACCCTGAGTTGCTAGCACCTTGGGGAGTGGCAAAACTTGGGGGGATTTCCAGTGCCAGAGGTACACGGGTTTGACGTTACTTTGGCAAACCGAGCCCTCCCACTTGTCAGTGGGAATCCCCTCCAGTTTTGAAGATTCCAGTTGCAAAACTGGGGGGCCACTAGGGACACCCGATCTCCCCCAAAGAAACCAGGGGATCACACTGCATAAAGGGGGGAATGAGCCCCTTTCCATAAATCACAATCTCCTGGGACTTGGCAAGGGGCTCACAGGTCCAGACCTGTCAAACCTGTCAGCTCCTTGCAAAGGGGGGAAATAATTAACTGCAGTCTGAGGTAAGAACTGTACAGGGTGAGTGCCTGCTAGATTTGGCCAGCAGGCACCCACCCTGGCTAGTACCTAGCCCAGGGACCCCCTTGTGCTAACTCATCCTGCCCAATTTGTGCAAATCGGTCAGGTTGAGTTAAAAAAAATAAATAAGAGCAATTATTTGCTCACAGTATCTGTACAATTTTTTTAAAGGGGGGGGAGGTGACCATGGGCAGCCCTCCAAGGTACCACAGGGGGTCCTTGGAGGGGCAACTCATGGATGCCCCCATGGGGATCACAAAAGCGGGCTTGACAGCCCACTTTCGCAATCTTCTCCCAAAAAAGGTTTTTAAAAAGTCAAGCCGTGGCGAGGCCAAAACCAGCTTCCCCAAAGTGCCACTCAGGCACTTTTGGAGTGGCTGGGAATGGTGGTTGTTTGGCAAGAGCAGCAAGGGTTTCTTGCTGCTGTGGCCAAGCAACTTGCTTGTAGTCAGGGTTGACCCACAATGGGGCAACCCTTCGAGGGGCAAACAGACCCTACTACAAGCTATGGCTTGTCAGGGTGGCTTATAACCCCAAAAATAAGCCACTCTGACAAACCTGCCCAGGGTTCACACAACATGACAACCCACCGTGGCTTATAAGCCATGGTGGATTGTTGTGCCGTGCAAACCCATTCTCAATGTTTAAAGAAGCTCATATTGAAGCTCCTATCTTGAACAACAACAACAAAAACTGTCTTTCAGAACTTGTATAGTTTTAATTCATTTAATGAAACCATTATTTAGTGTAATGTTACCTATGAATTGTTTTAACTGAGGCTATTTTTGAATGGTAGTCAGGGAAATTGACAAAAGTTGTAAATGATCATGATCTCCCACACTTAGCAAATATGGAATCCTTTTTATCTCAAAGTGAAATCTAACCAGGCATTCCTGATTATTTTACTGCTTCAAAGGATCCCCTGTTACATCAACATAGTCATGCAACTTAGGCCCAAATTAGTATCTGAGAACATCTGTGGCCAATTTGCTGGCAGAACCGACTGCCATCCAGTTTTGCCGAGTAACATATCAACACTCATTCCCCCACCCCACTGGGAGCATTGTATTTCATGCTCAGCTAAGAAAAGCTTTGTATGGAGCAAATCCTCAATAAAGTGCTTCTTCCCCAATGCCTGAAACGAATCAAAATACTTATACACATTTTCCCTATATCGGCCACAAAAGAACTGTTTTCCACAGATGCCATCAGGAAGTATTAACAACAAAGGGAGCATTTCACTGGATTTGTAGATTGAAAATCCTCCTGGATCTTAGTTACTGAGACTACACTGTATTGATATTAGTGATATATGCATATCAAGTTATGCCTTGCATGGAGTTTCTGCATTGGTGAAACCACTGTGGCGTAGTGGTGAGAGTGTTGGACTGGGACTTGGGAGATCCAGGTTCTAGTCCCCGCTCGGCTATGAAACCCACTGGGTGACTTTGGGCCAGTCACTGACTCTCAGCCTAACCTACCTCACAGGGTTGTTGTGAGGATAAAATGGAGAAGAGGAGAAGGATTATGTAAGCTGCCTTGGGTTCCTTGCAGGAAAAAAGGCGGGGTATAAATATAATAAATATAATATAATATAATTGGTGCACACATGTGTCTTCCTTGCTTGGCCTGCAGAAACAGATGATTTCTTTCATTTGTGAATGGCCCATCACAGAATGAATATCACAGCAAGAACTCTCATATCCCTCAAATACTCCGTAATGGGGACCATTGCCACTCATCAACAGGGTGCTGCTGTGCACCCACAGCACTTTGCTGATTATTATTCCATCTGGCTTCATCCTTGTGCACTGTGTCTGATGTTGCACCAGGTTTATCCTCTTGAGTACTCCATTGGGAAATAGAGGCTCCTATAAGGCGCCTACACACACAAAACAAGCCTGGGCTTCAGATCATCAAGGCCTGTTTCAAACAGGTGTGTCAGGTTTTTTATATAGCAGGCATCAAGTGATGAAGTTCATGGGAGCCATTACAGATCAATATCACATGCAGAATTTCGGTATCACATAGTAGAAGTGGCATTTTTCCTGCGGATTCAGTTTTCACATTCAGTTGCCATTCACCAAATGTACAGTAAGCAACTATAGGAAGGCTGGGAAAAGATTCTCACCCCCAGGGCTGCATTCCCTCATGAGTAAACTTCCGGGAGCCACATGCCAGTGGTGGATGGGACCAAAACCACATACTCCTCCTATTCATAGACATCCACACATCCCCTCAAACGTGTGTGTGTACATAGAGAGAAATCCCCCCCCCGAGCAGCCAATAGGCTTGAATTGGAGGCTTTTTTCAAGCCCAATTGCTGTGTGGGGGTGATTTGGGGGGGGGGGGTCACAGGTGCAGGAAGGAGAACTGGAGCTTCCTTTTGCTCCAGTTGGGGAGGCCCCTCAATCCTCAACCAGTCCATGGGCCACAGGTTCCCCATCCCCACTATAGAGAAATCTTGTTATGTACATTCATGTGCAAACTAGCCTTAAGTGTAAAATAACCATGTCAAGATGCTGTAGCTGCACCCTGCAGTGCAGAATCTGCACTGAGCAGGGAGTTGTACTGTCTGCATGATCTCTGGGGTCTTTTCCAACTGTCTAAACGTGCATAGGATTGCACCCTAAGACATTAATCAGGACCTCCCAGAATTAATGAATATGTATGTGTGAACCAACCATCTCTCTTTATATATTTTAGTTTTTTCTTAGGTAAAGGCCAGGAGAAAGGACACCTATTGTTGCTGTGTCCCAAGAAATTTTACAGTTCCATAATATCCAAATGCATAAAGCTCTGTAAGGAATTTCATTACTAAATTGTGCTGAGAAAAGCAAAAATCTGGGTTTTCCATTTTGGCTGCTGTGATTTGTCTAGTTTTCTGTTTGCAGTGGCCACACTGATAAAATTCCTTAATGCAGTTCAATTAAATAATTGGCCTAGAACGTAAATATCCCACTCAACAGTTCCCTTGCAGGGTTAACTTCTTTAGGTACTAGATATCCAGCATATACCGTATTTTTCGCTCCATAAGACACACTGGACCATAAGACACACTTACCATATGGTACCCCCCCCAAAAAAAATTTAAATCAGCTGTTCCGCGGGGAATCAGCTGAGAGGCGGGGATTCCCCACCCTGCCCAGGAGTCCTCCGCTCTTCCGGACCAGCAGAGGAAAGCAAGCAAATAATAATAATAATAATAATAATAATAATTAAAAAAAAATATTAATCAGCTGTTCCGGGGGGAATCAGCTGATAGGC
The DNA here is from genome assembly GCA_021292165.1 of Shinisaurus crocodilurus. Classification (NCBI taxonomy): domain Eukaryota; kingdom Metazoa; phylum Chordata; class Lepidosauria; order Squamata; family Shinisauridae; genus Shinisaurus; species Shinisaurus crocodilurus. The sequence continues at coordinate 152,871,334 of CM037877.1, read as the reverse complement.
GGGGGCTTCCCCCGCCCTGCCCAGGAGTCCTCCGCTCTTCCGGACCAGCAGAGGAAAGTAAAAAAAATTTTAAAAAAAAAAATCTTTTTTTTTTTTACTATATTCGCTCCATAGGACGCACAGACATTTCCACCTAGTTTTTTTTGGGGGGGGGGAAGTGCGTCTTATGGAGCGAAAAATACGGTATGTGTTGCCCACAATGAGGATGCTCAGAAGCAAGTGAGAACAAGATTCTGGTACCTATGACATACATATGCAAGAATAAGGCGAGCTTGAACATGAGTCAAAGCTAAGTACCTGGCAGATTCTGGGTGCCATTAGAAAATCAGCATATTGTCAGTTACTTTATTTTATTACTGAGAGGGGGCAAGAAGCACCTTTTGGATTTTTCCCCTGAAGATCTAAAATGTCCTAGGGTGGTCCTGAGTGGAATTCCAGCAGAAGCATCTTTTTCTCTCCATTGAAACACTGTATGGAGAGGAGGAGGAGGAGAAGGATTATGTAAGCCGCCTTGGGTTCCTTGCAGGAAAAAAGGCAGGATATAAATATAATGAATAAATAAATAAATAAATATGCTGGCACAAGGTATTTTTCAAAGAAACCTGTCATGCCCCCATATGCTGTTGCAGTTGTGCTAGAGGTTGCTTACACTAGCACTACATCAGTGGTGTAAGCGGAGTGACAGCATTGAATATTGCCCTATACTCTCTCTCTCTCTCTCTCTCTCTCTCTCTCTCTCTCACACACACACACACACCATGTATACGCTCTGGCACACAAAAGCTTATGCCACAATTGCCATAATAGCTGTTGTTTTCTTGCAATAGGCTAACATGGTTCCCTCCACTGAAATTTGTTCTTTCCATACTTGTGGAGAAGGGGGAATGTCATCAGGTACAATTTTTCTCATCCTCACATGCCAAGCTGCACCTGCTGAATTTCCCACCGCTGTGCAAACATTAGTTTGTGTACAGGAGTCCTACCCTCCAGGCACCTTATCCATGCTCGTTATGCAAAATTCATCAGTCGCCTCTCCCCGCAGCCTTCGGTCCAGAAGTGCCTTCCCATTCCCTGATCCTCTGCCACTTACGCTTTCATCTTGGCAAGCACCTCTTGGAGCGGGGGTGCATGGATGGCACTGTGTTTTCCTTTCTTATCTAAGCCCTTCAAAAGCCTGGCCAAGGCCTCAGCTGCACTTAATCAACTTCTGCCTACAATGGGCTGCCTGGCCAGTTATCCGCAAGCTGAATTAAGCTCCACTGGACCAGTAAAGGTTTAAGGTCATCCCATCCTGTTGTTTCACTGGCAGATGCCCAGTGCCGTGCTTTCCAACCTTGTATAAGATGCTTACTTCGACCCAGGTTTTCAGATGCAAATTTCTGTTATGCACACAACAGCCTTTCTAATCCTTGGGATGGTGGGATATTCCCATTTGTTTATTTATTTTCAGATTATCTCAAGTATTTCTTTGTGAGCAGAAGCGGCTTTTGCATTTTTCATTGCTGAGTGTGGCTGAGCATAGGAAGCCTGAATGGCATTTAAAAGGCTGGCGGGGGGGGGGGGGGGGATGGAAAGAGACGACAGGATTGTAAAAAGTGAAGTCAGGCAAGGCAGAGTCAAAAAGGTTCGTCCCTTAATATAAGCATTGTTTTTGTCAGCAGTATTTCACAATCTGTTTTCCTTTATGACAGTGATAAATTATTTATTACAGGCAATCTATTCCTTAAAATGTTCAGTTCTATGCGGTTGTTGCTTTTGCGGGTGGGGTGATCCCGAATGAAGTGGAGGGGGCAGGGTGATATTGATTTGAAGCATTTGAAATATAAATGAAGTTGTTTTGTCCTTCTGGTAGATGGAATCTTAAAGCAATTGGATTAAATCCAGCAGACCAGCAGGATCCATCCACCTCCCCACCCACCCTCCAAAAAAGAAAAAGAAAGGGCTAAATAAATAAATAAAATTGCTGTGAGCCCATATTAGTGAACACTGAAGCTTGTGACTTGCAAATCACATTCCTCTCCTGTCCACCTTCAAGTTAACTGACATTTCTGAATTTGAAAAAAAATTAAAAATGATGAGGAAATGCATTCATACATTTTCAGCCTTAAGGCTGATTGCATTTACATCAAAGTAGGCCCACTGACCTCAATTCACTGATCATCCTATTGGCACAGCAGGAACTTTGCAGACATGGAATAGCTACTGAGTGTGTGCAAACATGCACAGTTCTTGCTGCACTGGCCAAAGAGGTGGATCCAGAGATGTGTTTTCTCCATACTGAAGTTACTTGTGGGAGCTGGTGATAGAGCAGAAAGCAAGCAGCCTCAATGAATGGGTCACCGGATTCACTGGTTGCCCATGATGAATGCCAGTGGCTTTATTCCACAGCAGATATATAGAGATATAGATATCGGACAGCGGACACTGGCAATTCTGAATACCAGCTTTTCCTTCTGGGGAACTCTCAACAAAAATGAAAAGAAAAACTGCAGCTGATGAAACATACCATTCATATGGAAGGTGCAATTGTTGAAGCACCTTTATTCAGTGAAGGCGGGTGGCTCCAATGTCAGTGGGGTGGTGTATCCACTCCAGGTTTTAGTCTGAACTTTTGATGAGCTCTCCATGGTGCTGAACCCTATCCCTGAAATAGGTTCAGCACAATGGGTAGCTCCTTTAACTGCCCCACTGACATTGGAACCACCAACCACTGCTGCCTTTACTTGCATATATCTTTTGAGGACAGATGATACCTTCTGTAGAACACTGAGGATAAATTTGCCCTGTAGCACTACCATAGCACTACCACTAATACAGGACTGGTAGCTTGATAACCATGCAATATTCAATTTTAATTAACCCATCCCCAACCACAATCTATTTTAACAATAAAAATACAACAGCCTAGAATGCCAGGTTCTAACCAACAAAATGCATATGCCACAATCAATCAATCAATCAATCAATCAAACGTTATTGTCAAAACCGGAGGTCATAACAAAATATCATAGATCCTGCACTGTCTCATCAAATCTTTCAATAATCCAGTCTTCCAGTGTGTGTTCTGGCCAGTAAACAGAAAAACATTGTGGAATTCTTCCTTGCAAAGCAACCCAGTTGTGCCATAGAGTTCCAAATGGGAACGAATGGAGACTGGAATAAATCAGATTTCCAAAGAATGCAACTTGCCATGTGTAGAGCCAGCAATACCCAGCTGTAGTGCAATAGTGCTGGTCTTATCACTGGAGCTAGTTTTGAGCTTTCCCCAAATATTACTGGAAGTGTTACAAAACCCTGCAAAACACCAGAGATCCTGGAGGGACAGAACAAATTAATGTGTGTATTTGAGGCAATGATAATAACAGTACCAGCTCCAATGACTATGGCATGTTCCTTAGAAACCCCTCGGGGATTCATCAAAGAGGAGATAAGAAATGGCACACAAGTCTCCTGAAAGACAGCTAGCCCAACACAATTGATCTTCCGCAGCAATTCAGTACGGACTCTTGAGGAATTCGATCTTTGTGAATTCCTATATGGAAATGTCCTAATCCGCACCGTGTGGACTAATGCGCAGACTGGAACTTAGCTATCCAACAGATTTCACACTTCTTGAAGCCTTGCAACAGACCCAGCCATTTAAACATAGCAAAAAAAAATGGATGTAAGTGCATATTTTTTAGAGAAAACAAGGATTTTAAGTACATATTTAAATACATGTCCGAGGATGATTTTTTTTAATAAAACAAAATTGCAGAGTAATGAGGAAACACAGTGGAATAGAATTATAAGAAAAAAGATGCAAAAGTGACATAGACTGGAAATACCAGCAAAAATACACATAAAAATGTGTTTGTTATGGACAAGTGTACAAACATTTCTATATTAGGGGAAAGTACACACAAAAACACATTATATTAGGGGGAAATAGTTTGCAAGCAGTGTGCATACTAGAAAAACGGCATATAAAATGAGTATTTTAGAAGAAATGCATATGAAAATTTATACAAATTTTCATGTGGTCATGTTTTTTGGGGAGGCAACTTTGCAAGCTGATGTATAAATGGGTAAAAACAAACTTACTGTCGGGAAAATGAGGAACAGAGTGAAACTGAAATTGAGATTCCCCCATCCCTACGTACGCCTGGTACCTACTTTAGTTTACAATCTCTCCCATGCCAGTTAAGATTTTTTTCTTATTTACCTAGGCATTTTAATTTGTATAATCCCTCAGTCTGCCTTGACATTTTTATTCGTTTTTATTATGGTTGTCTGACATTAGTGTTTTATTCTATTGTATTAGGTTTGAAGTAACATATTAACTACATGTTGTACTCTGCCCTGGTATCTGGTTTGATGAAGTGTAGTATGGAAATGTTTTAAATAAATACATACAGACCTGCCCACTGCTCCACATGACCTACTCTGCTCTAGAATACCCTAGAATATGCCCCAGAATCTTCTATAGCAAACACAGGTTTCTCAACAGACAAGTTGATGTGGAAAGGGCTCCCTGAAGTTGAAAAATTTGAAACCCACTGTTTACACACACAAACACCATCACTGTCAAAGCTGCACTTGTTTCTACCTGATAACAGATTTTATGGGAGCTGAGCAGGAGCTGAGCAGGAGCACAACAGGAGAGAGGCTCCAGCTGTTTTTGGGACTGTGAAAAGGCAAGCAGGCTCCCAGAGAGCGAGCGAACAGAGCGAGCGAACAGGGAGAGCAAACAGGAGTTTGGCAGCGGAGTAGTACAACAACAAGTGCTGCAAGGGAAAGGCGTGGCCTGAGAGCTCATTCTGTTGAGCAGAAGCTCCTGCTGACTGCAACTACCTGGGGCTGATTGCAGCTGATTGATTGCAGGAAGTGGGGCTGATTGCAGGGCGTGGCCTGGGAGCTCATTCTGTTCCTGACTCCCAGCTGAGCAGGAGCACAACAGGAGAGAGGCTCCAGCTGTTTTTGGGACTGTGAAAAGGCAAGCAGGCTCCCAGAGAGCGAGCGAACAGAGCGAGCGAACAGGAGTTTGGCAGCGGAGTAGTACAACAACAAGTGCTGCAAGGGAAAGGCGTGGCCTGAGAGCTCATTCTGTTGAGCAGAAGCTCCTGCTGACTGCAACTACCTGGGGCTGATTGCAGCTGATTGATTGCAGGAAGTGGGGCTGATTGCAGGGCGTGGCCTGGGAGCTCATTCTGTTCCTGACTCCCAGCTGAGCAGGAGCACAACAGGAGAGAGGCTCCAGCTGTTTTTGGGACTGTGAAAAGGCAAGCAGGCTCCCAGAGAGCGAGCGAACAGGGAGAGCAAACAGGAGTTTGGCAGCGGAGTTCGGCAGGGGAGGTCAAGGGGGAGGTCCCTAAAGAAAAAAAAAACAAAAAACACCATATATATATATATATATATATATATATATATAGAAGACAGAAACAGAGCACTATGGAAGGAAAGGACTCAGCAGTGGTGGTGACCTGCAAGGGGTCTGCAATGTTTGTTTCCCTGCCGGAGATCAACATGGCCTACACGTGCAACAAGTGCAAGCTGGTCACGCTGTTGGAAGAAAAGGTCAGAGGACTGGAGCAGCAAGTGTCAACCCTCAGGAGCATAAGAGAAAGCGAGGAGTTCTTAGACAGAACGGTGGATCTACAGCACCAAAGCACAGTACAGGAGCCAGAAGGGCAACTGCAGGATGAGGCGGAGTCGGAGACTGCAGAGGCAAGGGAAAATAACGCAGGGGGAACTCCCTGGAAAAGGGTGACTGTTAGGAGCAGAAGAACTACAAGACACTCTGCGCCTGTGGAAGCAGTGGAGCTATGGAACCGCTTCCATGTACTTGAGGACGAGAGCAGAGGACAGCCTGCAGAGGACGGATTACCGGGCACCCAACGTGACAGCGAGCAAGAGGCTGAGGGTCAGTCAATTGGAGGCAATCAAACCAAGGCCTACAGCAAGAGGAAGAGAAGAGTACTCGTAGTGGGAGACTCCCTCCTGCGGGGGATCGAAGCCAAAGTATGTCGCGAAGACCCATGGACTCGCCAAGTGTGCTGTCTCCCTGGGGCACGGATTAAGGATGTGACAGAGCAGCTGCCGAGGCTCATGCAGCCCACCGACACATACCCCTTTCTTCTCTTCCACGTGGGTACAAATGATACTGCCAAGCGGAGTTACAAAGAAATCACGGCAGACTTTGAAGAGCTGGGAAGGGAACTCAAGAACTTCGGGGCCCAGATAGTTTTCTCATCCATCCTTCTAGTACTTGGAAGAGGCATAGAAAGGGAAAGAAAAATACTCCGAGTGAACGACTGGCTACGAAGGTGGAGCCGACGTGAGGGATTTGGATTCTGGGACCACGGGCTACACTTCCTGGAAGATGGACTGCTGGCAAAGGATGGGTTGCACCTCACAAGGACTGGGAAGAATGTGTTTGGACACAGCATGAGGAACTTAATCAGGAGGGCTTTAAACTGAATCCAACAGGGGCGGGAGACATAAACTCGGGGGTACCAATGGAAGAAGGCCTCTATGCCACAATGGAGAGAACAGCTCCAGCGGTGCCCATTGATAGTCTACCACAAAATGTAGGGGGAAAGTCGGACTATAAAGCACATAGTCTTCAATGTCTCTATACTAATGCCCAGAGTATGGGCAATAAACAAGACGAACTTGAACTCTTGATACATGAGGGCAAGTACGACTTGATAGGGATAACTGAAACCTGGTGGGATGACTCCCATGACTGGAATACAGCAATTGAAGGGTATAACTTGTTCAAAAGGAACAGAAGCAACAGAAAGGGAGGTGGAGTTGCACTATATGTGAAAAATACGTATCTCTGCACAGAGATACAGGAAGAGGAGCTTGGCAGCCCCATTGAGAGCATCTGGGTTAAAATAAAGGGGGCAAAGAATAAAGCGAACATGGCGGTTGGAGTCTACTACCGACCACCCAATCAAGGAGAAGACGAGGATGGAACTTTTGAAAAGCAAATTGCCAGTGTTTCAAGGAGGCACGATGTGGTAGTAATGGGAGACTTCAATTTCCCTGATATCTGTTGGGAGACTTATTCAGCCAAACATGGCCCCTCCAAGAAATTCCTGAGCTGTGCTGCTGATAACTTCCTCCTACAGAAAGTGGAGGAAGGAACTAGAGGATCGGCTATCCTTGACCTGATTCTAACCAACAGAGACGAGTTAGTGGATAAAGTGGCAGTTTCGGGAACTCTGGGGGAAAGTGACCATGTTATACTTGAGTTCTTGATTCTAACAGAAGCAAAAGCTGAGTGTAGCCAAACACGTACCCTAGATTTTAGGAAAGCCAATTTTAACAAACTCAGAACAATGATTAGTAAGATCCCATGGCAAGTGACTCTCACGAGAAAGGGAGCCCAGGAGGGGTGGGAGTTTTTAAAAAAGGAAATTTTAAAGGCACAATTGCAAACAATTCCCACAAGGAAAAAAGGCAGAGGGCAACAGAAGAAGCCAATGTGGCTTCACAATAAACTCAAAGATGACCTGAAAACAAAAAAGGACACGTATAGGAAGTGGAAGGAAGGACAGGCTACAGGGGAAGAGTACAGGCAGGTAGCACAGAACTGCAGGAATAGTGTCAGGAAGGCTAAAGCTGAGAATGAGCTAAGGTTAGCGAGGAATGCTAAAAGCAACAAAAAAGCTTTCTTCAGATACATGCACAGTAAAAGACAGAAGAAAGAACTGGTGGTTCAACTACGCAATGAGGATGGCAAATTGATAACGGAAGACAAAGAAAAGGCAGAAGTGTTCAATTCCTACTTCGGCTCGGTCTTCTCCCAAAAGAGGGTCTATGACCCCCCTGGCAAACCTGAAGTGCAGACTGAAGGGGCAGAATTGCAGCTTGAGATTGATAGGCAAATGGTCAAGGAGCACCTGATTACTCTGAACGAGTTTAAATCTCCAGGGCCTGATGAGCTGCATCCTAGAGTAATAAAGGAACTGGCAGAAGAACTCTCAGAACCACTGTCTATTATCTTTGAGAAATCATGGAGGACAGGTGAAGTGCCAGACTGACTGGAGGAGGGCAAATGTTGTTCCCATCTTCAAAAAGGGCAAGAAGGAGGAACCTGGAACTATAGGCCAGTCAGTCTGACATCAATCCCCGGGAAGATTTTTGAGCAGATTATAAAGAAGTCAGTCTGCAAGCACCTTGAAAACAATGCAGTGATTACTAGAAGCCAGCATGGATTTGTCAAGAACAAATCCTGTCAGACTAATCTGATCTCATTTTTTGATCGGGTAACCTCCCTTGTGGACTGTGGGAATGCTGTGGACATTATATACCTGGACTTCAGCAAAGCTTTCGACAAAGTGCCTCATGATATCCTGATTAGTAAGCTAGCTAAGAGTGGGTTAGATGGAACAACTATCAGGTGGATCCACAATTGGCTAAAGAATCGGACTCAAAGAGTGCTTATCAATGGTTCCTTCTCAAACTGGGGAGAGGTAACGAGCGGGGTACCACAGGGCTCGGTCCTGGGCCCGGTGCTCTTCAACATTTTTATTAATGACTTGGATCAGGAGGTACAGGGAATGCTTATCAAATTTGCAGATGACACAAAGTTGGGTGGAACAGCTAATACTCTGGAAGACAGAAACAAAATTCAAAGCGGTCTCGATAGGCTGGAGCGCTGGGCCGAAAACAACAGAATGAAATTTAACAGGGATAAATGCCAAGTGCTGCACCTAGGGAGAGGAAACCAAATGCAGAGTTACAGAATGGGGGACACTTGGCTCAACAATACTACAAGTGAGAAGGATCTTGGAATTGTGGTAGATCACAAACTGAATATGAGCCAGCAATGCGACGTGGCTGCAAAGAAGGCAAATGCAATTTTGGGCTGTATTAATAGAAGTATAGCTTCCAAATCGCGGGAAGTGATAATTCCCCTTTACTCGGCACTGGTTAGGCCTCATCTTGAGTACTGCGTCCAGTTCTGGGCACCTCACTTTAAGAAGGACATAGACAAACTGGAGAGGGTTCAGAGGAGGGCAACAAGGATGATAAAGGGACTGGAAACAAGGCCCTATGAGGAGAGACTGAAAGAACTGGGCATGTTTAGCCTTCAGAAGAGGAGACTGAGGGGAGATATGATCGCACTCTTCCAGTACTTGAAGGGATGTCACACAGAGGAGGGCAAAGATCTCTTCTCGTTCATCCCAGTTTGCAGGACACGGAATAATGGGCTCAAGTTACAGGAACCTAGATTCCACCTAAACATCAGGAAAAATTCCTGACTGTCAGAGCAATAAGACAATGGAATCAACTACCTAGGGAGGTGGTGGGCTCTCCCAGTCTGGAGGCATTCAAGGTGCGGCTGGACAGACATCTGTCAGAGATGCTTTGACCTGGATTCCTGCATTGAGCAGGGGGTTGGACTCGATGGCCTTGTAGGCCCCTTCCAACTCTACTTTTCTATGATTCTATGATTCTATGGATACTAACCCTACCTTTTATACGTGCTTCTGTGTACTAGTATGCTGGAGAAGTATCTCATTCAGTGTGTAATTGTAAGCAGTATGTGTGTAATATAAGCAGTATTTGCTATTTTAAGTTCAACAAGCTTTTGTTCTGGCTGCCGTTCCTGGAAGAAGGTTGCAATATTTTTCACCAAATTTCTGGCAGCATTAATTCTGTCCTTCTGCACCAGCTCTGTCTGCATTCTCTTGGCATGTCCTGTATTTCTCTCCACCTGTTAACATAAGGCTGGCTGAACTTGGCAGACTGGATGTTTTCATAGGACTCATTGTGAGTCTAGTGAATTAGCTGCTCAGTTTATGCCTTCTCTTCTTCTGTGCTTATGTGGTCAGTGCACTTTCTATTGCAAAATAGTGATTGATTTGCTTTATGGATCACTACTTTGCAATATGAGATGCAGATTTGGGCCCCCGGTGATCCAGGGATGTTGAAGAGTCCTTGGTTTCGAGTCACGAGTCGAGTCACGAGTCTTTGGACTCGAGTCCGAGTCCGAGTCCTTGGTCCAAAATGGTGACTCACGAGTCACAAGTCACTCCCAAAGCTGACTCCACGAGTCCCTATTAAAATCAATGGGGGGGTTTCCCAACAAAATAAGGCTATTTCAGATGTGTGGCTTAAATAAATTCTAGGCACAAGTGTGCCTTTTTATTTCAAAACTCTGCAACTGATTTTGGCAAAAACAGACCAGGCAGACAAACCCAAAATAACCAGACAGGCAGAGGCCTTTGTCTTGGACAATTCAAACTGTGGAACTGGTTAAGAAGAGATGAGGCAGGCAGAGGAGGCTGGGAACCCCAAACAGGCAGGCAGAGGCAGCCAAACCCAAAATGTCTGAAAGGTTGCATTTTAGGAAAATGATTTTAAAAAATAAACTTGCTGTACTTCCTAAAACCTATCCATGTTGCATTTGAGGAACACGATTTTGGAACACGAGTCCTTGGTCTCAAGTCCCGAGTCGAGTTTCGAGTCCCATTAAAAATATTGGGACTCGAGTCTGACTCGAGTCAGAGGGGGGACTCAGTCCGACTCACAAGTCGAGTCCTGGAGTCTGAGTCCCCATCCCTGCGGTGATCTGAATCTGAATAGCAGAGGAGGAGAGTTAAACTCCCCTACCCCCATGCTAGAGTCCCAATCCAGATCAATGTCCATTTACTCTAGAGTAAAGATATATAGATATAGAGAGCTGCTGGCTACATCTTTAAAGTAATATCTGTTTTGGCCATCAGTGAATGCTTATTTCAAATTTGCATCCTCTGTTCCGTGAATCATGACTTTTCAGTCTTTTGGAAACAGGTCACCAGTTCTCGCTGAGGTAGTAAACCTATCTCTGGGTTGTATCAGTTAAGCCCACAGATGGAGTCTCACATGATTGAATGTTTCTCTCTTCTTCTTTTTTTAAAGTCCCTCCATGAAGAAAATTAGATGTCACAGGAAAGGGTTCTAACTTAGATCAAACTACATGTTACATTAATTACATTGTGCACAGTTCCCTGAGTATATATGAGGGTAAGGAGATGCCAGAAAGAATATTCATGTTAATGAATAAGAATAAGAATAAGAATAAGAATAAGAAGAAGAAGAAGAAGAAGAAGAAGAAGAAGAAGAAGAAGAAGAAGAAGAAGAAGAAGAAGAAGAAGAACCCTCTGGGGTTTGCTTTTCGTTATGAATGTATCACATACTTGGATCCTCTGCTTTTTCTGGTGCAACAGCACCCAGAAGGGAGGTAAGGAAAAAAGGGTACGCTGCTCATGTCCTCAGCCTCCTGAGCTGTGGGTGGTGAATGCAAAATGTGTAAGAGACAATAGTTGGACAAAAGAAATGAATGTGTACATCACAGGCAACAATGCCTCTATCAGTACCACATTCAGCTCTAGCTTTGAAAAGCTAGATCGGAGGCATAAAGGACCAGCAGGGAGAGATTTAAGAATCTGTAGGAAGTTCCATGAATATTTGAAATCCTTCGGTTCTACCCAATGTGAGACACTCAGGGAAACACACACACACACACACACACAATGAGCATAAAGGGTTAAAATGTACCTGAGGCCATTTATAACTTTTAGAACTACTCGCAGGAGGCCTGGAGCATAGACTTGCTTCACCATCTATTGAAAATAAACAAATGTACTGCAGCAGTGAGCAGGTTTCCCTGCTGTGCACTTCTGTACCTAGCACTGAATTGTTCAAATGCAACTCTTTTTATATATATTGTTATGGGAGATACTATTGTGCTAGAGAATGCTATCTCTGGGGTTTTGTATCACTTGCACTCACTAAAGGTGCTTGTTTAGCAGGCAGTGATGGTCAATGATTTTTCTAGAGCTAAGAACCCCCCCCCCAAACACACATATACACAAGGGGGGTTAAGAAAAGAAAAAAGAAAAGAAAAAAGTCTCCATTGGAATCAATGGAGACTCCCCCCCTTTTTAATCCACGGGGGTGGGGGGTGGGGTGGAATTTGGCAGGTAGAAACAGATGGGGGAAGTTTTAACACACACCCCTTCCTAGAAAGCTATGGTCCCAATCCAAATCGGGGCCACATGCACTTACACAAGAGTAAGGAGAACTTATCACACAAAGAATGTTTGGTTTGGCTCTGAAACAATTGCATAATCTTTTCTTCTCCATCCTAGCTTCCACTTCCCTCCCCTTCATCCTAGCCTCCACTTCCCTCTCCTTGTTTCTCCCGTGTTGAATTTTAGATTGTAAGCTCCTGGAGGCAGGGCCCTGTTCTCTTGTACTCTGTAAAGCACCATGGGATGCCCACTAATGCCACTATGTAAACAAATAACAAACAAGTAAATAACTGAATGTTGGTGGTTGATGCAGAGAAATGTTGAGCACAATGACATCAAGTCCCATCACATGCTACTTTATATGTGACAGGGAAGAGGGGAGAAAGGCCCAGCGTATTTCTTCTAATACCTAGTTCTGCCCTTATAGCAGTCTTAAAAATAACTGTCTAGTTCCACGCTAAGTCTCTTAATGCTCACAAAGTCTGGAACTTTCTGCTACTCATAGAAGTAAAACAATATAGGAACCAGAGAAAACAGTTGAAACTAACCAGGCATCTCTCTCTTGTAATGGGGAAAAGGAACTCTGCGTAGAGCAGTGTTCTCCAACCTTGGGTCCCTAGATGTTTTTGGCCTACAACTCCCAGCATGCCCGGCTGGGGCATGCTAGGAGTTGTAGGCCAAAAACATCTGGGGACCCAAGGTTGGAGAACACTGGCGTAGAGGGAGCAAAAGGAAAAACAAATGCCTTCATCTGCCCCCACATTGCAGAGGGTTCAGTTATTTAGCAAGGAGGCTATAGGGCAGTGATGGCGAACCTATGGCACGCGTGCCAGTGCTGGCACACAGGGACCTCTCTGTGGGCACTCGAGCCATTGGTCGGCAGATCGCAAAAAGACCGTCCCCTTCTGCATTCAGCGTCGTGTTTCCATAGTAACTCCTCTCCACTCACATTCCTCGCTGGCCTCCACAGGCAGGCACACTCCAACATCTCCACCCCCAGAAGTGGACTGCACAGGCACCCAGCCCTCCTTCTAACTGAACAGAAAGCTCAGAAGCACAGCGCACGCACGCCCGAATCTTTGTGCGCCCGGTGAAGAGCCATGCCCTGAGACAGACGGGGCGTGATTAGCTAGTGCCCCCTCCTCCTTCCTGCCAAATGTAAGGCACTTTGAAATAAATAAGTTGGTTTTGTGTTGCAGTTTGGGCACTCGGGCTCAAAAAGGTTCGCCATCACTGCTATCGGGCGAGGAGAAGGTTCCCAAAGCAGCTGCTCTTGCCTGTGTTCGCTACTGACTCCTGTGTGTGCCACTGTTTTCCCACTCACAGAGGAGCACTAAGTTGTCCGAACAACATTCAGACCCAGTGTTGCTATGGTGGAGGAAGGAAGCCATTTCTTCTGAGTTTCACCAAATGGAATTTTGAAACTGGAGTTGCTGTAGTGATCGGCCCTCTATAATAAGGCAGAGTGAGAAAGATGGGTGCGTGGAGGGAGGGAACGTAGGCCTCTTTATGCTCTGCTACAAGTCCTTAAGAGGGCATGGGTGAGAAGAAGGTGTCTCCTTTGGCTTTTAAAGAAGGATGTAGGGGGGGGGGGAGAGGGAGAAGCCCAGGCAGGCCTCTCCCATCTAGCAAGGAGCAGAGCCACCACTTGCTACCCCATCCTGATCCTCCATGTAAACCTTTCCCCCTTGGAGACCAGGGAAGGACTGGCAGGTGGTGTGTGTGTGTGTGTGTATGAGAAGAATCAGGGTGGGCAGCCCACTCAAAGTCCCCACCAGTTCTGCCTGCAAAAATTGAAAAGGGGTTATTCACCTATACAAGTACCCCCTACTCAATTTCTCACAACTCCCCTTAGCCCTTAGTTTTGTTCAAATTTAGAAAAGTCCTTTAAGAATTCAAGTATCACAGGGCCAACCTCAGCGGTTCAGCTAGTGTGTTCCGTCATTCCTTGTAGGAATTGTCAGCCACCAGGGACAGAATATGGAGGGATGTAGCGTAGTGGTGAGAGTGTTGGACTGGGACTCCGGAGATCCGGGTTCTAGTCCACGCTCGGCCATGAAACTCACTGGGTGACTTTGGGCCAGTCACTGACTCTCAGCCTAACCTACCTCACAGGGTTGTTGTGAGGATAAAATGGAGGAGGAGGAGGAGGATTGTGTAAGCCGCCTTGGGTTCCTTTCAGGAAAAAAGGCGGGGTATAAATGTAATAAATAAATAAAATAAATAAATGTGTGAATCAGCAAAACTAAAGCCCGTTAAGGTTCTCCAAATTCCAGCTTGAAGCTCATTCCGACTTGTGTCCATACCAGTTTGCAAGGTTTCTCTTTGCCTTTTTGCAGGAAGATGGATGTGTATTTTCGTGTGCATTTCCCCAGATGTACACATCAATTGTGTGCATTTTTGAAATGCACACATTTTTCTCCCATTTATTAAAGCATGTTTGTGTGCATTTGTCTAAAGTATACATTTTTCAAATGCATGTTTTTGTGTTCTGTAGAAGCTCAGAAATGTATGGACTTTGACCACAGATTGCATCTGGGTCCAGAAGGTACAAACTGGGTAAATTCTGGTCAAAAACAAACTGAAATTAACATCTCACAGGTCCCTAAGACAGAGTCTCATACACTAGAATTCCTATAAAATATCACTTAAAGCAAATCTTCAAGGAAAATTTGGAGGGTTTGCTTGGGCAAAAACAACAAAGGAATTTTGAAGGAATCAAAAAGGTTTCAAGAAGCTCAAGGGGATGCAGTGGAGCCCACAGATCCTTCCTTGGGACCCCCAGAAAATATTATTAGAAGTTGTATGATGTCCTTGGATAGAATAGTTCCTGTAATCAACAGAAGTGGGAGCAGGTTGGGAATAGTTAAGTGCCCAGGAAGAGGGAAGGGGAACAGAGTTACAGAGCTATGCTGCTGTTTCTGTACCAGCTTTAGTTTTGCAAATAAACCTTCTTGGAGCTTAATCTGTTCCTCAATTACCTGATGTAACAAAGTGGCATTGAAGAGGAACTGTTGATTGAACTGGCTTTACAAAGCTTGCACTTTTTCAGACATTTTGAGAATAGGTTGCGCGATACCATGTAGGTCCACAATGATAACCTGGTTTTCTCCCTGTCCTTTCAATTTTCTGGGTCTGTAATTTTCATTTACCTTCCCTTTTGAACATTTGATTGTCTGCATTGTCACTGGGCCTTTCAGCAGAGGATCCACAGCATGAACTGAACTATACCTCCTGCATTTCAGCTCCTCCTCCTCCTCCTCCTCCTTCTTTTTTGCTTCTTCCAAAGCTTTCTTGGCTTGGCTTGCAATTGTTATGGGCTTTTCCTGGTTGAAGTCTGATTCTAGATGCACATTCCCTTATGTGAGACAGGTCCGTTTCTCTACAAGCTGATCTCTGATAATTTCATCTGACTTCCCGATTCACCTGTGAACAATAGAAGTTATTCAGAAGTTCAACCCAGAATTGTGTGAGGGGGAGAACAGGACAAGCCAATTGGGCAGGCCTCAATATGTCAGGGCCTGGATGTCTCACAGTTGGGAGCTCATTCTAATCATGTAGGCTACCCATCCAATTTAGGAAAATCAGGGATCTAAATCATGTGAGGAGCATACATGAGTAGAGAAGGTTCCCTGTTGCAAAAGTTGACCCTCCAATGCACTGAGGGCTGTAGGGAAAGGTGATGAGGATGCAATGGAGGGGTGGGGTAGGCTCATCCATGCTCCCCCCATCAAGCAATTGTAATCATGTGGTGGATGATCTTCTCAATAACGCTGTTTAGTTCTCTCAGTCCAGTAATATAGTGTAATGATAGTTCACCTGGTTTCCTGTTCACATTGGTGTTATTTGTCCCTACCTATTACCTACCACATTCATTTTAAGTGTGTGCAGAAATCGTGGAGGATACATCTATAAATAGCTATTAATTATGATAGCTAAATAGAACCTCCATGTGTAGAGGTGGTACATTTACTTCAGAGTGCCAAATTCTGTGGACAAACAGCAGAAGATGCCATCACCTCCACACCTTGCTTAGAAGCTGCCAAAGGCATTTCAGTGGCCTCTTGAAAACAGAATGCTGGTCTGGTGGACCTCAGTGTGATTGATCCAGCAAGGCAGGTTTAGGGATGTGTCAGGAATCTGATAGGGATTCAGCCCCCCGGATTCCAGTTTGCCAGTCCTGTGCTAGCACCAACTCATTATGGTGCAAGTTGAGCCAGCTCGCAGACTTCTGAAGTTCTGTCTCTAAGATGGGCCGCGATTTGTGCATTTTAAAGCACGTGGTCCTTGTGCAAATTGTGCAAAGCAGCCGAATTTATGCAAAGTGTGCTAGGTCCATGTGCTTTTCAGGTGCCGATTTGTGCACAATGCACAAAATACTGTCATTTGCGTGAATTTGTGCAAATTGCATAAATTTACACAACTTGCATGATTTGCGTGGATTTCCTTTGTGTGTTTTTTAAAAAATATGCAAACTGCAGCCTGTTTTAGAGACGGAAGTTCATGGAAAAAACCTGTCTCCGCTTGCTTCAGATCATCAGAATGGAAGCGGGCAGGAAGTCTGTCAAGCTCAAACGAGCTGGACTTGCCAGCGTCAGCACATCCCCAGGTAGATTTTATGTAAGTAGAGTCATTCCATATATAAACCACTTCCCCTGCAGTTATATATCAGCATGATATAGTGTTTACCATTCAACTTTTGTTCTACTGGTTATTTTTTAATTCATTTCTTCTTTATCCAAGTAATATGTTAGTTTGGAGATGATTTTCACATTTTGAGACAGGAAAATACCTTCTCTGAGAACAGCGTTCTCACTGTAGCATTTATCCTAAATGTGGGTTACACCATGCTATCAATGTTTGAAGTAGAAATTCCTGTAGATTCATGGGGAGCTATCTTTAAAAATCAATGGTAAAGTGCTAGTGTAAATTCCTACCATTTCTGATCTTTCTCTCTCCACATACACATACACATACACTCACACACAAAACAAATATATATTCCACTGTCCCTAGCCCTCATCAGACTTTACTCTCTAGGGATAAGAAAGTAACAAATTATACTTTGCTAACTGTTTAATTGAATGCAAAGGTTCCCACCAATCTCCAGACTTAACTAGATATGATATGCAAGCAGGCTGGCCACTTACGTATTGCCAAAAAAGAGGAAATGTATCACCCAAAGAGGACAGTGTTTGGCATAAATTTTGCATCTGCTAACGAATATGTATTGAGGCAAGTTTAGAAACAATTGTTATCATTTAAATAGACAATGCATCTCACTGTAGTGATGAAGACTGTGACCCCTATTTGACCCGTGTGCCTGCTCAGACTGCTGTCCAGGTGCTAGCTGCTTATTTTCAAATAGAGGAAAACTTCAGACAGAGGACTGTCCTTTGTAAAGTAGGGCACATGGCCATCCTATATGGAAGATCTGTGGCTAGATATCCAACTTTTTTTAGGTTCAGAAGCAGCTGGGGGCCCTCATCTGGATCAGGGCTGCAGCACCAGGTGAAGGGGTTAATCCCTTCCCCTCTTCATTTCACCAGTGGGAACCATTTAACTGATCCCAAAGATGCTATTTGCCACAGAGGCAGAAAAGGACTGATACCCATATCTGTCTTCACACACACCCCTTACATAGCAGATTCTGTGGTGGGGGGAGGATATTGTTCAGAGAAATGGCATGGGGGGGAAAGGTTAACTTCACTCCCCCAATGCCATGACCCTTAACCAAAAGACATTGGGAGATTTGATCATAGATCTCCCACGATCATGTATACTTGGGCGCTCTTACTTGATCGTCTATTTATCTAAAACATTTTTATCCGACCTTTCCTCAAAGAACATTTGAAAAAGCTTCAAAAACAAACACGATGGTAGTTAAAGAGTAAGCAAAAGACACCCAATGAAATAATTAAGGCTGCTGTCAGGGTCCCGGTCCTGCAATCACACATTCTAGCACTCTGACACTGGAGACTCCAGATCACTGGGATCCTTTTATTACAGCGAATCCTATGGCATAAGCTTAACAGTTACAGTCTTTAGAAATCACATACCTGACGGCATTTTGCTATAAGCTCTTGAAATTGTTCTACATCAAGGTAGGGGACTGCAATGTCTCGTAGGGACCAAATTCCCAGGCATTCCACATCAAGGAAGGGACTTGAGCCAATTCCCGCTGCTCCTCAGACAAGGGAAGGATCAGAGCCAATTCCAGATGCTCCTGTGACAAGGGAAGGGATCCTAGAAACAGGCCTGACTTTCCCCCATAGATTGCTGAGCCAACTTTGCCACTGAGTTGGAACCTCCGGGGTGCCATACGTCTTGGCCTTAGGATCTGAACAACTCCTGGCTGCTCCTCTGACAGGGGAAGGATCTGAGCCCTATTGCTCATGAAACGAGGGAAGGCATTAGAGAAGAGGACCTGAACCAGCATGCACACCTCCACAGAGGTCAAGACCAACCCTGCCACTTGGGTTGGCCCTTCTGGGTACTGTGAGTCCAGGCCTATCAGCAATAAGGGTCCAAAACAAAATCAGACTTGAGTCCAAAGTACTTCTCCACATGCAGAGATTCCAACGTCCAAAGCTCCCAGCTTTGGGATCTCTACGCCATGTGGGTCAAGGCATAGGAATGTCCAGGATTCAGGAATTAGCCGCAAGCCAGCCGGGCTCTGGGCTCCTCAACAAAGACACACCCATAGCCACAAGAATGCACAGTCTATGAAAAGTACGACAGTCTTTTTCATGGCAGTCCTTGACAGTAAAAGTCCAATGGGAAGAAAGTCCAAATTAGGTAGAGTCCATGCTACCAATAGTTTAGTTGGTGATAGATCCAAACAGAAAGATGCAGACAGGGAATACGAGAGAGGTGTTCCTAGCAAAGGCTCTGGAGGCTAAGTGCTGACTTAAAAGTGAAGGTGTCACCATCTTAACCCTCCTTGCAAACCACTAATTGACAAGGGAACTGGCCCATCCACGAGGCCCCTATCCCACCTGGGTGTCTCCCTTCTACCCTTCAGGGGTGAGGCTTCAACCAGAGTGACACCTCTGCAAGCCACCCCTCCCCTCTCCTGAAGTTCCCAGAGAAGGCTGCCATCTCATATCTCCGTAAGGTCGAAGTTGCGGCTGGATGGGGGAGACAAGTCGACTCCCGCCTGCTTTCTCCTGAGAACTCTGGCAGTGATGAGCTCACACTGGTCCTGACATTCCACAGACTGACTAGGCCCCAAACCCTTCCAAACTACTGCTGACCAGTTTCTGGCTATGAACTAGAAGGCCCACTTTATGACTGACACCGAACCCCCACAGCTGCAATCCTATCCACACTTACTTGGGAACATGTCCCATTTAACCTCTGAGCAGATATGTGTAAGATTGCACTGTAAAACAGCTTCCAGCAGAATTAGGAGACGTAACCAAAAGCCTTCCTAAACAGGAAGGTCTTTAAAGTGGCAAAAGGCCCTTAAAGTGGTAATTTGTGGACCTAGGGAGTTCGTTCATTCAGTTAAATATAGCGTAGGCCAGTTCACTGGCTCTGTGTGCTAAATTACTTTCTCCATTCACTAAGTGCTTTGGGGGAAGGTGCAGGAGAGCCCAATATTTGTTCCAAATTGTTCTTTACCACTGGGTCCCTGTATTCCATCCCCCTGCCAAGCATAAGCAAAGTTTATTTTTGAAATGTCTGTGTATTTATTCCTGCACACAACATTCTGGATATTGTCTATATCTGCTGCGTTGCGGGAGGCAGACACCTTGAATTCTCCTTGTTCTTGCTTTACACGTTTCTTGGCAACTTTCTGCCTGTTAAATGTTTATCCCACAGCACTTGACATCCCAAATCCTAACCCTGCCAGAAAGGACAGAAATGTTTGTGAGGAAGCTTGATTGTGCTATTCTGGTGTGGTACTTCCAGCCCTGCAGTACAACTGAGGGCCAAGCAAACAAATAGGGCCAGGCTCAGTTGTGAGTTGAGGCCTGCTCTGTGGGGTAGAAGTAGTGAGTGGGAGCCTCACCTGCTGATCTGACCGGCATTCCTTCTCCATGCCATTTTTCTCCCAGCTAAGGCAAATATGAGACTGGAAACCCATCTGGGGAAAAGCAGTTGCAGGAAGAGAATGAAGGAGAGCAGCAGTGGGTTACAAAAGGACCTCCAAACACTTCTGTAACCTGTTACTTCCCTCCTTCATTCACCTCGAAATCATGCTCCCACCACCACCATTTCTTTTTAACTCTGGTCCGCGGTTCCATACTAATCTCCATGCCAGAAGGTAATGCAGTCTAGGAACAGTCTATTCATAAAATCATCTATTGGCAACTCACAGCATAGTTTTATCTTGTCACCACTTTTGGCCAGTGGTCATTGGCATGACCCTTAGAATAACCCGAAGAGATTCTGACCTAAGTGCACTCATTACAGAAAAAGCAAACATCGCTTACAGGGTGAATTTTGTATAGCCTAGTAATAAAAAGTTGAAAACAGAGGATTAAATGTCGACAATCTACCTTTTTCTATAATAGCAAGTAACCGCTGGGACACAAAGCGGATTACTAGGCTTGTTGTAATGGCACCTTTTCCAATCTATTCTCCTCTTCCTTACCTCTTTCGGTGCTGCCTTTAATAAAGGATTCATTTTTTACTGGTGTACTAAACAGAAATGACAAAAAGTCTCCTGCAATTATTGCAATATTTTAGAGAGCACCTGCTTGACCTTTGGACAATATCTTAAGAACAAATCTTGCCAGAACCCTGAAATGACTTGCTTGTCACTAAATCAATCACTCGCTCGCAATTAATCCCATTGGGAATCGATGAGACTCGCTTATGAACTTCAACATTAAGAACGGTATCCTTGAACATCTTCCCTAAAGCCTGTGCTTAGAATAGAGATTAAATACGTAACATGGAACTCAAGGAGCATAAATTCAAGCCACTTTTAGTCCATGAGAATTTGGTTACGGGAATCTACAGCTATTCACTTTAGGTTGGGCAGTGTGAGGCATGTAGAGTTGTTGCGAAAGAATGATTCAACCAAATATTCAAAAAATTGACCCAGTACATTGAGGGTTCATTAAATCCTCCCCCCACTTTGTTTCACTGATTTATTTTGCTGATTCATCAGCACATTTCCTCAGAAGTAAGTCCCATTGAACTTAGTGGAGCTTACTTCTGATTAGACGTGCATAAGAATGTGCTCTTCATCTCTGAGTCCCCCTCCCCGCTCAAAAAAAAATGATATGGAATGCCTTTGAAACCTTGGGATCTGCTTCTGAATAAAGCATCTTTGAGTTTTTGCAAGACATTCTTATTTATTTCACCCAAAAAATGACAAATCAAAACACCCCATTTCAATGTGAGTGAAACAGCTTCAAAATGATAATTCAGGCATCCCCAACCCTTTTGGGTCAGTGGGCACATTTGGAATTTTGAGAAAGCATTGTGGGTGCTCTCACAAAATGGCTGCCATGGGGCAGGGCTTGTTCATTCATAAAATAGCTACCATGGTGGGCATAACCAGGCACAAAACACTCATTTCCCAGAAGGCAAACTGGTGAGACTAAAAGAAAAGTAATCTTCCCAAGGACGTAAGTACAAGGCAGAGGTGGGGTCTGAGCTCTGAAACACAAAACCACTCTTTGGAACCCAATTACAGATGGTGCTGGAGGGTACCCCAATTAATTTTTTAAAAAAAATCTTAAGAAATAATATGAAAATCAAGAGGCACAGAGAGCCTGGTACACACCAAGAAAGGTATCTGTAGGCACATTGGTGCCCATGAGTACCACGTTGTAGACCACAGGACCATTGTCATATTGAGCCAACTCTAGGAGCAACTGACAACATATGCATGTTCTACTTCACAAGCCAATCGTCCCCTATTTTTGACAATACACTTCTTTCTTATATACAGGTATGCACACTTTTTTGGTATGCCTATATTATAAGATGTACTTTATAATTGAGTTTAGAAAGCCAGTACATTTTGAGCTACATATCTCCCTTATATCAGGGTAATATCAATCCCAAGACAGAGATCCAGAGCAATACAGTTTGAAGTCACTCTGTTCCTTCTACATTGAGGTTAGAACTCAGCACGGAGGGAACTGAAAGTAATTTGAAACTCTTTTGTTCGAGACCTGCCTGTCTTGGAATGGATCAAAGTAGCTTGAAATAACTGGATTACCAGATATTATTTTCTGTAACAAATGAGTGTCTACAAGAGCTAAACATTTAGGGTACAATTCTACGCATGTTTAGACAAAAAAAGGCCTACAATTCCCAGCATGTCCAACCAGCATGGCTGGCTGGAGGGATGCTGGGAGTTGTAGGACATTTTTTCTGTCTAAACATGCATAGGATTGCACCTTAGTCAATTAATTGGCTAGATTAATAGAGTAAACCCGTTCAATCAGTTAAAAAGGTGATTACAGGGTAGCAGCTTTAAAAAAAAAATATGTAGGAGATGTAAGGAGAATCATTTTTCCTTATTTCCCACCCAGAAAAAGATGCCTCTTCTAAGATAGTACCTAGTGCAGTGTTCTCCAACCTTGGGTCCCCAGATGTTTTTGGGGCATGCTGGCTGGGGCACGCTGGGAGTTGTAGGCCAAAAACATCTGGGGACCCAAGGTTGGAGAACACTGACCTAGTGTAATACATCATGCCTTGCAAACAGTTGGCATCATCTCAGAAGAGACATTCTCATCAGTGTGTGAGAGAAAGGGGAATGCCTCTTCTAAAATGGCACCAGTTGCCTGCCTGCTGGTGCTGCATAATAATGCAAAGACAGGCACCAGCCTTGTCCTTCTCTCATTGTTGTAAGGGTTTCCCCTTACAAAAGTTTTCCATTGTCCATGCAAAAAGACCAGAGGTGCCTTCCTCATCCAGTTCTTCTCCAGCACCCACCCCTGCTGAGTTTCCCACCATTCCCCTGCCATGAACTAATTTTATTCACATGCAAAACAGTGGCGGGGGGGGAACCAAAGGCTGTATGGATAGTGTCATTACATTGTTTATTCACTAGGGGGCACTGGACTTAGTTATATCTGGGTGGGGTCAGGAGTTCCCTGTTGCTGGCTCTGTCTTGTTTGAGAGAGAGTCAATAAAGTTATTGTCTAGCTTTCCGGTTGGTGTCTCTCTAAGCCTTCTATGACAGGCACCATGGAAGAGTTGCACGGAGCAATATGGCAAGATATAAGGGAGCATAATAGGGCCTGCTGACCTATGGCACCACAACTCTGGCTAAAATGTGGACCTGTAAATGGCAGAAGAAGGCAGAAGCTGTCTCTTGTGCATGCCAGTCAACATACTCAGTGAAATTCTTGAAGGTACAACAACATAGGGCAGATTAGAGCTGCACCTGCCAACCCTCTCCCACCACACACACAATTCTTCTACACAGCCAGTTAAATTACATGAGCCCTGTCTTCTATTGAATCTCATCATCCTATCTCTCAATAGAAGAATAATTAAGGAAAGAAAGAAGAGTCTGTATCTGCTATTTTCTATACTGCCTGTAGGATCCCAATTGGCATCCTCCCAATAGAGTCATGAAAACTAAAGACTAACCAACCAATGAGGCTGCAGATACTTCTGTTCTGCACATGATTCCCAAGTATGAAAGTATGAGAGGATTGTCCAGCACAGGTTAACTTCTTTCTCAGGCACAAAGCTACTTACAGATTTAAGAAGCTTAAAAACCTTATCCAACATTAGTCCTAGCTTTATAAATTAAAGAATAATTTAGCAGTGTGCATAATGGCCTAATGTTACATTTACTTTTAATTGCAAATGTTGACCTTTTCAGTGTTCAAGGATTCTCTCCCCTTTCCCCCTTCATTTAAAGGAGGTCTGTACAAGTTGTGAACCACGAAACTAAACGCAGCACACCAGCTCTGTGTTGCAGCCTGGCAAATTGATAACACCTCTGTTAGTATTATTGAAGCTCTTTTGGCTACATTCAACATTCCTCAGAAACTTTACCCAAGCACAAACATCTACATTCTCCTCAGATTTTGCTTTAGGCGGAACTCGGAGACATACAAGGGATGTGCAGAACACCTCCCCCCACTTAGAAATTTAATTAGTCTTATCAAGATTACTTTAGTTTTCCTCAAAATTACTTTAGTTTTGCCTGAGCAAGAATACATTTGCCTCACATTTCACTTTAGGCAACACTTTATAGCTATAATGGAGAAAATATATTGGGTCCCACCCCCAGAAATTGCTTCCTTTGACCATGGCTAATCTTGACTTATCCTACATGTTCCAACTGTCCCAATTAACCTATGGTAATCTATGTTCTTCAGGTACTAATCCTTTGTAAAACAGGCTCCTTCATTTGCCTTTTAAAATGGTGCAGCTGATACCCTTATAAAATGTCAGTGTGTACACAGGGCAGTCTTTAGAGGTTAAGGGCGCAATTCTATGATCCCTGAGAGAGTGTCCCAGGGACACAGGATTTTTGGGATTCTCAAAACCATAGACACTGCTATGACTTCAGGAGGGGAACTAAAAGATCTGATCCCTTCCCCTTCACCCCTTCCCTCATCCCCTTACAGCCACCATAGAAAGAACCACAGCGCCTGCTTTCCAGGTCACAAAAGCAGCCTCAGATGACCTTGTCAAAGTCACCAGGGGGTGTTCTGGTGGGTGGGAAGTTGTGCTGTTGGGGGAAGGGCTGGAGAGGCCATAGTATATTGCATATCCTGGCCTCTCCAGCCCTTCCCCCAACAGCACAACTGCTCTAGATGGGCTCAAAGGCCTTTCTAGAGGAAAAACACAAAATAGGAGGATGAAGAGGCGAAAATTGCCTCTGTCACTCCTCCTGCCCTGCTGGCTGCAGCCTGGCAGAGCACAGGATACTTGGAAGCGTCCAAGATTGGAGGCTTCCATCTAATGGGCAGCAACCCAGTAGGCTCCCCTAAAGTCTGAATGATAATACCATATCTTGACTGCAATCAACATACATGGACATGAAATGGTAGTGCCCTTCTACACCCCTCCCCAATAAATGTCCACCCAGATAGCAAAGGCATCCAAATGTGTTTGAGTTGCAGCTTTCCTCTAATAAGTGCAGCTACAGCCATTGTGACATTAAGTATTCTATTAAATGTCCTTCATTTTTTTAAAAAATCAAACTGTTATGGCCATTTTGATAACATATCTCCTTCAGAAGCCAGTTCAGAACAAGCTATTGTGGAGCAGGGATAGGCAGAACAAAGTGGTTCTACTCCACTGGCTTTAGTTTTCCTGCTTGTCCACACCACACAGTTCATGATGTTCTGCCTGCATGTAGGTTGTTAACTTCATTTCTCTCACAGAAGCTGTGTTGTTCTTGAATCCTCTATTGTTAACATTTTCATCCTGAGCAGTTAGAATATTTAAGAACATAAGAAGAGCTATGCTGGATCAAACCAAAGGTCCATCTAGTCCAGTAGTATTCTGTTTATACAGTGGCCAACTAGGCCACAAGCAGAACATGAGTGCAACAGCATCCTCCCGCCCATGTTCCCCAAGAACTGGTATATATAGGCATGCTGCCTCTGATATTAGAGGTAGCATATAGCCATCAGGAGTAGTAGCCATTGATAACCGTATCCTCCAAGAATTTGTCCAATCCCCTTTTAAAGCCAGCCAAATTGGTGGCCATCACGACATCTTGTGGAAGTGAATTCCATAGTTTAACTATGCTCTGTGTGAAGTACTTCCTTTTATCTGTCCTGAATCTCCCACCAATCAGCTTCATGGAACAACTTCACGTTCTAGTATTATGAGAGAGGAAGAAAAATGTCTCCCTATCCACTTTTTCCACACCATCATAATTCTGTACACCTCTATCATGTCTCCCCGTACATGCCTTTTTTCTAAGCTAAACAATCCCAGATATTGCCTTTCCTCATAGGAAAGTTGCTCCAGCCCCTTGATAATTTTAGTTGCCCTTTTCTGCACTTTTTTCCAGCTCTGCAATATCCTTTTATTGGTGCAGTGAGCAGAACTGTACATAGTATTCTAAGTGTGGTCGCACCATAGATTTCTATAAGGGCAGTATGATCTTGGCAGTTTTATTTTCAATTCTTTTCCTAATTATGTTTTACATGGAATTTGCCTTTTTCACATTAGCCACACACTGGGTCAACATTTTCATCGAGCTGTCCACCAGAGGCCCAAGATCTCTTTCCTGGTCAGTTACAGAGTTGGGATTTCCCCCCCAATGTGCCTAGAGTTGAGCAATTGAGCCTCGCTGGGGCAGAACGAGGCCGAATTTGGCCCCGCTCACGCCCCGGCGAGGCCTTACCTTGTCTTCGGGGCGGCTCGCGCACTCCGTGGAGAGCCGCCCCCGCCGCTCGTTCTGGTGCGCGCTCCATGGAGAGCCACCCGCACCGCTCGGTCCGGTCCGTCACGTCACTTACGGTACCGGAAATGACGCTATGGAACCCCTATGGTCCATTTTGCGCCTGCGCAGGGTCCATTTCCGGGCCCGAAAGTGCCGGAAAAGGTAAGGGGGATCGTTCGAGCGGCGCACAGCACCACTCGAAAAAATGAGGCGGGGAGGGGGGGTGGGGAAATAAGGCTCGGGCGGCACGCCCAGCCTTATTTACACGTCTATGTGCAGCATCACTTTACACTTGCTTACATTGAACTGCATTCTGTTCTTTAACTAATTACTGATCCATAAGAGGACCCTTCCTCTTATTCTATGACTGCTAAGTTTGCTCAAGAGTCTTTGGTGAGGGACTTTGTCAAATGCCTTTTGGAAGTCCAAGTAAACAATGTTTATCGGATCACCCATGTCCACATGTTTATTCACATGCTCAAAGAACTCTAAAACATTGGTGAGACAGAACTTACATTTGCGGAAGCCATGATGATTCTTTTTCAACAGGGCTTGTCCTTCTATATGCCTACTAATTTTATCTTTAATAATGCTTTCAACCAATTTACCAGGAACACAAGTTACCGGTAAGCTAACTGGCCTGGAATTTCCCAATTTCCTCTTGGATCCCTTTTTTTTTAATGGTGTTACATTGGCCATTCTGCAGCCCTCTGGTACACAGGATGATCTTAGGACATATTACTTATTTTTGTTAGAAGATCAGCAATTTCATATTTGAGTTCTTTAAGAACTCTAGGTTGGATACCATCTGGGCCCGGTGATTTATTAACTTTCCATTTGTCAATAAGGTTGAGGACTTCATCTTTTGTCACCACTGTTTGCCTTAATTCAGACTCCTTTCCTGAAAACTTCGGTTCAGGCACAGGTATCTGTCCTATATCTTCTGCAGTGAAGACAGATGAAAAGAATTCATTCAGCTTCTCCACAGTCTCTTTAGCCTCCTTTAGTACTCCTTTAAATCCATTGTCATCCAACAGTCCACCTGCCTCCCTAGTTGGTTTCCTGCTTCTGATATATTTAAAGAATTTGTGAAAATCCCAGGAAGTCCAGCCAAATGGCTTGTAGGAGTGATACTCTGATCAGGCAGTTTACCTATATATAAGATTTGCTGACTCATGGCGTCACAGTTGTTTATGGGGCTGCTAGATGAATTTCTGGGAAAGTGAAGAGCCACTACAAATGTCTATTTTGTGTAGTAGAGAATTTGGTTTAGACCTGAAGGCCTAATGTTTCATTGTTCAGTACAGTCATGCCTTGGATTGAGAGCATAATTTGTTCCGGAAATGTGCTTGTAATCCAAAACACTCTTATATCAAAACGAAATCCCCCCCAAAAAAAATTTGTACAGAGATTTTTAATTTAAGCCGTACTACAGTACTTGTATTGCAAGACGTCACTTGTATATCAAGTAAAAAAAAAATTAAATAAATATTTAAAAATTTCCTTGTCTTGCAAAATGCTCTCAAACCAAGTTACTTGCAATCCAAGGTATTACTGTAGATCCATTTGTCCAGATGATACCATGAGTTGCATCCAGATTGTCCCTGTCGTGAATGGAAGGGCTCCTTCTGTTCACAGAAGGACTGAGGTCCAGTGGAGGCTCCTGCTAGAGGAAGATGGGGTATTTGGGGCAATTTCTCCTTCCTGCTGATGGAGAGGAGAATGGATCTCTTCCATTGTGCCAAAAATCCAGAGTGGATTAGAGAACAGATTCTTCATTCTTCCATTCATTGTTTGCATGAACAAAGGCCTGTTTGGTCTTTTTCCTCATGCCCTGTTTTGATCAGTTGTGGTATAAACTGAGGTCTTTTGGCCACAGTTTATGCAATGTTAACTAATTTGGCATTAGAAAGCAACAATTTAAGAAAGTCATCTGATCATTTTAATCCCAGAGAAAAGATGGAATACAGTGTATATATCTATTATCTTCTCCAAGCCTTTCTGTAAGGGAGTCCTGATAAAAACTCTAATTCTGTTGGTGCCTCAATAGAAATGTGGGTAAGCTCTTTGAGGCTTGCCTAACTTGGTAATTGTCTGATTATTATTTTTCGGTGGGGGGAATGTGCACTTTTTCTGAACTTGATAAGAGCTTGGAAAAATGATCCCCTTCCTCTCTCCAGAAGAACTTCTGCCAGCCCCTAAACCACATTCCCCCCTTTCTCTTGGCCTTTAATAGATGCAACAGCATGACCAGAGACATGCAGTGCTGGGAGACAGGGGGCTCTTCTCCTTTCCTTCTTCTCCAATGCTACAGTGCACTGATTAGCAGCATGCCAAGTTGATAAGCCCTCAAAGATTGGGGTGCATAAGAGACTACTGCAATTGTAATTCTGTGGAGCGCAAAATGAAAGCATCATTAGGTGCATAATTCAGCTTTCTGAACATATCAGTTTTCAACTTATTTTCAAAGCAAGTTTCTAGTCCTTATGGATATAAAACTATTTTTTTGAAAATAGCTAGGTAATGCCTTCTGATCTCTGAGAAGTTGACATGTGGCTGAATAAAATTTCCAATGGCTGGGAGCTCCCAGAGCCTTCACATGGTGATCAAGGCTGGATTAAATGATGCCCAAAAAATATTGCAAATTTGCTGTGTTTGTTTAATTAATACAAGTTACTACATTTAGCTTTTTTGGGGGTGCAGAATTTAAATTGTCTGAGTACAGATTATTATTATTTTAAATCACCATAGAAAATGCACAGTCTTGACTGTAATACCATTTATCCTAGGAAATGGCTTTTTATGTTTTATAAGTAGGCATGTGTGTGGCAGGGGGGTGTTAAAGAAAGTGAGTAATTTTGGCTTGGTGTGGTACATTCCAATGCACATACAAAGAGTTTATACCTGGGGTAGGTCACCTGTACCCTAATGTCTTGAGCGGTGGCACAGAGAGAGAGAGAGAGAGAGAGAGATGTGGCAGTAGAGAGAAGGAGGTGGGGTGGCACAGAGAAAGAGAGAGCTATGCAATCTTGCAATGCTACAAATTCTGCCCACTTTTTGCTCTGGCTCAGTCCACCATTGGATCTGTCTCCACCCACCTTCAGATGTGGTCCCCAATTGACTTTTTGCATGGATCGACAACCATTCATAGGAGAGAAAGGTTCCTGGTTCATCAGGAAAACAACTGACTGTACTCATGGTTAGCAACTGTTTTTTAACGGGAGCCATATTTCAACTGAGCAAAGGCTAAAGAGTTGAGCAACCTTGGCTCTGTCCCAAATGAATAGGCAATAGACTTGTTAACCCCCTCTCCACTGGTGTGAACTGCAACAGAAGCTTTGGTAGAGCCCCTCCTTTAGACACCTCAGCTGCTCTTGGCCAGCATTTCCCTGCATTTTCGCTTGGGCACAGCAGTAGCCAGCTGTGAGATGCATGAGAGCAGGGCCACTCACTTGCTGCTCACATTGCAGGAGAGGGGTTTCACTAGGACTCTTACCTGCCCCTCAACTTGAGAGGAAGCAGTTGAGCTGCGTAATGGGGGTGATCACTTGGAAACAGGGGCTATATAGAAAGTCTTTGTGTCAAGCCCACTTGCCTATTGCTAGTCTGTACTACACTGCTTTTATTCTGATTTTCTGCGCTCTTGGCAATAATGTGCAAAGATCCAAAGAGATATCTTAAGAGAGAAACATATGGCTCTTCGTTAAAAATGTATCAAAGAACGACTCTCCTCTCCTTTTTTTGTTTTTTGTTTTGTTTTTTGCCTTTTTACATTTTTGTCAGCATGAAAGATCCCCTCATGTGACCTCCAGTCTGCTGGTTGGCACTTACAAGCGAACAAATCAACTTGCTATTAGCAGTTACCTTAGCAATATTTACAGCATTTTAATGTGTTACGCAGATGTAAATAGAAGCTGCAAGAAACTGAAAAATCCATTTTTCTCATACAAAAGCTGAAGGCCTCTTCTTTCGATGTACCAGAATGTTTCCTACACCTTACGTAACTGTAAAAAAAAAAAAAAAAAGTTATGGAAAGAGAAGTATTTAAAAATACTTTCTCTGCCAAAATAATGAGTGTAGCAAAGATGAGTGGTCAGGAAAACACATTTGTCCTCCCCCACAGGAAGAACCAAACTCTGTGGTATTAGACAGCAATCTCAAGGCATTGCAAATTAAAATTGCATATTTGGAGGAAACTGCATAAACAGGACGATCACATACAGGTTTCCTTGGTTAGAGTGGGAAGATGGAGATCAGCTATGCTGTAGAAACTGACACGGCCAAGGTTTCTAGATACACCGAGTGCCACGAGCCGGTGTTTGCTCTCCCGTTGTCTCCACTCTGACAAGGTGGCTGTTACAGTGACCGACAAAGAGAGAGTCCGCAAATTGCGCTCCGTCATCAATTTATTTGCTGACAGACGACCCCCCTCTCCTCACACACACACTCTCCTTGGAGAGTTTTGAAGCTAGATCAGTTTTAAGGATAGGACAGAACCAACCTTAAGATTCCCCCATCCCCCACAAGAAAACCCAGTACTTGCCGACTCCTTTCTTTTGCCTCTGACTGCTCTGCTTGATGGGTTTAAGTGGCAAGAAAGAAGTCAAGTTATTGCTCGATTGTCGATGTCGTTTTGTTTTAGATGCATGTGACTCTGTGCCATCATCCAGATGATGTAGGCACAAGAAGAATACTGCACGGCAGTATATTTTTGTGTGCAGTCACAATAAGGAGACGGCAGGCTGTAGCTCAGGGGTGGGGAACCTCAGGCCCAAGGACCAAATCCAGCCCCTCCAGGGTCCCACAGATGACCATGCCCGCTTCCCTTGGGCCCCATCCCCTATTCCCCAACCACCAATTATTTGGTGGCTTCCTAGCTTTGTGCAGTTTTCCCCCATTCTGAAAGGTTGAAATGCCTCTCCTGAGGTTTAGGTTACTGGCTGTAACAGCTTTAAGCGACAACATGCTGGTATTTTGGGGGGGTATTTTTTGCCCCACCCCTTTGACTTCAGCCCTGCTTGCCACTGGGATGTGGCCCCCCCAAGAGCTTCTCTGAAATGGAATTCACTCCTGGCCTGAAAGAGGCTCCCCGTCCGTGCTATAACTGACCCGGCATGATGGCATTGCCCAGCAAGCATTCCCCTTGTGTGGGAACAACCACTAACTGATAGTGAAACTCCCAGCCCCAAAGTGTGGCAGCATCGTGAAGAAGCCGTCTGTGTCAGAGCCATAGTCACCTAGTGGTGGTGCTGTGACATGTGATATGGGGTGTCACAAGAGTAATCTCTTCCCCATAATATTTTTAACCTCCTGCCTCCCATTTCTAATGTTTTTCTCTCCCCCTGACTCCATACCAGTGCATTTTGCAGCCCTGGAGTGTACACACCACCTACATTTTCTGAAAATATGTTTTCTTGTTTTTGTTTTTAGTGCTTTGTCCTGAGGCTGCAAGGATAGCCCTTCCAGGACGTGGGGATGGGGGTGTTGCTGTAGCTGGCTAGCAATTATACAGCGCTAAAACCGAAGCACGGCTGCCAGGATAGAAACCCCTCCCCATCTGGAAAAGCCCTGTGTGGCCAATACGAACAGAACGTTTCCATTCAAACCAAGTGCCCACTCCCACCGGCTGTTACTGAAACAGAACTGGCACACAGAATGTAGAATATTTTCAAGAAGGCAACGGTTCCTTACTGAAAGACAAATTCAGAAATCTGCGTTATTTTTCATGGACAGTACCAAAAAGAAATGATTACACAAGTGGCATTCTCGTAGATTACATTATTCTGTTCCAACTAGAGCCGTATGTGCATGGTTTCTGTGCATGCATGCATAGCTGGATGAATTGTGAGTGTTATTCCTTGCATGATCAAACAGTTGAGATCATATAGCAAAGGGGGGGGAAGCTCACACCCAGGGTGCAAATTCTGCCCTCCTGGGGCCCCAGTCTAGCCCTCGTATCATGCGAACTGGCTCATTATCTGAGCAAGACTCTGTATATACAGCCCCAGCTGTTTGCTGGACACACATGTAACTGGATCAGGGTGATCTCATCTTCCACAAATTCTGAAGGCAGCCTTGTTTGTTGTTTCCTGCCTGTCATCACCACCATCCTGTAGACACCTAAATCTTTTGCCTATCACTTAGTACCCCAGAGGAGGGAGTGAGATTGCTGTCAGAGTGAATTGGATTCTTTTTTAGCATAAAGAAGTTCTCTAATTGTGAAATATAATCATCATTACCCTGAACTCATTTTATAAACAGCTGGTAACCAGCTTTTATGTTCTCTCTTTCGTATCTTTGTATTTTCTCTCGGTTTTTTCCTCCACTCATTGGCATGAAAGGAGTGTGCCTAGTTTTTCATCTTTTACTACAGAGGAGAGGGGGATTTGGATGGGCACCTGGGTTCTCCCAAAATAATGGGGTGACTTTGGAGGGTGGGTGGGTATCTTGCCTTGCACAAAGGATTAGGGTGACTTCGGTGGTCTGGATGGCCACTTACCTTTGGGACCAGTACAACCCTCCCAACATGGTGCCCTCCAGGTGTTTTGGATTGACCTGAGCTAAACAGTGGGGTAATTTTTGTGGTCCAGCTAGAAGTTAAATAGGTGTCTGGCCTTAATCAAATTGCAGCCCAGTATTTGTGAGTTGCATTTTTTTTAAATTCAGTTTTATTTATTCAGTCAGTCCTTGTACAAGAATTTCATTCCTGTTCGCAAATCTTATTAACAGGTCTCGTTCGCAACACTGAACACAAACACAAACAGGAGTGTGATTCTCAGGATGGTGTACACTTAAAAACCCACATGCCACACCTTTTCTCCTTTCTGTCTTTCTACACCTGTCAAGGCGTGCTCAGCTCCCAACTCAGCCCGGCTGTAGTCTCCATAGCAGACTTCCCAAACCTGGCGCTCTCTAGATGTTTTGGACTACAACTCCCATCATCCCCAACCATTAGCTATGCTGGCTGGGGATGGTGGGAGTTGCAGTTCAAAAGATCTCAAGGGCACCAGGTTGGGGGGCTGCCCTAAAAGTTTGTATTGGCTGTGTGGAGTCTCCTGGGTCCCAGCCCAATGCTCTCTACCAGTGTTAATATCTTGCGAGATCTTTTTTCCTTCTCTCCATCTTTCTACTCCTCTTTAGAATTCTGTCTAGTATTAAGATGGCAGACATCCAGGCAAGGTAGGGTCTCCACTTCCTCACTCCGTCTACTTAGCCAAAGTGTAGCAATCATCAGGGAGAAAGGGGAATTATACATTCTCATCCTAGGGCTGATTCAGACTGAAGAATTTTTCCAAGTGACTATCTTTGTAGCTACCAGTCGTGTGAATTGATATCTATGGAGTGTATCTTCTCAATACAGCAGTTACCTGGGAATCCAAGAGCCAGATTTAATTCAAAAAGAGGCCCAAATGGCAAATCTGATCCTTCAGAGAAAGGACCTGCCCATTCCAGAACAAAACAAACCACTTCCCCTGGATCATATGGTTCCCCAACTATCATCAATTTTGTCTTACCTGGATCAATTTAAGCTAGGTATAGGCTAAATATTTGAAGCAGCCAGGTTGCTCGACTAGGTGAGCACCCTTCCTCAAATGACTGCAATCAGAATTGAGGCTGGTACAGGCCCACCTCGTAGGCCTTGCATGTCAGTTCTGCTTGATTCCCATTCACGGGTATCCTGCCCCACCCCACAAAAAAAAAAAAAAAGCCTCACCGAGGCAGGGGAATGACATAGCAAGCAACAGAAGCTTTCTTGAAGAGGCCTTCTGGGCCTTTCCTCCTTCCTGGATTGAAGACAGTAAAGCACAGAGATCATGCCAGCTCAATACAGGGATCAGGGAGGCTAAATGGCCAACATCCTTCAGACCCTCAGGATTGTGGGTCAAATCCAGCCCTCCGGGGTTCCAGCCCTTCCTTCAACCACCAATTGTTTGGTGGTTTCCCAATTTTTGTGCATTTTTCTCCCCATTCTAAAAGATTGAAATGCCTCTCCTAAGGCTCTTACTGGCTGGTATAATATGCTGGTATTTTGGCCCTTTCCCTTTGCCCCCTCCCACCACTGGAATGAGACCCCCAAGAGCTTCTCCAAAATTGGATTTGGCCCTCGGGCTAAAAGAAGTTCAAAACCCTTGCTTTACCACCATTGAGATGCCCCACTCTGCCATCTGCTGCATCAATCCGCATCCCGCTTCCCCAAGATCAGTCTTTTTTCTTCCTTGGGGAAGGGGTTGATGTAGTGGAGGGAGTCAGGCACTTAGAGCGGACACTTCCAACACTTGAGAAATGGCCTGAGGGTTTTTGAGAGTTGAATGTGCCCAACTGATCACACTGCTACATACCCCACCACCACCCTGCTTTCTAATTTAGATCCAGTTGAGCTTTGTCACCATCGTATTCCATTGTAAACTTTTTCACATTGTGTAGGAATGGAAGTCCAGCATTTTGCAATCCAACAGCACATTTTTCTTGTCTTCCAAGTCTCTGAATAAGACAAACGACTGTATTGTTTTGCCATAAATTAATCAAGATGAGCTCAAAAGTCCTGTTCATGTTTAGTTTGGTTTTCCTTCCTCCGGCCACAGGATGGGGTGGGATAAATTTTTAAAAATAAATAATGTATATAAAAGACTTAAAATAAGATTGACCCATGATTTTCATTTTTTTTTTAATGGGCTTAATCAGTAAGTATCATTAGACCAAGTAACTGATGCATTTGATCTGCTCTGCAATGGGGTTTTGTTTTCAGGATAAGCTGATGGACATTTACCTTTTCCTGTTTTCTTTCCACTTACATTTCAGATGCACAATCCTATGTGCTTCTTTTTTTGGGGTGTGCATTCTTCAAACATTCACAAGCCCATCATCGCATAGATATTCCTCAGCTGAGCTGAGTATGCATTCGCTTCTTTTATCCATTCATTATGCATCAGTCTCTGGCAAGATACAAGTCATTTTTCTGTAGCTTCGGAATGAATTCTATCACAATGACATGCACAGAATTTACTAGAGTATTCAATTGCATCTTACTAGATTGATCAAGTTATAGAGAATCCCACGTCAGTGCTTCAGAAGGCAATGCTCTTCAGTATGCAGCACAAAATGTCATTGCTGTCCTTTGTTATCTCTTGGAGCGTGAATCTCTTGCTCTGTTCCGTGGAATCTATGGTCAAACAGATATTGTGATCACCAGAACTCTGAACTCTCACAAAAACCAGACAAGAGATTTTTATTTTACCCAGCATTCCATACCTTAAAAGCATGAAATGTATTGATTCCCATTGTTATGATGGTTATTGTGGGCAGTATCCACCGCTGTCCACACGCTAGCAGGACCCACTGCTAGCGCAACAGGAAGCTAGCAAATCCTTAAGCAAATGTCAATGAGCCGAAATGCTAATTTCTGGAACGGGGCAGCTCAGTAGAGTTCACAGAAGGGAGCTCCACTTACCTGTCCCATTCCAGAAACAGGCAATTTCCACTTATGTTATTTCCGGGATTGCTTTAGGATTGCTTTCCTGTAGCCTTAGTGGTGGGTCCTGCTGGCACAAAAGAAACAACAGGGATGCAGCAGCAGTATAGGATACTGACCTGTATGTTTATGTTTTAATCTGTTGCTTTAGTGATTACCTATTCAGGTCAAACATAATTTTTCCCAGCCCATCCCTTCCACAAAATTAAGTACACTCATCATTTGCTCCTACTTTTGGACATTAAAAAAAATCAGTGAGAAACTAAATGCTAGTGAGAAGGACCATTGAGCCTGAACCAAGGAAACCATTGTTGGAACACAAGAAGAACAGCAATCCAAAACAAAGTCAATAAGGCAGCACTAGGCTCTCAAAAGTCAGCTATATGAAAGAATAGTGAACTAAAGGAAGAAGATAATTGATGGAAGAAAACAAGTGTACATGCCTTTAGAAAGAAGTGGTTGTTTCTGGTTGTCCCTACGGGCCTGTACCACATGTGTGATACAAGAAGGACATGGATTTTTTTTGCAAATGTATGTGTGATCATTGTACTTAATTTTAATTCAGTGGAGAATGGGCATAAATAGACTGGCGAGCACTAGAGAGAGGGCCTTTTCAGTGGTGGCCCCATATTCCCTCCTAAGGAATATCTGTCTCGCCCCATCAGTGCTGGCTTTGAAAACTCATTTATTCCAAGCTGATTTTCATTAAGGTGCTGTGCTTACCTTTTTAATGGTTTATATTGCTGCTGCTTTAAAATTGTTATTTTTAGCTGTTTAAATCTTATACAAGTGTGGTGCTAGCTTTTGAAATGTTTTCAATGCTATTTTAGTTTGAATATATTTTATTGGAATTACAATTTCTTCTTTCTTATGTAAGCTGTCTTGAGAGGGCTTTGCCTTGATAGGCAGCCTGTGCATAGTCTCCAGGGAATGCTGGAGAATGTGCACAAGTTGGACAAAGTTAACTGAGTAATGTGTACATTGGCCAAATATTGTATATATTCTCTGTGCGGGCACTCTGCATATTGCCTGGGCAGTGTTTGCAGGTCACGTGGAGGCTTTATGTGTTAACTGGAGCAATGTATGAACAAATCTGTAACCAGTTCACATTCTCTGACATCCATTGGTGATTACTGTTGTGAAGTCAAAAACACAGTGACAAACAAGCGCCTTAACTTCACACAACCACCAGTCCCGAATAATCCCCCCCCCCTATTTAATCATTCATGTTGCCATATTCCAAACCCAGGGAGTCCATAGGAATCCAGAGCATGCCTCTTATCAATAGGACATCTTGAGATAGCTAGCCATAATTTCTCCTATATTTGCAGCTCGAGACCACATGAAAAAGAGGAGGGAGGGGAGGGAGGCACATTGTGGTGGCATTCAAACATATTGAGCTGCTTTGTGCCATTACAGACCATTATTGACTTCTCCAGCAGCTGTTGTCTAGAACAGGGTTGGGGAACTTGTGGTCCTCCAGATGTTGGACTACAACTCCCATCAGCCCCTGACGTTTGGACACCCCTGTCCTAGAACTCCAGGCAGTGGTCTTTGCAAGCCTTGCTCCCTTTTAGCTGGAAGTTCCAAGGGCTAGCCCTGGGACCTGTTGTATGCAGTGTACGTGCTATACCACCAAATTATACTCCCAAGATAGCAGTGGGTCCGCTAACTTGCTACTGTGAGCTTCTCCCTACCATGGTGCTGTAAGAAAATTTTAACAGGAGACCATTTCAAAACCTTGTAGCACAGACAGGGCAAATCTCTATGAAGTCCTTTAGTTTTTGCATTTGCTCTCTGGTAACTCCAGTTATAGGAATCAAACAAGTAGACATGGTGGATTATTCTCATTTTTAAACAAATACATCTGCTCTTTAAAAGCTCTGTGGATTGAGCAAAACTGTCATGGCACATTAAAGGCATCAAAGATCTGTGATTCAGTGAAGAACAGAGAGAATCTTAAGGTCAACAATATCCCATTTCAGTTAAAGCTGAGTCAAAAGTCCAGAAAAAGCATGTAGCACATATCTCTCAAAATGATGCAGACTGTACCACTACAGAGGATTGCATGTTTGAATGTTCCCCCATCAAGTATTCCCTACACTTGTGATGGATGAATCTGCCCATTTCAGTTCCTACAGCTTTCGAACTCGTCGAAGCCCAAGTTCATTCCATCACACGCCCACGTTGGTTTGCAATTTTATTTAGTAAAATGTCTGCATGAAAAGTCATACACATTTTTCTATGAATTTTTGGTATACATTAGGAGAAATGCATACAAAAATGCATCTATTCATTTTTTTAATCTATTCATTTTTATATGCATTTCACCTAATGCATACTTTAAGTGAAATGCCTAGAAAAAAATGCATATTTTGAGAGAAATGCACCCTATTTTGTGTCCTTTAGTTCAGTGTTCTCCAACCTTGGGTCCCCAGATGTTTTTGGCCTACAACTCCCAGCATGCCCCAGCCAGCTACGCTGGCTGGGGCATGCTGGGAGTTGTAGGCCAAAAACATCTGGGAACCCAAGGTTGGAGAACACTGCTTTAGTTGACCTAATAAAGATATTGCTC
Source organism: Shinisaurus crocodilurus (assembly GCA_021292165.1). Taxonomy (NCBI): domain Eukaryota; kingdom Metazoa; phylum Chordata; class Lepidosauria; order Squamata; family Shinisauridae; genus Shinisaurus; species Shinisaurus crocodilurus. Next base: position 152,832,941 of record CM037877.1, on the reverse strand, counting down.
TTATATTTTCTTATGGTCAGCATGTCTACCTTTGCTTTTTGCACATATTTCTATGCATTTCTCCTAAGTGTTGTGCCTCCAGTAGGTCAGACAGAGACCAGCCATGCCGGAGTGTGTTTGGGGTAGGGCCAGGCTACATGCAGCCTGACCCAGCTGGGCAGCCTTACCAATCAGCGCCTGCTCAAAAGGCAGGTCCCAAACACACTCAGATGCTGGAAGCAATTGTTCTTTAATACAGTAATACCTTGGATTGAGAGCATAATTCGTTCCGGAACCCTGCTTGTAATCCAAAACACTCTTATATCAAATCGAGTCTCTGGCGGGCATGAGTGGGGCCGATTTCGGCCTGCTACGCCTGCTCGAGGCGAGCGGTGACATCCCTACCTTGTATTGTATCGCTTGTTTATCAAGTCAAAATTTATTTTAAAAAATTTGCTTGTCTTGCAAAACGCTCTCAGACCAAGTTACTTGCAATCCAAGGTATTACTTGCAATCCAAGGATTAATTTACAGCTACAGCCAGACGCTCCTGACATTCCAGACCTCAGACTTCTGTACCTTTGCTCCTTGGAACGACCTTGACCACGACTTTGCCTGATCCCGAACTGGTTTACGTTTGCTCTAATTTCTAATTATATATTTTGGCTTCGGCCCTCGGACTGTGATAACGACTATGGCTCATCTTGGAACTGGACGGATTTACGACACTAATTTATGTATTCTTGTGCACAGTTTTGCCTAATGCACACATTTTTGTACGCATTTTATTATCGGAGAACTGCATCACCAAATTCATAGACGTGTGAAAATGGAAACATAATTATGTTCCGCTTTGTGTGTTAGTTCAGGAAATGCAAATTAAGTCGGTTCATATTAAAATATAAAACAAATGAATTTCTTCTGCATCCGTACCGTGTATGTAGAGGTGTAGCATACATTTGGGGAAGTGTAGCACATGAGGGAGAAGGGTTTGAACCTAGCTTTCTCCCATAGGGATGGGAGACTAAGCAAATCTGGAGCTTGTCAGTATTCTCTGATTTTCACCCTGAAGTTCATTTCAACTCATGTCTGTATTGGATTGTAAGCTTTGTGGGGGGAGAGGGGTGTTGCACGAATCTCTCTGTGTTTTTTTCTGCATGTTTTTCCAAATGTATGCATTACTGTGCGCATTTTTGAAATGTACACATTTCTCTCCCACTGACTAAAGTGTGTTTGTGTGCATTTTTCAAACACGGGCATCTTTTCACGCGCAGTTTTCATACGGAGTTTCTGTTGTGTGAATTACATCATAAGCTCGGAAATGTACAGACTCCAGACTGCATTCAGTTCCAGAAGGTGCAAATTGGATAAATTCTGATCAAAAATCAAACTGAAACGAATTTCTCACCTATCTCTTTCTCATACCTTCTAGCTTTCTACGTGCAGTGAGAGGTTGTTGGTTTTTTCCATATAGTCAAGTACTCATGCATGCAGTGCCTCAGAAACACACGCCCCTGCATTGTGAGATGATACAGCCCCCAGAGGAATGTACCACGTAGTTTGTATTTGCTCCTCTTAGGGGCTGGCCCTGCCATGCAGCAGCGTGAAGCAACCTGTTTCAAGCAGCACCATGAAGGGGGAATATATGAAAGCAGTAGCTGGTGTCTGAATGATGCGGCAAGACTTTTAAAGTGTTGGCTCTAGTGAGAGGAAGCACCATTTGGGTTCCACTTCAGGTGACAAAATGTCTTGGGCCAGCACTCACTCCTCATCCGTGACACCTTGTTGTAGTACAGGGGTGCAGAAAGAGCTTTCGGGCAGAAATCCATTTTGGAGAAGCTTATGGGGGCTATATTCCAGTGGTGGGCAGGGTAGAAGGCAAAGGGGGCAAGGCCAAAAATACCTCAAATACCAGCATAATTTAGCTTAAGGTTCTGCCGCCCTGTTGTAGTAGAACCTGTCCCCTTTCCAGAGGTTCAATTCCTTGGCTGTTTTAATCACACTTCCATATTCCAGTATTATTATTTTTTAAAAAGTAGTGTACTGAGCATGCAGTACATATGCTCAAATTTAAAGGATGCCTTTTCTTAAAAGTATATGAAGAAAATAAGCCCTTTATAAGGAAGCCTAGCACCACTAATATAGAAGAATTAAACGGTCTGTTTTGCAGCACTTCATTATAGCCCTATTTGCAGGGATTTTTCCTCGCTGCCACTTTTAATTAAAAGGGAAAGGTATTTGTTAATATTTTCAGCCAGAATGAGCTATTATTTAAACAGCAGCCACTGGGAGTGTGTCATTTGTTTAAACCAGAGAAGAAATGCATACTGCATCTACCTGGTTATGAATTCTGTTTGCCATTATCCTGAACTCCTTAAAGCTACCGTATGTTTGCGCTACCCTGGGGATATATGTGTGGGTTGCTACTTGCTTCAGGTCAAATTTCCCTTAAATGGAAGGCAGGTTTGGCAGCTGTTCATTTGCACTAGCTTAAAAAAAAATCTTGCCCATTACTTGTGATGCTTTGCCCTAATTATGAGTCACTCCATGGTGTGGGTGACAAATGCCCACAGAAGAAGAATCTTTCCAACCACTGGATGCAAAATCATTAGGGAAATAATCAACCAGAGTTGCTAAATACCTGGGCACTTCAGCATTTATATGAAGGCGATTTTAAACCATTTCTGACATCTACTGGAAAGAAGTCACACTTCTGCTTTGGAACTGATAAAACGAGTGTGGTTGCTTGTTGTGTTCTTCATTTTGGAAGCCTCCTCGTTTCCTGGAGAATTTTTTTTTCTGGGTGCATTAAAGTGACTCTGGGTTCATTAAAGGGGTATGATACATATTCTGGACCACTCCATTGAGATGGAACACAGTAATACCTTGGATTACGAGCGTAATTCGTTCCGGAACCATGCTTGTAATCCAGAACACTCGTACATCAAAGCAAATATTTCCATAAGAAATTATGGGAAATCAAAACGATTCGTTCCGCCTCGCCTCCATGGGGCTCCCTGCCCAGGAGCCAGCAAAGCAGCGCTCTCTGCCAGCTCCCGGGCAGGGAGCCCTGTGGAGGCGCGGCGCGGCCGCTCACTCAGCCGGCGCCTCGCGCTGCTGCGCTGCCTCCCTGCCTGGGCGCGGTGGAGGCACGGTGCAGCCGCTCACTCAGCCAGCGCAGCAGCGCGAGGCACCGGCCGAGCGAGCAGCCATGCCACGCCTCACCTCCACGGGGCTCCCTGCCCAGGAGCCCCGTGGAGGCGAGGCGAGGCCGCTCGCTCGGCTGGCGCTGCACACTGCTATGCCGCCTCCCAGGCAGGGAGCCCCATGGAGGCAAGGTGCGGCTGCTCGCTCAGCCGGCCGGCGCAGCAGCGCAAGGCACCGGCCGACCAAGCGGCCATGCCGCGCCTCGCCTCCATGAGGCTCCCTGCCAGGGAGCCAGCAAAGCAACTGGCTCCCGAGTAGGGAGCCCCTTGTTGGCGCAGTGAGGCACGGCGCAGCCGCTCGCTCAGCCAGCCAGCGCAGCAGCGCGAGGCACTGGCCGAGCGAGTGGCTGCGGTGTGTCTCACCACGCCTCCATGGGGCTCCCTGCCCGGGAACTAGCAAAGTGTTGGCCGGCGCCTCGCGTTGCTAGCATAAATTTAAATTTGAAAGACGTCTCGCAACAGGAGCCACATGCGGCAGCAGCAGCTTGTGTTGCGAGACTTGCTCATCTTTCAAATTTAAATTTATGCTAAAATTTTCCTCATCTTACGAGAAGCTCACAAACCGGGTTACTCGTAATCCGAGGTATTACTGTACCTTGTACCATAATATAACATGGAGTTTTATTTTACCAAAAGGCCAAGGAAATGTCTGAAATGAAAATGACTACAAATTTAGATCAACAAGATGTTTCATGTTCATTACATGGTTGCAAGTTTTCCAAACGGAAAGCTAAGCAGGGTCAGGCCTGGTTATTACTTGGATGGGAGACCCCTCCTCCAGTTTCCTGCATTGAGCAGCGGGTTGGACTTGATGGCCTTGTAGGCCCCTTCCAACTCTATGATCTATGAGTCTAAACCATTTTTGGGTGCCAGAGCCACCCAAGGTGAGTTTTTCACTCAAAATATTCACAGTATGGCAAGATGGACTGCAATCCTATACCCACTAATCTGGGAGTAAGCCTCCCAGAAATCAATGCTTACTTCTAAGTAGACATGCACAGGATCTCATGTCTAGTTGACCTGTAAGATCTCAAATTACCACATCAAGCTGCCTGCGGTCCTGCCAGGTATGGCCTTGCGTTGATTCTTCTACCCCAAGATGATTGTGTGAAATGAAGTAGCCTCAAATGAATCTGACACATATAGTGAATATGGATAACTCAGAACTCCAGTCTTTTCAGTGGCCATGTGTCCTACTTTACAGAGGACAGTCCTCAGTTTGAAGATCCATCAGAGGACAGTCATCTATTTGAAGGTGCTCTGTATTTAAAGGGCTGACAACTCCAAGTCTGGTTTAAAGATAAAGAACCACAAGAAGGAGGAGATCATGGGGTCTTGAAGATGCTCATCTACAGTTAGCACCTGGACAGCAGACTAAGTAGGCACACAGGTCACCTGGTCAGTCTTCTGCACTGTGATGAGATGCACTGTATTTCTATTTAAATTATAGTAATAATTTCTAAACTTGCATCCATACATCTAAGTCAGCACATGCAGTTTAGTATAGTGTAGAGAGCCAGTGTAGTGTAATGGTTAAAGTGTTGGACTGGGACTTAGGAGATCCAGATTCTTAATGATAGCAAGGAAATGGAACGTTCAACACGAGTTTTCCATTATTGATTGGTATAAGGTGTGGGATATCGCCTTAAATGATAAATTTAGTTGTAGTATCAAATGTAAAAAGGGACAATTAAAGAAAAATAACTTTAAGGATATTTGGGGACTATTCCTAGAACATGTTTTAGTAGAGGGAAAGGGGAGTAAGCCATGTCTAGATATGATGTATTTTTGGAATGATCAATAATAATAGATTATTATGATAGAAACTTTGTTTTTTGGCCCCATGGTGGTGGGTGCACTCCATTAGTTATATGTATGTTTTTCATTTGTTTTATATAGTTTGAAATCAAGTTACAAAACATTAAAAATTAAAAGGAGATCCGGGTTCTATTCCCCACTCGGCCATGAAGCTCACTGGGTGACATTAGGCCAATCACAGACTCTCAGCCTAACCTACCTCACTGAGTTGTTGTGAGGAGGATAAGATGGAGAGGAGGATCATGTAAGCCACCTTGAGTTCCTTGCAGGAAAAATGGTGGGATATAAATATCATAAATAAATAATGCAAATTTTATGCAAATTGATGTCCACTTTTGCCCTCTTTTTTGGTTATGCTTTTCCTCTCATTTCATTTGGCGATGCATAAGTGGTCACCCTAGTTTGATCTCACAGTAATCTGTCAAGCTTTACCCCCCCAAAAATCCTAGGAATTATAATGTGGTGAGGCATTGAGAATTCTCTGTTAGCAATCTCTATGTCCTGTGCGCATGTGCAAATATGCATGCATAGACACAGAACACCCAATTGCCAAGATTTCTGGGAGCCGGAATTATAGTTAAGGCTGTGTAAGTCCTTAGTAGGATTGGGATATAATATACCAATATTAATTATATGTAACTCTGTTAATGTGAGCACAGGGCTTAAATAATGGGATCCTATAAGTTTTGATGTAGTTACTTTTTCTTTTATTAGTACACTCCAAACAGTAGTGTCCAACTGTCACCACATTTATGCATGAAAGCAATTTGAAACAGTTCTGGGTTGTTGTTATTTAACCAAAATAAGTAAAAACAAGAGCACCATTTTTTGTTATGTAGATGTTTCTTGCCAAAAGCTGAATTTCAGTTGGAGCAAAACAGCCTGAAATGAAATCTCCACTTGTGATAACACCTTGCTTTTCCTTTTGTTAGGTGCAAGTGTAACCTTCATGCCACCGGCTGCAGAGAAGAAAACAAAAAGTTGTTATGTGAATGTGAGCACAACACAACAGGGCCAGACTGTGGAAAATGCAAGAAGAACTACCAGGGACGGCCTTGGAGTGCAGGCTCATATCTCCCTATTCCTAAGGGCACCGCAAATATCTGTGAGTACTTGTGCACAACAGCACAGCCATGGTAATGATATATTTCAACCTCTTCGGTACAAAACTAATCCTAACAAAACCAGTGACCCAAACTCAAAACAAACCTAAGGTGGTATAGCTAAATGGAGTATTAGAACCTTTACAGGCAGTGCAATCCCATGCATGTTCACTTGGTGGAAGTAAATCCCACTGTGTGCAGTGTGGGGCTTACTCCCTGGGAGGTGTGCATATTGGCACTATAAAATGTTCAGCCCCAAGTCAATGGAATCAACATAAAAATTGTGACATACACTTATGTGTAACATTTTACTAAATTTACAGTGCAATCCTATTCATTTCTACTCTGAATTAAGCCCCATTGAGTACAATGGGACTTTCTCCCAGGTGAGTGTGCATAGGATTGCAGCCTTACATGCCCAATTTCCTTCTTGCCATATTTCATTTTTGCTATAGCATGCACTAGAGTGGCAGTGTCTCATTCTTTGGACTATCTGTCATGACAGCTTGGTCATTTGAACCTTCTGTTGTTCATCTCCTGTTCACTGCATGTAAGTGGCAACCATAAATAGGAAAGGAAGATCACATATGATAAGCATATTGTGTGAGAATTGCTGTATAAGCTGTTTGTTTATTTATTTATTGCAATTACATCCCACATTTTCTCCAAAGAGCTCAAGATAGCATACATGGTTCTCCCACCCAATTTCTCATCACAACAATTCTATGAAGTAGGTTAGGCTGACTGGGTGTGACTTGTCCAAGGTTAAGTGAGCTTCATGGCTGAGTAGGGATTTGAACCTGGGTCTCTCCAGTCCTAGTCCAATACTCAAATCAGTACTCCTCACTAGCTCACACAAAGTTGTGCAAGTCCATCTTTACATGTAATGCAGACACAGACGCCTTCAAATAAAAGTGCAGAAAAGGCACAGTTTGGGTTTCATCTCCTGCCTAGTTTTTATGATGTCACAGATCCTATCCAGATTTAGCAATCTTGTAAGCCATTTGTGCAGTTGTTACTGCAGCTGTCTAAGCCTGGCAAATAACTGCTTGTGTAAGTGGTCTACTCCTATGAGCTGTGTAACCCCTGGAAGAGCTATCTCATGTGAGAACTTCCCTGCAACAAAAGAACAGTAATTTTGCTTGTGCTTACTTTTATAGTATTACTTTGCTTATGCAAGGCGTCCATTCACATGCATACTTTTTGTGAGATTAGCTGGCTTCACCATCTCCAATAGGTTTGTTTTAAAGGAATTTTTAACATTAACAATTATAACCCAACACAGAATTTAGTATGCATGGGCCCACTGTTTTCATTGGGCCTGAGCACACTTTACTCTCTGTTGGATTTTGGCCAATGTTAGATGCTGAGTCAGATACGAGCATTGCATGGTCACAGAAGCTAGTTTTTTCTTTTACATCTGTGCCTTTAGTTGGTTCCTAAGATAACAGTAGCCCTATTCAGGCATTCCGCTACTCAACAGATGAGGAAAGGATGCTCCAGCCCCACCCCTCTCCTTTGTCGCATTTGTCACCCTCAACTTGTGGAGGGTGACTGTCTGAAGAGGAGAACCTCCTATATCCATGGAGACTCTCCACATAAGCCAGAATGCTGCTTTTCCAGCATTCTAGCTCATGCGGGGAGCCTTCATGGATACAGAGGCTCTCCTCTTCAGACAGTCGCCCACCACAAGTTGAGGGTGATGGCAACATGTGAGGAGGGGGCTGGGCCAGAGTGCTCCCCCTCCTCACAAGTTGAGTATAACCAGAAACAGAACACCTGAATAGGACTAGTGTAACACCCAGGTCCTAACAGCAGGACTTGGAATAGATCTAATTGTTTTTAGTTACCTTGTGATCCACTATGAGATCTTCACCCAGAAATGTCATTTTGCACATGTGGATGGCATCCAGCAAGATTGTCTGCTCTTTGAAGTCCTGCTTCCATTCATGGATCAGAACAAATGCTTATCCACACCTACCATTATTCAGTTATTGAAAGACTATGGGCATGATGCAACCAAAGTACTATGGTCCTAATTATTCCAGCATGTGAAATGAAAGCTGGGGCTTCCTTCCCTTATTTAAATCAATGGGACTTATAGATGCTTGATTTTTGAGCTGGATCATTTCCTATACATTTATCCCTCCAACTAACAAGTGTTGAAAGCAGCACAATAAATGCTGCAGACTGAGGGCAGGATGCTGTACAAAGAGAAGAAAGGGGCATAAAAAGCAAGAAATTCACAGAACTGTTCTGCCATGGATGCAAGTGAGTTATGTGTTAACTCGGATCCTTTGCTAATTTGACTTATATACCTAAATCCCTCAGAGGGGGTGGAGCGGGGGAAGGAACAGGGAGAGAATAAGCCTTCAAACATTTTTTTGGAGTAAGAGTTATTAGTTGCTCTTTATAAAAGGTCTGGAGTTCTGCCCTGTATAAAAGTAAAAAAGCTGGCTTTGGAAATAACCATGCACTGAAAAGTTATTTTGAAGAAACAGGGTTATGTGCCGCAGCTAAATGAAAAGTTTTTTTAAAAAAAAAAAACCACACACACAACCAGCCGCAATGTGCCATGTTCCAAATGTTATCTTGCACTTCAAAGCAGCAGCTGTGAGGAATCAAACCTCCAAAATGAATATCACAGGAAGCAGGACCTTATCAAGTTTAATGTGAAAGTAATAGACCAAGTAACAAACCATGAAGTGCGGAGGGCATGAAATTATGATAAAATTCCTACCAGGCAGGGGAAAAAGTGAACCTTCAAAAAGAAGAGGAAAACATTTTGTAAGAGCATTAACTTTTAGAAAACCGGACACTTTGGATCACAGAGTTAATACTTAAAAGCTATGTTCAAGATACATTTTGAAATTCACAGAATTTTTTCTCTCTCACACACTGAGAATTCACAGCCTCGAAAGGCTTCTAAATTCACTCTGCTTGGGTGATGATCCATAGACAATCACAGTTCCTCTACACCCAACTCTGCTATACTTCTCAATTGTTCTTGGTGGTGAGGAGGATAATCCCACATTTCTTTTCCTTTATGCAACTGCCCAGATTTTTCCTTAGTGATGGAGTCCCTTTTATTCCAATTCCACAATCCAATATTGGTCTTCTCAAACCCAATCCAACCAAAACAAAGACCCTGTCTACATACACAATATAGTTACTTAACACAATTTCATCAACACAGAAGTTCAGTGTCGAAAGAACAAGAGGATCTTGGCCAGACAACCTCAGTCAGCACAACAAAAATAAAAGATTTTCTCCCAAGGGCATGGAACTTCTTTTTCATAGTGACTTGATAAAGACTCAACATAGTCGAAACGGAATTTTACCATTACTTTGTCGTTGTCATTGGAGTCTGAAATATAGTTCTCTATTGTGCATTCTTACTTACGTGTTGATGAAATTGTGTGTGTGTATGCATATACTGTGTTTTCATCCTTTGTTATATGTTGAGTTAAGTAAATATATTGTGTATATTATTCTTTTTATTCTTACACATCCTCAACCTCTTACTCTGATAGAGATCAGATTATATTACCCAACACAAGATATACTTTACAAAACTACCCACCACCACCACCACCACCACCAAAAAAAGCCGAACAAGTAGTGGTACCATTGAACTTTTCCAAAAGTAATTAAGACAATTTCTCAGCATGGCGTTTGTTTGTTTTTTGCATTTTTGATTAGAGTGACATTCAAAGTGAAGTCTGGAAACTTTGCAGCCCAATGTGTGGTATAATAGAAGCTTGTCCTATAGCAGGGATGGACAACTTGTGGCCCACCAAATGCTTTGGCCTAGAACTCTCATAATCCCTCACCATTGACTATGCTGGCTAGGGCTGGTGGCAGTTGTAGGCCAAAATACCTAGAGGGCCACAAGTTGCCCCTACCCTAAAGAGAGCAAGTATATTCAGCTTCTCATCAGTCCTACATGTTGACTATAACCCAACAATCTCATGGTCATGCGGAACTGACAGCCCTGTTGGAAATTGGTATGGTTTCCCCCTTATTTGTTTTCTCTCTCTTTGCTTGCCATGTAGTGTGATCTAGCTTAATTGGTAGGAAGGCTGTAGTGAAGGTGAAGTTGATCTTGTTAGATTTCTATGGTTCTGTGATTTTTCTTAGTGGTATATTAATGCAGGGCTGAAGAGGGACCATGTGTAGTATATTTGTGTCAAAGAATATTGAGTTGGATCCAAACTTAGCCATACTTGGAGTAGACCCACTGAAAACAGTGAGGCTTAAGTTAATCATGACTAACTTAAGTCCCATTGATTTAGTTGATTTAGAGTAGAGTGGGTCTACTCTAAGTATGTCTAACTGTGGATCTAATGTAAGAGACATCTATATGTCCATATGCTGACCGAACAGTATCTCCAAGGAGAATGGATTCCCTCTCCTTTCAGCCCCCTGTACCCCCACAAATCTTCTCCAGAGGGTTGGGGAACCCTCCAGAAATAATTTTGAGGGTGCATGGGAGACTGCAGGGGAAAGGAGAGGATGAGAAAGTTCCATTGCTCATACAATGTTCGAGCCCTCTGATTGCAACCTTAAATTGACTATCTGTAATTTTATTTGACTGTCAGTTCTGGCATCTAACAGCCACACTTTTGCTCTTAAAAAAAATAATGACAAACCAGCTTACACTTCCAGTCTCAGAAAGGGACTTCCTTGTTCTCACTTCATGCCATTCTATCTGACCTTGTACAAAGCATAATCTCTGTCCTTTTGGCTGGGCAAACAACCAACATACTTCCCTACAGGTGAGAAAATTCCCTGCCCATACACAGTGTGCTAAGAAACTTATTCTGCATTGCAGATAATCTTGCAAGAATCCAGGGTTTGACGGATGTAAAGGTACTGTTTGTCCATTGGAAATCTCTCGGATAATAACACTACTGCAAGAGCATTTAAAAATTATTTTGCAACATGATTTGGTTTACTTGTTACCTTGATTGTATGCAGTGGTGTAGTAGTAAATTTTGAAGTGCAGACACTCATCATGACAGTCTGCATAGCCATATCCCCAAGGAGAGTCCAAAAATTCAAAGCATTTGTGTTGATCTGTAACAGTACACCAGTTCTAGCAGTTTTATCTCCACCAGGAGCAAGTCTTTTGTAAATACAGTACTTTGCTTTTCAACAGGGACATAAAAGGTTTTTTAAAAAATATTATATATATATATACCCTTTAAAAACTTTGAGGGTGCATTCCGCCCTGCCTGGGGGGCCATAGGATAGGTCAGACTCCCCGTTGCGACATCAGAAATCCCTACCAAGGTTGCAGTGGGGACTCCGCCCGCAGAGTGCCCTCCCTCACCACCTAAGGGGGTGGCACATGACGTCAGCATCCCTGCTAATGAAAAAGTACTTGTGCTGCATCCCTGTGAGCCCTGGCTCCACCACACCACTGATTGTATGGTGTAATTTTTTATTTTGACTTTGAAAATTGGTAATGTAAATTGGGATGATGATGATGATGATGATGATGATGATGATGATCATCATCATCATCATCATCATCATCATCATCATTATTTCTAGATATGTACATAATGCACCATATTTGAAATAATTAAACACCTGGTAAAGTCATTAATAAATTTGTTCGTCCTTCTCTTTTGTAAGCCATTAAGGGGGGGGGGGGATTACTAGCTGGAACATTTCCTGGTACTGGAACTAGCCCTGTTCCTGAGCTAGCCCTGTTTTCTTTGGAGCATCTTTCTTTGTATGATCATTCCCATCACATGAGGAGCTGGAATATACAAAGTGGCATATCATGTCTTTTAGACGGTGGGACCGTTGTTGCATTTTCCACGCCAGCCAAAACCACATTTTACTGATGCTGTAGAGAGAAACACATCTGAGTAAAATAAAAATTCAAAAGTGATATCCCACGTCATATGTTTGCCTGTGTGCATGGTGGGGAAAAAGAGAAGCAGTGGACCAAAACTGAACATAAAAAGCTCACTGGATTCAGAGACAATGAAATAGTGCATCTTCTATCATTAGATGTTCCAGGCCAAAACTGAATCTGAGTTTTATCAATACGGTGAAAAGTTTGCTGCTCCCATTGCTAAATTATGAAACAAGAAAACCAAATAGTTGTGATACAAATAATAAAGGTTATTGAGAAAAAGGTGTACTCAGTCAGTTTGCAATTTGCACTGATTCCTGACATATTTGGACATAGATAACATTCTCAAATGCCCACAAGTTCTGGCATGAATTAACCTCTGTGGGAGCCTCTGACAGAGGACCTTAGCCCCACAATCATAAGGTGATTTTGGAAAATATTCTCTTGCATGAGATCATTAGCTGGCTGTTTGCCTATCACAATATCACTGGGAAGTACGAGGAAATCGGAGATGACTAACTGTTTTTAGTTGATACTTTTTTCTAATACTCTTCTTTTTTTAATCCCGATGCTTTCTGAAGCCAGCAAGTGTGATATTTATCAATTACAAGTAGTTTGAGAACATTTGCAAACAATTACGAAGGCTAGAATCTTGTCTTTCCTTCATTGAATAGCAATATACCCTTTGAGTATAAGAATGCTATTAAGAATCCAGAAGTATTCATGGATGAATTTCCAACCTTAATTGAAATTGTGAATATGAAAAGGAATGAGAGAAAACAATGAATACGGGCAGCCTAATCTGTGTGTGTGTGTGTGTGTGTGTGTGTGTGTATCACATCACATGCACATGTATAAATAAAAGGAGAGGTGCTTTGACTTAACTTCGATTCAGCATTTTGGAAAACAGCCTGATTCATCTTGGACCAATTCAGAGGCTGTCCGCTTCAACTCGGGTACTGAATTCAAGATTCAGAAATCTGAGGCTTCGTGCCAGCAAAAGCAAACTAGATCTGTTGGATATTCCCCAATGGGCTTAATTCTTCCATTAAACTTGCGGGAGTGTAAGAAAACAAAAAAAACTGCTTCACTTTCACTTGTTTTCTATTGATTCTTAGTGCTGATAGACCTCATGATGATATCAATGCAACAATGTAAAATATAATGAATTAGTGTGTCATCAGTACATATGGATATCTAACCAAAATTCTCTCTTTTCTTTTCAGGTATGCCCAGTATTCTCAGCATTGGTAGTAAGTAATAAAGAGCAGACTTAGGCCAGCTTTGCTTGTTGTTGTGACCCTGAAAATCTATTTTTCCAACATCTATTTCTGTTTTCTCTGAAACATGCTTGATGGTAACTGGAAAAATATCCCTAATCATCTTCCTGCTGCATTTGCACATCATTGTTATTTATGTTTAGAGACATACGCTTTATTCACATCATGGCACTGCATCCAATGGCAAATGCAGATTCTATGATCACCAAACAAAAGTGATTGCAGACTAAGGGATGTCAATAAAACTTTGCCTTAAGGTGCAGTCCTATGCATGGTGAAGCAGAAAATGTCCTACAACTCCTAGCATTCCCCAGCCAGCATGTTGTAGGACTTTTTTCTGTTTGAACATGGCATGCATAGGATTGTGCCCTTAGAAGATTAAATGAGGGATCCTCAAGTACTGTACACACACACACAAACGAACAGGTACATAAAAGAAGAAAATGAATTTCTCTTTGAACAACTAGGGTAGTATACAGAGACCCTTTTCTATAGTCCTTCCAGATTATCATTGTGCAGTCATGCCTTGGATTGAGAGCATAATTCGTTCCGGAAATGTGCTTGTAATCCAAAACACTCTTATATCAAAACAAAATCCCCCCAAAAAAATTTGTACAGAGATTTTTAATTTAAGCCGTACTACAGTACTTGTATTGCAAGACGTCGCTTGTATAGTCAAGTAAAAAATAAATAAATAAATATTTAAAAATTTGCTTGTCTTGCAAAACGCTCTCAAACCAAGTTACTTGCAATCCAAGGTATTACTGTATTTCAATTGTCTTGTTCCAGTTCTGTAAACCACCCTAGTAATCCTGCACTGAAGGTCGGTATATAAATCTGATAAGTAAATAAATAACTAAATATAATTTCCATGCCCTTAATCCACAGAAGGTACTGCAAGGGTCCCCCCCCCTTAAAGTTTTACTTTTGCTTCTAAATACAAAAACGTCATTTTAAACTAAGCACACTTTAATGACACCTGGATTGCAATTCTAATAACATCTAGATCATATCCATTTCTCTTCAAATAAATAATGTTTTGTTCCCCTTCTTCAACAAGTACATAGCATTTTATTTTACATATAGTAGCTGGATTCCATAATGAAGCCATTTCTTTCAATGATAGTTCTATATTATTTTACCAATATTTTGGCGTAAACCAAGCTAGCTGCCAATATTTGGAATAGATCTAGCATGTAAAATAGAAGGGTTTCTTTCTTCTTTGAAACTGCGCCTTTAAAACATTTCAAGATGTAAATTTTAGGATCGAGAACCAATTTAGTCATAGGGATTATAGCAATCATATATTGTACCTGTAACGAGAACCCTTACGTCTCTTACGACATAATCCTATGCATGGTTAGACAGAAAGTCCTAAAACTCCCAGCATTCCCTAGTCAGCCATGTTGGGTGGGGAATGCTGGGAGTTATAGGACTTCTTTCTGTCTAACCATGCATAGGATTGCGCCCTTACAAATGTACCAATGATTAATGAGATTCCCCCCTTTTTTCCTATTGACATTGCCAATATCTATCATTGTAATTTCCATAGTTCCTGGATATACATACAGAGTTAAAATATAATTGCACTGTCATTTTGTAACAGTTGCCCACAGTGCAGGGCATATTTGTTTACTTTTCTCCATATATATTTCCAAATATTAATTAGAAGTTTCATCTTCCAGATATTTTTCCCACTTTAAAATATAACTTGGGCCCTTATATATACCTAACTATAATAAAGTCTAGTATAACCAGGAGACAGAGAGACTACTTTGTTTTTTCAACATTAATTTTTCAAACTGAGGTGTTTCCTTCATAGCCATGAATAATATTCTCTCTTTTGGGGGGGTCTTGTACAACATGTCTACTTTGAAAATCCTCCAGTTGGGGCTGTATTTCCCCCATTATTTCCAGGCATTGACTGTATGGATTTACATATCCATCCATAATCCACAGTCCCCCAACACTGTTTTTAAAAAATCTGGTTCACACATTCTTAAGAAATTCTCTTTCAAATATGAACAATATGGCACAATATCCTATGCTACCCATGTGCCAGCAGGACCCACCAGGGAGCTAGCAGTTCTTAAAGCAACCAGAAACATGTGGAAATTCATGTTTCTGGAACAGGGCTAGGTCAGAGGAGCTCGCATAAGTGAGCTCTACTGATCTGTCCCAATTTGGAAATGAGCATTTCCACTCATTGCCGGGGTTACGTTAGGAAGTGCTAACTCCCTGTTGCACAAGCAGAGGGTCCTGCTGGCACAATGGAACCAGAGGGAGCACTGCAGCAGTAGTTTATACTATCCGAGGTCATCTCCATACATGTTTAATATATTCCAGATCTTTAATATTGCCTCCAAAACCATATTTGATTCAATCAAAACTGTATTTGATTGAATCAAAGGTAACCTTTCCTTAGATGACATCCACAATAATTAATATAGTGGGATCATACAGTATGCCTGTTCTAATATACCTAAAGGTGTTCCAGTGGGATTATCATAGCAGTCTAATAACTAATTCAAACACTTTGCCTAATAATATATACATATTGGTAGGTACTGTCGAACGACCCATACATAAAACAATACCTTGCATCTTCCTGAGTATTATTCTAGGCTATCCCCATATATATATTGCACTCCTTACCAGTATTTTAATATATTTTTTCTGAGAGAATTATTTATATATTATGTGAAAGAAAATTATTTTTTCATAAAACATTAATTTTAATCAACATGACTCTTCCAAAAGGAGGCAAATAACAGAACATTCCTGTGGTCCCTAGACAGCATCCAAGGGGCCACAGGATTTATTTATTTCTTTATTTATTATATTTATACTCCACCTTTTTCCTGCAAGGAACCCAAGGCGGCTTACATAATCCTCCTCCTCCACTCCTCCATTTTATCCTCACAACAACCCTGTGAGGTAGGTGAGAGTCAGTGACTGGTCCAAAGTCACCCAGTGAGTTTCATGGCCGAACGGGGACTAGAACCCGGATCTCCCGAGTGCCAGTCCAGCACTCTCACCACTACGCCACACTGGCTACACTACACTACACACACATTGTCTAGAAAAACCCCTCTGAGGACTTAGACAGAGCTCTGACCTCAGAAGATTTTTTTTCTGAAGTCAGAGCCCCCTTCTTGGTTCTTCCTGGCCACCACAGAGGTTTCTGTGGTGGCTTATTCTATGAGCTTAGAACTCCCATCCCCCAGCCGTGTCCCTGACACAGAGGCAAAGTCAGATGGGCCCTGAGGCCTGTCTAAAAGAAGTTCCCTTTTTGGAAGGCGGGGAAGCAAAAAATTCCCCCGCCATTAGTTCCACCCTGCTGGCAAGAGTCCGGCAGGGCTTAGGCCAGGACGGAGCCTCCGAGATCGGGGCTCTTCGTCCTTAGAACTCCGTTTCCTTACAATTGTTCTGTAAGAGAAGACTACGTATCAGCTCAGACTTAATTTTTTCATTAATCTCTCATATTATTCCTGTGAGATCCTTTTTTATTTTCTGTAAATATAATGCCTAAATATCAGATATGACTTTTGAATCTGAAAAATTATTTGTTCAGTTATCCCTTGTTCTGCCTCTAAAAGGTGCGGGGACACTTAGAAATGTAGTTTTTGAATCATCTACGTTACATCCTGAAACATTACTATCTTTCTCTGTAATTTTAGTAAATTCAGTCAGAAGTATGTGGTACCTGTTATCATCATTGTACATACATACTTTCAGTACACTACGATGACCTTCTCCAACTGATAGTAATATCTCTTAATGGTACTGATTGTAGTTTATAGCTACTGTGAATGGCTCCAAATTTAAATTAAATGAAGAGGTGCTGGGAGACATCATTGTCTGGCACCACATGAGAGAATAGAAGTTTATAGAAGTTTATAGATCATAGAGTTGGAAGGAGCCTACAAGGCTATCGAGTCCAACCCCCTGCTCAATGCAGGAGACTAGAGGAGGGGGTCTCCCATCCAAGTAATAACCAGGCCTGACCCTGCTTAGCTTTCCACGCTCAGACAAGCTGAGAGGTAAATATTCCATTAGGAATTACTCTTGCTAGAGGATTTTTTAGATTGTCTTTATCCACCCAATAAACCAAGATCCAAAACCAAAGGTACCTGAAATAAATATCCCCATTCTACACAATCAAGCACATTTTCTACATGTATGAAAGTAACAATTTTCTTACATTTTTTTCCAAATGGACATGCTCAGTTATAGTAATCATTTTGGTTTTACTTAAATAAGTTTGGGACTTTATGCTAAAGGACCCTAAACACTGAAAAGTGTGTTCAGTCACAGAGGAAACTGGACATGACATAAAGTAGTGGTGCACGAATTGCAGCATAGGCACTTTGGGAACAATCCCAAATCCCAAACAACCTCAAATCCCAAATTTGAGAGCCAGCGTGGCATAGTGGTGAGAGTGTTGGACTGGGACTCGGGAGATCCGGATTCTAGTCCCTGCTCAGCCATGGAATTCACTGGGTGACTTTGGGCCAGTCACTGACTCTCAGCCTAACCTACCTCGCAGGGTTGTTGTGAGGATAAAATGGAGGAGGAGGAGGCCGGGGGAGGATTATGTAAGCCGCCTTGGGTTCCTTGAAGGAAAAAAGGTGGGGTATAAAATAAATAAATAAATAAATAAATAAAAGCATTTTCTACATAATGCCTGCAGGCAGAGTAATTCCTCATTTCTTGCCTCCCTCCCTTGGTTTAAGTAGAGGGCAATGCATCAGAGCATTATGGGGAATAGGAGGTCTGTGCTCACCTCCTAAGTCCCGTCTTCACTCTGTGGGCGATGCAAGTTACTAAAACTCTAGAAACTTGCACAGCACAAAGAAAGAAGTTTGGATGGAGATAATGGAAAGTGTGCACAGAGCTCCAATCCTCTTCAGTGCTCTTGTTCATTGCCTATACTTAAACAAAGGGAAAGGACAGAAACAGGAGCTCTAAGTAGATCACTGCACCCACACTAAGAAGAGTATTTTTCTGTTTTGCACAAGCTGTAAACATAGAAGGCATAATCCATCCACTCTTAAGCATGTTAATTGCCATTGATTTCAACTGGAGAGTTCTAGTACAATCCTATGCATGCTTACTCAGAAGTCAGCCCCTCTGTGTTCAACAGAGTTTAGTCCCTTGTATGTTTAGGATATCAGCCTTTAGCAAATGCTTGAAACTAGTGTGGCGTAGTGGTGAGAGTGTTGGACTGGGACTCAGGAGATCCGGGTTCTAGTCCCCGCTCAGCCATGAAACTCACTGGGTGACTGGGCCAGTCACTGCCTCTCAGCCTAACCTACCTCACAGGGTTGTTGTGAGGATAAAATGGAGAGGAGGAGGAGGATTATGTAAGCCGCCTTGGGTTCCTTGAAGGAAAAAAGGTGGGGTATAAATGTAATAAATAAATAAATAAATAAATAAATGGGGTTTAAATTGGCTGGATTGTGCCCAGATTTTGTGTTATGCAGGACCATCATACCATTCTTAACAGCCAACAGAAAAATTTGCAGTACTTGACATCCAGCTGAAAAGCAGTATCCTAATAATTTAACAGATGCATTACGTCTTATAAATGCACAGTCAGGTTCCCAATTTAAAAATCAACTCAGTTTTCTTCAGCTCATAAATAGGCTTAGGGCTGATTTGTTAAGCAGCACAAAGCATATTAAATGCCATCCAAACTAGCCTTGTCATAATGCAAGTAGTGCTCTGCGTCCATTTTTATACTGGTTTTAATGCTACATAAGCCATTTTTTCCAGGCTTAGTAAGTTGTATTAAGAACATGCAAGATAAAAAAATAATCTGTTCTATTTGTTTTTGTCCCTCACATCTTCTTTAATGTTTGCCTAACTGCAAATGCACAGCGATATGATCCCATTGAAGCCCTGACAATGAATTTGCATGTGTTATTTGATGCGTGGGGTGGAGGGGGAAACCTAAAGAAAGCCAGGAGAAAAATACTATTGTTTCCACACACACAAAAATCCATTGTCATAGCTAACAGAAATGGATAAATGGTAAAAAATAGTTCTTGTGCTACAGACTGTTGGTATTGTCTTGCATGCATGTATGTGGTTGTGACATTCACTTTACACTTCCATGAAGCCTTCTTCACTGCATTCACCATCTCCAAGCATCAGCAGATGTTGGCCTTTGGTCTCTTAATAGGGAAACGCAAATAGCCTTGAATTAATCAGGGGTGACCTGAAAGGATGCCTTGTTGACCTCTTTGAATGTTGGCGCTGCTTTCTTTTTTAAACTAGAGTGGGCAGTATCACTTAAAGGAATTTGCTACAGTTATGCTGGCCATACAAATAAGTCCATGAAATTACAGACCTACCAGAAACAAAAACAAAAATATCACCAGCTCACCTGCCCACATTACCTATTTGTGTCTAAAAGAAGAAGTAAACCAACCAAACCTGCTTGGTCACCTGGAGGTACTTCCTGCTTTAAGACAGAATATGGAATAGACCCCATTTCAACCACAGAGTGCCTTCAAATGTATACATTAAAAAAAATAGTATTATTTTTTTTTACTAATTACTCTGTTTAGCTCATTTGTTGGAGTAAGTGGAATATGGTTCATTGATACAATATTCTCAAATCTATATATAAAGTTATTTTACACTATATGGGTTTGGGGATTTTTCTTATGGCCAACACGGCTGCCTTTGTTTTAATATTCTCAAAATCTTTTGTGGAAATGGCAGAATTCTTCTTAAACTATAGTGTCTTGCCACATCCTGTTCTACTGTGATTCATAGTAGTGCTATATATATGCACTACAATTCACAGTATTGAGATTGATATATATCTATATCAGTAGCTCAGAATTATATCAATGAACAATATTCATTTACTCCAACAAATGAGCTAAACAGAGTCATTCTCTCTCTCTCTTTTTAATGCACACAAAGGTGTTCATATTTGAAGGCACACTGTGGTCGTTGAAATGATATTTTTATTTGAAGGTACTTCGTGCTTGAAGTGGGGTCTATTCCATATTACCTCATAAAGGGATGGAGAGAGAGGGGGGAGAGAGAGAGAGAGAGAAAGATGATAGATAAATAAAAACACATCAAACACGATTAATAATAATATCAGGCTGCTTTAATAGATTCTGTGTGATTTCTTATTTTGTCTATGCTAATGCAATATTTGTGTTCATTCAAGGAGGTTTTTCTCTCTCATCAGGGTATAGCTTATTCTCAGGTAGTGAGCTTATTCTCAGGTAGCAAGCAAGTTTGCTTGCTGGAAAACACTGAACTGGGTAGAGTTCAAACACTGCCTGGAGCTTTGCTCAGTTTAGTGGAGAGAAGGGGGGAAATGAACACAAAACGTTCAGCATACAAAGAATATCCATTACAATAGATATTCACGTAACATCCGTAAGACTCCAGTGATCAAAAGCATGCCCAAGGCAGAATAAAATATGTATATATTTGTGTGTACATATATGTATGATTCTGTATTCTCTTTGATCTCAAAGGATCTTGTATTAAAGCAGCACATCATTACTGTTTAAGCGCAATGCAAAGAATGGTCATTTAAAAAACACATCCTTTCTGATCATCTACAGCAAAATCAACCCAGAGCTTTCCCCATTAAGGTCATTTGTACCTGCTGTTGTCTATCAATTGAGTAATAGGTTCTTTGATCATCTCCAGCACATATGATTCCAATGCTGATCTTTTCATCATTTTTCAGCACTTGCTGGGGAAAAAACCTGGTGAGATGGTTAGCAATTAATGAGTCCCAAAACCAATTTCAGAATACTATAAGCTTTTATGATCAGTTATTCCTACAAAGCACCTTACTATGACCATCTTTAAATGATCACAGTGTAGACAAATGCTTCAAAAAGTACTTTTGAGACTGGATACTAGAGATTAAAGTGTGTTCTTTTATGCTTTCTTTTTACATATTTTCTGCAATCAACCTTTTCAGATGTTCAGGGCTGTTCTACACATAATGCAGAGTGAAGTGGTAAAATTGTGCACTGGCCCACTTCAGACAGTAGGTGGATTGTCATATTTTTCAAGTTCGCCCATCTGCAAAGGCTCCCTGTATGTTGAAAGCTAGGACATCAGGGAAAGGGCTACACTAAGAAGGTATTTCTGATGTGCTAGCAGATTAAATAGGAGATTTTTCATGTAAGAGAATATTCAGAAATGACACCCGTAACCTAATAACAGAAGTGCTACATTCTAGAATTCTACCTCCACCATCTACCGCCCCATTCTCTGTGTACATTTGCCCTTAGCCAGTGCATGCACAGACAGCCCCCACTGGTGAACCCTCCTCTTCTATAAGATGTAGCAAAGTGAAATCCACCATCGCACCTTGCAGTGCACTCTGCCTCATTGGCCAGGATCTCTCTCTGGTCCTCTGCCTTCCATGTCTTATGTTGTCACTGCCTGTCACATCTGTGTAGCCAAGCTTTTTGTAGTAGAAGGAGGCCAGGCAAGTACATCATTCCACATGTCTGGTTCTCCCCACTCCTTTTGGTTTCTCACACTCCCCCTTGAAAAGAAGCCGACTCACAGGAAGGCCTGCTTTAAAGGAGCTGTTTCATAGCAAACAACTGCATCTAATCTGCATTCCAGTAGACCATAAATGCCACTAATTATGCTAAGTAGTTTGCTAGAAAGAGTACAATTAGATAGAAAATAGGATTGACATGAAGCACAAATAGCTTTGTGGGGGTGATTACCACCTCCGAAGCCTGTTAGTAACAGAGGAGTCAGAGTTTAGAAACAAACATACTGAATAGAAAACAATCAAAGTCAGCAGCTATTGTAGTGTGTTTGTAGCTGTTTTGTTTTTCTTCTTAATTACCCACTTCAGATTGTGATTGGTGCTCCACATTTCCCCAAACAGTAGGGTGTTTCAAGGCATCTTCATAGGGCCAATTTCCTTCTGAGTATAGGATACCGGAGTCTTGTGATGTGTTTGTTTACATATATACAGATTGAACAAGTGAGAAGCAAGTTGGAACACAGGTTACCCCAAACCACAGCAGATCCTAAAAAATGAGGCAGAAAAAAATCATAGGAATGTTTTCCACCCAGATCCAAAACTAAAAAAACAAATGTGTCAAGGGAAGGAGAAAGCAAAGACTGCCCCTTTTCCAGGCCTCTTGGCTCACCCCACTCCCAACTCAAGCTAAGCAAGCCAGCTGAAGCTGCAGTATGAGTTGGGAGAAGAAGTACGGTAGATTGAAGAATTGCCTCACAGGATGGTCAACAAAGGAGTATGGCACATGCATACATACATGTGCATTACCCATAATTGATTGCAAGTTATCAATGATGTAGACTTAGGAGAACATTTTTAATATAGTTGAAGGGCCAAACTAGGGCCTGGTTTGCATATCACAACAACCCACATTTTATTAAAGAAAACAACCCCAAAACAAACAATGGATTCTTCCTCTTGCTTTTCAGGGGAGATACAAGCCAGAGATAATATCCAGAGTTCCCTGGTTCGCACTTAACACAAACCAAACCACAAATGGAAGGTCTGTGGGTTATTTAACCACTCCTGCTTGTTCAGGCTCATACACAGTAAACCACAATTTTAAAATATTATGGGTTGTCATGTTGTACAAACCAGGCCACTATGACACAGAAGATTTATGAACAGGATCTCCTTAAAAAAAAATAATTAAAAAAAAGCAATAGGGAGTGAACTCAGGAAGGGAGGTCTCAACCCTTTTTACCACACCATTTCCTTCAAATTAAAACTTTCCCCCACCCCCAAGCTGCTATTTACCCCACAGGCAAACAAGGAATATCCATGGTTTGCCCACGGCTGCTGTTAGATTAAAAACACACACACAGTAGCTCCTGCTCATAGATCGTCCATGGCCTGTGGCTTACGCCAGCTCAGCTTGTCTGAGCGTGGAAATCTAAGCAGGGTCAAGCCTAGTTATTACTTGGATGGGAGACCCCTCCTCTAGTTTCCTGCATTGAGCAGCAGGGGGTTGGACTCGATAGCCTTGTAGGCTCCTTCCAACTCTTATGATCTATGAATCTATGTCTGCTTTGGCCCTTATATACAGCATTTCCCCCAGAAGTATAATGGTGCTGTTCTTTTGTATAAGCAATTGAGTGATGCATAAGAAGTTTGCTGATGAAAGAAAATATTGCTAATGGAATTAGTTTCAGTAGGAATGAAGAGTTGCCATTTCTGCAAAATTTATGTTCCTGCCCGAATTTTGCTCCTAGAAAGGCCTCAACCCTTATGGCCATACAAATTGAAATATAGCATTTAGACGCTACAATATTCCAAAGACTCCAGGCCCATATTATCAAATATCTCACAGCCAATTCTCCCAATCAGTTTAGTGAAAGCACTTCCTGTTTTCCATGCGGTCAAGGACAATTACTCCTTTATTGCAAGATTGAGTATGGATCAGCAGTCACCAATTCTTACATCTCACAATGACTCCTTACCAGCTGACTAGGGAGGTAGGTTGGAAAGCAAAGGAAAAACAACAATCCCTGATAGCAAGTCATACAAGGTGTGGGGCGGGAGAGGCAACAAATAACTACTTACTGTGTGGGGGTCACTTTAAAGAATGTCCTATATGTAAAAAGATTGTTCACTTTAGAGAATTGGTAACGTGGTAAACTAAAAATAACAAACTCCTACAACAAAGAGAAATATGGGGATGTATGGGGAGAGGCAGTCATTATGGTAACAGAAGGGTCGCTGCCTGGCCAGACTACGATAAAGGATCCACTCTCCAAACTCCACACACACATGCACACAAGATAGGTGTTTGACTGTTTTAATCCACAGTGAAATAATTAAATAGGGAACCTAATATATCATCATAGGCCATGTTAATAGTATTTAGATTATATTTACAAACAGTTGTCATTTATATTAAAGTTATATTCTATGCCACAGCCAGGTGTGATCCCTCCCCAGCAAAGTGCCCTCCAGTAGACCCCCTCTGACACCAGTGGGCTTCCCATCCACCAGGCTGCTCAACTATAACAGCACTGCTACAAGCTGCCCACCATTTTGACATTTGCACAATGCCTTGATGTAGCATTGCATTCTGGGAATATCAAAATGGCAGCTGCTGCAACTGGGAAAACCGAAGACGAGCAAGTGGGTGGCCACTTATGCATCACCCAAAAAAACAAGGAAATGGATCAGCAAAAAAGAGGACAAAAGAGGATACAGATTTGCATTAAATTTGCATATGCTAATTTATATGTATAGATGCACATTTAGAAACAATTACTATAATTTAAATAGAAATACAATACATAGTGGCCGACGGGCGGCCACTATGTATTGTATTTCTATTTAAATTATAGTAATTGTTTCTAAATGTGCATCTATACATATAAATTAGCATATGCAAATTTAATGCAAATCTGTATCCTCTTTTGTCCTCTTTTTTGCTGGGGCGCTAGGGATGGAACAAACATCAATTTTTGAGCTCACCTAAATTCTCCTAAAATCACCTTGAAGTTCATTTTGGCTTGCTCCCATTTTCATTTTTGACCTTTTTTAAGGCTCATTTGAACAGGAAACATGTGCATTTCGAATGGGAAAAGTGCTCACTTCTCCCCATTGACTAAAGCATGAAAATGTGTATTTAAAAAAAATAAATCAAAAAAATTCATTTCAAAGTGCACATATTTAAAAGATGCATTTTTTGAATACGATTGCAAGTTCAGGAATTTGTGAACATTTCTAAAAAAAAACACCGCACTCCTGCTCCCATTCACGCTCAAGATTACAAATGGTACATGTTCGCATAATCTGCAAACAGAAACGAATTTTTCGTACATCCCTTAGTGGCCAGGTGAGTGCTCACTCTGCTCTCCAGGTGCAAATGGTTGAAGAGCAGTACCAAGGCCCCTGCTTTCCCAACTTATTCTGTATTAGTCCTCATCTTTAAGCTGGACTTTCACTGGACAACCCTTCAAACAGAGAATGTCTTCAAATAGAAGACTGTCCTCTGTAAAGTAGGACACATGGCTACCCTACAAGCAGACATGTGCCAGGGCAGTTCTTCAAGGGTGCCTGGTGTAACCAGCTGCCCTGGTTATATTTCCAATTATCAAACTACATTAATGTATCTTACATTTCCTAAGGTATCTCAGTAACTTGGGTAAAATTCAGAAGTTTTGTTTGGGTGTTAATTCCTACTTAAATTAGGGCTGCTAACTAAATAGAAAAAAAACTTTCCCCCCCCCAAAAAAAATCTTTTTAAAAATTATAAAAAGGAAAATCCCACGTCATTAGGGATCATTAGGAAAAGAATTGAAAATAAAACTGCCAATATCGTACTGGCCTTATAGAAATTTTGCAGTGCAACCACACTTGGAATGCTGCATGCAGTTCTAGTCACTGCACCTAAAAAAGGATATTGTAGAGTTGGAGAAAGTGCAGAAAAGTGTAACCAAACTAATCAAGGAGCTGGAGCAACTCCCCTATGAGTAAGGCTTACAATGTCTGGAACTGTTTAACTTAGAAAAATGGCAATAAAGGGGAAACATAGAAGTGTACAAAATAATACATGGAGATATTCTATATGGTGTGGAGACATTTTTCTCCCTCTCTCATAATACTAGAACCCAAGGTCATCCCATGAAGCTGATTGGTGGGAGATTCAGAACAGATAGAAGTACTTCTTCACACAGCGCATAGTCAGCTATGGAATTGGCTACCACAAGTTCTAGTGACGGCCACCAATTTGGGTGGCTTTAAAAGGGGATTGGACAAATTCACAGAGGCTATCAATGGGTACTAGTCCTGATGGCTATATATTGTGTCCAGTATCAGAGGGAGCATGCCTCTCAAGACCAGTTGCTAGGAGACAGAAACGGGAGGGTGCTATTGTGCTCATTTCCTGCTTGTGGCCTTTCCACAGGCATTATGCTGCTGCTAACCCAAGAAACTACTACAATGGCTGAATGAAAAGTTGGCAACCCCAACTCAGATATTCAGACCTATTGAGAGTTTTGTGGGGATGTGTTTTCCTCCATGAAATGATTATTTTAAACTTTTTTAATGTATTTGCTTTTTGTGTGTGGCTAAAACCCTTTTCAGTATCATAGGGGTCGTCGTCCCCCAAAAAAGAAAGCATTGCTTTAGTTGTATGAATGCATGTGAAAAATAATCTCCCTACTTCTTCTTCACTGATCATGCATGCACACACAGTACATGATATTTCTAAATAAAATATAATTAAGATTTTAAAAGTGTTTAATGAGACACGATGGCAGGACTGGGGTTGGCTTCCAGAGCAAGCAGGAGTGTACTCATTTTGCTGTTATGGGCCCAAGAATTTGATACCATAAGCTGTTGCCCCGTTACAGCAACTTGAAGAATAGGGCAATTTCTTCTTGGTTTAAAAAACAACAACAACCCAATCTTACGCACATTTATTTAGAAGCAACTTCCACTGAGTTCAATGGGACTTAGACCTATTTAGACATGCTCTTAGCAGAACAGTTGCCACTGCCACCGCTAGAGGTACATGTAAAGCAAGAGTGGAGAACTTGTGGCACTTCAGATGTTGGAGTGCAATTCCCATAATCCCTCACCATTAGCTATGTTGACTAGGGCTAATGGGAGTTGCAGTCTAACATCTGGAGAGCCACAAGTTGCCCACCGCTGATATTTTATTTATTATTATATTTATACCCCGCTTTTTTTCCTGCAAGGAACCCAAGGCGGCTTACATAGTCCTCCTCCTCTCCATGTTATCCTCACAACAACCCTGTGAGGTAGGTTAGGCTGAGAGTCAGTGACTGGCCCAAAGTCACCCAGTGAGTTTCATGGCCGAGTGGGGACTAGAACCCGGATCTCCTGAGTCCCAGTCTAACACTCTAACCACTGACTTCCACCAACATGGTCCCTCTGTGGGCATGGTTAGCATTCCACACAACTGAAGCACCTCCCTAGGGGCCAGGAATCATTGTTTGGTATAGTAATTAGTAACTATATCCACAGAGGAGCTGCATGGGCAGATGACTTTACATTAACCTGTAGTGGCATGGAAGAAGCCATGGAGTCAGCAGCAGCCACATTGGTAAAACAATTTCTGGAGCGGAAGCTGTGTTAGTCTGTTATAGCAAGAACAACAAAAAGTCTTGTGGCACCTTAACATCTAAAAATGTTATGGCATAGGTTTTTGTGGACTATAGTCCACTTCATCAGTTGCATGGTACCACCTAAGGATTGCAATCCTGTGGACACATACCTGGGAGCATGTCTCAGTAAATCCAGCAGGAGTAACTTCTGAATAAATATACACAGGATCCTTGAAGGGGATTTAACTCCTAAGTAAGCATACATAGGATTGCAGCCTTAGAAGGCAACATGGGTGAACGAGTCTACCTGGAGTCATCTGTTACTTATTACAAACTGTGTTTTGTCTCCTTCAAATGTAACTGTATAGGTGCTATTGTGTATCCAATATAATTTGGATTTACCTTGATTAATCACAATCTTGAATTGCAAATAAATGCTTAAGCTAAGATATACGAATGTTCTTTGTAGTTCTAATCGAGATTTTAAAAATATTTTTAGTAGACTTAATTGTTTTTGTAAGTAGTATATCAATATTTTTATTTTAAAACATTTATACCCTGGCTTTCCTCCTGGGAGCTCAAGGCAGATAACATAAATCATAAATGTAACCAGACATCCTTACAATTTAAAACAAATCCCACTAAACATTAAAACACAAAAACAACCGCACACGGTAAAACTACAACAGCCATCAAAATATTTAAAATATTCAAAAGACAAGCAGATTAAAACAGCCCATTAAGAATTACATATTAAATGCCTTCATAAAAAGGAAGATCTTCAGCAGCTTATGGAAGGTCATTAATGCAGAAGTGAGATAGGCATCCTGTGGAAAGGAGTTCCAGAGCCTAGTCACACCCTCCAAAGGGACCCTCTCCCCTCCCAACTAAACATATCTCTGAGGTTGTGATATAGAAGACCTTAGTATGCCTTAATAGTAAGCTCATGGCAGAAAGCAATCCTTCAGATGACCTGTAAAGGTAATCACCATCATCACTTTGAATTGTAGTCTGAAACAAATCAGAAGCCAGTGCAGCTGTTTCAACAAGAGAGACACGTGCTTCCTGTATGCAGCCCCTATTAATAACTGAGCTGCTGCATTCCCAACTAATTGAAGTTTCTGAATACTCTTCAAAGGCAGCCCTATGAAGAGTGCATTGCAGTAATTCAGACATGATGTAACTAAGGCATGTTTCACCCTGGCCAGATCTGCATTCTCCAGGAATGGGTGTGGTTGGTACACCAGACTCATCTCGGCAAATGCACTCCTAGACACAGCCAAGAACTGGGCATCCAAGATCAAGGCCAGGTCCAGAAGAACCCCCAAACTAGGAACCTACACTTTCAAGGGTGGATGCTACTCCATCCAACACTAGAAGAAGCCCAATTGCCAGATCAGCTCTTGACCATGAGCACCTCTGCCTTGTCTGGATTAAGTGTCAGTTTGTTAGCCCACACTTTGTTGATTGATATCTCTAGGCAACAGCTCAGAACCTCAATTGCCACTGAGAGGTCTAGCTGAATCCTTACAGGAAATGCAGCACATGGGGAGGAGAAGCCTATATCTTCCCTCCCCAGTGAAATCAGAGCCAATTTCCCCATTGGCACCAAGACAGCATCTAGCTTGGCCCTAAGATTCAACGGTTGGCTTATGTGTGTGGAATGGGAGAGGGGCAGCATCTTCTCTTTCAATATAGGCAACAAAATGTCTTGGGCTGGCCCTGGTTTGGTTTGTTTTAAGAATGGAAATCTACAAATCAGCACTGTAATTTTTTATTGAAAGAAGAAATGGTGAAAGGTCGGGTGATGGGAGTTGTAGTCCAGCAACATCTGGAGGGCTGCAGGTCCCCCATGCCTGTACTAATCCAGCATTGGCCTCAGAAGGGAACAGGAAGAGGACATCTCAGACTTCCCCCTAAAACTAGGCAGCCAGGAAAGAGTAAATGGGCAGCTTGGAACACGGATCAGAAAACCACATAAGTTTCCTGAGTCTCTCTGCTGCATAGAGGTTTGGCCAGCTGCAACACTAAACTTCTGCTAATGTGAGGAAAGTGTCTCTGGCTCTGCCTGCTGCAGGTTCCTTGCATTTCCTGGATGCTTACAGCCTCTCTGGGAGACCCACCACACAGTTTGAGAACAAGTTGAAATACAGGGCAGGGGGCAAATGTATCACAGTTAAAAATGACCCTTACTGCCTGCAGCATACAAAATGGTAGGTAATGCCTTAGTGCAGGGTTAGGCAACTTGTGAACCTCCAGTTGTTTCGGTGTACATCTCCTATCATACCAGCCCCTTCCCTTGCTACCACTTCCCCCAAAGAAAGAAGCCTTAATTTAGGAAAAGTGGTGGAGGGCTCCAGAGAGACCTTGTGAGCCTCCTGTCTGGCAGCAACCGACAAACAAAGGGGTTCCCTCTGCTGAACATGAGCCTAGACTTCTATCACCAAATAAGATGGCTCTAAAGGGTGATTAGACAAATTCAGTGAGGATAAGGCTATCCTTATAAGGCTAGTCATTATGACTATATATTACTTCCGGTATCAGGCAGTAAGCCTTTCGATACCAGTTGCTGGGGAGCACTATTGCACTCATGTCCTGCTTGTGGGTCTCCCAGAGGCATCTGGTTGGCCACTGTGTGAATTTGACACTGGGCTAGACAGGCTTTTGGTCTGAACCAGCGCAGTTCTTACATTTTTATATGACAGGCCCATGATCCCCAGCAGGAAATGGTGCTCCTCTAAGGATCATGGAGTTTGTAGTCACACCTCCGGCTGCCTGGTGGGAAAAGGTACTTGGTGCATCATTTCCTGCCAGAGGAAACCCATCGAATCTCTTTTTCCCCCCCTCACAGGTTGCAACACAGATCTGGAAGAGAGATTCAAGAGTAGCCCCCATTGCCAAGACAATCTCTCTCCCACTCTGTGCTGCATTTCTCTCCACTTGTTCTTGGACTACAACTCTCATGATCCCTAACCACTGGCTGAGGCTGATGGGAGTTGGTCCAATAACATCTGGAGAACCAGCAGTCCCCCACTCCTTGTCTAGGCAATCAGCACTGTGCTGCCCTATAAGCTACATCGCACAGTGTGGGAAGAAGTGTTCCCTTGTTGACTAAGCAATGCAGGGTCATGCTCCCTTCTCCTTGCCCGCACCACAATGGGCAAACAACAAAAGCCACCCCCACACCTAAAAGATGGAACGGGGTTTATGAATGGGGTTCATGTTTTGCAGCTCACGAAGTTGGAAAGCTAAGTCTGTTTTTCTTCTCATCCCTGGCTAAAACATAACATTATCCCCTTTAATACATTAGTTAAAATAAGAACTAAGAAGGTAGCATATCCCCCAGGACAGGCTTTGTAAATCTGCACTAACCTGGGTCAAGAAGGGTTATGCAGAGGATAAGGAAACAAGTTAGATTTATGTTTTGATAAACACAGGTTCCTCCAAAGTGGGTGGGCAACATCTGACCTTCCAGAGGATTTGGCCTACAACTCGCCTCAACCGCATTGGCTATGCTGTCTAGGGCTGATCAGAATTGCTGGAAGGCTGCTAGTTGCCTGCCCCTGTTGTAAATGGATTCACCATGTTCCTACTTTTCTATCCCCTTTTAGAAATAGGCTTTAAAAATGGCTGCCAGGCAGACACTGGTGGAGCAGCTGGGCCTGAGGTGAAGGCATCTGCGCTCATGGGGTCCAAAATGTTCTCTGTCCTGAAGGTGAAAGACCACCTCTTGGGAAAGTTTAACAAATTTCCTGCTGCTCCAGTCTCTGCCACCACAGTAACCAGACCTGGAACGACTGCAAGGGAAAGCCAGCAGTTGCCTAGCAACCCCAGTGCTCATTTTCTTTCCCTGGAAGAGGCCTAAGGGCAGCAGCAATTAGCGTGACCAGATGCAGAGGAAGACAGGACTCCTGTGCTTTTCTCCATTGTGGAAAAGAGGGGAATTCCATCAGGTGCAGCTTGTCAGAGGGGTGAGAAAAGTTACACCTGCTGGAAATCCCTCTACTACTCCACAGTTGAAGGTACATGAGCCCTGTCTTCTTTTGCATCTGGTTACCTTAGCAACAATCTAGATCTTGATGTTTATAAGCATAGAGGTTTCACGTGTATATCTGTGAAAAACAAATGGGTCATTTATTTCTATATGTGCCTTTGGGAAACCCATCTACTAGCAGTTTTTGCCTTATGGACTTGAGTGTTGGGGAAAGGGAATATTTCAAATAGGTACATGGTAAAGAATAGCAATCCTCATTTATAAATAGATGAGGTCTATATTTTAAGATATTTCACTTCAGGTGACTTATACAGAGAACCATCACTTTGATTTTGAGAGACCCCTCATCTCATACTTTAACCTTTTTATAGTAACTGCTGGAAAGCTGGAGACAAATTTAGTAACTTTTTTTCTTCCAAAAAGTGTACTATGCAGTTGCTCAGGTAGGTGAATTCCTGCTTTTATATCATTCTGGAATGGGAAGGTTGAGGGTCAAAAACAGATGTGATGTGGAAGATCTATGTAGAAGAGTACTATGCCTATGTATACCAGTTGCTGGGAACATGAGCAGGAGAGTGTTGTTGCACTCATATCCTACTTATGGGCTTCTCACAGGAAGTTGGTTGGCCACTATGTGAACAGAATTCTGGACTAGATGGACCCTTGGTCTGATCCAGCATGGCTCTTCTTATGCTCTTATGCACCAACCATAATTATAGTGCCACCTATGGTGCAATATTGATTATGGAGAAATAGGAGTGAATATTGATTGGTTGGTCTGTGTAGCATGGTAGGCATCTCTCTATAACTGACCACACCAGGCCCAAAAAGTGTAGTTAGGCCTATATGCTAGACATGAAAGCTTTTCATAGCCTTACAACAGTGACACACTTTAGTGCTATCCATTCGTTCCTTCTATGCATACCTTAAAGCAGGGGTCCCCAAACTTTTTGGATGCATGGACACACTTGGAAGTTGGGAAGCTGCTGTGGGCACCACCACAACATGCATAATCGGTGGATCACCACTTTGGTGTCTGCCTGTTGTGTCTATAAATCTTAGGCTGTGTCTTGTTCAGCAAAACCTTTTGTTTTGTGTCTATTGGACACCACAACATCTCTTTAAGAAAGAATTGTCTAATTCGGCTAATTGCTGTCAGTACAATACAGCTAGTGCTTCTTTTAAACATGTTTTGGCAATGTCCAGTAGTTGCTTCTATTTGTAGGGAGGTTATTACACAGACAAATTTTGTACTGGAACAGTCTTTAATATTCACTGATGTACACACTCTTTAAAATTATTTACCTGCTTCATGGAAATTAACAAATAGCGTAATGGATGCGCCCTTTTGACAGATAAAGGACGGATATTACAACATTGGAAGGATAAACACTCACCTCCTATAATTTACTACCTTACAACACTTTCAGTATTTGAACAGGTGGCATATATACGCCACCTTCAAATGGATACTTACTGGGATATTTGGTCTGTTTTTTTAAAAAATCTATGTTGAAACCCCACCCCCAAAAGCCTTTCTCCGAGGTCACTCTTACAACCTCAGAGAAGCAGCTGGCACAGTTCTTTCCATACCAGCTGCGGAGGGGATAGTGGGATCCGAGCGTGGATCCCCAGCTACGACCTCATAACCAGGAATCCGAAAAATCCTATGGCCGTCTAATGCTGTCTAGTGGCAATAGGATTGTGCTGCCCATATATTTTTAGAATAATAAAGTGTGTGTGTTTTTAATTCATGTATTAAAATATTAATCACATTTCTGTCCAAAAGGGCCTCAGGGTGATATGCAACTTTAATAAACAGAACAATCACATTAAGAATAGAGCAAGCCATCTTTAAAAACATCCAAAGAGTGCAACAAACCATTAGAACCCACCAAATGTCAGCTGAAATGAAACTACCGGTATCTTTATGGCCTGCCTCAACCTGGGCAATGTTGGGGCCAAGCTGACCTCTTTAGGGAGGGAATTCCATAATCGGGGTGCTAACTAGTAGTACATGCTTCTCCAACTGTTTTTAATCAGAAAGACCACATTTGGCCTAAAAATACATTCTCACATTACATACCTGTATACTTATTCATAATAAATCAATAATCATCATTAAAAATGATTTAATGGCAACAATTTGTATAATATCATGGCATACCATCCAAGGGGGGAAAACATTGAGATTTCATAAGTAAACATAAATATATTTTATATGGTATTATTGGATGAATCACTTTGGATGAATAGGGATCTGAACCTGTTCTTTAAAAATACAGTCACCGAAGGCAATGCTGCTAAAGCTAAGCAAATCTCAGTCTGGTCAGTGCCTGGATGGGAGATCATGGGGAAATCTTATGGATGTCTTTTTGAGCTTCCTGGAGGAAATATGGGATATAAATGTAATAAATACAAATCTCTCTCTTCTCCCATATATCCCCAACCTTTTCACCAAATATATCCACAATCCCTACACTTTTTAATGATTTTTTTAAAAGCCCTTTTCAGATCACAGGCTACATTTTACAATTCTATATCTTTCTCCTCACCTATATCCCTGCAGTGATCTCAGAACTATTATGTTATTTTCCTGCTGCTCAGGAAAAAGGAGTTCTTAACAAATAGCAGTAAATGAATGAGTGGCTATTATATGCCCTGGCTATTAAAGGATTCTGATTGACGCCTGTTGAGAATGACTCATCTTTTCCAGTTGCCTAAAGACTTCACGGCAGCCTCTAGAAGAATCTCTGGGTGACGCAGAAGTTTTTATCCCACAATTTGAGCATAAAATAAAATGACAAATGTGCAAAAGATTGGATGATGTTCCTAGGGTATCCAGCCAAGATTGAGAAAGATACAAAAAGGTTAATGTTTAGAACGAGGACCATATTTTTTCACGGAAAAATCTTATTAATTGAGCTGGTGGTGTAACAAGGCTTTAAAAAACAACAACTCTAGGTCAGTGTTCTCCAACCTTGGGTCCCCAGATGTTTTTGGCCTACAACTCCCAGCATGCCCCAGCCAGCTGGCTGGGGCATGCTGGGAGTTGTAGGCCAAAAACATCTGGGGACCCAAGGTTGGAGAACATGCTCTAGGTTGAACTTGGTAGAAACAGATCTTTAATCCATAGTTCAAGAGGCTCTGTACTAACCAAAAAAGGAAAAGATGTCCCTAGTTAGTTAGATAGGTACTTGTTGCCACAAGGTAAGGGGGGAAATTAGACCCTGCAAGTGTCAAATATAACTAACAGTGCAATCTTGTGCATGTCTGCTCAGAGGTAAGTCCCATTGACTCCAGTGGGACTTACTGCTAAGTCAGCGCATATAGGACTGCTCTGTTAGGCTGCAATTCTACACAAACTTACGTGGGCGGTAACCCTATGAGATTTATTTCTGAATAAACATGCATAGAACTGTGCTGCAGGACTGGCAACTGACTAAATAATTTTTAATATTCTGCCTTTATCCATTGAATCCATTAGTTATAAGTGCAATTCAATGCATACTACCCAAGCCTCAGTTTTAGTGCCTTTTTTTGAGAGAGAGAGAGAGAGAGAGAGAGACAGACAGACAGACAGACAGACAGACAGAGAGCGAGCAAGATAACTTATACATTAACAAGAAAAGCTACCACATTGTTAAAATGAAAGGGCACCTTAACTGGCTGCCCCACTTACAAAATATGCTCTTAGTGATCAAAATTGAACCATCAGTAATCAGCCAATGCTTTAGTTAAAATTAATCTTCCACTTAAACCACTTAAAGGTTGCAACACCAGGCATAACACTGTCTCGAGAGAGCAGGTCCTTTTTTCATGACTGTGATTTGTAAATACAGAGAAAATACACAAATAACTTTGTTCGTCCTGGGACAGACTACAGAGAACCTTTGTAAGTCATATATTAGGGCCAAACTACACATGATACCAAATGTGATGTTAGCAACTACATTAGGGTTTTTAAAAATAATAACACTAGGCATAGGGCAGG
The DNA here is from genome assembly GCA_021292165.1 of Shinisaurus crocodilurus. NCBI lineage: Eukaryota > Metazoa > Chordata > Lepidosauria > Squamata > Shinisauridae > Shinisaurus > Shinisaurus crocodilurus. The sequence continues at coordinate 152,797,608 of CM037877.1, read as the reverse complement.
GGCAATTTTCAGCAGGATTGCAATGAAGGGGAGGGAATGGGAGATTTAATGTTCCCTTCACCAGCCGCAGTCCTGATGAAAATTCCCCCTTCCATTGCAATTAGACTTAGGAATAATACTCCAATTGAAACTACCTCCTGCAGGTGCCTAGTATTAAAATATATTTAAAACCTAACAATGGACCATATCCGACAGGGCTGCTCCTCCTCTGCTGGTTCTGTTGCACTTGTGGGATCGACTGCTTGTGCAACGGGCCTTTCGTGCTTCTAAAAATAACTCCGGAAACTAGTGGGAAAGCTCATTTCTGGATCAGGTCAGCGAAGCTCCTTTCTGCAAGCTCTACTGATCTGTCCCATTCTGGAAATGAGTGTTTCCACTTGTCTAAAGTTATTTTTAGATGCGCGAAAGCCCCATTGCTCATGTGGTAGTTCCCATGGGCACAATAGGATACTTCCCATAGCATTCAGGCTACAGTTGTGAACCGCCAAGAGAGCTTCAGCTACTGGGTGGTCTAGAATTGAAATAAATAACAAGAACAACAACTCTATCCCACTTAGCTGGGAGTAAACCCCCTTAAACTCTGAGTAGATATGGGTAGGATAGCACTGTTAGTATCTAAGGTTGACCTAAGGTTTCTGAATAGGAGAAGAACTAAACTTGCTGGCTCAACAAACACAATATACAGGCAGTCCCCAGGTTATGAATTAGTTCCGTTCTTAAGAATGCCTTTAAGTCGAATTTGTATGTAAGTCGGAACAGCATAGCGTTCTATACGTTAAAATCGCCATTTAGGCAAATTGCGTAAATTACACAAATTGTGTAGTATACTACGCTATGTACTCTACGTAAACGTAGTGCTGGGGAACCAAAAGTCTGTTCTTAAGTATGGGTTGTCTGTAAGTCAGACGTTCTTAACTGGGGGACTGCCTGTACAACAATATTTGCTTGGAAGTAGGTCCCATTGATCTCAGTTATATCTATTGCCACATAGGTATGATTAGGATTACAATTAAGAGGGATTTGGTGTGTCTGTTGTAAGAGAATAGAATGTTCTCAGCATTGTTGCTGAGGGAATACTTCCCCCACCCCCAACTAGTGCTTCCAAATCTCCAACCAGCTCAGTAGGAAGCAGCATGGCTAGTGCACAGTGTGACGGTTGGAAAAGACTTGTGAAATAACAATTCATAAAATCCTGTCCTCACAAAAATGGTGCATAAATGTCCCAAACATATTCAATCCAAGTTTGGATTTTAAATAATAATAATAATAATGATAATAATAATGATGATGATGATGATGATGATGATGATAATAATGATAAATAATAATAATAATAATAATAATAATAATAATAATAATAATAATAATACATTTAAGCAAAACTTTATAAAACAGTGGTGCTTCTTTCCTGTGTTTTTTGCTGTGAGCATGAATGAAATCAGATACATAGGGCTGAATCCACGGTCGTCCTTCCATCTGCAGAAGGCTTCTGATCCAGCAAAACACTTCGGCTGACAGAATGGGGGAAGAGGCAATCTTTGTTGATTCCTTCTTCCTCCTGCAGTTCCCCCCCCCAAAAAAATTGCTCCAGGGGTTGGGGGACCCTCCAGAACAGTGAAGGAGGTGCTGGAGGCTGCAAAGGGAGGGGGGAATCGGCAAACATTGCCTTCCCGCCTACCCCACTGCTTTTCTGATAGCAGGAGCATTCTGAGTGGAAATCAGCTCAGACAGTGCTCCCATGAGTGAAAAAGAACTTGGATCAAAGCCATAATGGGAAGGTTTTAGTGAAGAGAGAAAGCCATAACTGCAGCTAAAGTCTGTGGAGGATCTTTTTTCTGATTCTGCCACTGCAGAGAAGTGGGGGGGGGGGGGTTGTACTCACACACATACACACAGTGCACTCAAATCCATATGTGTAGATCCTGACCCAAACAATAACTGTGGTCAATTAGGGATTCCTTTTAACATATAGCAATTCCAGTTCCATTGAAATCAATTCGAATTATCACCCCAAACTTCTGGTTAATGCTAAGGTAAGAACATTTTTAAAAATCCTTTGAAAAGTTTCACCAAAAAGCAAAATAGTTCTCAAATATTTTAGTAGTTCCTCTCTCTGATTTCTATGTGAGCTTCTGTAAATTTGACAGACACAGGTGTTAGCCGATCACATGAAAGTACAGGGTTATTGTTGTTTTTTCCTTTCATTGCTATCTGCATATGTAGTTTTCTACAATGAGTTTATTCTTTTCTGAAAACAAGTGGTTTGAGAAATCAGTTTAGTTATTTTAAAATCTTTTACTATAACTTTTGGAATCATGTTAACAATAAATCTGGCTTTGTTTGGCTTCGAAAACCATGGAAGGAGCAACAAATTGGTTAAAATCCCTTTGCTATCCTAGCCTCAAGCTTTAACCTTGTATTCTGACTATTGATTTAAATCATCCTTCCCCAACCTGGTGCCCTCTAGGTGTTACAGACTGTATTTCCCAGCATTCCTCTCCATTGGCTGATGGACGTTGAAGTCCAAAACACCAAGTTGGAGAAGGCTGATTTAAACAGAAGCGTAAATGCTTGTGGTTTTTGCTTCGCTAATGAGTGTGCACATGCTCATCAGTCCAGTGGTTGCAGGCATAATGGAAGCGTATGCAAGCAGGCACTATCACATTCTCTTCAAGGCAGGTTCACACGTGCTCATTCCTCACTTTATGACTGCAACATGAACGGGCCTTCATAGATATAATACCGCAGATAGAAATTTCATGTCATTCCCCATCTACAGTCCTTTTAATTGGAGTCAGTTCACACATTGTGCTGCCAGTTATCAAGTACTTAGTGTAGAGAAATCAGGTGATGTCCTTGCATGTGCGTACCAGCCTTTGGTTTTAGAGAATCTCCCAGGTCTGTAATAGGATGCACAAACATGGGGAGAGAAATGGGAGAGCCATTTCCTGTAGACCTCCATAGAATTCGAGGGAACATTAGATTGCATCATTATGTATTAAAGCTTGGATACTTCAGGAGACATGATTGCCCCCCACAATCAATCAAGGTATAATATGTGGGTGAACAGCAAGAATGACATTTCACATTTTAACGGAGGAGATGCAAAGAAACGGGGGGGAGGGTAGTGGGGAAAGGCAGGATTCACAGCAAAGTTCAAAGACCTGAATACATTCAAGATTAAATGGCAAAAAACCAATGTATTTTAAGAGCCCTTTATCATTATTTTATCTTTCACATACCACATAATAACCTGCAGTGTTATCAGTGTTGGAGAAATAGGGCCCTTTGGCATGCATGCCTTGCTTAGTATATTCACCCATGTTATGGTTAATAACAATGTCATTTGATGGGTACAACCATTAAGTTATCCAGAGATACAGGTGCTCCTGAAGAATGATCAAACATGGTGTGAAACACCTCACTTAGCATCCCTAAGTCCATTATCCTTGGTGAAGAAGTGGGCAGTCTTGCTTTGCTCTGTAAAAGCCACTGAATTAGAGAGATCCAAATAATCAACATCCATTCCTTCTGTACATATTTTAACATCAAATTGTTAATGTTAAATTATAAAAGATAAAACACACACACAAGATGTAAATGTCCATTCAATGTTTTGGGAATCATCAATTGCTTGTTCTCGTTTAATGTGGCAGTGCTGTATTGTCCAAGTCTGTCATAGACAAAGTCCGGTAAATGGATGTTTGTGCTATATGTTTTTTTTTCCATACACTTCTGTTTAGAAACAAAGCAAAACAAAAGAAAAAAATCTATCGCCAGATGTAAATAACAAATCCTGATTTTTCCCCCAATATATGCAGCTCCTCCAAAGTTTGATAGGATATGGCCGAATATTTCTTCCCTTGGGGTTTCTAACCCAAATCAAGGTAGGATTCTATAAAATTCCTACTGGTCTATAGTGACTTTAACTGCTTTCATACTCAGATGATGGCTTAAAGGACAAAAAACATTTTTCCTCTCTTGGGACTAAGAAAAAGTATACTGTCCAAAGCAACCTACTGAGAATTATTATCATAAAAATGAATCTTACATGAAAAGGCTTTACATAATGTGGTACAGCTCTTCCTCACCAAAGTTATAAGCACTTTTATAGCTTAAATTGAATATGAGTCCCTAGAGAAGACTGGAATTGTATAGGCATCGGGGTTTGCATGATAAATACATTTCGAGACTTTTTGAGTGCCAGTGATTCCCTTTGTCTCCATCAAATCATTTCTTAATGTCTCTCTCTTCTGCTTTGTTTTCTTAATTGAAATGAATGTTATTTCAGTTGGTATTCAGAGCTGAGGCTGCAGTGAGACACACTTGTGGTGGTGGCAGTAGCAAAACTGTATTCTCAGGGAATTTTTTTGAACAATGCAGCATTTTCAAAAAGCTGGGCTTTCCTTTTCTCTGCCCCCCCCCCATTTTTCCCCAAGAAGCCAGGTCACAAGGAAGGTTATTTCCCATATTCTTTTTGTGTGTGCTTAAAGCGATACATTTCCACCAGCACTGACAGCAATCTTTCTGTCTGAAATCCCTAGTGCACTAGTTGTTCCACATCTGAATTCCAATGACATTCACACACACACACTTTACTGACAGGCTGTGGCATTGTGACACTTTACCAAACCAGAAATCCCAGTTCATCAGACTGAGCTTCGGGGACCTTATAGAGGTGGAGATAAGGAATACACCAAGATTAAATGATGTAGAGATTCCCAAAGACAATAATAGCCAATAGTAGAGCAGCAGGTGGGGAGGGACACCCCCCAAACCCTGGCAGGAAATGTAGTAGTACACACAATCAGTAGGAAAGCTATGTATTCATTCATACTTACAAATGCACAACCACTGCTGGGCAAGCAATGGTGTAACGTGAAGACAGACTGGGAGTCTGTGTGTGCGCAGGTCTGATCCAAGGTCCTGCTGTATAGCCCAACTTGCTTCCAGATTGCCAGGGATTCTTATACTTTCCAAGAGGAGGGGGCTATTAATCACGGATCTTCCAGTTGCTTTTCTCTGTAAATGAGCAAACATCATCCATTCAGAACAAGTTCCTGGGAGTTGTTGTTCTTCACAACATGTTACAGCCATCCGGCACCTCGTTGATATCTCTCAAGGATTTCCTAGGCTGCCATAAAAGTTCTTTCATTTCAATTTCTTCTGCCCTCAAGCTGATACCCCTTCCCCATGCCTGTACATTTGTTCATATCTCTTTTAGTTTGATGTGTTAGATTGGTGTCTTCATGCACACTTTCCTTCCCTGCACCAATCTCATGGCCTTCCTTGTAAGAGAAATGATGCACAGCCACATTCTCACCTCCCTACCATTTCCAACTCAAAGAGGACAAAGAATGGTATTGACAAAAGGAACAGTACCCCAAGTGATCCAGACATGCATTGTGTTTATACAACTAAATGTTGCACCAAGTGATTAAGACAGGATCTTCTTTAACTGTTGCAAAGTTTTCTCAGATAACAGTTCCAGGGATCAAGGAGAGTTCGTTGGCTGTCTTTGGATGCAAGCTTTTGGTTACATTCATTACAATGCAAAAGATGCAGAGCAGAGGATTTTGGGTCTTTACTTTGAATACATTACATTGCTAGAGTCTGATAGACCATTTGGCCTTCTACAGAAAGATACATTGTTCTACTTATTTATGCAGGTGCAATACAATAGTTTATATAGAAAGTATGAAAGAAATACAAAAAGGAAATGCAGTGTCATACAATTTAAGAAGGTCAGTCCTAACAGAGAAATTTGGTCTGTGACTGCATGATACTCCTGAAAGAAATGGAAAGGGTTTAAAAGGAGGCGGGGAGATGAATTATATATATATATATATATATATATATATAGTAAAAATGCTTGCATTTTTTTTAAAAAAAGTTTGTGTTCCTACAAAGCTTTTTTCACCCAGCAGATTCATTCAGTCAGGTGTAAACCTGTTCATTACTTCACGTGGAATGATCGTGTTTCCCCTCCCTTAAAGCAAACAATATTGGTCTTCAGATTGCCATCATTATACACAGGATGTTCCTTTTAAACTCTAATGAATACAGATGGAGGAGGAAATGAGCATAAGAGGATCCAGGAAATAGCTTCTAAGCTAAACAAAATGTATTAGCAATTTATTAGAGACATAGATTGGATAGACTGCACTCTTAGCCCTTGATCATAGTGATGAAACTGAGAGTGCCCTAGATACATACATTACTAACAGCTAGAATGGCCTCAGTCATGGGATCCATATTATATTATACAAGTCTCTTTATATGTCCCTTGAAGAAATGTACAGTAACACAGAGATAGGCAGCCTTCATGCTTGCGGGATCTACTTTGTGTTCTTACTAGAACCCTAAGATTCACCCACAGGAGCCTGGTGCAGAAAGAACTTGTGTGGAGTACCAGAACTGAATAATGTTCACAGTCTCTCCATGCAAAACTCCACTCTGGATTACCCCCAGGCTTTCTTCATTTTAGCAGTATAATTTGGGCTGGGTGGAGGGCATCATTTTGTTGCTGCCAGAGTTAAATAAGTGGGTCAGAAATATTTGCGGATCTACTGCAAATTACCCTGAGATCTACCATTAGATCCAGATTGACTTTCTCCTCGCCCCTCTGCACTCCAGCTTTCCAGGAAGAATTCTAGAGCATGCTGTTTATGTTTTATAAACAATTGACTATCAGTGATAAAGAGTAAAACAAGATTCACTTAGGACTTTTAATGGCTTTTGTTGTTTAACAAATGAATTGCAAAGAATCTTAATTTGTAACATGACTGCTCAATGAATTTCGAGCAATCCAGAATTAAGCATTGTTTCCATAACAAGAGAGGTCTGGCATCAGCTAAGCAACCCAAAGTCAAGTAGTCCAGGTTATAATGTAAAATTATAACTAGATGACCCTTTTCATATAAGGAATGGACTGCATACTGTTTTGAATGGTTGTGTGGCTAACCCAGCACATTAGGAGTTTGTCAGAAAGCAACATTACAGATGCCTCGCTTATGATCAAGCAGGAAAGTCCAAGCATCAAATAAGATAAAACATGAAAGTCATAATAAGATTATATATACTCAGTCCAGGGAATTCAGTCCAGGGAATTGTGAGGGCAGCAGAGGCTGTGCATCAACTGTGCACAAAGAGAGCAGTCCCTCCCACACACACATATACACACAAAGATGTGACCAGCATGATCAAAGTTGGCACACCGATCATCTTTTTAGGAGGGGCAAAGACCTGGGCTGAATTAGCCTATAGTTGAATTGTTCATGCACGCTACTGTAACATTAATTAACAGGATGATCTGCTGTTCATTCATAATCTATTCATGCTTCCATTTTTTCACACACACACACACACACACACACACAAAGGAGGAGCATGTGAATTACTATCACTGCTACAGAATAGCCTGTGTGTACATTTTTCTTCTTCACAAGATTGAATGCTGCTGCAGCCACTCCAACTGGTGCACTTACATCCATCAGCTCAGTACAGGCATTTGTGTGCACTCTAGACACTAGAGGGCAGCACTGTGAGTTGTGCAGGGTGGGCTACTACAGAAATGCTTCTGCAAGCAGGAGGATGAAAATATAACCATGGGTCAGCTTCCTTCTAATTCTAGCAATTTGTTCTCTGCCTTATTTCAGTTGTTTAGATCATTTTAGTAGATAAGCAAGACATTTCTGCCATTTCTCTTCATTTTACCAGCTAATCCAGAATGAGCTCTCTCAGTAGAGGGCATCTGTGCTCCAATTGTTTCGTATCTTGAACCTCTAATTTGAATACCTGAATAACAACTATTTGGCTACAATGGACCTGGCCAAAGATATTAGACATTTCTTCCCCCAAAATCATGATGCTGCTGATTGCTCAACTTCTATCACTTTAAGGAAATCACATGTACACCAAGACCATCTTCAAAATAATCTGTCCAAATTCTGCCATTACAGCCATGGAAGCACCACTATGATGTTCCACTGAAGATTCTATCCAAATGCAGGATTCATAGCACCTGCCCATAATTTAATCCAGTATATATAATATATCAATCTGGGCATATGGTGCTCACCTAATTCCAGCAAATTAAACACATGCTGGGCCAGATGTCTTCATTAAGGAGAAATCAGTGCAATCCTATGGAAGCAGAAGACTACTACTAGCACCTTTATAGTCAAGAGGAAAGTTGCTACTCCTTGATTGTGTTCCTTATTAAGAAATATCAGAATACATAGAAACATTCAAAAGCAAAATTTTATTGACCGTAGGAACCCATCAAGCATAAAGTCCAGCTCCTCAAAATGTATTAAAAATGATTTTTTTAAAAAAAGATGGCACACTGGTAGGGATGGGAAAACCCAGGGATGTTCAAGCTCGCTGAAACTCTCTGAACTTAACTTTGAAGCTTTGTTCAGACCACTCCCATTTTTGTTTGCAACTTGTTTTTGTTTTGTTTTTTAGTTCATTCCAATGGGGAAAGTGCACATTTTGAATGGGAAAAGTGTGCATTTCTGAGTGCATTTTTCAAAAGTGTGCCATTCTCCCCTATTGACTAAAGCATGAAAATGCATATGGGGGGAGGGCATTTCAGAAAATCTGTATTTTTGGAATGCTGTCACAATTTCAGGAATGTGCGAACATTTTTCCAGAAAATGTGCTCCTATTCACATTCAGGGTTGCAAACGGGGTAAGTTCAGATGATTTGCAAACAAACAAAATTCTCGTACATCCCTATCTGTAAACCTTAAAAAGTGATAGGTGGAAATCACCAGTTATTTCCCTTCATGGTGGAGATTGGTTGTTCAAGCAGCTCAACACTGTAAATAGCTACAGTGGTTAAGACAAAGCCACAACTGTCAAGGTTACTGAAAATGTGGTGGCCATGGAGCCTATCCCCGAGTACCAGCCAAAGAGAATACCATGAAATTGGGCCACTTATATATGATGAATTTCCAACACAGATATCGCTCCCATGTAGGAAACGGTGTGTGCTTCCACATGCACACAATCATATGCACACACATGTGCCCTTTTTGCTACCAGGTTTTTGTACACACTACCAACTGTGTGTATACATGTCAGAATAGAAGAATGGGCATTCAACATCTGTGGTGAAGTACATATGGAGTACATGCAATTTCCTACACAGAAGAGTTGTCCATGTAGGAACTCCATCATGAAGTAGCCCCAAAAAACAGCTTGCACAGGTTGTGATTCACCAAGCCAAATTCAGCCAACCAGCCCTGTATGTGGTCTGTCACATGCTTCATAACTCCCTGGTTTTTTGCAACCCAGATAGGTGGCGCAGTATTATTGTTGTTGCTTCTTAATATTTATTGTGTTTTTCATCCGCCCAGTAACAAACGTTCTCTAGGCATATTGCAAATGGTTGAAAGGATAAAATCTAATACAAAGGAATAAGATACAGTACAATAGAAAATAACAAACAGCACAGGATATAAATCGGGTTCTCAACTGGGGGGGAATTCCCCCCAGGGGGGAAATTTTAGGGTTTCAGGGAGGGAATTGGGACCACAGACTCAAACTGTTGGAATACTGATCTTTCTACAAATTACAATTCTACAGATTGTACATAATATACAGGGCATCACACCTTATTGTATGACACATATTAAGTCAGACAATCTTGGGAAGGGGGGAATGACATTCTGACATATGGTGAAGATGGTGCATGGGGCAGAAAAGGTTAAGAACCACTGATATAAAAGAACAACCATAATATTTAAAAACCAAATCTCTCAAATGTCTGGGTGTAAAGGAAGGTCATATTTTGGTTAATACTAGGCAGCCTTGCATTGGAGGCTCACAAGTTCTGCTGGACTTCTGTAAGTTCACAAATTCAGATAACTTATCATCATCCGTCATCTATCCCAACTCCATGCCAAGATGGGATTCTGTTCACTTATGTACCATAAACTCTATGGTACATGCTTATCAAAACTATATGGTACATGGTTGTCAATTCTTCTCTTAAAATAAGAGTGCCATTAGTTAAGAACAATGTACTGGTAATCATACCAAAATGTCGATACCCCGGAGTCAGAAACATTCTCTTGAAATATTGTTCAAGGAGCAGCATATTTCCCATATTAATATTTACACTGAAAATTAAGCTTCACTCAATGATCATTAGCTATCAAATTTTCTCAAGAATTTGGCCTGCTGATGAGGTTCTATTTTGTTATTCTAACTCCACATCTGAGAGCTTTCTATGGTATTGTTTATAAATGTTTTTAGTACTTTTGTGCCTGGATTAGAACTGCATCTATTCACCACAATGCATTCTATTGCTCATGCATTATTGTAGCAACTTTTAAGTATATTTTGTGCAATAAAAAACACAATGGAGCCACAGTAATCTAAATTTTAAAATAAGTTTTTTAAAAATCAATCAAACCTAAGTTTGTTTCAGTGCATAACCTATTGAAACCCTTTCTTTCAGTTGCACCAAAATTAGCTTTGTCTACTGTTTCTTCTGTTCAAGTTGCAATCCCCAAGAGAGGTAGGAATTCTTGCATTCATACAGTGATTCCTAGCATTTGTTCTGTGTTGTGTAAATGATTGCACTGTATGAATCCGGAATAACTGTGGTGTGTACCTAGTATTATCCCATTAGTGAGGGATTTATATTAAACACAAATGAAATTGCTAACGACATGAACCATAAAGAGAGCAAGTCAATATGATTCCTAGGCTGTATCTGCTTTAAAATAAAACAGCAAGCAAACATTTTTTGACAGAATCAAATATGAATGATATGATGATGGTAAAAACAAACAAAGATGTTTTCTAGATCATAACTTTTGCTACTAATTTGATAGAATAAATGGGGAACTATCATCTAGTAAAGTAAGGGAGAGAGCATTGATTCAATAGCCCAGCCTTCCCCAACCTGGCGCCCTCCAGATGTTTTGGAGTACAACTCCCAGTATTCCTGACTATTGTCCATGCTGGCTGGGGCTGATGGGAGTCAAAGTCCAAAACATCTGGAGAGCACCAGGTTGTGGAAGGCTGCCACAGAAGATTTTGAAGAACAAGAGATAACCAGTTTCAGTAGCACCAGGATAGGTCCTGACTTACTCACACATAGAGTAGACCCAGTGAAATTAATGGGACTCAAATTAGACAGGGCTAAATTAAGTCCCATTGATTTCAATGGGTCTACTCTTAATTATGACTAAATCTAGATCCAGTCCATTGTACACTGAGTGCATAGTACCCTGTTCTCCTAGTATAACTTGCCCACATCCTATTGGGAAACATGGGGCACAATCCACCAGAAAGGTCTCTTGCACAAAGTACATTGAAATTAATGTGTGTAGCATTTTTCTCTAGCTCCTATTCTTTACAGTGGGGCTTATTTATTTTTATTTATTTATTTATTTATTTATTATTTTCTATATCGCCCAATAGCCAAAGCTCTCTGGGCGGTGTACAACAATAGATATGTGCAATGGATATGTGCAATCCCTTCCTTGAAATTTCAATAATCTTACTGAAACTCTTGAAATTTCCCTTTGAAATCCTCAGATGCTTTGCCTGAACAAGTACCAGCAACATTTTCTTGACAATTTGGGGATAACTCTCGCCTTGAACTTCCTGGTGAATTGTGTGTCAGATTTCATGTGAACTGATATAATTTCAATATTTAATCAAAATAATGGAATTATATTGACATTTTGAAAGCATTCCACTGTTGCCTTGACAGTTCCCAGACTGCCTGTCCCAGCTGAGCATCTGTCATTCATACACTGGAAGTATTTTTGCTATTTTTCACCTCAATATTTTGTCTGTTTAAGCATTTGAATGAAACATTGTAATATTTTTAAGCCATGGCATTGTTGTCAATGTGTCACTGGTAATGGAATGAGCATTTCTGAGGCACACACAGGTTGATTAACAAACAGTTGACCATACTTTTGCCCTAGGAGATGGCTAATGAGCCACACTGTGTGTTATGAAGTTGCAGCAAATTACGACTGACGGAGTAATTCTAAGTTGATAATGAAAATGAAATTTGCTTCCCAGTTTAGATTGTACAGGTGAGAAAGAAGAGAGATTTAAGAGGAAGACAGTGGTGTAAAAATACTTTTCTCTCATTTTAGTACATTTAAAATATGGAAGTGTTTTAGGACAGTGGCAGTGGGACTGACCAAGGAACACTTCCAAGCCCTACTCTGCTGCTTCTGCTGCTGAGGACAACTCAAAAAAGAGGATCTGGTCCTTCTGCAGAAATATTAGAGTATTAAAAGATGGAAAATGAGCAACAATATTGCTAGGGGTTTATTATAGATGTAACCTGATGAAATATAGAAATTAGTCATCTTTTGCCCTGAGGAGCTGCAGTAACAAACTGAAGGGTTTTCTCTGAGAATTGTGGGAAAGTAGAGCTGGTGAAATGAAGGCAGGACTCCAGAATAAGACTCCTGGCATTATCCACCCGATCCATCCTGCTACAATTTTGAGACCCATATCCCAGTTTCTCTCCACAATAATGGGTTGCTTTGTAATGAAAAGTGGGCTTATGTATAAAATTTTATCTATGATAGTACAATAACCTAAAGCAAAAAGCTAGTGAGCTGTAGTATTAGCAGAAATTTTAGGGGCAAATTAGGAGGTGTGGTGTAAAATCCCTCACACCTCAAGAAAAAAAATTCAATTTACCTTTGGATTTTGATGTTGCTGAAACAGGTGCCTGGTTGCCTAGGCAACACAGGGCCACTTTTCTGCTGCTTTTTCCAGCTGTGCATCACAATACTGGAAAATCATCATGGCTGACCACAGAAGAAACCAGGTGGGTGGGTTTTGGGATGGTTGTGGCACTTTTGGATCAGAATGGGTAAACTTTGCCCCCTTGCAGTGTCAATGAAATGGCAGGGGTGGAGTTGCAACTTTGGGGCCTGCAGATAAGGCTATGACATGATTAGATATATTTTGGATCAGACTTGCTAATGAGCCATATATTTATAGATAGGGATGGAGGGACCAGTGTATTTCCAGTCTGTATCAGTTTTGCATGTGTTCAGTCATCAGTCCATTCCATCCCATTTTCTGCAAATTAAAAGAGACATACAAAAAATCACGGGTACATTGTACACATTTTCTCCAAAAATATTCATTTTGCAATGCCTTTCCCCCAGTACAAAAATGTTTGTACAAACTGAGCTGAAAATTGCATCACAAAATTAGAAGAAGTACACAGTTGGATGGATAACTGCATTCCGATCCATATTAGTCCAGGAAGTGCGGATTAGGTCAGTTTGCTTAAAAATGCAGACTGAATGAAATATATCCCCATCCCTACGGATGTATAAAAGTCCATACATTCTAAGAAATATAGAATATATGAATGAAAGTCTCCCCCATGCCTAGTCCATGGGTGTATAAAAGTCCATATATTCTAAGAAATGAAGTATATATCAAGATTTGTCCACGTACTAAAGATGTCGGTTTGCCTAAAGATATCAGCCTCCTTTCTTTGACAGCAACAAAAGACCTGAAACCCTTGAAACAGTTTTGCTGGCACAATATTGCACCAAGAGCAGGTCAACAGAGTAGACCACTGGTTCTTAGGAGGCCCTCTGACATGGTAGGCATTCTGTTCCAATAATATCAGAAGTTCCAGGTTGCCTGGGAGGAACCCACAATGTGGCCTCTTCCCCAATCAGGATCACACCTCTTGGGAGTTGGGAAAATACTATCATACTATCAACTCCTCTTGGGAGTTGGGAAAATACTATCATACTATCAACTCCTCTTGGGAGTTGGGAAAATACTATCATAGACGGAGACATGTTGTGGGCTTGTCATGGTAACCTGAAGGTGCTGAGATTGCTAGAGAAGCAAAAGGAAAAACATGAACAACAGTTGTTTGTTTATTTATTTATAATATTTCTTGGCCACCTTACAGGGTGGAAGCCCTCCCATTCCACAAAGGTGGGGTAGGCAATGTGGTGCCCATGAGCTCCACTGGCCCACGGACACCACCCACGTGCCTGCAAAGTGCCCTGCTGATACCTGTGGTTTATTTTATTTTTACAGGCAGTCCCTGTAAAACAGGTGCCTGGTTGCCTAGGCAACACAGGGCCACTTTTCTGCTGCTTTTCCCAGCTGTGCATCACAATACTGGAAAATCATCATGGCTGACCACAGAAGAAACCAGGTGGGTGGGTTTTGGGATGGTTGTGGCACTTTTGGATCAGAATGGGTAAACTTTGCCCCCTTGCAGTGTCAATGAAATGGCAGGGGTGGAGTTGCAACTTTGGGGCCTGCACAGGGCCACTTTTCTGCTGCTTTTTCCAGCTGTGCATCACAATACTGGAAAATCATCATGGCTGACCACAGAAGATGTTCAAAGCAGTATGATCAAATTTTGTACCTCCTCTTCTTTCTTTTTTTTAAAGAACATCTCTTAATTACCTCCTGGTTTAAAATTATGAAACAGATTGTTGCTAGTTGGCAAAGCAATGGAAATGATTTGCAATGTGGTTTTCGAGTTTGGCCAACAGGATTTAGTGTGGGTTTGATGTGAATCATGCCAGAATGATAGGAAATTGTTCAGTTGTAGCAAAATGTAGAACCTGTGGGTACTGGAGAGATTAGCCCCAGATGCATGTCCCAGACTATATTTGAGGTGTAAATAGGTGTTTCGTCCTATGCAAGGTGTCTGCCCCTTAAGACAGGAGTGAGCAACGCTTTTTCTGTTAAAGGCCACGTTTCCTCGTGGATAATGTGTTGAGGGCCACATGGTGGTGGTGGGTGGGGGCAAAGCCAGCAGTGGGCAGGGCCACAGCCAAAAGTGGGTATGTCACCCCTTTTCTCTGTCCCTCTCTGCCACCTCATTTTCTCCCTCTTTCTGCCACCCCCTTTTTTCTCCCTCTTCCTGTTGGGAGGAGATGGGAAGGAGTTGGTCCTATACTGGTTAGGATGAAGCAGAGTTTTTCCCCTTATGAGCAGCCTGGTTATTGAAACTGGTTATCACCACGTGGGTTGCTAAACCCTTGCTAAAAGGCTCTTAAAAGGAAACGGAATGTCCATTACTTTTAAATCATACAAGTTGTAAGACCAATAAAGACATTTATTAGTTTTACTGACAGTCCGTTTATTCATATATGCAGGATGCATATAGGCAGGTTAGAGTTTTGGGTGTTAAGAGTCTGCTTCATTGGAGATCACTGGCTGGAAGACAGCTCAGACCTTGCGTCCATCATGTTGGAGAGGCAGAGAAAGAGAGAGCTGGCCACAGAGAGGCCGGAAGTAGGAAGGAGGGGTTACAAAACATGCACCCTGGGGATTGTTCAATTAACCCTTTCCTCCCACTCTAACTAGTGGTTACATTACCTCGTTGATTTAAGCAGGCAATATTACAATTTCCATCACTTCCTGCATGCCCAGCAAGCTGCCAGGGAAAGAACAGACCATTTTTGCCAGACATCTGAACTGATTGCATGAAGAAGGCTTTTGAAATGAGGCCGAGGGCTGCATACAGGTTAGCCAACCCTGCTTTAAGAGCTCTGAGGTTGACAGAGGTTCCACAGGCATAACTTCCCATCATAATGTTGCAGTGAGGAAAGAAACAGTGCTTGCTCACCTACCCTTTACTCTCAGGCTCTTAAGGGACAAAAATTCTGTTTTTGATAGAATATGGCAACCTTAAGGCTGAGGGAGCTTTGTTGCCAATTTACAGTATTTCCCTACATGGTACCTCAGTAGTACAAGAGCCATTTTCCTTTGGCTACATCACACACACACACACACACACACACACACACATATACACACTGCCCCTGTGATGTCTCTTAGGAGGAACTACATGTCAGGTGGGGAGGTCTCACCTTTTCCAGGTTTTTTAAAAACTTGCTATGGTTTTATCTGCCTTAGCTGGTTTGGCTGTGCAGGAGTCATCAGAATTCTTGACATTTTTCCGCTGCGGTCTGCATCTGGAAGTTTGAAAGCTACTGAAGATGGCTAACGCGACAAAATCAAATGGTTTGGAAAGGAACCATGTCAGATACTTCACCCAGTAGCTCCCCCAACAGATAGTAATAGAGAGGTGTGGTTGGGAGGGATCTAGACAAATATACGTATACATGTACATGTACATATATATCAACATATCTGCCACAGTAGCTATGTGACCCCAATTCTCATCTATCCAGGATGAGAGGAGATGAGGAACTAACCTTTCCCAGCCATCTACACCAGCTACTCATTCAATCTTTGCTAGCATCACTTTCCTGTACTTCAGGAGAGTGCATAGGTTCCATTGCCACCACAGCGCTTTAGGAGCAAAAAAGTGGAATCTTGTGGAGGCACCATCCCTTCTCCACTGCAAGGACATCAGTGGAACAGCTTCCGTTTCTTTAATAACTCTGTAGAAGCTCTGCAGGTACAAGTTTTACCATCATAGCATTCCATTGATGAGTAAAGCCTAGTGAACTTGCTCTCCCTTGCTCATCCAGTCTACTACTGGAACTGCTTGTGCTCTGCATACTTTTACAGAGATGAGAGCCACGTACATGGCTTGTGTGCACACTGTGGTGCTATCTACTATATTTTCCTCAACAGGAGCCTTCCTAACTCCATCCTAGCACAGTAGCATGCAACGTTGGACAATGAAATGCCGTCCATGGGATGTGCTGCAATAGTGCATGCCTAGATTGCATGTCTAGAGTGCACCAGACAGTTCATGGGTTTGTAATCATGATTTCATGCACAGGTCAACCTAACATGTGAATTGGAAACATATGTACAAAAGGATTGTTCACAGACCACGTTTGTGGTCAGTTCAGGATTTGAGAAAATCCTTGCATACATGCTTTATTTATTAGTACATCATTTATTTACTGCATTTCTGTACTAGCCAAAGCTCTCTGGACAGTTCATAAATAAAGGTTAAAACCATAAAATACAAAAATATAATAACATGACATGTAAAATAAATTAAAATGGCCAGAGAAAACCAAAGCACAGCCAAAAGCAGAGGACAATGGTAGTGAAAGGATCTAAAAAGCATTCACACATTTATAAAACGGAAAGAATAAAAAGCTTGGGAGAATAAAAGGCTATTGACCTGGTGCTGAAAAGACCATAGGTGCCAGGTGAGCCTCTCTGGGAAGGGCATTCCACAACCGGGGTGCCACCAATGAAAATACCCTGTCTCTAGTAGCCACGTGCTTCACCTCATTTAGTGGGAGCACCTGAAGAAGGGCCTCATATTCACCTTAGGGTCCACGAAGGTATATATGAGAGGCAATGCACCTTCAGGTATCCTGGCCCTAAACCATTTAGGGCATACCAGCATTGTGAATTGGGCCCAGAAATAAACTGGAAGCCAGGGCAAATGGCAAAGCACTGACATAATATGTCTTGTCCCATCCCAGTTAACAGACATGCTGCCCTGTTTTGCACTAGCTGAAGTTTCCAGATTGTACCCACTGCCTCACTTTGATTAGATAAAAAGGAGAGGTAGAGCTGGGTGTCATCCGCATATCAGCTGGGTGACACCTCAGTCTGATGATCTTCCTCATCAGTTTCATGTAGATGTTAAACAGCATGGGAGAAAATAGAGCCCCCTGGAAACCCATAACGTAACTGCTATGGGGCAGGGCAATAATTCCCCAACACCACCATCCAGGTAGGAATGGAACCACTACAATACGGTACCCCCAAGCCCCAACCCAGACAGCCTATCCAGAAGGATACCATGGTCGGTGCTATCAAAAGCCACTGAGAGGTCCAAAAAACCAACAGGGTTGCCTCCCCACCCACCATCACCATCCTGCAGCAAAGGCCATTCCACAGGACGACCAAGGCAGCTAGGTGTGGCACTTTGGACAAGGAGGGGAGGAGGCTGGAATGCTGCCAGATACATCGTATCCTGGCGGACCCAGTCTCCTCCCCTCCCTGTCCCACAGAACGCCCTCTTTACCCCTTCTCCGAGGTCATTCTTATGACCTCAGAGAAGCAGCGGTTCTTTCTGTGCTGGCTGTGAAGACGGGAGGGGGATCCAAGTGTGGATCCCCAGCTCTGAGGTCAGGACTCTTTTCTAACCTCAGCATCTTACGACCCCCTAGACTGTCTAGAGGCCATAGGATCACTCTGCCCATGTATGTATGCTTTCTATGCACATTTAACATGCTTTGTTTTTTACTTAAAAATAACAATGGGTGGGACAATTAGAACAGCAGCACACACATGGTGTTTCCCCCCCCCCCTGTGCCATTGCAGTCCCAGTGAAAATTGCCCCAAAGCTGTTATTTCCCTCAACGGCAGCTTCCCATGTGAGGCAAATAGCAGCTTTGGGAGGGCAATTTTGCCTGGGAAGAGTTAGAATTGGGACTGACACACTGGGAAGAATCAAACCTATCTTCCCTGTGACCATGTTCCCAATCCTGTTACGAGGGGGCTGTCCTCGTGGGACTGCATTGCTAGTTTCACTTATGAGAAGGCTGGGTTTGAATGCAGTGGAAGAAGTATGGCTAGCCCAATGCACAGACACTGCTGCACTGGGCTGGTGGTGCTGTTTTCTCATCCAATCTGGATCTTTTGGCTTTCCCAGGGAAGATCATCTTCGGATGAGGCAAATACCATGGCCTGAAGTGAATGTGGCTGAGCCCCTTTCTCATTCCAGCCTAACCGGGAGTAGACGTATGCTCACTGTGTGTGTGATTTTCACTTGATTGTTGGATCATGAGTGGGGGGTGACTCCTTCACCCTCCTCCTTTGGCTAGCCCTGATAAGAGGATGTGGGGTTCCTGCTTCTTTGAGACTGAGGCTCCGTTGGTAGCTGGATGTGTTATCATTCTGGGCCCTGGCTCCGCTCCCAACAAGGGGATGGAGGTGCGTGAGGAATACCCCAGTGACTGTCCTGTGACAGTAAGTTTGGAGTCTGCATGTGAGCTAGCTTAAAGGCTTAGATTTGTCTTCTGTTTTATGTATCCTCTGTTCTCCTTTTGTCTCTGTAAAAGCTCTTTTGAGAATATATGTATTCTTTTCCCTTCCAATTTGGATGGGAAGCATGTGATTGAGGTTTCTGACCAAGACCCCATGTGGCCTAACCACTCAGGAACACTACCAAGGCATTTGATCTGCACCCTGGAAGGCGGGAGTTGCTGCATAAGGGGGCTTGGGTAAGCTCCAGCTCAGTCACAGTATTACAATGTGCTGAGCAGATTTGGCACTTCAAAGATCACGACCATTAATTAGCATTTGAATTTATATTTTACAATTCAGTGTTTTTCTCTTAAACTAAAATGTTAACCAACTCTCTTACATTTGTAAAGACAATGAGGAGCTCATTCAAAGAACACTCTTCAGTCTCCTCTTATATTATGTGCATTACTTCAGTGTCCAAAGTCACCTGACAGTTGGCAGAAGCACTTAAATAGCTAATGGGCTCAGTGGATTCAAAATATATAATCAACACACCAGCTGATCAAAGGCATGGCAAGGAGGAGGGGAGAGAAACATGGCTCTTACTCATAAAGCTTCAATTAAGAAATTAAATAATGGATGAAAATGACTTTCTTCTTTAAGGGAGCTCCAGGCTAATGTGGTTGGGGGAAGCTGCCTTGAGTTCTGATTTTTTTCCCCTTCTTCCAAGTGTCCCATCTTAATGGGTCAGAGAATAGCTCTTATCAGAGGACTGTTTTCAAGACCATTTGCTACCATCATTCAATCAGGTAAGGTGGCTGCTAACCTAATGATGAGCATGTCCACCATTGGTGAAATAAATTGACTGTGAGAGTCTTTCTTCATAGATAGATAGATAGATAGATAGAGTAATACCTTGGATTGCAAGTAACTTGGTCTGAGACCGTTTTGCAAGACAAGCAAATTTTTAAAATAAATTTTGACTTGATAAACAAGCGACATCTTGCAATACAAGTAGGGATGTAACCGCTTGCCTCAAGCGGGCGTAGCAGGCCGAAATCGGCCCCGCTCACGTCCGCCAGAGACTCGCTTTTATATAAGAGTGTTTTGGATTACAAGCACAGTTCCGGAACGAATTATGCTTGCAATCCAAGGTATTACTATTGTGTGTGTGTGTGTGTGTGTGTGTGTGAGAGAGAGAGAGAGAGAGAGAGAGAGAGAGAGGGTGGTGGTGGTGGTGGTAAAAATACTGGGCAGTATCCAGCTGTGTTATTCCGCTAGCGCAAATGATGTTGCGCTAGCAGAAACTAGGTTCTGAACTATGCACAAGAGGAGAATCCAGGAAATGTTATGTTTGCCCAAGCACGGCTGTGCAGGTGGTTGCACAGCCACTTTTGCATCCGCTTGTGCAAGCGGTTGTGTGTCCGCTTGTGCAACTGGTTGCCCAAGCATTGCAAGCACTTGTGCTGTGGAAAGATTCGGCAAAGCTCTGCTAGCGCTATTTGAGTTTGCAGAATTATACCATCGGATACTGCCCTGTATGATAAAAGCATGGTTTTATCTAATTACTGTATTTAAATGTAGGCTGGTAATTCTAATTGGCATGTAATTTGAAATAAAAGATGGGAGTTAACATAGAGTTGTCAAAATGCTATGCTACAACAAATAAGGAGGAAGCTAGAACTAGTGATTAACACGCTACGCATAAGATTTTGGTCCAATGCACTTACCAGGCAGAGGGATGGGGAGCCTCCCTGTGGATTACTCCCACACCATTCTGGGAAGGATTATGTAGGGCCAATTCTGTGGTTGCGTCGCACCCAAATAAAACTGTCCCACCCCC
The DNA here is from genome assembly GCA_021292165.1 of Shinisaurus crocodilurus. Classification (NCBI taxonomy): domain Eukaryota; kingdom Metazoa; phylum Chordata; class Lepidosauria; order Squamata; family Shinisauridae; genus Shinisaurus; species Shinisaurus crocodilurus. The sequence continues at coordinate 152,776,862 of CM037877.1, read as the reverse complement.
AACAACAATTAGGTGGGGGGGAAAGAACCAATCAATTGACTTCACCCATATTTGGCTCTTGTATCCAAAACGCCCTGGGTTGGTGTGGAAAGGATTATGGGAAGCAGTTCTCATACTACTATTAATCGAGTATTGTGTTAATTGAGCATTGGAATCATGGCTTCAGACTATTAATTTATTGGCCATCTGATCAAGTTTTGCTTTAGTTTGCCATAGAGATAGAGATAGCTACCGGGCAACATTTTCCTGTTGGCAAGAGGTGATAACTGTCATGTGAATGCTACCAGCAGATAGCCATGTGTCTCTGAATCTCTTTCATTCTCTTTGATTTCACCATAACCGAATGTACTTCTGATCACGCATAGTGAAGCTCTGAGTGATAGGTTTCTTTACTCCAGTGTAAGCACACATGGCCCTGATTTGGATCAGGATCATAGTGCTCCATGGGGAATTAAACCTCCATTGACTCCAATGGAGGGTTCCCCCCCCTTTTTAAACCCCTTGCAGGGGGGTGGAATTTCAGGATGAAAAGGAAGGGGTTTCACACACTCACACACACACACACACACACACACACTGCTCCTGAAGCACCATGCTCCCAATCCAAATTGGTTACACTGGAATAAAGAAATCTATCACACATAGCTTCACTATGCATGCTTAGAAGAACAATTAGTTTGGCCCTAAGAGTTATGCAGCAGCTCCCCTATGAGGAAAGATGACAAGGTTTGGTGCTTTTTAGCTTAGAAAAAGGGCAAAGCATGATAGAGGTGTATGAAATTATGCACGATGTGGAGAAAGTGGATAGGAAGATGTTTTTCTTCCTCTCTCATAATACTAGAACTTGAGGTTATCCCATGAAGCTGAATGGACAGAAAAAAGAAAGAACTTCTTCACCCAGGGCATACTTAAACTATGGAATTCACTACCACAAGATGTGGTGATGACCACCAACTTGGACAGCTTTAAAAGGGAATTAGAGAAATTTGTGGAGGATAAGGCTATCAATGGCTACTACTTATGATGGCTATACATTACCTCCAGTATCGGAGGCAATATGCCTCTATATACCAGTTGCTGGAGAGCACAAGCTGGAGGGTGCTGCTGCCCTCATGTCCTGCTTGTTTGATTTCCACAGGCATCTGGTTGGCCTCTGTGGGAGCTAAATGCTGGCCTTTGGTTGGCCTTTGGTCTGACCCAGCAGATCTCTTCTTATGCTCTTAGTTCACACTTTGGATTTTTACTTTCATTCACCAGGAACCTGACAATGACATATTGAAGGAAATAGTGCCCATGATACTTCAGGGCAAGGTTTACCAAAGCAGGCAGTTGCATGTGCATTAAGCATTCACTTCCTTCTTTATCTGTCCAGTATTATCAATGGATGTACTCCCAATTCCATCCATCCTGATTCATTATCAGGATTTTTGTGAGAACAGCCAGAGTGATGGGAGGCACTGGACATGAAGGTGGAAACAAAAGTCCTTCACATCCTACCTGGTCATACCACCTTTACATTTGTTTATTCATTTAGTTAAAATATTTTTTTTTAATCCTACCCCTTCAAAGAATTTCTTCCAGAGCAGGAGGAAACATATTTTTAAAAATTAGAACTAAATAAACAAAAACATTAAAAAAAAAAAAAAACAGATAGAAGCAGCATAAAACCAGATTCAGTGGAGATGAAAAGAATTGTAAATGCCTGGGGAAATTAAAAGGCTTTCATCTGATGCTGGAAAGATAGCAAAGTAGGTGCCAAGCAAATCTTCTGGGGCACCACCACCAAAAAGTCTCTTCTCATTGCTATCCACCTCACCTCAGATGCTGGAGACACTGCAAGAGGGTCTTTAAAGACAATCAATATACAGGCAAGCCGATGTGAAGCCATGAGATCCTTCAGGTACCCCAGTCCTAAGCCATGCATAGCTCTGAAGTTAAGCAATAACCCTTTGAATTGAGGCCGGGAATGGGTGAGGATCCAGTGCAGCTCTTTAAGCACAGGCAAGTTATGAACCAAATGCCTGGTTCCAGTTAGCAGCCTAGTGGCTGTATTTTGAACTAACTGAAATTTCCAGGCAGCAGCCCATTCAAAAAAAAAAAAAAAGTTTTAGTAATCTAATTTGGATCTTACCAGAGTATGGATTCCTGTAACCAAGCTATCTCTGTCCAGAAGGGGTCATGGCTGAAAATGCCTGGTGGAAGGCACTTCAACCGACAGAGGCCACTTAGGTCTACCATTGCAAAGCTGGACCAATTAGCATACCCAAGCTGTGCACCTGGTCCTTCGAGGGAGCACAACCCCATCTGGAGCATGTTGCACTGCAGTGGACATTTGGCATGCAACATGCATCATGAGAAATTCCCAATAGTGGGCTCAGCTTCTGGCAAGATCACCTGGGTTTATTTTTAAAAGAGACCACCACTGCCCGCTGTGCATTGCATACTGGAAGCTGCCCCATCAAAACCCATGAAAGGTTTACAACTGCAAATGCTTCAGCTCCATTAGACCTACTGACTCTAAAGCTACCCTCAGTGCAATGTTATGGATGTCTAATCGTTCTAACCTGCCTGAAAAGAGATGCCACCTCCATAGCCGCCAAACATCTGTTGTTGTCCATGTACGCTACCGTAACATTGATTAACATGTCGTGCTGCTCTTCATTCATAATCTGTTCATGCTTCATTTTTTTAATTAAAAAAGGGCATGTGAATTGCTATGACTCTGCTACAGAATACCCTTTGTGTACATTTTTGTTCTTCCTTGCAAGACTGTGAATGCTTCGGCCACTCCAACCGGTGCAGTTACATCGATCTGCTCAGTACATTCATTTGTGTGAGCTGTAAACACAACACTAGAGGGCAGCACTGTGAGTTGTGCAGGCTGGGCTACTACAGAAATGCTTCTGCAAAGCTGGACGATGAAAATATATGCATAGGTCAGTTCCATTCTAATTCTGGCATTTCATTCTCTGCCTTCTTTCAGTCCTTCAGACCTTTTTAGTGCATAAGCAAGAGCATTTCCACCATTTCTCTTTGGTTTACCAGCTGAGCCAGAATGAGCTCTTTCGGTAGAGACATCGGTGTACCTTACATGTATTTCTTTTGAGTTCTGAACCTCCAGTTTGAATACCTGAATAAGAACTATTTGGCTATGATGATCATGGCAAGAGATAGTAGACATTTTGTCTCAAAAATCATGAGTTGAACTCATTGTTCAACTTTGATCACTCTTGGGAAGTCACCTGATCGCCAAGACCAAGTTCAAAATAATGGGTCCAAATTCTATGACATTCCACTGAATATTCTATATAGTAGAATCCAATTGCAGGATTCACAGCACCTGCCCATAATTTAAGCCAGTATGTATAATATATCAATCTGAGCATATGATGCTCATCCAATTCCAGCAAATTAAATGCATGCTGGGCCAGATGCCCTCATATTAAAGAGAATATCAGCGCAATCCTATGGAAGCTGACGACTTTACTAGCACCTTTATAATCAAGAGCAGAGTTGGTACTCCTTGACTATGTCCCCTTATTAAGAAATATCAGAATAGTACATAAAAACATTTAAAAGCCAAATCTTACGGACTGTAGGAAACCATCCGGCATAAAGTCCAGCTCCTTAAAAAAAATGTTTCAAAGAAGATGCCACAATATGCGCTCTTGTAAACCTCAAAAAGTGAAAGGTAGACAACACCAGCTATTTCCCTTCACTAGGTGGATACTCTGGTGCTTGGTTGTTCAAGCAACTCAAAGCATGATAAATTCCATTGGCTACAATGGTTGAGACAAAGCCACAACCATCAAGGTTACTGAAAATGTCACCATGGAGTCTATCCCCAAGTACAAACCAAGGAGAATACCATGAAATAGGGCCACTTCATGTGTTACGAATTTCCAACTCAGATATCGCTCCCCCATAGGAAACTGTGTGTGCTTCCACATGCACAACATCACGTGTAAATACATCTGTGCCCTTTTTGCTTCCAGGTTGTTGGGACTACCAACCATGTATGTACATGTCAAAATAGAAGCATGTGCATTTAACATCCATGATGATGACATATGGAGTACATGCAATTTCCTAAACAGACAAGGAAATGTTGGAAATCCATCCTGAAGCAACCCAGAAGACCAGCCTGCACAAGTTGTGACTCACCAAGCCAAATTCAGCCAACCAGTTCTGTATTGTGGCCTGCCAGGTGCTGGATAACTCCCTGTTTTTTTGCTGCCCAGATAGACGGCACAGTTAGGGTGGCCATGTGTCTTGTTTTTCAGAGGACAATCCTTTCTTTGAAGGATTGTTCTGTCCAATTCCAGTTTAAAGATAAAGAGCAATGAGAAACTGTTGCCCATCAACAGTTAGCACCTGAACATCAAACTGAACAGGCAGGTACACAGGTCACCTGGTCAGTTTTCCACACTATGGTTACATGTACTGTATTTAAATGATAACAATTATTTCTAAATTTCCATCTAGAAGTATGAATTAGCATATGCAACTGTTATGCAAATCAGTATCCTCTTTTGTTCTCTTTTTTTTGGTGATGCATTTCCTCTTTTTAGGCAATTCATAAGTGGCCACCCTAGGCCATTGGCAGGTTACAAGTTCTGCAGGACTGCCATAAGATCATGAAGTCAGATGGGTTATAACTTATCAGTCATCTACTAAAGGTTTTTTGCCAAGACAGGATTCGGTATACTTAAACTATATATGGCACACGCTTGTCAATTCTTCTCTTAAAATATAATGCCATTAGTTAAGAATAATATACTGCAGATCCTACCAAAAAGTTGTTAAACTAGAGCAGGGGTAGGCAGCTTGTGGCCTTCCACATAGTTTGGCCTTCAACTTCCATTAGCCCTCACCATTGGCGATGCTGAGTAGGTCTGATGGGAATTGTAGGCCAAAACATCCAGAGGACCACACATTGCCACCCCTCCATTAAAGCAATAAACACTGTCTTCAGTCATGGTTTAGGGAGCAACATTGTGCATTTCCAAAGATATAACATTTACATTTGAAAGTTGTATATCGCCCTGATTGCCCTTTCAGGCAGAAAGGCAATTCATAAATGTTTAAATAAATAAATAAATAAAATAGTACACTAAAAATATAGCTTCATTCTGGTCATTAGCTATCCAATTGTCCCAAAATTGCGGCCCACTGCAAGGGTTCTATGTTCTTTCATTGCACATCAGAGAGTTTTGTATAGTGTTGCTTATAAATGTATTTTTTTTAGTACTTTTGTGCCTGGATTAGAACTGCATCTATTCGCCACAATACATTCTATCCTTTATAGAGAGATGCATTATTGTAGCAACTTAAAAGTATATTTTGTACAATAAACACACAACAGAGCCAAACACTAATCTGCATTTTTTAAAAACTAAAATCCATGGGATGGGTGGAAATCCATCAAAACCTCGTTTGTTTCAGTGAATAACTTTTCAAATACTTTCTTTCATAAAAGAACACCATATCCAGAAATTCTCACACTCATACACACACACACACACACACACACACGTTTGTGTTCCTTTTTTATGTCAGTTGGTGCTAAATGAAATCAAAAGTTTGGTTCCTTTGAAATTAATTATGCTCATCATCATCAGGCGATCACTCGTGACCGAGTAAGATTGTCTTCTAGGATAAATAAAATAAAAAAATACAAAAAGGAATTTTTAAAAGGAGGAAATTCTAAAGAAAATTGTGTAGGCTCTAGCGATGGGTCTGTAAGTGACTGTGGAGGCCAATTGCATTATGCTATGCAAATACTAATGATGGCGAGGCATGTGACAAGACAGCCACTCACATTGGCCTGATCAGTACAATTACTGATTGTAATTGTAAGGGTGGCCGGGTGACCAGCCAGATGGGCGATTAATAAATATAATAAATAAATAAATAAATAAATTAACGTATATGCCAAGCACAGGTCTTCTAAACAGAACACTTATTTACTGTTCAGTATGGACAAGGACAAGGAACACTGTCTTTCTTTTAATTAATTAATAAAAATAAATAAATAAATGTGCCCAGCTCCTGAGATCTGTAAGATCCTGTCTTTCTTGTGGCAGGAGGAGAGAGGGGATGTCTACACCAGGTAGCCACACCCTAACTAGAGGAGCGGGGGCAGCTCCAGAACTGAATCACTGAATCAGGGCAAGCCCTTTTGCATAGAAGACTGCTGGATATGAGGGATTCCTCTCCCATAGTTAGATCATGACCAGGGGTGCAAATTAACTAATTGTAAAACTGGGGCGCCAGCTGGACTTTCAAGGAGCCACCTTGGAAGGAATTAGAGGGTTGGATCCAGAGTAGACCCGCTGAAATCAAATGATTTCAGTCTGGATCCAACCCAGAGATTTGAGAGCACCAGTAAGATTAAAGATCCTCACACACACAGCAGCCTCCATCGAAAGAGGTAAAACCTGCTTCTTACTCTCTTCAGCAGCCCAGATACCAGGAGCAAATGTTTCGGTGCCAGTGGATCTTTGTATCCCTGATTAGGGCCACGGAGATAACAGTTATATTGTTTAATAATTTCTCATTGGCTTCTGCGTTTATAGAATCTGATATCATAGTTGGATATCCTGAAATACTACAGCTGAAATCCCAAAGATACTAGTAGGGAGAAAGTCCCGTTGAACTCACTGTAACTCATTTGCGCGTGTAAAGGCGAGATAAAGAAGAGGCAGACACAGGGTATATGGTTTAAAATCAGGGCCACATTTATTGAATTGAAGATCTGTGAAGGGTGAAGTGCGGTTCTAACCTAGCCCGGCCCTTGGCTGGGTAAAAAATCAATAACTGGCAAATACATCCTAACTGAACCGGAGGCAGGATGGCCTGCCACCGGCCAGTTGCCCTCCATGTGGAGCTGGAGGGCCTTACCATCGTCGCCTTACTTTGGTGCCTCCAGGCTCCCAAAGTAGGTGAGAAAGGTAAAACCCCAAAGCTGTCCCAATCTCCCTCCTGCCAAGCCTCATGGCATTGGCGAGGGCAGCCTTGGGTAAACGTCAGTCACCTTGAAAGGTGCCACTGGATGATCACCATAACCCTAATTGCTCCTGCCTAAACCCACACTTCCCGCCACAGGGAGAGACAAGCTATCGCTTAGTCGAATCTCCCCCACCTGCCCGATAAAAGAGCGAGCAGGGCCCTTTGCAGATCTCCAATAAAAATATCATTGCCAATATCGGATAGGTGGACCCCATCCAGCCGATACAGCTCCCTCCGGACCAAGGTTATATTGGGATGGGGAATACAAAACCCAGTCCCACCTATGGCCCTACAAATTTCGCCGTTCACCTTCCTAACCGTCCTATTTAAGGCCCTAGGCCAACTGAGGCGCGGTATGATGAACGACCAAATGATCCGAACCCCCGGCCACCAGTGTCGGATGGATGCTATATCGCATAGCACCTGGAGAATCAGGGCCTTGCCTTTCAGCAAGCCCAAGTCATTCCCCCCCAAATGTAGTACCAGGACATCTGGGGGGGACAAAAACAGGTCAGTCCGGAACAAACTGTGGAGGAGGTGCTGCCATCTCATGCCTCGGCGACCCATCCAATGCACGTCAGCCGAACGCTCGACCGCCAGGTGAGATCCGAAATCCGAATTGGCGGCTCGCCTTGCTGCCCAGTACACCATACTGTGCCTGCAAATCAGCACACGGACAGTCCTGCCTCCACTCCGGTGACCTGGAAGAAAAACACACAGCCCACGGCAGTACCTTCAAGGCAGCTCTCGCACATAGGCCCGGTAAGACCGGGACTTCCAACGACCCATTGCTTGAACTTTTTCCTGAGAGAACCCCAATTCTGCCGCAGTAGATGCGGCACCGATCCGGAAGGAGTGGGTTCCAAAGTGCAAATGGGCCCAACCAAGGCGGACTTTGTTACTGACCAAAACTGAAACTTGGTTAATGGCGCACCATCTTGATGGCAAAACAGACTGCCATCCGCAAGATCCCGTCTAGCTACAAATGCATGTAGGGCCGTAACAGGACACAGCTCTGTCATTGATCCTGCGTGTAGCAAGATGGTAGTCCCTTTACCCAACTGGTCAGTCTTGGATCACTTTTATTGTCGCCCACAAGGCGTGCAAGGAAAGGTCCACAAATTGTAGGGCGCGTGCAGATCTATCAAAGCGGGAATTGCACCACCAATTCAGAGATGCGAAGAGCTCCGAAAAATGCTGTCAAGGCTGTTGCATGGAGCTTAAATAAGCTCTTACCTGGGGCCCTGCCCTCTTGAGCCATTGGCTCATTTCTCGTGACCCACCTGACCAGGTGCCTGCCTCCTCTCTCCTCCCCTACGCGCAAGCCTTCTCCCCGCCCCCAGGTAAGGGGCCATTGGAAGTTCTTTCTGAGTAAATACAATGTTGGCTTTTGTGTCCTGTGCATATCCTTCCTAAAGCAAGCACAAGTCAAGATGCAAAACATCTTTTTTTTTCTGTTACAGCTTAGGAACAAATAAGGAATGTCCAGGTGGAAACTTTGTAACCATTGGTCAGCTGTTACACTGATTGCATTGTGTGTGTGTGTGTGTGTGTATTCTCAAAAATGTCTCAAAATCTTAATAGAACTGTATGTTGATTAAGATAATGAGCATTTGGGATATAGCAGTACTTAGACTGCAATCAGTTATCAAAGGTTTGCAGCGCTCCCTTTGTAAGCCTCAATAACAAGGGCCATCATGTGATTTACTCTGCGGTGTGTCACACCAAAATTACATGAAAGCAACACACAATGCATGTGGCTGGAATCATCTGAACAAGCAATTTCATTAGAAGCTGCAGGACCATTTGGAGTGCATGAAGCCAGAAAATGTATATATCCATGTAAATAATTGTATATTTGAAAAAAAGTCACAGGGGTTAACAGATTTTCTTTTACTATAATTTGTTTAACTATTTATTTAGCGTACTCCTCCTGTATATTAAACATGCTTGTATGAATTCGTTTTGCCCAGATTTCCAGGCAGAAGTTAGTGGGTTGTATCCAATGTTAGTCTCACTTAAGTCCCATTTTCAGCGGGTCTACTCTAAGTAGGACTAACATTGAATATAACCTGTTGGTTGCAACTTTACGGCCAGTTCTCATTACTAGTTTGCTCAGCTTGAGAGCAGCCATGACCCTGATTCTCCATGTGCAGTGTCCCCACTTTCATTAATGTGAAACAGGCTAGGCAGTCATGAGTTATATCCCCCCCCCATGATTGTCACAGTTTGTCCTGTTGCCTCAATCACAGGAATTGCTGCAGCTGTACCCCCATGTAGACCAGTTGGTGCAAATGTTTTCTCAGCTGCAGCAGGCATGTTACTAAGAAGCGGGCCATGACTGTTAAGCAGAAACAGATGTGTGGAACTGGCCCTTAGAGAAAGGTTTTTCCTAGGTCAAGCTGTTGTTCATCATAAACGCGGGCAGCATTAGAAGAACGTGCAAGCATGATTGAAAAGGAGGTTTTATTTAACCCTCACTGAAATATTTCCAAAATGTAGGGAAATTCCTAATGATGCTTGGTTTAAATTGTTGTGGCCTTGTTGGCTACAGTGAAGGAAAATGATCAACACATTTAGAATAACCATGTAGTGGTGCAGTGCTGCTTGTACTGAACTGCTACAGACTGCTGGTACAGAATGCTTGTTTGAATGTTCTCCCTCATTTAAAAAGAAAAAAGTCCCTGCAGTAGAAAATGAGTGCATCAGGAAAAGAGCTGGGCTAGAACCTTACTCCCTGATGTGCTGGTTTTCCTATCTGCCAGCAGGTGAGGGTTACACATGTAGACATGCCATCCCCTGCTTGCAGTCTAAAGTGATAGTGTCTGAATGGGGCTGAACCACGTTGATATCCCGAATCTGTAGGTTGACCAGGGCCGGATTAAGAGCATTATGGGCCTGGTGCTGAGGAGGGCGTGCAGCTGAAGAGGGCGCAGAAACGCTGCGCTCCTCTTCGCTGCTGCTGCGCCGCCCCCGCCAGGCCTCTGCCTCCGCTGTGCCGCCCCCGCCAGGCCTCCGCCTCCCCACCCGCCTGCCCGCCCGCCGCCGCCGCCACGCCCTCCCGTCCCGTTCACCGTTGCGCCTCCCCCCGCCCTCCCGCTCGCTACCGCTGCGCCTCCCGCCGCCGCTGCCACCATCACCACCACCCCCGACCCCCCCGCCACCTACCTTCTCCGCATCATGTCACTTCCGGAGCCCCGCCCACGTTGTTTTGGCGGGAGGAACCAGGGCAACAGGGCTTAAACAGCCCTGTTGCCATGGTTTCCCCGGCAAAAAACAGCGCGGGGGTCCCGTCGCGTCACTTCCTCCTCCTCCTCGTCCTCGGCGGCGGCAGCGGCGGCGGCAGCAGCAGCAGCTGCCAGGTTGGTGGTGGCGGCCGGTCCTGATTGTGGGCCTATTTCGGGGTAGGGGCCTGGAGCTGCAGCTCCAATAGCCCCTATCTTAATCCGGCCCTGAGGTTGACTCTCAAAGTGTGTAATATTACATCATACTGGTCCATTCACCTAGTTTGTGTCTCAAAGTCCAGTGGTTTTGTAACAAGAAGTATGTGCCTTTGTCCCTTCAGGACTGTGAAGAGGATTTCTCAGACCTTCCTTTATTGCTGTTTCTGAGACAGATAGCACTACATTTGTCTGAACAAATGTAGAATTAACTAAACATCTGGGCCAATGGTGAGACAGAGAGGAAATGCGGTCACTTATTTCTATTCAATTCTACATGTGCCCATTCAGTCAGTCACCTCACAATTTCACCCAGGCTAATCCAGAGATGCATTCAACCCATCTCCAAAGCTTCAACACAGCTCCAAAGATAACGGGTGTTTTGAGATTTGCCTGAGCATTCTGCTTTGATTCATACCTATATCTCCTTTGGCCTGACACTCTATAACAGGGGAAGGAAACTGAGTTGGGGTGAGCAGCCAAATACCCCCCCCCCCGCCAGCCTTCTGCAGGCTACATGATGCAATGGGGTGTGGCCACACACCCTGATGTCACTGTTCCCCTGCCAAAGAGGCTCCGGGTGCGTCGGGCTGCTTTGCACGTGTACCATCCTCCTTGATGGGGGAAGGTGCGGTGAGGGAGATCTTTCACCAACTTCCATAAAGGTTTATGTCAGGTTCTTGTCCTGCAGGATGGAGTCCTGCCATTTCCCCAAACTTCTGATAGCCAAGGCAGCATTATTATTATCATCATCATCATCATCATCATCATCATCATCATCATCATCATCATCATCATCATCCCCTAAATTACTAGTGGAGGCACCTTTCCCACTAATGCCAGAAAAGATTTACTATGAGTGAGTGTGAGAGTGAAAAAATGCCTACCCATAGGGCAACCCCATTCCCCTCTGTTTCTGTTTGGGTTGCTGTTCTGGGCATGTCTCCTAATTGACAGGAGGCAAGCCCAGAGCAGTGACTCATGTAGAGGCACAGTAGGCAGCCTCCTCTGAGCACAGGTCATTCTGCTGCATTTCCTCTACATCTGGACTGATTGGATGATCCAATCACACATGATGCAAATATGTGGCAGACATATGTGCTGCCGAGGACAGCTGGTTGAAAGGAGGCAAGACCAGAATCATGAATCATGCAGAGACGCTGCATACAGCATCCCCCATACTTTAAGGGCTCAGAAGAGCCCTTGTTATGTAATTTGTTTATTTCTCGTGCTGAACTGGGAGTTCTCTTATGTCCATGCTTACATCACCCCAACTTGCAGTTTAGGAATGATTGATCATACTGTGTATATGGATACATGTCTAGTTCTTAACAGTTCTTTGGCACATGCTTACATTACAGCAACACATTGTGTCTTTAGCTGACTTTGGCAAGGGCAAAAATTTTCCTGTCTGATTCAGCAGAGCTACCTTTGATGTCAGCAAGGGCTAATCAAGCTCTTATTTCCATGCATACATCTGAATTTAAATACATCTGTCTGCCTTGGACAACCTTGGCTCTGTGTCCATTTAAAAGCAAATTCTGAAGATCAAATTCACATTGGAATAGTCCCCCCCCCTTTTTTTTCTTGCAACATATCTCACAGTTGGATGATCCATGGTAGTTTGTGCAAAGTTGTCATAAACTTTGTAAATTAACACTGGTAACAAATAGACTGTTGTTGTTGTTGTTGTTGTTGTTATTATTAATTTGTATTTTTTTAACAGATGCATTTTTCCACTAGCACTAGGTTTGCACATTCTTGGAGGTGACATCTGTAATTTTGTAAGGATTGAAAACAAGAGCAACAGATGTAATATTTGCTACTCATAACATTTTCCCCTCAAACTTCTTTCTCCTATTTGCAGTGTTAACTTCTTTTTCTATTTGCAATGTTAAAATATTCTCATTTTTCCCCCTCCTGTTTTGTCATTTCTGATCTCACTGATTCTTAATGAAATTCCAGGGAACAAATGTAAATGGGATGATTAAAAGGAAAATAGAGCTGCTCACCCAGCATGGTCTCTAGATTAAAAAGAAATACTTGCGCTCTTTGCATTTGATAGCAGTAGAAATTATTATTAATCTGAAGTCTAAATTCTATCCACACATGTGTAACTGCAATCATAATCAGATCCCTAAAGAAGTTCCTGAAGTACCAATAACAAGAGATAAACAAGGCAGGAAAAATATAGAAGGATGATCCAATAATACAGCACTTCTGGCATCCCCAAACAACATTAAACACATGCACACATGCACCAAACTGATCATTATTTGTGTGGAGATTTAGGGTAGTGATTGGCAACTTACAGTCCTGGGCCAAGTCTGGCTCCCCAATTGTCAAGCAGGAAAGAAAGATATTTGGACAGAATGTACCTGCATCCATAGGAATTGCCAGCAGCCTACTTGGAGTGTCACTGGAGACCCAGCTCTCCATTATCCAGTCCCCCTCTCATGGGACTTTCCAGGGAATTAAGGCAGGGGTGTTGAACCTCTTTCAGCCTGAAGGTCAAATTCCATTTTGGAGAAGCTTGTGGAGTGGAGACCGAATTCCAGTAGTGGGCAGCGCCAAAATACCAGTATATTTTAGCTTACGGCTCTTACTGCCAGTAACTAAGCCTTAGGAGAGGCATTTTGGCCTTTTAGAATGGGGGTGGGGACTGAAGAAAAGCCAGGAAACCACTAAATGGTCAGGGGGAAGTGGGTGAGGCCAAGGAGAGGAGGCATAGCTTTATGGGGAACGCCAGAAGGCCAGACTGGAACCCTGGGCTCAAAGTTCTGCACTCCTGAATTAGAGCTAAAAGGGGAGCCAGATGAGAACAAATGTTTCCTAGAACCAAAAAAGAGGGTAAGAAAAAATTCAATTCAGTATAGCTGATCCAATATTTAGTCAAACAATCATCATCATCAACATCATCATCATCATCATCATCATCATTATTATTATTATTATTATTATTATTATTATTATTATTATTAAATCCATAGGTTCTAAGTTTCATTTTCCATCTCTGCATCCTTACATTTGACATGGTGATGAAAATGACATGGTAGGCTTGGGCCAAAATCATTATTGACCAAGGCTCTGGGATGCCAATTTGCCTGCCACCCATCATGTTCTCTCAAGTTGTGCATTGTAGGATAATTAAAAGATGTACTAACCTTGCAGGGAGTTGGGGGAGAAATACAGCCTGTAAACTCCAATCACTAAAATGCCATGAATAAATTAAACTAATGCTCGTAAACATAAAGGAAGGCTACCTTGGAAATTAGTAAAGTGCATTCACGGTGCCATTTAGAAAATATTCAGCAGTATGCATCAAGTTTGGAGTCCTACCTATTTTAATAATTTAAAACAGATTGACTTGATGGTCTATTGATGTTTCTTGAAATACCAAGCTTTCCTAATGTTCATTAAAACTCATCTAAAAACATGAAGACCAAAGCGGAAACTCCATCACAGTCAGTTACTTCTGAAGACACTGGTGACTTCATTCTTTGCTTTATTTATGCTCATTTTCTGCCCATCATGAAAATGTGTCATTAAGAAGGTTATCAGCATTTAAATTCCAAACTGCAGTACCAAACCCCACTTTATCATATCTCTCTCTCTCTCTCTCTCTCTCTCTCTCTCTCTCCTACCACTCTGCTTCTTCTGCTCTCTTTTTTTCTGACATTCTTTTCAACAAACCAAAAAAACAGGATGTGGTGATGTGGTGTGGTAGCGCCACTGGTGGGATCCACCTTAGTTTGGTGGCTTAGCTCAATTATAGATCTTTATCCATCAGTTGCAGACTAATATTATAAACCAATTAACAAGTGGGCATGCAAGTGGTCGTTTTGTTTCTGCGGTTGTTAGACAAACTTCCTTTATGATTAAAACCTGACCATTGTTATCCATTTGAGTGATGAATTGCTTATAAATCTTCTTACCCCTGTACCGAGTTTATTGTGTGTTGTCTTGTTTCTGCAGAATGTAATTGTAACCGTATTGGCTCAGTCCATGATCGCTGTAATGAAAAAGGAATTTGTGAGTGTAAGCAGGGAACAACAGGGCCTAAGTGTGATAAGTGTCTGCAGGGATATGAATGGCACAACCAGGGTTGTCAATGTAAGTAATCGCCCTATTTCTGCCCTTCTCCCCGCCCCGCCCCCCATTTCTGCCTGTGCTTCTCTGTGCCAGCATGTGCAGCCCCTAAGAGCAGTGCCGTTTTTGAAAAGAGCAACCTTTCTACATGCTTTCAAGACTCCTCCTGGCTGAAGCTTAATGAGAACATTCAAACGAAGGCAGTAAATTGGCTCTGCAATCCATTTGTTTCAATATGCTGTGTAGTGCCTTCTCTCCCCTTCTTTCTGCTAATGCTCAGTGAGTCCTTGAAATAAAATAGCACATATCTGTGTGCATCGCCAGCTATAATCGCTTTCTGCCTCGCCAGCTATACCACCAGTGCCTGGGTTTCAAATGTATACCAAAAGCATAAAGGTGATACAGAATTATGCATGTGAAATTCACATTTATTTCTTTTGCAACGCCCTTTCCTGGACATGGGAAACTAGAATTCCTAAATTAAGCTGGGTCCCTCTATTTGCCCTCACAGTGGGTGTACTGGTTCACTATCATTTTCTGCCAAAAGCGATTCCATACTATTGGAATATATATAAGATTTCTCAGGATTATTCCAGGGAATATGGTGCTATTTGTTCACTGTTTAAATAGAGTGTCACTTGGACAAGGTCCATGTACCTGGTGGCCC
The DNA here is from genome assembly GCA_021292165.1 of Shinisaurus crocodilurus. Taxonomy (NCBI): domain Eukaryota; kingdom Metazoa; phylum Chordata; class Lepidosauria; order Squamata; family Shinisauridae; genus Shinisaurus; species Shinisaurus crocodilurus. Next base: position 152,761,655 of record CM037877.1, on the reverse strand, counting down.
ACCAGGCCAAAGGTTACCCACCAGGCTGTGGCCCAGTGCAGATGTAATACTTCCCAATCTCTCAACCATAGTTAGCATTACATCTGCATAATGTTTAATGCAAACCATGGTTAGCTTTATACTGGAGTTTTAAAAGAGCATTTAAAACAAGTTTGTAAACCCTAGTGAAAGCTAACTATGCTTAGTATGAACCTCACTGTAGACATAATGCTAACCATTGTAAGTGCTGGAAAGGAAAGGGAGAAGGAATTTTAAGTGAGAAAGAAGAGGAAGAGAAAGGAAGGGGAGGAGTTTGAGCCCAAGGGGCACTCCCTATGTTGTAACCATGGTTAAGTGGGAAATATTACATATGCACTGGACCAAAATAGTGTGGTCTACCAGGTGCTTGATGATCCCAATGTTTTTGCATTACAAGGGAGGCAGCAAAAAAAAAAAGGGAAAAAAAGCAGGGGGAGGTTAATGGATAAATACAAACAAAATGGATTTTCAGGTAGGTAAACTGCAATTATCCAATTAGAAATCATCAGCTTCCATAAACTTACAGTGGACGTCTCTGGAGCAGAGTGGGCTATTCAGAACAAACATTTCATTAAACAAATTTTGCCTGGCTATCCATTAGTGGATTATCAGGAACAGGTTCTGATTTGATGTGCTCATCATTTGACATTGTGCGCTTTATGCAGATGTATTTCCATTTGTGTCTTGGTTATACTCTTTCTCCCTGAATATTGGTTACTCATCAGTTCCACTGTGTGGTCATCATGTGCATTTCACCTCACCTTCTAGGATGCATGCCAAATCCTCTTCTTCTACAGTTAGGATATGCATCCCAGAACTACAGTGGTGTATCAAAGGTTCTTGCCAATGCCAGCACCAGGATTTGAGGGCAAGGGGTTTTGTACAAGTCACCCTCAGGGCCCCCCGTTAATGTGGAAGAGGGTGCATACAAGCAAAGAATGCTCTCAAGCTGCCTGTATCTTGAGTGCTTGGTGCAAAGTAAGAATGGCTTTCGGTGTCAAAAGATATATAGCTGGTATGGTACACTGGCTAGGAATGTGAGCTGTTATCCATGATGTTTCCAATTTAAAGTTCATCTCTGCCATAAACTCACTAGATGGCCTTCAGTAAAATGCTTTAAAAAAAATTATTATTTTTTGCAGATATTGTTCCCTAAAACTTCCTGATCATATTCACAGTAATGTGCTCTGAATGTAGGGATGTTACATTGTTTTGATGAATATATCTGTAAATCTCAAAATAATCTGGATTCTGCATCCCCAGACCCCAATATGACTGCTATAGGTTTCACTAGATCTAATAAATATCATAATAAGCTGTTGTACAAATCCCCGTTTACTGTAAAATTGCCTTATTCCAAAATATCACAGACTACAGTCCCAGAAAACATGCATCCATTATTTCTATATTTCATACTTTTATCAACCATAATGGATAGCGCTCAGAACTCTCCCTTATGACTTAAGGCAGCTTCCTATGATGCCGAGAGGACTCCCCAAATGTGTCCCCAACTTACCCTGTCCCATAGAACCCTGTCAGAGCCACTGCAAACTAAGCCCAGCCATATCTCCTTCTACTAATAATTCAGCTGCCTAGCCCAATCCTGGGTTCAGTTTCTTGGTCAAGTTAAAATATGACAAAGAGACAGAACCTAGGAAATGATATATAAATTTCATTTAGCAATCTTAATGGTAATCAAGCTTTTTTTTTCTGGTGACACGTGTCTCCATCATTAAAGTAGTTCAGAACTGATTTGGACTTTCTGCAAAGGAGGACTATTTAGCTGTAATCCTAACAGTATTTTATAATACTATTAATGAATAGGAAACATGGAAAGAAACAGGAAAACAGGTAGAGTGATTTCAACACATGAATAACATGTGTGTGTGTGTGTGTGTGTGTGATCATAAACACATCCGCTTGGAAGCAAGTTCCATTCACCGAGATTCATTTTGAAGTTATTGTATTTAAGGGTTGTTGTTGATGCTGTTTAACATTGTAATCTGTCCTTGAACCCTCAGCAATAGAACTAGATGAAGGTGCAAAATCCATTACTTCCTCAGAGTAATCCTCAGAGTTCTTAATAGAGCAGGCATGTTTTCTGAGCTCATTTGAGTGTTTCTGAACAGGAAAAGCTGTGCTGGATACAATTCATATTTTATATTCTCTAATAGCCACCCATTGTGGTACGGAAAGGTTTGATGTGTCTTTTGATGCAAGCGGGTGTGTGTAGCAGCTGTTTAAACGTGGCTAGTTGCCCACAACTGCAACTGGATTGGGACCTTAAAATATAAAGCCACTTGATGTTGATTTTGAACACTTTACTATGCATGTCTATTCTGAAGTAAGTCCTAGTACATTCAGTGGGACTTACTCCCAGGTAAGTGTGCATAGGATTGCCGCCATAATTTGCGTTAGTTCTTGGGTAGTATCCAACTGTGCCTCAGCGCTGGCACAACATAACTAGCACGTGCAATGGGGGGAAAGTGGTGATTGGTGCCACCAGCAAAATTCAGCAGCAAATAATTGCTTTTTCCCCATTGCCCCAACAAGCGCTGGTTATGTTGTGCAAGTATTGGCTTATGTGAGCACCACATCATTAACACTAGCACTGGGGCACAGTTGGATACTACCCTACGTTTACATTTCTAATTACTCCATTCTTGGTATTGAGACTAAGCTACAACCCCCTCTACCAAAAGAGTCAGTTTAGCCAGGTGTCAGTCCTGGGGTTTCAGAGGAAGCTGCAGGAGGTTCACAAAGAGACATGGGTGGGCAAAAAAAAAAATCTGATGTAGCATTCCCCCCCCCCCTTAAATCATGGAAACCTCATATATATTTTACTCTGCAGCAGATTTCAAATTAGCAGATTTGTAAATGTTTCAAACTCAGCCTATGCTAACTCTACATCTTCTGCCTGATTCCATATTGTTCAGTCCAGGACTCCATATAACCTTTATAATAGATTCCTTTTCATGGTCACTTCATTTATTTTTCAGGGAAATTTATCATTGTTGTGCAGAAAGTTACAAGAACCCTAACAGCAGCAGCAGCACCTCTCTAGTGTGCTATAAAGATTTCCTAGAGGTTGCCTGAAAGAGCAATTGGCCCTTCCCACAGAGTTGTGCTGTTGAGACACAGCCCACAACTGCATAGGATGCACTCATAGAACAGTGGCTCTCAAGTATGTCTTAAAACAGTGTTCTGCAGAGAGATTTGGCTGTGGGCTCCAGTGGCTTCCCCAAACTGTGTATGCACAAAGGTTTCCTGCTAAGGTACGAGTAGATGTCACTGTGCCTATACCATAAACAAAAGGGAATCTGGTGCTGCAAGGCTAGAGCATTTATCTGTGGAGACCTTCTGGATCAGCGCAATACAATAACATCACTTCATGACAATGCAGGAGCATGATCTCAGCCTTCCCCAACCTAGCGCCTTCCAGATGTTTTGGACTTCAACTCCCATCAGCCCCAGCCAGGATAACCAATGGTCACTCAGGAATGCTGGGAGTGGTAGTACAAAACATATGGAGGGCTCCAGGTTGGGGGAAGCTGGTCTGCATTCTACAACAACAAAGAACTAATACAGAACACATTGAACACAGAACCAATACATTCCATGGAACACACTGGATTTTGTATGGGTTGGTTATTCTGTAGGTTGTGCTACATATATACCATCAGAATTCCATTTAATTTACTAACATCATGTCTAAAGGGCATAGACTTTCCGTTCCCTATTTGTGCCACATCTTGTTTTTACAAAGATCCAGATTTTACTTACTATTTTAATTTGATGTTAAGATTCCAGTCCATTCTCCCCTTACACTGAGACTGCATACAATGCTGTCCATTGGCTTCTGCAATATAAAGGCAAGAGTTGCTACTGATTTTTCCTAAGTGAAATTTCAAAGAAAATTTGCAGCCAGAAAAAAAACCATGAATGCATGTTGTTACTCAAGATCAGTACTGGGTGTCATTTGAGTATCCTGTTGATAGTCCAGGGCTCGTGAAGAAACTTTCTACACAGTTGGCAAAGCTGCTAAGGGCTGGGAATAGAGGTGCCATCAAATTGTGCCTAAAGCAAAAGCTTAATTTGGAGCTTCTTATACAGAAGACACTCCATGAAATTTTGAAACAAGCACAAATAGTTTTAGTAAGACCTAAGAAATTTATCAGGGAGAGTTCATGTATTCCCAATGCCCCTATTACAATGTTCTTTCATATAACAGTAAAGATATCCCTTAAAGACTGGAATTTCACACCAAAGAATCTGCAACGAAGTTAAGAGATATCTCCATTGTGTAGTGCCTTTACAGAGTAGCTGCAAGCTACTGGTGTTTTCTTATCTGTTCTGCTAAATTACAGAAACTGTAAATATCACCACTGTGAACATGAGAAATATGTTTATAGAAATGCCACATATTAGTAGGGATCATAAAACTATAGAGGCTCTTTAACTTTTTTTTTTCTTCATGTGTAATTTTATTATACCTTCCTAGGTAGTAAACAATATCTTGACAAATACCTTAACAAAAAATGAGCAAACAAATAAACCACATCTCTGCACATTAGGGGATAGTCTGGAGGGATTTCTTTGTTTAATATGTGGTTGGAGGAAATGCTGAAAAATGTGCCAAGACCACTTCACTGACTTTAAGGTTTCACCTGGAGGGGAACATGTTGGAGATTTGAGATAAAATCAAAATTAATCACGCTTAACAGTTCTTGAAAATTTTCATTTGTAGCACTGGGGTGTGCTATGTTTGTGTTGAGCTTTGATCAACCTTTTAGTAGACACATTCAAGAATATTTAATGCTGAAATCCTATACCCACTTATCTGGGAGTCCCATTGGATTCAATAAGACTTATCTCTGAGTAGATGTGTATAGGAATGAACTGGAAGTTATTTTTATAGTCCTCATATGGAGGGATTCAGAGAAAGGTTCCTTAAATCGTCATCCAATGATGGTAACAGACACTTCGTTTGTAAAATGGGAAGTGCAGCCAGAAACCACACAGTGACCTGGAAAGCAGGAACTCTTAATTGCAGATATGTGGGAATGTGTTCATTATTATCTTTTAATGTGGAGTGGAACCCCAAAGGAAATTAACATTAGGGATTTAGAGACCCCATATAACATCCCTGCATATATCTAACCTGAACTATGAACAATACTCCTTAATACAATTCCAAAATCCATATTAGTGTCATACCTTCATTAGGCCTACTCAAAGGTCACAAAAATAAAGGTATTACACTAATATGGATTTTGGCATTTTTCATACGGCCAACTGTTGCTTTTTGTGTGACAATAATATAATGTTATATTTTAATTGCATTGGAATCACTGCCTAATACATCTTTTTTTAAAAAATGATCTAATTGGGGTTCATTTGACCAAATATCAGGTAGATAAAGGGCTTTTGGGGACATAGAATATGGCATGTTTATGCAACTCCTGCCATGTTGTGTTGCTCTGACCTAATCAACAAGAATGTAGCGGAACAGTGTGTTTTCATAAGGTGTCTGACACTTGTTGCAACACTCGTGATAATACCCTGAAGTTGCACTCCTGAATTTGTTAAGAGATTAATGCTGTTAAAATCTTTCAAGTGAATCCAACCTAATGGGTTTATTTATTTTACACTGGCTTAATGCCAACCTGAGCACAAAGTGCATCCCATAGGCTGGTTCAATAAGTTGACTCTAGCCTAGCAGGTACATCTGTCTAATCCAGTAAAACTGCTCTTACAGAACTTAAGTGAATTACTAACTTCAGTTCCATAGTATCTCATCTGTTGACTTTAGTGCAATCAATGGATAATGTTATGCCATGAATGAGGTAAGGATACACCATTCTGGAAATAGAATAAACAGATAACCTTATGGTTGCAGTAAAAGCAGAGAGTTCATCTATCCAAGCAGATGTTCCAGACAACGGGCCTGATCGGACAATACTTTTTCTTGGGAGATTTTCAACTAACTTAGACTATTTAACCAATAATAGTCGGGATGAGTCTAGGGTTATCCATGCCCTTCTCCTACCTCCCTTAATGTAAGGAGGTAATATTTGAACCAAGCCATACTATGCTGAATGAAGGGCCATAGCTCAGCTATGCAGAAGATCCTGGGTTCTATTCCTGGTATCTCCAGTTAAAACAGTCTCAGGTTGTGGGACTAGGAAAAGGCCCTTTCTCTGCTTGAGACCTTGGAGAGCACTGTCAGTCAGTATTAGTCTAGGTTTTATTTTTATACAAATCCGTGCTGCCCTTTAATTACCCATGATCTGATCTTGGCAGCTTCATATGTTCATGCTTGTTTATTTGTTTGGTTATACATGATCCTGCAATCCCATTCCCAATGACAGAGAACCTGGGGTTTAAACCAGAAATCTCAAGATCTCAGGTTGGGACTGATCTAGCAAGCTAATTTGGACTCTGTGTAGAGAGGACACAGGGTCCTCTTCAGAATCCTCTTCAGTGTATCAGGATTTGCAATATCAGCTCCTGTGTTTGGCAAGAAGCATGGAGCCTCTAGATTGGCCAGGTCTGGTATGGCATGCCGCATCATATGCTTCTCCCTGGTCAACAGAGTAGTACTTTGTTTATTTAAATTACTTATTTTGCTTGGTGTACTTCACAGCTCCAGCTCTTCCATCTCAAGACACTGACCTCAGGAACCCAGAATACAATAGTGCTGAGATGAACTACAAATTCTAGCTTTGTAGCATCATCATTTCTAATCTGTGAAGCACACATACCCTTTTGTCAATGCTTTGCAGAGTGCTTCAAACATGGACAATGTTCACCTATTGTGCTGACATCAGAGGGAAAGGATAGCATTCCTCGGTTGCCTGTACAACAAAGGGATGCTTCTCTTTTCTCAAATGCTGTCCTGTATGTATGATGGTTCATAGACATGTGCAAAGCCCCAGATCAAAAGCAGTAGTCAATTCATACATTAGGCTGCAAGAGCCGAATAGTGATAACTAAGAAAGTAGCCCCATTAACACATTATAGGTGTGAAAGGGTGCTCATGACCAGCCAGTATTGCCAAGCCACCGGCCCTTCGCCTGGCATCACGCACACCTCTGGTCCCACTCTCACACGGCATCCACATGTTGGTGTGGACATATGCAGGAAGAAATCCTATGTGTGAGCTGCCATTTGTGTGTATGGTATGCTTCCACATGAGAGGGCCTCCCAATCACAAAGTCGCAAGCACATGGAAGCCTACGCATGAGCCAGTGTGGCATAGTGGTGGGAGTGTTGGACTGGGACTCGGGAGATCTGGGTTCTAGTCCCCACTCAGCCATGAAACTCACTGGGTGACTTTGGGCCAGTCACTGACTCTCAGCCTGACCTACCTCACAGGGTTGTTGTGAGGATAAAATGGAGGAGGAGGAGGAGGATTATGTAAGTTGCCTTGGGTTCCTTGAAGGAAAAAAGGTGGGGTCTAAATATAATAAATAAAATAAATGAATGAGCTATTGCTTACATATAAGCTTCCTCCCTGCAGGCATCCACACCAACACATGGATGTCCAGAGATAAGAGCCAGACTTGCGGCCTCACTCCCTAGTCATCATGTGAGCACCCCTTCACATATATAACACACACATTAAAGGGGGTAGTGATATACATCAGGTGTGTCAAACCTCTTTCAGCCCTGGGACCAAATTCAATTTTGGAGAAGCCACATTCCAGAGGTGAGTGGTGCTGAAGGAAAGGGGTAAAATATGAACATATTTTAGCTTAAAGCTTTTACTGCCAATAACTAAGCCTTAGGAGAGGCATTTCAACCTATTGGAATGCTGGAAACGACCAAATGATTGGAGGTCAGGGGAGAAAGCTAGAACCACCTGGTGATTTGAGGAAGGGGGCGTGACCAGCTGGAGGACCCGGAGGGCCAGATTGGAACTCCAGGTGGGTCAGATTGGGTCTGAGGTTCAACACCCCTGATATACAAGCCTGCATGAACCAGCTCATAACATTCTAGAATGGCAAAATTCTGGCATTTATTCCAAGGGGCATCCTAGACCATTGGAAGTCATAGGCTGTGCTACATTCAGCACAGGGCTATTTACATAACTACATGACAAAGATATATGCTTTATTATAGGGATGTCAGAGAAATCCGCAACTGACTCAAGTGAGTCCAAATTTCTAAGAATCTGACCCATGGCTTTTCTCAACACATGCAGATACCGTGGACTTGCAGGCTGTGTTTTATTTTCTGTAATTTTATACAAATTTAGTAGAAAAATACAAAAAAAAACACCAACCAAAAATGTGCATTTTCCCTATAGGCTAAACTGTGAAAATATGCATTTTTCAGGGATTTGCCTATCTTGGGGGGGATTTCCATATTTTCAGAAGTGCAAATCTGCACAAGTGTGAATTTGCTCAAATGTGTATGAATGCATTTGTGCAAAATCTGATTCCATCAATGAGCAGATGATGGAACGAAAGACACCTGAGAATCCACGAAATGTAGACAGAACGGATTTTACAACGTCCATACATCCCTACTTGTGTAAATGTTATATGCATTGATTATATGCATAGTTATATGAACTAGGTGGGGAGTCCCATATGTAGGTGATAGATCACCCAGAATGAGTGGCAAAAGAGCACAGTCTAAGGTGAATGCACACAATGTCTTGGCTTATTAGCTTTTGTTGGCAACGTTATGTGAGAGCCACTGGCAATTTCTAGCAGACACCCATTAAGAAATGCATAACAAGTTAAGTAGCCTATTTGTTTTCTTGAGTCCGTATAATTTTTTAAGTGGTTAATACTTGATGGCTGGATAATAAATATTTTAATACAAGAAACGGCAATCACTTAGAAATAGCTCAGAATAAAAATGTAAAGTGAGCTTACAAAGAAAGAGACAGAAACTTCTATTAGGTGCATGAAATAAAACATACAGCTTGATAGCAATTGCCATTTTAATCTATGTTTGACTGCAAATCTACTGAAGGGGAAACTTATAATGTCGTTAATTGAAATGAATTATTCATTGCTCACTGAGCGCATGCAGACAGGGCCAACTCTTATGGTGGAATGACAGGTGGGCAGGCATTATTGTAAAAATTCTTCGCTTGTTGGAGCTGTCCTATAGCTTCACGCTTTGCACGAACCGCTTGCTCCTTAGAACAAATGGGGAGAAAATTATGGCAGTATATAAACCTGGTACAGAGGCTGGTGAATCAACATATCTCAAAAGGAACTACCAGTAAATAAAATTAGGCTTATAAAACTCAACTGGAGATGTTTAAAAAGGTCACCAAAAGAGTTAAAGGGGATGTTTGACATTTCCCTGTTTTGCTATGCTGGACTAGATAGATACTGCTCTGAGTGACCCAGCAAGGCAATTCTTATGTATGTTCTCTCTTAATAAGGTGCTTAGCTTTATTGCACAGTTTTTAAACTTTCCATTAGCAGTGGTGGGGAACCTCTTTCATCCCAAGGGCAGAATTCAGACCCTATTGGGAGCTGCATTCCAGTTGTCAGCAGGACCAAAGGCAAAAGGGGTAACCCCCCCCCAAAGAAAGAAATACCAGAATATTTTAGCTGAAAGCGCTTACTGCCTGTAACTAAGCCTTAGGAGAGGCATTTCAGCCTTTTAGGATGGGGAAGAAACTGCACATCCTGGTGACTCCTGTTTTGGTGGGGCTCCTAACCCATTGCAGGTTTTACTTGGAACTTTACAGGAGTTACCCATGGTGGTGAACCTATTTCAGGGATGGAGTTCAGCACCATGGATAGCTCCTATGAAGCTCCAAATAAAACCTGCAGTGGATTAGGAGCCCCACTGAAATAGAGGTAAACAGCCTACCCTGGAAACTACCAAGTGACTGGTGGCAGAGGGAAAGGGATGGGGTCAGCGGAAATGTGTGTAGCCATCTGGGGAGCCCCAGAGGATCAGATTGGAATCCCAGGAGGGCTGGATTTGGCCCCCAGACCTGAGGTTCGCTACCCTGTATTAGAGCTTTCTACTAGAGATGGAGCACGCGGGGGGGGGGGGAGAGGATAAACAAAAGGGAACATAAGCAAAGGGGAGGAACTCACCAGCCTGGTGGAGGTCCTCCTGGTGGCCATCATTACATTTCCCCGAAGCAACCGAAAATGATGTTCCATGTTGACATGGCATCGACCTGATGGGGCAAGGCTAGCCCTGCCATACCACAGGGTGAGGGTGAAGCAAACTGCCCTAGAGTGTTGGCCCTAGTGGGAGGCATTTAGGCAAAAGCCAGCAAAATGACTTTTTGCTGGTGAGGGTTCCTGGATAATAATAAGGCAGCTGTCAGCCAGCAGCTACTAAGGACAGCACATCAATACGCGAAACCAGTGAATCTTGCCGAGCCCTGAATTTTGCCCTTCATCCCCACCCTACTTTCATGTCTTATGAATAAGGCTGTGGGGAGAGCCATTTAGGGGCAGCCCTATGCTACCTTCAGGGAACCGTTTCTACATGGAGTCATCTGCTGAGGAAACTCCAGCATGTTGCTGGGGATTCTGGAGTATATTCTGAGGTTCACACTTTGTTCATGTGAGGCACGATCAGGACCCTCAGTATTGCCTACATGAACTGAGAATGTGACCTAAAACACACACTCCTGCAGTTCACATTAAGGGGGGAGGGACATCATTCACAATTTGTTTGCCAAGTTACTAATATTCTATTTATCAAGATGGTTTATCCCCACCCATCTATTGCAATTCAGGGTGGAATATTGTAATACTAGCAAGGACGCTGGTACATAAAGGTGTAGGTATAACAGACCTGTGGCTTCTTAACCGAACCAACTGGTTCTGGGGTGTGGGTGTCTATGTGTGGAAGAACTCTGTAGATTGTGGCAAGTGGGGAGCAGAGCAAAGCAAAAAGCTTTCATTACCTAAAGTGTACCATTCTTTTTCTGACAAGCTCACACCACCAAACAAAACTAACCCTACATGATATTGATCATACATACCTGTATATAAAACAATTCAATCAAAACTACAATAGCGCCACAATAAGAAAGCATATGTGTACAGTAGATTGGTCAAGGAATTAAGTATGTAGCAGGATGGTCAGTAAATCCATGGTCAGTAAATCCATAAAACAGAGCAGATAACTGAAGATAGTGACCCAAGCCATGGACTACAGGTCAAACCACACATATGCACTCAAGGAATCAAGGAATTTAAAATGTAGGGGAAACGGTCCCATGTTTTGAGCAAGTGGATGAAACCCAGTGACTGCACAATTCTATGCGTGTCTACTCGGAAGTAAGTGGGCATAATATTGCAACCCAAATCTTTTTACTTTCCACTTCCACACACCTAAATGTGTTTTAGGTCACATTATTTCAGTCATAAAGAAATACCAGTGGCAATGTGAAAGAAAAATTAAGGTTGCACTCCTATTAACCTGGGAGTTAAGCCCCATGAATTTAGCAGGCCTTATTTCTCAGTAAACATGCACAGGATTGGGATGCATAGATTTAAAGCAACAGTTGTGCTTTTTTGGCAGATACGGGCAGAAAATTCCAGATATACACCAACATCAGTCTCTACCGCATGCCCCCAGACAGGCACAGGATAGAGATCCTTGGTTGGTCTCTTATTATGATACATACACAGATCCACAGATTCTGTCTATGGTGGAGCTTGAGAGTAGAAGCACGCACTGCATCCTCATTAAAAAAAAAATAAATCTGCCGGCAGGAGACAATTCAGCAGGGTGTTCTGTACTGTTAACGAGATGCTGCATTGTAGTAGATTTGGCAGATTATCCATTATGGTGTCTTGAAATGAACTTCTCTTTTAATCTAAAAGGTCCTTGAATTGAAACTCTTATTGTTTAGTGTGTGTGGGGGGGGGGTATTAAAACCTTATTTCCAAGAGAGTTGTAGGGAGCCAGTTTCACTATAAATAGCAATTCCCACTCCCAAGCACTAAGACTGGATTTGGAGAGTAAGGCGATAGGCACTAAATATTTCAATGTGAGGCAGGTTAATCAAATTGAGCCCAATCTCATACTTCTACTTCTCGTAGCGGAGTTTTGCAAATCTCTTGAGTTTCGTGAGTAGAAAAATATTTGGGCTGCAGTCCTATACACCCTTACCTGGGAGGGAGTAAGCCCTATTGAATTCAGTAGGGATTATCTTTGAGTAGACATGCATAGGACGGATGGCATTATGAGAGTAAAACCAGCCATTGAATGCCTAACATCAACCCAACTGCACCAGTTTAATACATAATTTCCCATAATCTGGCTTTTCATCCGTGCTTTGGCAATGGAGACATGGGTTCCTCTTTGTCTAGTTGGCACAATGACACACCAGAGTGGCTGACCCAAGGACAAAGAGCATGATCCCAATTTATAGCCGAAAAGGTGAGATTAGCACACATTCCCAACTTTCAAACACAACAGAACACATGTCATTTTACACATGCTAATGGCTACATGTGATGTGCTCAGGTTTCTCACCATTTCGTGTATTTAAACTGTATTGGAGGCCTGCGGTCAAACACATGGCTGGTTATTTTAAAGCAGTACATGAATACTAGGTGTCCTTCCTTCTGGCAGATCCTGGCCATGCTTACCTTCCAGCTCTGCCCATTTTCTCTTGTGCCAGGCCCAGAGCCAGGTTTGAGGGGGCCCTGGGCAAAGAACCCTCTGGGGCTCCCCCAAATCACAAAATGATTGTCCCTTCCCAAATCACAACCTGACACCCACCAAACTGCCACCCTGGCAGGCCTCCCAGCAAGCTTACTGGGTGGCAAGGGCAGCGGGAGAAACAAGTGGGAGGGAGAGGATGCTGTAGCTGCCTGCCCGGGTCCTTCTCTCTCAGCTTTGGGTCCTTAATGAAATAACGTCATGCCAGGCTTGTGCTTTGGAGAGGCTGCTGCAGCAGTGTCACAACTTTTCTTTTAAGTGCCTGGTGCTTAGGGTGGCCAGTTACACATCACCAAAAAAAAAAGGAGGATGTGCATTGCCAAATAAAGGCACAGGGGTGCACAAAAATTGCAGATGCCAATTTATATGTATAGATACACATTTAGAACGAATTAGAATAGAAATGGAAATACAATGTACCTCACCATAGTAGAGAAGACACAGTGGGGAAAACCAGGTGGCCTCAGTGGTGAAGCTAGAGCTGGACTTTGGGGTCAAAGCCCAGGGCCCTGCAGCCTGGGGGCGGTGGCGAATGAGCACGTGGAGAGCAGCAGGTCACGAGGGCATCTGGGCAGCAGAAAGAAACTCTGTATCCTGTAGTCATGATGCTGCTATGATTTAAGTGAGTTTAAAATGCGAAAAACTGCACATGCTCAGAGTATTTTATTTTTTTTAAGTGGGGTCAACAAATAGTTTTGTGGTTGTTATCCTAACCGTAGAAGCAGTTTTAAGCATGGAAATATGGGCTGGAGTGAGGAAGAGAAATGTGTACTTCACGACTGAAGTAATACACACAGTCGTCTAAGGGGGTCCCCCATAAGGCCATTGAGTCCAGGGTCTAAAATTACTTAGGTGCACCACTGGGTAACCTGTGTGCCTGCCTAGTCTGCTGTCCAGGTGCTACCTGTCCATGGGCAGCTCCCAGGCCGCTCCCTGCCTTCCCTTTTTATGGTTCGTTATCCTTAAACTTGACTTGGACCAGACAGCCCTTCAAATAGAGGATGCCTTTGAATACAGGACTGTCCTCTGTCAGACCTTCAAATGCCCTCTGTAAACTAGGCCACCCAGCCACCCTATGGTGTTATAAGGAGAAGTAATAGGATAGGTGGCTGCAGCAGTTTTTAATTTATTTTTTATTATTATCTTTATACCCCGCCTTTTTCCCTGAAAGGAACCCAAGGCAGCTTACATAATCCTCCTGCTCCTCTCCATTTTATCCTCACAACCCTGTGTAGGTTAGGCTGAGAGTCAGTGACTGGCCCAAAGTCACCCAGCAAGCTTCATGGCCAAGTGGGGACTTGAACTCGGATCTCCTGAGTCCCAGTCCAACACTAACCACTCTGCCACACTGGCTTTCTTCTTTCCACCAAATACTTCAGGCCCCGATGAAGAATTGTTACGTCATTATGGGTAGGGCACTGGAGGACTGGGGAGAGATAGAGGCCACTGCAGCTGCCTGGCTTGGTGCTTCTCCTTTCTGCCACAGGTCCATAAATATCTTAAAAAATAATGATCCCAACATCAATCCCTGTGGGCCTTCCAGGACCTGTCCCCACTGCCTTGGCATTTGCCCCACCATGCTAGGTGCCAGCACTGGGCCTGTCTCGCTCAGTTTTCCTTTCCCTGCCCACCTCTTGTCTTTGCTTCTTCATTCATTCTCTAGCACACTCCTGCGTTCAGCCTCACTCTCCTACGCCCTTCATTCTTTCACCACTCCTTTCCAAGGATCTTCTGCCTACCCAATTCCAGCAATGGCAGCTAGAGGTCCTTCTGAAGACCCAGTTGCTATGCAACAGGCAAGCCACTGGACCAATCACTACATAAGGATTCATCATCATCACCACTAGCACCATTTAAAAAAAAATGAATTCCTTGGTACATTATTATATAGATTCTGAGATGAAGTAGGCTTCTCTATTTCATTAATTTCTTTTGACAAGTGTTTAAATTTCTACCCATCATTTGAGAACCTCAGGGAACTTAAATATGCAACTTACTTTGTGATTTTCACAGTTTGAGGCTTTGAAATTTACAACTGAAATACAGCAAATAAAATCTGGTAGTGAATTCTTAATGACAGCCAAAATAGACATGATGATGGAGATGTGTGAATAACTCTCCAGTCTCTTTAAACTTCTGCAAACTTCAACTATGGGTGTGTGTGTGTGTGTGTGTGTGTGTGTGTGGCATGGGGAATTAAATCAGGATTGCAGTGTGGTATTTTCCGCTGGCCCCCAGTTGCAATTTGCAAAGAGACTGGGGAGCTATTCATACATCTCTGTTATCTTGTCTAGTTTGGCCCTGATTTAATTGTCCATGTAATGATTTCATAATAACAATACAAACATAGGTGACTGGCACATCTTAAGTGTGTGTGGGGGGGCATAGGGGATCTTGATTTCTCTCACTAGAAAATGTAGGATTTCACAAAAGTGAATTTACAATTCCTGAAATTGTGAGATAGATAGATAGATAGATAGATAGATAGATAGATAGATAGATTCACTAGCAAAATTTCATACCTTTGGCATCCTTCATGACTGTTTTGTACATCCAAGTGTACAGTCCTTTGGTGTAATCTGACCTAAAGTAGTGTTAATATTAATGGGTATGTTAGAAAGCTTTAAGATGAATATTTTACTGCAATTGCTGGAGAAGTCAGAACATTGCTGTTGAGTCTATGTTAGTATGGTAGTTTAAAAAGAATATATTATGAAGGTTGGTTCTTATTGAAGGTTCTTTAGCTGAAGACATAAGAAAATGTGTACATCTTCAATATCATGCCATATTTTAAAGAGTTATGATTGGGAGATATTTCCAATACAGGGATTATTTATTTTTATCATATAGTTTACAGTGCTGGTACAGTGGTTTAGCAATACATTATCTGCCTTATTACCCATATGAAGTGTGTGTGTATCGATAGATAGATAGATAGATAGATAGATAGATAGATATGGAATATGAGATCATATATATGATATATGCAATATTCTGATTGTAAATCCTTCTTTCGTCTGTTAGCCTAGTTAACAGAAGATATATTATATTTTTCTTCCACTCTAAAACATCTTCACACGTTGCCTCAGGAACAGTGGAAGCCATGAAGCATAGGGGCAGGGCCATTTGTGCAAGTTCTTTCCACTTGGTTATCACCAATTAGGTGATACCCAAGTGAGAAAGATTACATGCTTGGCCTTGCCCACATGGGACTGGGGATCCTTGCAAGAGGAAAAAAGCAGGATATAATAAATTGTGGGGGTCCAGTTTATAGTTCTGTAACTTGTAGTTCTTGTATCATACAGCACTTAAAATGCAATAATAGAATTTTATTGGAATAAATTATCTTACGGAATAAGTTCATTTTCCAAAGTACACAGAACCAGATAATTATTGAATTACACAAGTTTGTTGTATTCTCTTCCCCCACATATTTAGCATCGTGTTTGTTTATTCATATTATTTGATGGTTCCATTTTGCACACTTCAGATTTGATAGTCCAGTTCATATGATGGAGGACAAATAATGAACTGTCAAATGCGGGTGGTTTATCAGACTTCACAAAGGTTTTGAGATGCAATTCATGTATTTGCTGAAGCATTGAAATGCATTGAGTACAATATGCAAATTCTAAGTGGAAAATTTGTTTCATCTCTAAATATAATCAGCGTCTGCATAATGGAATCACTGGGTAATTGATCTTTTCCAATAATGCTGGTTCAGAGTAATTCACCTCTCAAACCACATCCCTACCAACATTGGAAAATATCAAAGAGGCACATTTAGGCTCTTCTTTCTGATCCCAAAGTCTCCACTTGCTTGTCCCAAAAATAATTACCAATAATTAGACAAAACACACACACACACACACACACACACACACACACACAAGCAGGTATATTTGGATCTGAGTGCTTATCTAGATAGTACACTTGTGATATGCATCAACAGCTCTATGATGAGTTCGCTACCTAAGCTGCACCATTTAGAACAGTCAGCATGAGTTGGGGTCATCATCACAGTGTGAATTTTCCCACCCCCATTACTGAGCACCATTTACAAGGATTGCATATAAGGACGCACATAACGTATTGGCCCTGGTGCACACAGTAAGTTGTTATAACTTTCATGGTGGGAGGCACGTATATTGCCTGATTCTTTTATAAATTTTAATCTATGCACATCCTGTTCTGCTAAGGCATTAATTAAGGAATATTGCTGCAGTTGAACAGCTTGATATCCCATCTCTAAAGTTTTGAAAGTTCTTCATTTAAGACTTGAAATCCAAGCAACTCAAATTTAGCACAGGATTTTACACTAGAAGAACCAGACATTCTGGCTATAAGCGGCTGCCATCAGTACAGCCAATGGCCATGCTGTCTGGGAATGATGGGGATTGCAGCCCACTCCCTCCTCCAGGCCTGATTACAGCGAGAGCCAGCGGTGCTCTCTCTCCAAGGCCTTACCTGCCATCACGAGCACCGGGTAAATCACTCAAGATCTGCAGCTAAGAAGCCACAGTCTAGCAACTGGGACATTGCCAAGGAAGGTGAGCTGGGGTCTTACCATTTACCAGCCCCTCAGCCCTGGGTTGTTGCTGGCAACTGGTTGGACTGGACTGCTTGCCCTGCTGCTGGGAGAGGCCAAACTGCCAGCAAGAACTGGGACCCTCCTCCAGGCGGCCTGATTACAATGAGAGCCAGCTGTGCGCTCTCTCCAAGGCCATATCTGCTGGCACGAGTGGCAGCAACCAGGAAGGGGATGACACCAAAGGGGGTCGCACTTTTGGGGGGGAGCCACTTCAGGGGGGATGCAAGGGCCACCCCCTTACATTCTCTTGTCTATTTGGGTTTCTCAGAGCCCTTGGTGGGGGAGATTGTGTTGTTGTTTGTTTGTTTGTTTGTTTCCCTCTCCTTTCCTACTAGGGCTTGAGGGCAGATATTGGGCCAAGTGGGGAATTTTGTGGGAGCTCCCATTGGTGTAGTGACGGGTAGAGGGAGATATGGTGTTGGGAGGAGGGTTAGCCTGGGGGTCTTCCTTGAGCCATCTTTGTCACTTGAGGCTCAGGTGGCCTCAGTGGCACGGAGTGCCTTCTACCAGCTCTGGCTGGTGGCCCAGCTATGCCCCTATCTGGACAGGGATAGCCTGGTTTCAGTAATCTATGCTCTGGTAATCTCGAAACTTGACTACTGCAATGCACTCTATGTGGGGCAGCCCTTGAAGACTGTTCAGAAGCTGCAGCTGGTGCAAAATGTGGCAGCCAGATTAATAACTGGGACGAGGAGGTCTGAACATATAACACCTGTTCTTGCCTGCTTGCATTGGCTGCCTATAATATGCTACCGAGCCGGATTCAAGGTGCTGGTTTTAACCTATAAAGCCCTACACGGCTTTGGACTGCAATACCTGATGGAACGCCTCTCCCAACCACAATCTACCCAGACACTACACTCAACATCTGGGGCCTTCTGCCAACCGCCACCCCCGAGGGAGGCTTGGAAGGTGGCAACAAGGGGGAAGGCCTTTTCTGTGGTAGCCCCCCAACTGTGGAACAGGTTCCCCATTGAGGCCCTGCCTGGTGCCAACTTTACTATCCTTTCGGCGCCAGATTAAAACTACCCTCTATGCTGAGTCATTTAACAGCTCTAAATAGTACACAGGTGGTGATTATGTCACCTTTTTTAACTAGTCTACTTTTTATAATCTTGTCTTAGCTATTTAAGTAATTTTAAAATTGTTTTTAAAATGTCTAGTGAAAATTTTACCGATGTTTTTATTGTTTGTATTTTTATATTGCATTTTATTGTGTTTTATAATTGTTGTAAACCGCCCAGAGAGTTTCAACTATTGGGAAGTATAGAAATGAAATGATAATGATCATCATCATCATCATCATCATCATCATCATCATCATCATCACATCTGGAGAACACCAGGTTGGGAAAGGCTGGTCTAGTTAATGGCTCCTCTCTCCATAATAGGTAGTACAATGTACCCTTGTCATAATATTTTATGTTTTCATGTCCCTGTCCAGCAGTAGCCAGATGTTAGAGGGGAGAGGAGAACTAGAAACCTGCCTGCCTGTAACATCGAGTTCCAGATAGGGATGTAGCTGAGCAGCCTGAACTGGGCCTGCTCGTGTCCGCCGAGCTACTCAGCCACCACGGGCTTACCTGCAGCAGGCTCTCCGGAGAGCCTGCCTCCCCGTCCGCTGGTCCCGTCGCATCCTTGCGGCGTGGAGGAAGTGACGCAACGGGACCCCCCCCCACGCTCTGTTTTTGGCGCGGGAAACCAAAACAGAGCGCGGGCAGGGCTCCGGCAACGGCGGAGGCGGCAGAGCGGAGAAGGTAGGCTGTGGTGGGGTGGCAGGGGGGGGTCCGGTGGCTGCGGGGGGTGGCAGGGGGGTTCCAGCTGTGGCGGGGGGTTCCAGCGGCTGCGGGGGGGTCCGGCGGCTGCGGGGGGTGGCGGGGGGGTTCCAGCGGTGGCGGGGGGTTCCAGCGGCTGCAGGGGGGTCCGGCGGCTGCAGGGGTGGCGGGGGGGTCCAGCGGTGGGGGGGCGGCAGCAGCGGCAGCGGCTCGAGCGGCGCGGAGAACGCTACGCGCCGCTCTGAATGGCGAGATCGGCCGCCACCGCCTCGAGGGCCGAGCCAGGAGCGAGCCACAAGCCAACTCCAGGCTCGGCCCCACCACTACATACAAATGAGTCACAAATCATATAACTTTCCAGGAAAGTATAGCTCATCTTTTATTTTAACTCAAAAACTCATCTCAGCCTTTGGACAACTTAACTGCATTGTTCTGAAAACCAAACTGAAGGTGAAACTGAGCAAAACAAATGCCGGGATGAGAAGCCACATTTGAAAGCAGGAATAAGATTAGTTTTAAAAATCAGGAAGAGAGCTGGGGAATCTAGTCACCAGTAGGGATGTGCGCAGCACTCGCCCCGTTTGCCCCCCCCCCAAGCCCCATGGAACTTACCTTTTCCCCGGCTCAGCACATCTCCCCAGGGAGGAGCTGGGGAGAGGTACTTCCGGGTCCCCAGCACTGTGTTTTTTGCATAAATACCATAGAAAACCACCTTTAAAAAAAAAATGCTCATATGTGGTGGAGCTGTAAAAGCGTATTGGATTTTTGGAATAAAATTTTTGGAGAAATTTCAGAAATTATTGGTATTAATGTGGAGGTCTGTCCAAAATTAGCATTGTTATCAATAACGGAGAAACTTTTGTGCTCACAAGAGAAAAAGGAACTAATTGTAAGTTTATTAGCAGCAGGGAGATTATTGATTGCAAGGAATTGGAAAGTTCAACATCAGTATTTAATAATAGACTGGTATAAAGAGGTTTGGGATATTGCTTTAAATGATAAACTAACATGTAGTATTAAATGTAAAAGGGGACAATTAAAGAAAAATAATTTTAAGGAAATATGGGGGTCATTTTTAGATTATGTTTTAGTAAAGGGGAAAGGGAGAAAGCCATGTCATGATATGATGTATTTTTGGAATATAGATTAATAATGGATTATGTGGATAGAATTGGTTTTGGCCCCGGGGTGACGGGTGCACTTGTAGTGTATGATTTGTAGGTTTATGTTTTTTTTTGTGTATGTGTGTTCTTTTAAAAAATATAAATAAAAATTTGAAGAAAAAAAAAAAGAAAAGAAAAAAGAAAACCACCTTAAAACGACCACGATCTGCTATATGCAGCCGTTTAAGGTGGTTTTCTATGTTATTTACATGAAAAATGCAGCACCAGGGACCAGTGATGCGACGGGTCCCGGCGCTGTGCCAGGAACTGATGCGACAGGACCCCGGCGCTGCATGTTTCATGTAAATACCATAGAAAACCACCTTAAAACGGCCGCAAATAGCATATCGCTGCTGTTTTAAGGTGGTTTTCTATGGTATTTATGTGAAAAATGCAGTGCCGGGGTCCCGTCGCATCGGTTCCTGGCACAGCACCGGGACCCGTCATGTCTCTTCCAGGTCCCCGGAAAGTCCGCTGGGAGCCTCGCTGTCACTGCGAGAGGCATTGAGCGGCAGGGGTGCTCGCTGAGCACCCAGCGAGCACCCAAAGAGGTACATGTACATCCCTATGACAGAGATCGATCGGCGGGTGGAAGCAGGGTGAACTCGCCCCGCTAAACCCCCCCCCAACCTCCACACAACTTACATGTCCTCGCAAGAGGAGGAGCCGGGGAAAGGAACTTCCAGGTCCCTGGTGCTTCACTTCCGGGTCCCCGGTACTGTGTTTTTTACATTAAAAAACAGGGGAAACCACCTTAAAATGGCCGCGATTTGCATGAACGGTGCTTTGTTTTTCATGTTAACATGAAAAACAAAGCGCCGCTTACGCAAAATGTGGCCATTTTAAGGACGTTTTCCCTGTTTTTCACATAAATAACGTAGCGCCGGGGACCCGGAAGTGAAGCACCGGGGACCCAGAAGTCCGGCGAGTGCCTCAGCTGGCACTCGCGGGGGCACAAAACAGATCATGTGGCGGGGGTGCTCGATGAGCGCCCCACGAGGCGAGCAGCCCGGTAAGTGCACATCCCTCCATTAAAATCTCTTTGTGTAATTTAGGCTGGCAAGGCTGCAATCCTATGGACACTGGGTGGGTGTCCCAGGGGCCACAGGATTTGTCAGATCTCCCCCTTCAAGGATGGATAGAGAGGTCCAATTTGGGATACACCTCCTCCCCACAGCTGTCATGGATACCTTTGCAGCCAATGTTCCAGTGTCACTACTCTGACATCAGAAAGGGGGCAGGCCTGCAGGCAGGCCAGGGGAAGGGTGGGTGTGTGTGGATCCACAGTCCTCCTGGCCACCAGCCCCAGCCCCAAACCAGCTGCTGATCTACAACAGACCTGGGATGGTGTAAGTCAGTTCCCTCCCATTGAAACCAATGGAAGGGAATTCGTTTTTTCTGCTTCCCCCTCAGGGGAGGGGGAAGCGGAAACATCACTCCTCCCTCTCTTCCACCAGGCCAGGCTCTTGCCGGCCTGGTTTTGGATTCATTGGAGGCTCCTCCGACATTGGAGCTCTCCACTACAAATTGTAGGGCCGCTCTGTTAACCATGAAAAAATATATTTCCAACTAAGGATTGGTTTTTGTACAAATTGTCAAAACAACCAAATTGGTCACTTTTTCTAAGCCAAAGCAGCATTTTAAAAAATCCTACTTTCAATGCTTTTTTGCACACATTTAACTAGAGAGAAGCCATAATTAAAGTTTTTAATTGGCATGAATAATCCAGACAGAAATCTAATATCTTTCGCATTGTGTGAAAATACAAATCCAAAGGATTCTCCGTTAGCTATCCAAATGTGAATTCATTCCTTTCAAAGCATTTTCATAAGCATTATGCTATGCACAGCAGGTGTCTCGCATGAAAATTTACATAACAGACCTGACTACTTCTTTGGATCCATTCTAATCTACTTATTAAAATGTGTAGGGTTGTTTTTCCTAAGAAAAACTGGAGTATACATATATAGCTCAGCCAGAACAAATTTCTCCGTTAAGGCTGGCATATGACTTTCAAATGTGGTATTAGATAGATGCCCTTTATCAAAATCATGAATATTTTATGTACATATTCCTGATAGACCAGGAATAGGCAACCCAGTGACCTCCAGATGTTTTGGATGTCTATAATCCCTTATCATTGGCCATGCCAAACATCTGGAGGGCACCAGTTTGCCTACCCCTGCAAGATGCAATAGGGAGACCCACTTTGTTGTGCACCAGCCATCTAGTCACATAGCATTAAGGTTTCCCTAATAAATAAGTAAATAAATAAATAAATAAAATCTGTGCTCCTGGATTGTGTGTACAGTTCCCAATATTTCAAAGGATCAGAAAATCATATGACTACAATCCAGAGTAGACAATCCTATCTTTTCATATCAAAAATTCAAAAGCCGGTCATAGGAATATTTTTAATTATTTTTTATTGTGAAATTTCAACAAAACAAAAAAGAGGAAAAGAAAAAAATGTAGCTACATAAATTTGAATATATCAGTTTCAATGTATGCTATGAAATGTATATATGGCTTTTTAGAATTATACATAAACTTCAACAAAAGCTGACCAAATATCCAAGTAAGTATCCATTTGCAGGTAGCATCTATACACCACCCATTCAGATGTTGAAAGTGTTGTAAGGTTAGGTCTTCAATCCATTGCATTGTAGGAAGTGAGTTTTTATCTTTCCAAAGTTGTAATATCAATCTTTCAGCAATCAAAAGGGCACGGAGAATCCATTTGCGCTAACCATGCATTAACTTCCAGGAAGCAGCTAGATAATTTAAAAAGACATGTAGATCACTAAATATTAAAGAGTGTTCCAATACAAAGTTTATCTGTATAATAACCTCCTCCCAAAAAGAGGCAGCTATTGGGTATTGCCAAAACATATGGTTAAAAGAAGCATTCGCTGCGTTACACCACCGGCCATTAGCCAACTTGGACAAACCCCTTATTAAAGAGAGACTGTGGTGTCCAGTACACACGGAACAAGAGGTTTTGCTGAATAAGACGTAACCTGAGATCCATAGACGCTTCAAATGCAGATGCTAAAGCGGCGATCCATTGATTAGGCAAAATGGGACAGTCCAGTTCTCTATTCCATTCCAGTTTAAGATTCTGTGTATCATATTTATCATGTTTCTCATAGGAACATAGGAAGCTGCTTACTGAGTCAGACCGTGGGTGCATCTAGCCCGGTATTGTCGACACTGACTGGCAGCAGCTCTCCAGCATTTCAGGCAGGAGATCTTCCAACCCTACCTCGAGATGCCAAGGATAGAACCTGGCATCTTCTGTGTGCAAAGCAGGTGCTCTACCACTGAGCTTTTGTTCTGAAGAATAAAACTGAAAGCTACCAAAGGATATCCCAAAACAATATTAGAATTTCCTACACAAAAAGTTACACCATACATACTCATTTGCTCTTCCCTGTTTCTGCTCTCTCCACTATTTTCACATTGTGAGCATTTTAAAGATATCAGCACATGTTGAGATGTTTATCATGTTTATCACTTGGCCTGACTCAAAACTATTTGCAGGTTTTTGTGAAAATTATTGATCGTATCAACAACCACCATTTTTGACATTCCTTGAGAAATTTTGACCTATGCTTTAACATTGCCCTTATTTGCTCTGACTGATTGATTGATTTTATTTGCCTTCAGTTATGTCATCGTATAGCCAATTCTATTCTCTATATAGCATGGTAACCTCATCCCATTCACTACATGAATTCTGATGTGCTGAGATCACCTATGTGACTTATTCTGGAAGGGAAAACCAGTACCTGATGGGGAGAGGGGTGCTGCTGAACCAGTAGCAATCAGGAAACAATTATGCTCAACAGGATTTTTATTTTTTAAGGTCAATATTCTCAGAAAGAATATTCAGCACAGCCCGAGCATATCCCACATCCTATCGTATGGATCCATTGAAAACTAAAATTCCCCAGAATGTAAAATATTATAGTGTTATGCTCACCCCACATCTCCAAGTGGTGAGAAGTTCCAGGGCTGTAGCACTTATATTTGGTTTCCTTTGGGGAAAGGTCACTGTTTATTTACCTGAGCATAGGTGGAGGCACAGCTTAAATGTTCCAATGGACAAAGTTCATTGCTCCCACATCAGGTCTCCAGAGAGAGGCAGCTAGCACCCCCAAAATGGTGTTAGCTTACAGAGTCAGCTCCGTGTCTCTGTTAACTGTGTTCTCTCAAAAGCTGCAGTCTATTGTTGTTTTTTTCACACAGACACATGGGCCTAAACCCAAACTACTCTTAGCAAATAATTTTGCACAAGTGCTAGCGGAGCACTTTGTAAACCTAAGATCCGCAAGCAGTGTGCACCTGGTTGCACATGTGGAACTTTAGTTAGAGTTTCCCCTTATGCATAGTAAGTAACTTTGTTTCCACAAGCACAATGTATTTTGTGCTAGCAGAATGATACCATTAGACACAACCCTTAGGTTATATCATTGTTAGTGGGGGGACGGGAGTCTACTTTTGCCCCATTCAGAAGACTTAGTTCCCATCACATCACCTATATGTTCCCTAACAAAAAATGTGCCTAGCAAATAGCTAGGACTATTAAAGGGGTCTCCAGCAGTATGTCTGGCTCCATTAACCCTCTCCTGTACAAACACCTCCCAATCTTACAACTTATTTATTGTTACATTATTTATTAATTTATATTAACAAATTATATTATGTATTAAAATATGTCTCAGTTTTAAATATTAAAACACTTGACAAAAATATTGATAAAAGCTATTAAGGGCGCAATCCTGTGGGGATGTCCATAACCCTCCAAACTCGGAGGATCACAGACATCCTATGGAGAGTGGTAAGGTCGCCTCCACGCTCCTCTCACTCTGCAAAGCACTTAGACAGCTGATTTTGGCCGTCTAAATGCAGCACTTTGGAGCGGAGGGAAGGAGGCTGAGGTGCCACTAGGATATATCGTATCCTGACAGCGCCTGTCTCCACCCCTCCCTGCCCCACAGAATGCCACCTAAGCCCCTTCGCTTATGACCTCAGAGAAGCAGCTGGCTGGCACAGTTCTTTCTGTGCTGGCTGCAAGGGGGGGGATACAGGTGCGGGTCCCCAGCTATGAGGTCGGAGTGATTTTCCAACCTCGTAGCTGGGAAAACGAAAAATCGTGTGGCCATCTAGACACTGTCTAGCTGTCATAGGATTGCATTGTAAAACATACAAGACAACATATGGACAAATAGAACATTTATGTTTATCATCACTTTCCTTGCCACCATTTTATCCCACAAAGGTCAGCATAAATAAAACCTTCAGCAGGGTACAAGAAAATTAAGGGAGCTGGCCTGATGGGCCTTCTTTCCAAACTTATATAGCAAAGACAATTGTATAGTATATTCATGCTAAATATGTAAAAATAACGGGAAATCACTTTATAGTGATACTATTTGTACTTGAACTATTGATACAAATATAAATATAATATGATCCAACTATACCACATCTTGGGGATTCACTGAAAGCTAACTTTCTCTAGGCTGTAATTAATACTGAGATCTCACCATGTGTGCATGTATTCAAAATAAATGCTCATCAGCTGAAAACAAAAGGAAGCTATCATTTTGTGGTTGTATCAGAAGCAGATGCAATCACAAGATAGATCAGGCTCTAGAAATGGGGACCTTCACATCTGTTTTCTGCTGCCCTATGTTTTGAGCTGCCTGTGATTGCAGCTGAAAATGATCCTGATGCTATTCGGTCCTCTCAGGCTCCAGCATGAATCCACCCACCCATTTGATTGGTGATCTGCTTGGCATATAAAGAAGAGATGGGCTTCCAAAACTCGCCTGAAATTGGCTTGTTAATTATTTGAATTGGGGGGGGAGGAGGGAATGGAATATTTTTTCCGAGCAAATCCAAGGGGCTCAGAGAAAGTATTCACCCCCTCTTATCCCCAGAAGCCCAAACTCACCCCTTCTTCCCCTTCACTTTTAAAAACCTACAGGTGCAGCAGCACAAGTAGCAGAGAGAGGGCTTTCCCACATCAAAAATTAGGTTGTTACTAGTACTTTTGGAAAAGAGGGTCCTACATTTGTCCACGTGCACCATTATTTTTACCCAGTTGAAAACTTGGTAAGGTGGGCATATCTAGGAAGACATTTAGTCTCCTTCGTTATGGAAGTCTTTTATCGCATGAGAAAACTGCAATGCTCCCTCCATTTTATTATCGCTAGGTTATACGTGCATAGCTCCTTCCACATTTCATTACTGGCCTCATGTCTTTGAAATTGATTATCACATTTGCTGTTTTCCCCAGTCTTCTCCAACTTGATTGAACTCCCTCAAGTTACTCCAACAGCTTGTGGAACTTTATTATGAACTGCCTAGTATCAAAAGGCAATCACAGGGTTTTATGACATGGTTGAAGCTGAGGACTCCTTTCCACCCTTAAGAACCGTCTTCCTGAAAATGCTTGATCTAAATCAGACAACTGCACAAGCTTAGTTAACCATTTCCTCTTGACTAAGAAAGATTGCAGGACTCCATCCCCTCTGGAACAACAGTAATTCTAAAATGACTAATCCTGGATTTATTTTCAATTTCATCCATTTTAGAAAGCAATCTCTTGTTATCCTCTATCAGGTCTGTCATAAGGACTCAATGATGTGAGATTATGATTTCTATCTAGAGGGTGTACCCACTCATTCTTTTGTGCTATGCTGGATCCTATGTTATCCCTCTCTTTACTCCTCTCTTTTACCATTTTTGTTCAGTGTCCATGAGTAGCTGCATTTCCACTGTTTCATACCACCAAAATTGATTGCATGATATCATGAACTTCTCACGCATAGGACTCTTTCCTTAGTTTTAAATATAGTCCCTTGTCATCGTGTCTCACAAGGCTCTCACACACACCCTGCCACTTATCAGAAAGAATTGTGGTTTCAGGATTGTGTGTTTGGTGGCTCTGCTCACATGAAAAACTTCTGAATGAGGAAATGGAAACTAATTTGTGCTTCCTATATTATCATGGTGCAGCAGAGTCTATGTGATTTTCTAGAGTCACGTTCCTACCTATTACGGTATATAGTTTTGCCCAAGTCTGTTCCTCAAAAGTAGCTCGATACTGATCAGATGCTGGTTCAAAATAACCAGTTATTTCAAAAGCTGTATCTTTCTCTGTGTGTTTTGAAAAACCTATTCACCAGAGATCTAGTGTAGTTTCAAATATATACTTACAGTGTTACCTTATGTGTGATTACTTCAAAATAGTCCCATTGAATTCAGTGGGACTTACTCTGAATTAAATGTGCATAGAATCATAGAAAAGTAGAGTTGGAAGGGGCCTACAAGGCCATCGAGTCCAACCCCCTGCTTAATGCAGGAATCCAGGTCAAAGCATCCCTGACAGATGGCTGTCCAGCTGCACCTTGAATGCCTCCAAAGTGGGAGAGCCCACCACCTCCCTAGGTAGTTGATTCCATTGTCTTATTGCTCTGACAGTCAGGAAATTTTTCCTGATGTTTAGGTGGAATCTAGGGTTTTTTAACTTGGGCCCATTATTCCGTGTCCTGCAAACTGGGATGATCGAGAAGAGATCCTGGCCCTCTTCTGTGTGACATCCCTTCAAGTTCTGGAAGAGTGCTATCATATCTCCCCTCAGTCTCCTCTTCTGAAGGCTAAACATGCCTAGTTCTTTCAGTCCTCTCCTCATAGGGACTTGTTTCCAGTCCCTTTATCATCCTTGTTGCCCTCCTCTGAACCCTCTCCAGTTTGTCTACGTCCTTCTTAAAGGACTTCTGGTGCCCAGAACTGGATGCAGTACTCAAGATGGGGCCTAACCAGTGCTGAGTAAAGGGGAATTATCACTTCACACGATTTGGAAGCTATACTTCTATTAATGCAGCCCAAAATAACATTTGCCTTCTTTGCAGCCACATCGCATTGCTGGCTCATATTCAGTTTGTGATCCACCACAATTCCAAGATCCTTCTCACTCGTAGTATTGTTGAGCCAAGTGTC
The DNA here is from genome assembly GCA_021292165.1 of Shinisaurus crocodilurus. NCBI lineage: Eukaryota > Metazoa > Chordata > Lepidosauria > Squamata > Shinisauridae > Shinisaurus > Shinisaurus crocodilurus. The sequence continues at coordinate 152,733,420 of CM037877.1, read as the reverse complement.
CCCCATTCTGTAACTCTGCATTTGGTTTCCTTTCCCTAGGTGCAGCACTTGGCATTTGGCATAACATCAGGCTACAATTCTATATTTATTTGGGGGATAAGCCCCATTGAATTAATTGAGATTTACTTTTTGAGTAAACATAAATAGAATCAATCTTGTATTCTGCAGCACACACAGTGAGTTACCTTCTAGCAGTGTTTTTAAATAATTCTGTTGATTTTAAATCTAACTTCATTTTAGATCAAATGGGTAGCTAACAGGTCTATTTCAGGTGCATTGCCAGTTTTCTGTGGACTCCACAGCCAATCTTAAATTTTTTTTTAGATTTTCTTCTAATTAGTATGTAATAAATTAGTTCATCTTCTCAAAGGTCACTGCCTGCACTTCTTCATCTCATGACCATTATATTTCATTCTGTAAAATATCTTTCCACCTAGACTTTCTGCAATAAATAATGATTCATTCTGTCTGGGCATTAGGATATGGGTTTGTTTTAATATCAGCAAATTGCTTCTTTTTATTGATTTGATTTTTTTTAAAAATAATCATGGTAGTATGTATTAATCCAGTGCAAATGATTATCAGTTCTTTTTAGAAGATTTAATACTGTGCAAGAATAGAGGCTGTTATTCATATACACCCCAGTCCATATAGCTAGATTGCTAGTTTCATACAAAGGAGCATGAAAAGCTTGCAATCAACAACACAGCACACTTAGTGTGGAGTACTGACTCCCATGGATTATTTAATCTATTATAGGGTGTCAACACAAAAATATTTGAATGATGTGTCTTCTATCTCTGAATCTATTGAAATATTTGAATGATAATCTATCTCTGAATCTTCTATCTATGAACCAAATTACTTTTTTTAAAAGTCAGAAAACTGCAAAATTCTGTTCGATAAAAAAAAAAGTTGTCCTTTACACTGTCTACCACAAGAAGGGATGTCAAGGGCACTAGATCAGCCCTGGGAAGAGATGGATGATGAGTCAACTTAAATTAATCAGCATTTTTGTTCTTGTGAATTATTTTTTTTCCTCTGGCCCACTTAGTAACAACAAGGTCAACTTGTTGTAGACCCAGCCCACCTAGTGATAGAATCAGAAAAACCAAATAACAAGTGAACAAGATACAGCTCTCTTCCAGCTTCTAGCATGACACTACACATAGACACATCCTACACCCTAGTGGTCCATTTCTGTTTGAGTGATTCCTTTCTTTCAGTCTTCACACTTTGGGTCAGCCTCAAATACTGCCTTTTCTTAGTTGTTTCTGCTCTGCAGCCTGTCATTAATCCAGCAGAAGGAATGACTGCTTTTCCCAAGAGGCCACTAGCAATTACATACAACGATCCCAGATCTCTTTTTGCCCGAAGATGGAAATCCATCAGTCCCATTTTTTATACAGTGACCAGAGACAAATGAGGACAAGGTTCCTATACATTATACATGTAATATAATGGAAACACCGGAATTTCAGCAGGTGCAGCTTGTCTCTGTCCTAGGTGGCAAATTGCAGCCCTCTTATGCAACTGTAAGGGTACAGCATCACTGTGCTTCTTTGCATCTGGTCCCTATTGAAGTTCATGTAGGTGATGGCTTGCACCGGTGAACTCTCTAGAGCCGGGGTGGGAAACCTGTGGCCCTCCAGATCTTCTGGCCTATATCTTCCCCTAGCTAGCACAGTCAATGGTGAGGGCTAATGGGAGTTGTAGGCCAAAATATCTGGAGGGGCACAAGTTGCCCCACCCCTGTTCTAGAGATGGTGGCTAAATTGCTTTGTTACAGATTTATTCAGTATTAATATGTATTCGACATGTTCAATATGTCATCAGTTTTATTTTAAGTTGTTAAAACCTTTATTCTTAATCTTGTTTGAGCTGCATAAAAAATAGAAAGCACTGTGTGCAACTTCTGAGCTGTCTGGGCCCTGTGTGAAGTGATAGCATGCCCAATGACTCTGACATGTTCTTTTAGTTTATGCACCATTCCCCTCAGCTTTACTGCCTCCCAAGTTAGGGATTAACTTGCCCTGGGGCACTGTTCCTAATGCAGTGCACATTGGTCAAAATGACTTCTTCTCCCCCGCCCCCAAGTCTACAATTAATGACACTAGAAGTAGAAAACTAATGGTTTCTTGTGAATATATACTGATTTTTAACAAAGACATCTTTTTCATTACTGATGGAGGTCTTGACCTATAGAAGATTTTAGTATTTTATTAATTATAACTTTGGGACAAAGGGTCATATTTTACTCAGGAGTATTAATTCATCATCATCAGCAACCAAGATGTGTTTTGGAAGTCAGTAAAACTTTAGAATATTCTCACCAACTTTGCAGGTGCTTTTGATCCATAATGTGCAACAATCTGTGAATCCAAGAATGCAGATAATATACTATCAATACTAAACGTAGGGTTAGCCACAGAGAGCCTCAAAGCAATTTCTGCATCAAAGAGAGACAATAGACTTGGTGATATATCTGATAATGAGCTATATATGTCTGATAAAAGAGAAGACTGCTGATCTGCATTACATTTGTGATAAACCGGGGCCCACTATTCATTTGCCGTAAGGGTGCTCAAGAATGTGGCCAGACCACATTTCAAATTGAACTGACCCAATCTGCACCTCCTGGATTTATGTGCCGATCAGAACATACCCCAGATTTTGCACTTCTCTGAACTCAAATATTTACAGTTTTAATAAGGTGGTCCAAGGGCTGCGTTTAACGTTTCCCATTAAAAACAAAACAGGTAATAGCCCTTCCAAGTGATTAGAAAGCCTGGCTGCCACTATAAACGTGTTCAAAATGGGTCTACAAATGCCCTTGGGAACAACAGGACATGATATCGCCCCAGCGATATTGTTCAGGGGGGAAAATTGTACAGGATATTATACAGGTAACAGCTGCCAGCTTAGAGCAGTTATTGCCTGTTTTTTTTTTTTAAAGGTGCAGAAAATGTTTAAGGCAGCCCTTTGATCACCTCATAGCACAGTAAGTTATGTATGTAAACATGAATTTTAGTTTGTGTTTTTATTATTATTGCAACTGGAAATGGAATGGAACAGAACACATGTGAAAATGATATGATATGGCCTGGAAATATGTCCATCCCTAAATTATGCAAATATTCTAGGCTACTGTCAGCCATCAACTATGAATACAACCGTCTAGTGCCAAGCATTGTCTGTGGGTTGTCAATCATTATCTATGAATAGATACCACTGTGTGTACTAACTATTTCACTGACAAACGGTGGTGTTCAAAATCAAGGTCGCCTTTTACAACTTTTTACTTCTCTTTAAAGGTTATTAAGTTTTAACAAGATAACAACAATTTCTTAAAACCCTCCTGGCTGTGATATTCCTCCATTGACCAACCCCAAGTAAAAGATAGCCTTCCCCAACCTGGTACCTCCAGATGTTGTGGACTTCATAGGAACATAAGAAGCTGCCTTATACTGCGTCAGACCATTGGTCCATCTATCCCAGTATTGTTGACACTGACTGGCAGCGGTTCTCCAGGGTTTTAGGCAGGATGCTTTCCAAGCCCTACCTGAAGGCCGGAGATCGAACCTGGGACCTTCTGCATGCAAAGCATGTGCTCTGTCACACTGAGCGATGGCCCCTCCCTTCAGCACCTGGTATCCAAGGTGGTCACCCATCCAAGTACTAACCAGGCCTGACCCTGCTTAGCTTACGAGATCAGACTGTTCAGGGCTGTTCAGATGTTCAATACACATCAGCTCCCACCAGCATGGCTAATGGTCAGGAACTATGGGAGCTGTAGTCCAAAATACCTGGAGGGCACCAGGTTGAGGAAGGCTGGATTAGAGAATAACACAAGACAAAGAGAGATGAGGGTAGAGGGAAAGAAATAGAAAGGAAAAGTCTAGAGAAGGTCAGAAAGTTTTCTGAACCATTATTGTTGTTGTTGTTGTTGTTGTTATATTTATATTTATTTCTTGGGCGCCTTTCAGGGCAGGAGCCCTCCCGAGGCGGCAACTATTAAAGCAATTATGTCCATGGCAAAGCAATCCGCTTTCTATCCCAAAAAGGGCCTTCCTTCTGTACTCTTTAAATTCAATATGATCTGACAATTAGCATAAAATCATAGAATCTAATATGAGACTTGGCTGCAGTCTAGCCAAACAAAGAAACACTGCAAAGCATCCTTAATAAGGATCCAAAACATGTAACTAGCCAGCTATGATTTCAAAAACTTCATAGTGCGGTACCGCTGTTCGACCTCTGATATTGATGAGGTTGGCCTTCATGGCAGGAACTTTTACCTCCGCTGATCTGCTGTGAACCTCACACGGTTGGAAGCTAGCTACCAGAAATACAAATAGACTACTGTCCATTTATATAAATATTACTTCTGTTGCCTGAGTGATGGTGTAAATGAAAGCCACTTTGGTGGCATCTCAGAAGTCGAGGAAGAAATGAATTTCTGTGATTGCTCCTTGAAGGATATAGATCAGTGTTCTCCAACCTTGGGTCCCCAGATGTTTTTGGCCTACAACTCCCAGCATGCCCCAGCCAGCTACGCTGGCTGGGGCATGCTGGGAGTTGTAGGCCAAAAACATCTGGGGACCCAAGGTTGGAGAACACTGATCTAGATGACTGATCAGCTTCAAACATCAAAAATAAATATTAGAGCTGAAATGTGTCTTTTTTATTTCGCATTGAAACATACCCTTTTTAAAAAAAATGTAGAACCTTCCATCCCATCCATCAATAAGTAATGCATAAAACTTGTTTTCTTATTTTCCCCTCTAGGTGTTTTATTGTGCAAATTGTGGTTCTTTATTCTAGCTGTAGAGCCATGCAGTAGCCTGAGCAAGTACTAGAAGCTGAGGAAGCTGCCCCACCCCAGGGCAAGTTCTAAAGCAAGGATGAGGAATATGCAGCCTGCAAGGCTTTCCCATCCAGCCCACTAAGTCCTGCTGGGTGGAGGCCCCTAACCCCCAAAGCTCCTCCTCCAACCTGAAGTCCCATCCCTCAGGGAAGGGTGCTCCATTTTGTCTCTGGGCATGGAGAAAAGGGCTTCCCCTTTCTCTATGCACAGAGAGACAACGGTATGAATGGTGTGTGGGAGGGATGGGTGTGAGAGACTGGGGTAGCTCCACCCACTTTGGACTGTAGCCCTGCCCACTTTGAGCTCCACTGTCATGTGGTGCCTGGAAGTTGTCCCTGGAGGCAATCTGGCCCTCAGGCTGAAAAATGTTCCCCACCCGTGGCTTAAGGGGACACACCTGTGGAAGATGAGCCACCTCAGCACACTCTGCTTGCTTAGAAGACTGCACAACCCAGTAGGAACAAAAATGCTTTTGAGAAGGGGGTACCATACATTGGCAATATGTGGAGATGATTTTCGACCAAAATGAAAAATAAAAACTGAAATTGGTTTTGAGCTTACCTCGGTAAAAACAAAAGTATCTGGGTATCTTACCAGTGAAGTTGGACTATCGTGGAGGCAGCACTACATTTTGTGACATTGCCTTTGTGCATAGAAAGTCGCACCCAGCCCAGTTCTTTGATTTGCACATCTTAACCTAATTTGGCTGCTCTGGGCCCTTCTTTCTATGACCCTCTAAGTCAGGGCTCTCCAACCTTGGGTCCCCAGATGTTGCTGGTCTACAGCTCCCAGCATACCCAGCCAGCATGGCTAATGGCAAGGGATTCTGGGAGCTGTAGTCCAGCAACATCTGGGGACTCAAGGTTGGAGAGCCCTGCTCTAAGTGGATGGGGCATACCAACATTTGGATGGGGCATACCAACGGTTACACCAGTGCAACATCACAAACCATGCCATTATACCACCACCGAAGGTAGACATTCCATCCAGCACAAATGATTAAAATACAGCTTCCAGTATTTTCAACTTAAGATTTATAGCATGTTGAATTATTGTGGGACAGTGAATGCCTATAAAACCATGGGCACAAACAGGGATCATTCACACTTTTAAAACAAAAACAAAAAAGTCAAATTAAAATAAGTGAAACCAAATTTATTAGCTATATGAAATAGGCAAACTTTGTAAAATATCCTAATTTACATTCAGGGTCCAAGCATGAACAAGATCTTATCTGGAGTTTAAGAGGGGTATTTAATTAACTATTGATTTCCATTCAATTATTTAAAGCCAGTAATGATCAATATTAATGGCAGAGATACTTTCCCCCCTGCTATTTTCCAAATTTGAAAAAGAAAAATGATAGAAACATCCAGACCGTGGTTGCTGCTTTCAAACACACTGATCCCAGCAGCCTTTTCTTCAAGTAAAATGTATTTGTGGCTGCATATTTGCAAAAAGCTTGCTATTAGGTTCAAACCAAAACCAAATGAGCTGAAAGATCAGATGTAAATATCAGGTGCAAAAACTTCAGATAGAAGTAACACAGGAAATAACCTTACACATAGTAAGAGCCAAGCTACATGTTATTTTGAAGATATAACTAGCAAGTACATCTTTCTTTCTTCCTTACTCTAAAGTAAGCATAGGGGGGCCAGTCTAGACTAAGACCCTAGTATTATGGGGAGTTGGGGGTTGGAAGGCTTTTCATTGCCACAAAATAATACATTTGTTTTAATAGATCACGTTTTGGCAATGAAAATTACAGGTGTGGCGGGGGGTGGGGTCCATGCCTGCCAGCTTCCCCCATGCTAGCATCCTGATCCAGATTTGGGGTGGGGTGGGGGGTGGAATAAAGTAACATGTAGTCTGGGTCTTATTCAGGAGTACAGGCTATAAAGAACAGTAGTTGCTGATTTATGAATTCTTCCCTTGACTGCAGCACAAAGTGGTGAGTTGCATGTGCAAATGAATACAGTAATCATTTATCAAACAGAGGTAAATCTTTGATATCACCTCATGTCAACTCAAATTCAATGCTTTTCAATGCTGGTGTGAGATCTGACTCCACAAATTATCATGGTATTCAGTGCTATTCAGTTGAGTCAGTTTATTCATTTAGGCTGCAATCACATACACACTTACCTGGAAGTAAGTCCCACTGAACTCAGTGGCACGCCACTTACTTCTGAGTTGACGTGTATAGGATTGTGTTGTCAGTTATCAATCATCAAGGGATGGGTAACCAAGTAATGTACATGCTGCCTGATGATTTCCAGGCAAATGTATGTGGAGATTCACACAATATAAGTATCTAAAAGGTTTGGTTTCTTATTATGCACTTGCCTCTTCTGTTGTTGTTTGCAATAATTTCCCAGACTTGAAATCTCATCAGATTTGCTTTATGGTTTATTATTCCTCTTGGTTTATATTTGCAATATAAATATGCCCAATTAGGCTCGTCTTGTGTGCTATATTCAAGAAGACTAAAATGCAGACATATGGTCATCATCATCATAATTCCCTGAGCAAGCAACATTTATTATAACTTAATATGCAGTTGTGACATTTACAGATCAGAAACTGTGGATGCATTTCAGTGTTGTGTCAATGGGTCATAAAAAATACATTAGCACTGTAAAAGGAATCACAGAGGAAGGTGACGAAGGAGGAACATGTTTAGATGGTGCCTGTTGGTTGCCCTCATATTAATTATGGCACGGCGTGCTGGAGAGGAAGTGGAAGAGCATTATTATTCAGCTGATTTGCATGCACAGAATTAGAAGTCAGCTGTGCGTCAGAAAGAAAGGCCATGTTTTTCTAGACAATTGCAAGGGAAACAATTCTACCAAGCAATGCTGCTATTGTGCATCTCTGTTGATTTGAATAGGGTTCACCCATCATGATCAAGGAATTTCCATACGGATGTGGAATCTATACAACATTTTGCCTTGGCTGTTCAAATAAGTGATTAGGACTTGCAGGGGGTTCGATGTTGAGAGGGTTTTTTTTGGCATGGGGATGATGATGATGATGATGATGATGATGATGATGATGATGATGATGATAAAAGTGACAACTGGACACACAATTAAGCCATTTGCAGGTAGCAATAATCATTTGGACCTGTATTGTGACAAACATGTGTCCACTTATGCGGATAATTGTCCTCTAGATGTAGGAAAACAGGAATAGATTGATAGGTTTTGCATATCCCCTAATTCTACTGAATTCTCATCAAGCATGGTGGCCTCTACAGATTATACAATATACATGTTATATAAGTTATAATGGCTATAATTTAGTTACAGCATATGCTCCTAGGCATTTCACTAGAGGGACTCTTTCAATGGACTAGTTTCCTTTTATTACAATCCACAACAGGGGTGGGGAATCTAAACCCCTGGGGTCCCAATCTGGCCCTCCAGCATTCCCCAGAAGGCCCCACCTCTTCCGTTGGCTCCACCCCTTCTTTCAACCACCAATTGTCTGCTTTCTCTGCTTTTATACACACACACACACACACACACACACACACACCACCATTCTGAGAGGTTGAAATGCCTCTCCTCACACTTAGTTACTGGCAGTAAGAGCATTAAGGTACAATATGCTGGTATATTTTAAAATATTTTTTGGTATTTTCATCTCAGCCCTGTTGCATTTGTCCCTGCCTCCTTTGCCTTTGGCCCTGCCCACCACTGGAATGCACCCCCACCCCAAGATCTCCTCCAAAATTGAATTTAGGCCTCGGGCTGAAATAGGTTCCCCAATCCTGAAGAAGGCGCTAGACCCTTTCCTCTAACAACCAGACTAAGAAGGCCTATTGGCTGCGGCTTCTTCAACTTGGCAAGCTGTTCTCAGCCAGCCTCCAAGTCTACTGCAGCACTATCATGAGTTTCATGATGCCAAAAGCCACCATGATCCACCAGAGCTTCCTTAGTTGAACCTTTAGGTATGCTTGATAGTGTATACATCACCTCTGAGTGCTTGGTCCCATTTATCATACCACAAACGTCAATTTTGTTTCTAACGTTTGCATCCTTTTTTTGTTTTTGTTTTTTTTGCTTTAATGAATGACCACTTAAATTCTATCATAAGAATGTTTCATAGAAGCCTCAATTTTCAGATCTACAATGATCAGAACCAACACTCTTCCCCTGCCTGTTCTTTGATCTTCCATTTTATCTTTGGTTTGTTGGCATCTGGGCATGTATGGGAGTCAGTATTGTTATAGCTGTCATATTTGGTTTGCCGAAGAGAATTTGTTGGCACTGGGCAAAAAAATAAATAAATAGAGAAGGAATAAAATTTAGGGAAATTGGGAGGACAGGATAGAAAAACATGGGAAGGGAATCAGATGAGTGTAGCTGAGAAATTAAAGAATGTGAACACATGAAGCTTGCTCGTGATGTCAGACAGTGGTCTGCCTTGCCCAGTGCTACTTTGACTTGCAGCAGCTCTCCAAGGTCTTTCCCAGGGTTCAAGGTCTTCTCCAGGTCTTCCTCAGACCTGAGGTTATTCTAACTGGAAATGGAAAGGCCTGAACCTGGTACCTCCTGCTTATGCCAGATATGCTCAATCACTATGGCCTCTCTCCGCAAAACAAGAGTATGGGAACATTTGATTGGGATTTTCAGAGTTTCAAGTGTTTTAGAAAATATCTATATCATAAAAGGAGGAGGATTAGAGATGGATTGGACAGAAGATGCAAGGTGAGTGGAGTAGGGAGAATTCAATTTACACAATGAGGGAAGTATATTAAAATATGTCAAGTTGATTCTGTGGGCTAGTGCAGTATAATTGTAATTTGTATCTATTTTAAAGCACTGTCAATAGATCTTTTGTATTTCCCATCTGCACTTCTCAGTTAATTATCATCTGTGTCTAGGCACTTTATGTGATGAAGAGGTGGTCTAACAAAAATAATTGTGCTTTTTCTTTCTATGTTCACTTGCTTACAAGTCACCTAGGAGCATGCTCATTTTGCCACGCTATATCCTGCTCATGCTTTTGGCTTACTTCCCGCATATATAAGATCGCTCAGTGTAAAAGCCTCCTGCCTCATATTGTCTTTTTTGTTTTCAGCGACACTGTGTTGCATTTTTGTTACGCGCAACTGCAGTCCTGCTTGCTGCAAATATTACCTGTTTATGTAAATGTCATAATTAAGAGTTCCAATTCAATATCAACAATATATAGAAGCTTCATGCAGACATAATATACTTTGCATTAGAGTGTTGTGCGAGAAAAGTGAGACTAAATCCAAAATTGTTGTTCTGCTTGTGCAGCAGCTGATGCAAACTCTTGCACAAGCAGAAGCATGAGAATTGTTATAGAACAGCCTTCTCCAATCTGGTGCCCTTCACTTGTTTTATTTGGAAACATATAGAGCCAACTGGAACGTAGAAGTGTATGCAGGGTTTTCCTTTATTCACATATTATTCAAGTGTCAGTTACCTCAACCCGTGAATACTTCTTGTTTACCTCATTAGGATTATGCCAAATGATCATTTTAGTGTTAGATTGGCAGGTTTATCTCTGGACACATCTACACAGCTGTTAAGGCTGTGGCTACACAGACAAAAAATTAAAAGAACGTAGTGCAGCTCTCCCAAAGTTGTAGCACTTCAGACTGTAGGTGGGGCGATAACATTTTCCTGCCTGTGGAAAACTAGCATGTCAGGGAGAAGGTTAGGCTAATCTCCTCCTCTAATACATTGGTTTCCCACAGGCAGAAGGCTTTTGGCATAGGGGTAAGCTCAAATGTGTGATTTGCCACCTGGTATCTAAAGTGGTACAGTCCCAGGGGGAATATAATGTGATTTTTGGGAATGTGTAGCTTGACTAAGGGATAAGATGTTCCAACATACCTGATCTCCACAATACACAAGTGCAAAGTGCCTCCATTTAAACTGATTTTCTATTTGAACACACAGCTAACACAGACCATTGTAGGACCATCATGGTTTGTGTGGGCAACATGTCTGGTTTGTGGTTTCCCAATGTTCAAGGGAGTCCCGGAGAAAAAGGAGCTGTGTTTTTCTCCAGGACCTTTTCTACAGTACCAAAGAGAATATTAAGTTGCCATAGCCCCGTTCAGGTGTTAGGTTACAAATACATTAAGGAACTACCAAGAACACACCTGGTTAGCCCCGCACCATAGACTGGTGGTGATTGACCAGGAAGCCCCACCCCATGGGCTCTGTTCAATTGAGTAGGCCTGGTGCTGGTGGTGCTCAGCTGGGATGTGCAGCCAAAGGCATCTGGGGACAGGGCTAGCCAGGCACATTCCCAGAAGTCCCTTCACATGGGACATAAGGGCTCTTGTGGGAATTATATTTCAATTTTGTCACCAGATTCTGGTGAACTCTTCAACTGAACTCTTCAATTGGCAGCTCTAACATGGGTTGATTCCCACAACTGAAAATCAGCACATTCAGTGTGCATAACAGCTGGCCATGCAGCCGTACATTCATCTGATTGTTCTGTTGTGCGGCCAGATCAATTTTTAGGGATAGGGGAGAATGTACTTAGCCCATTGATAGAAAACGGTCACTTGCTGTGGGTAGAATGATGTCAATGGAGGGCTATGGCCCACTCTCCTGCTGTACTCTTTAGTACACTTTTTTCATAGGTTTTCGTAAAGTCACCACAAGTAAATGCATTGACTATTGAAGTATCTTTAAACAGAAGAATCAGTGCTTTGATTTTCCTCATTGCTTTGCAGAACCAATTCACTTACATTGATTATGCTTTTTCTTTCTTTCCAACTCCATCTTGCAGCAAACGTATGTGACAATGAACTTCAGATTTGCCAGAACGGAGGAACGTGCCACAACAACATGCGCTGTGTGTGCCCGCCAGCCTACACGGGCGTTTTATGTGAGAAGCGGAGTTGCGAAATGGATCCGGAATCTTGCAGTCAAGGATCCGGACAAGGGGCAGTATCATTGCCACGTCTGACACTTCTATTACCACTGATTGCTCCATTAGGATTAAGTGGGTTTTTCATATTCTAGGCTATGCAGCTTTGGAGGCATTGACTTCAGACTGCTTTAAAAGGAATGTGCCACAGGAAAGGAAAAAAAAGAGAAATTACAACAGAAGCAGCAAGCAGATGCTAATAAGTCTTTTTTTTTAAAGGGGGGGGGACACGCAAAAGTTCCACACATATAGACAAAAAAAGGCCCAACCGAACTAAGCCATATCTATCCATTGTGGACAAACCAGCGAGTCAAGACTGTTACTTTCTGACTCAAGCGTAAGTGGGCAGCTACCAATACTATTACTACTAATCACAATGCCAGCTGCAAAAGCTTACACAGGATCGAGAAGGCTTTGGTAGCTGCCACCCCCTCCCCAATGGGAATACAAAAAAAAAGGAAAAAAAGGAAACCACAAAAACTTGCTCCTTCAATCTGGTGCGCAACTGTACCTCTTCCCAGTGTGTGGACCAACCAAATAGAGGCATTCTTTGCTGGCAGTGCATTGTGGGTATAAGGAAATCTGTTTCAAAGCTGCCATATTGGCCTGCTTCAGCCCCTGAATCCCCTTCCAACTGTGCTTTAGTGAACGTTGCTCTGTAACCCTTGTTGGTTGAACGATTTCTTTGTCTGATGTTAGTAATGCACATGTGTACCGGCCCCTCCTCAATAAATCTTAAGCCAGTCATACCCTTGTATATCTTAGAAGCACAGCATCAAGTCAATGCAGTGCTCACCTATTGTACAAGAGTGGCTATAGGACAAAAAAAGAGAGTGTATTTATCCTTTTGTATTCAAATGAAGTTATTTTTCTTGACTAACGTAAGATGTAGATTTTTTTGTATTATTGCCAATTTGTGTTAACAGACAATTGATTAACGTACTTTAGTCCTAATCAGCTAAAGGGGTGGGGGGGAGTTAATTTTTATTTCATCCTTTTTTCTTCTTCTTTTTCCTTTCATTTAATTGTGCAGAGATTTCTCTGTATGGGCAACGTGCTGGCATCAAAGAATATCAGTTTACATATTATAGCAAGTGTAATAAGATTCCACCAAAGGACATTCTAAATGTTTTCTTGTTGCTTTAACACTGGAAGATTTAAGAGAATAAAAATTCCTGCGTAAACTATTTGAGGGATTAGTACTGCGATTTCTTCACAATATTTTACCAGGTGGCTGAAACAGAAATCAAATCAGAATGCTGCAGACACAGCAAAATGTATGTCTTCATGTTAAACCACTGGTAGTTCTCAAAGTGGAAGGAAAATCTCCATAGGATGCACAGATAGTAATTAGAGGCGACAAGAACATGGTACGTATTGTTTGGACCATCAGACAGTGGACCAACTTGATACAGCTCATCTCAATCAGTTTAAGTTAAGCTGCAATCCTATGCCCACTATCGTAGGAGTAAGACCCATTGAACTCACGGGGACATATTTCTGAGTAGACATGATTAAGAGCGTACTGTCAAAATATTTATATTTTCTACTTCTCTAATTTATTCACACTAATACATATGGGTGAAATCCAACATGATGCTAGTGGATGTCCAATTATGCAACAGCACTATCTCCTCCTCCCAACCCCTCCCCCAACCCCCCAGAGCACATTTTGAACAGATTTTTGAGGGACCCTCTCCCAGGTCCACTAATCAAAGCCATCCCATCAGGGGGAGGGGGTAATCTGATGCAATCCCAAATGTATAGAGCTGATTGCTGCTTTGTCAGTATCTGTCAGTTGTCAGATACTTTCAACTGTGTTAATTTAATTGTATGCTGCACCTTCAACAAAGACGTTCCCAGGATGGTTGAGAAAGCATGAACAATAATAAAAACATGAACAATTAAACAAACCAGTAACAGGACAGCAACTTCAGGCAGCATTTAAAACTGTTTAAAAGACTGAAAAGGCCAGGAGAACAGAACAGTCTTCACCTGGTGCTGAACAGGTAACAAGGGACTGGGAAAAGCCTCTGGGGAAGAGATTTCCAGAGGTGGGGCCACAGCCAAGAAGGCCCTTTCTCCAGTTGCCACCCACCTTGCATCAGATGGCAGAGGCACTCACAGGAGAACCTCTGTAAATGACTTCAGTTAGCATACAGGTTGACGTGGGATCAACCGTTCATTGCTATGCATCAGAAACTGTCAAATGCTGACTGCTACTGGATGCCAGCTCTTCAATGTTGTCAAATACTGAGTGAAACATGTCTGATACTGACTGCTACTGCATGCCAACTGTCAGATATTACATATATCAACTGCTGCTGCAAAATGTTTGGATGTCAAGAGCTGGTGCTAAATTTTTAGCTAAATATCAAATGTTTGTCAGATATTTGCACATCGGGATAATATTCACTATCAAAATCCTCCGAAGGTTATTTTGAGGAGAACTTGGTGGGGGGAAATTTGTTTTACTAAACCCTTAGTGAAAATAGATCTAGGCGGCATAATTAACAAACGTGTACAGTGATTGTGTTGACTGTCAGTGCTGGAGATCAGCAGACAAGATGTCCCTTCTATAGTAAGCACCTCAAAGTACCCTGGCATCCCTTTTCCTGTGGCCTGCCTTGAAGACAGCCTTCCAAGACTGGCACTCTTCAGATGTGTTGGACTGCAACTCCCATTGTCCATAGCCAGTACAGCCACTGGGGAGGATGGGACTTGTAGTCCAACACAGCTAGAGGGCATACAGTTGTAGAAGGTTTGGATCCGAATAAATGAGAGCAGAAGAATAGCTTGCCTTTGTCTTATAGAGCTAGTTAACAGAATGGATGGATGTAAGGGAGATTCAAGAGGACCTCAGTTTACCAGGCACATTGTATCATGGGCAGCACAGCAGCAGTAACAGCCTGTGCAGCCCAAGTCCAGCATAGGATGACTACATACCTTCTATGAGACCTCCCACAATCTGCTTTCTCTGTGCAATAAGGAGGGATGAATCAATATCTTTGGATGTGGAAAAGAAAACAAGGTGATTTGTGGGGGGGGGGGCAAAGGTGTCTTCTGAGTAGGGATGGGCAAATTCATCCGTTTTGCTTTTTTCTGTTTTTCTTCCACTGAGGCCACCTGTGCCTCAAGTGACAATTATGGATCCAAGAGCACCTGATCTTTCAGGGGCACTACAATGCCCTCCAGGTCAGGTTGAACTCAACTGGGCCAACAAACCACCTGCTAACAGTACCTCCATCTTGTCTGGATTAAGCTTCAGTTTATTGGCCTTCATCCAATCAACTAACCTGCTTAGGCACTGATTCAGGACATCTACTGCCTCATCTAGGTTAGATGAAAAGGAGAGGGGAAAAAACTGGGTGCCATCTGCATACTGATGACACCTCAGCCCACATCCCCCAGGTAACCTCCCCCAGAGTTTTGATGTAGACATTGAATAGCATGGGGGATAAAACTGAGCCCTGAGGAACCCCGTGACTTAATTGCCATGGAACAAAGCAGTAATGCCTCAGCACCACCTTCTGGAAATGGCCATCCAAGCAGGAGTGGAACTACTGTAAAACAGTGCCCCCCAACCCAGACAGCCGATCCAGAAGGATACCATGGTTGATGACACTGAAAGCTGCTGAGAAGTCCAAGAGAACCAATAGGGCCTTACTCCCGGTCTCACTCTCAGCAAAGGTCATCCCACAGCATGACCAAGGCAGTTTCTATTCCAAAACCAGGCTTAAAGCCAGATTGAAATGGATTTAGAAAATCAGCTTCATCCAAGAATACCTGGAGTTGCTCGGTCGGCAACCATGCACTCAAGTACCTTGCCCAAGAAAGGGATGTTGGCAATCGGCTTATAGTTGTCCTCCACTTCTGGGTCTAGGTTAGGTTTCTTCAGGAATGGCCTGATTACTGCCTCTTTCAAAGTACCACTCCCTATCTCAGGTATGAATTTACAATCTCCTGGACCCAACTGGCAATCCCCTCCTTATTAGATGTAAGAAGCCAAGATGGGCAAGGGTTGAGCATACAAGTGGTCATTCGAAACCATCCAAGTACCTTGTCTGCACCCTCATGCCTCAACAACTGCACTCATCCAATACAGCTGGATACAGGTGCTCTGGATACCTCCATTAATGGAACTATACTAATAGTGGAGTGCAAGTCATGCTGGATCTGAGCAATTTTACCTCAAAGTGTCTTGCAAACCTTTGAGGGTGTGACCAATTCCCTCTTGGGGTTGGATTGTAATAACCCCTTCATCATGCAAAACAGCTCTGCTGGGCAACACTGGAGATGCAATGGAGGTGGAAAAGAACTCCTTCATTGCTAACCCCCCCCCCACACACACACACACACAGAGTAGGCTTGATAATGAGCTGTAATCTGTGTTGTCAGATTCAGGACAAGTCTTTCTTCACTTGTAGTCCAGCTGATATCCCACTTGCCTTCAACTTCAAGATTTACCAAGGAGCTAATTCAGCCAAGTGTTGATAATACTGGGCTAGATGGACCAACAGTCTGACTCAGTATAAGGCAGCTTCCTATGTTCCTTATGAGGCAATCAAAGTAGTAGAACAGTCTCACTCATTAACTAATGATGAGAGAGTTTGGATGTATATGTTATATAGCTGAATCAAAGTCAGAAAAATATATCAATCTCTGATTGGAATGCGATCACAAGCTTGAAGAGCTTCTACGTAGGATATAAATGGAAACCATGGGGCTATGCCTTCTTTTCTTTTTTTTATTGGAATTCCTTGCTCACTCGCAGACTAAGTCTGTACATAATCATGGTTTCCCATATTTTATCAGTCTACTGCTGTTCATGAGGTTGCTTGGGGTGACTGCTGTATACAATTGCTTAAGAAGGTCCTTATGTAGGAATCTAGGGTTGTTAGGCTGAAAATGAAGAAATAGGATAGCTTTGGGAGTTACCTGAGTCTAGCGTGGAGAAAATCCTGGCAGTAATCATTCGTGCCCAGAACTGCTCCACAGCTGGACATCACCACCAATGGTGGAAATATGAACCAATCTGACCATATTCCTTCCAACATTACTCACTATCATTTGGATATATTAGGTGAAGACTTGCAGGAGTAAAATGTACCACCTACTGAGAAATTACTTTTAAAGACATAAACATGTTGGGACTTTTTTCTATATCATTTGCACAATGTTACACTTAACCCTGGGATACCTAAATAGCAGTTTAAGGAGCTTTACCAGAACAAAGTTTGAGAACCCTTATAGTAAAGCCATCTTGATGTATTTTAAAAATACCATTTTGTTTGAGGAACAACAGTTAAGCCGGGTGGCCAGCCAGATGGGCGATTAATAAATATAAGAAATAAATAAACCTAAATTTCAGTTTCTCAATTCATTCCAAAAATTATTCTAATGATTTGCAAGGTATAAGAGAGGTCTATTTTTCCAGCTTAATTGTAAAACAACTAGTGGTTGACAGTAGTGAAATAGCTGTCGACTCTGTTATCGCTGCCCATAATCTGAAGTTTCATTAAAATTAATATTAATATACCTCCCAAATCTTACTCTACCTAAGCAAGTGTATGAACAACCCCTGCCACATGCACAAAACACACAGCCGCATGATTTAACTTTTAATAAAGCCAGATTTTGTATTTAAGGGAAGTGTCAAAATATACAGCAGCACGTAGGGGGAAAGTGCTGCTCCAGCAAATAAAGTTTGTTTTAAAGTATTGCCCAAGGTGTAATAAATTCTTGTTTCTGCCTTTTATTAGCCCAATTATTGTGTGTGACAGCAAGAGACAGAGCAAAAAGGAGAGGCAAAAATACCACCACAGCAATGTTTCAAAGACAAGGAAGAATCAAAAGGTGGAAACATAGGGCGTATTTGCTTATGAACAGATATTCTATCACATGTAATGCAAATATTTTACCAATATAATGGCCTCGAACTGAAAACAATCAGCACAGACAGAGAAACCCAAGGGAAACTGGTTATTTTGTTCTCTCCGGGTTCTGGAGTCTCTGAATCAGGGGCTCTGTAGTGACTAGTCTTTGAATCTTCTTTCATAGACTTGCCCCCACCTCAGGAGAATAATAATTTGGTTGGCAAATACTCTATAGGAACAATCACCAGGGGAGAAGCCTGTCTTACAGGCTTTGTTTCTCGGAAAGCCAATATAAAGAATGACAATAGCAGCAAATGGGTGATATTTGTTGTGGCCCTCAACAACAGCACAGCTGATTGACTGTTTGTTATTCGCACCACCAGGCTCTTTGGGTGAACAGGAATAAGATAAGGCAAAGATAAATTAAAGCTTTGACTGCCAGCCCCAACCTCCATGAAATTGTGGATTTACACCAGAAGTACGTTCATGATAATAAACAAAAAATTATATTGCAGCCTCACAAAGGAGTGTAAATGCAAATACAGCTGACTGACACATGGCACCAAGGATTACTTATAATTAAAGTGGATTTCTAATATTAAAATATGGAATTTAAGCTGCCTGAAAATGAATTAGCACCGACTGAAAAACACAGGCTGTGTAATTATCAGAAAAGATGCACTTCAGCCATCATTATACACTCAAAGCTTTGCAGAAATGCTCAGGAGGAGGATTGTGCATGTTTGATTATAGAGGAATTTGCAAGCCAATGGCAAATTACAATGAATTTCATATCTTAACCATTTTGATTTGATGTTTACTTTCTGAAGGCATCATTATGCACAATATAAAGCTTTTTACTTAGGCCAAGATACAAAGAAGTCTTCAGCTAGTGCCATGCACCCATGGGGGATCGGGGCTTGTGTTTTTCTAACAGCCTCCCATAGCTAATGGCTAACTGCCTTTGAAATGGAGGAGAATTTCAAAAGCAGTTTCTGTTCTGATGTACAGCATGAGGGTCTGCTTTTCAAAGAAAAAGGCAAAACTACCACTAGGCCCAGCTCTTAAAGTAGCTCTTTGGGTCCTAACCAATATGGCTCTGTCTGTACATGCAGTAGTACTGGGGATGTGCCTTTGTTTCAGGCCAAATGGGAAAATAGGTCAAATAGGTCTCTTTCATTCCATTTGCCATAAAATGACCACCATTGCCACAAGCAACTCCCAAATGAGCCCCAATGCATTTGGCCCCCGTTTGCACTTGAGTACAATTTATTGTGGTGTTTTAAATTTTGGGAGCACATTTGTTCTGTTCTCCCTTTCTTCTTCTTCTCATTCCTCTCCTACTGCAGGTTGGACATCATCATGGCTAAACAGTCTTTAGATATGACCACTCTAAACAATGATAATGTGTTGCCCCCAAACCATTCGTTAAGGTTTTTCTGCCAAGAGACCACCTTCTTCTTCTTACACTTCTTTCCCCATTTATTTTCCTCTGTATAGTCAGCTGCAGCAGTCTATATTTTTCATTTCTCGTTATATGACCAAAATATTCTAGTTTTCTGCGTTTTATGTGTTTTATAATTTCTTGATCTTGATACATTCTCTTTAATACTCTTTTGTTGGTCACCCTCTCAGTCCATGGAATTTGTAACATCCTGCGATAAATCCACATTTCAAATGCTTCTATCTTTTTTTATGGTAGTGTGGCGGCAGACCGAACTTGGTCTATTGCGCAGGTTCGGCACCTTAAGAGTTAACCGGCACCGAAGTCATGCCCTGTACACGGCTGTCAAAACCTTTACTTTCAGCCGTGAGTGAAATTGACAAGGAATCCCCTTGGAAACAAGGAAGCCACAAGCTAGTCAGTTACAAAAGAGGTGAACTAATAAGACTACAGGAATTTCACAGTATAAACAGAACAGTCAATACAGATAGGAAAACGGAAGTATTCAATTTGCTTTCTAGGTAGGCTTTGCTCAAATGCAGAATATTACCTGACACCAGAGACTCTTACTCTAGATTCTAACGTAGCGGTTTGTTTTGCCGATCGCCGGGCACCCTTCCCGGGGTTGGAAGTTGCTTGGCCCTAGCCGGAGCTAGTGACCTGACCTGTGCAAGCCTGCACCGTGTTCCCAACAACCCTTTCTTCTGTGGCATGTATCTTTTCTACCTTCCCTTGCCCCCTCCCCGCCCTTGATGATCAGGTGGGCTGGTCCCGCCCCGCGGGGTGGTTGCGCCTTTTGGGTGCTGGCATCTCCTGGGTACTTTGGGGTACTTTGCAGCTCTTTGAGACTGCACCCCCCCACCTCCGGAATGTTATGCGCTTCTTTGAGGGAAGTGTAAATGTGCCCCATTGAAGGTATGCAGATGTGGCAGATGTGGCTTGTGTATAACCGGTCTGCCCAGAATTGTGTCTCCTGTGCCCTGGGTGGGGATTATGCAGACAGAGGGGTGACAGCGGAAAAGGGGAAAACATGTCAGGGTTCAATATGTCAGGGTTCGGCAGTGTGCTCAGGCTTTCTCTCCACAGGTAGTCTGTGTTAAAGTCCACAATTCCTTGCCATATAGTAGAACTGAAAATACATAACACCGTACAACGCACATTCTCAAGGCTAATTTTAAGTTTTTGTTACATATTACATTTTTCATCTTAAAACAGCTACTCCGGATCATCTCTATTCTAACCTTTATTGCATTATTAGGATCCCACTGCTCGTTCAACCAAATTCCAAGATATTTATATTTAGCAACCCACTCCACATTTTCATTTTGCATTTTTAACTGTTTATCTTGGACGACTTGCTTTTTACTAATTACCATGCCCTTGGTTTTCTTAACATTCATTTTAACCATGTTCATTACTTACTTCACTAACTTTATCAAGTAATCTTTGTAGACGGTCTAAATTTTCAGCTAGCAAAACTGTATTATCTGCATATTGAATGTGTTGGAGGATATGGAAAGGAGTCGGTCCTATACTGGTTAAGACGAGCAGTTTTCACCCTTATGCGCAGCCTGGATATTGAAACTGGTTATCACCACATGGGTTGCTAAACCCTGCTAAAAGGCTCTTTAAAAGAAATGGATTGTCCAAACAAGGTTTAAAACTAATAAAGACATTTATTAGTTTTACTTACAATTTGTTTATTCATATATGCAGGATGCATATAGGTAGATTAGAGTCTTTGGTGTTAAGAGTCTGCTTCATTGGAGATCACTGGCTGGAAGAAGCTTAGGCCGTGTGTCCATCAGGTTGCAGAGAGAGAGAGAGAGAGAGAGAGAGAGAGAGAGAGGCCGGAAGTAGGGAGGAGGGGTTACAAAACATGCACCCTGGGGATTGTTCAATTAACCCTTTCCTCCCACTCTAACTAGTCATTACATTACCTTGTTGATTTAAGCAGGCAATATGACAATTTCCATCAGAATGTTCTCCCCAGGATTGTTTTATTTAATAGTTCCCTCAGTCTGTTCGGCCTGGGAGCCAGCAGCAATTTAATTCAGGCAGAGTGTTTGAAATCTGAGGGCAATGTATATGTTTTCATTCCCTCACCATCATCATCATCATCACCACCACCACCACCACCAAACATGCACACACCCTCCCTCTGAGTAAAAAAAGGAAATAAAACCATGACTGCTTCTACGGTGAGCACTACGTCACCCCCAAAATGGTGTGAGCTATTTTGCGCATCCCAAAAGTCAGCCTCCATTTTGGGGTACACCCAAAATCTCCCCCCCCCCCATGCATACATACATAATTGAACAAACGCAAACACTGAAATGGTGCAAAAAGAGACCAGGCCTAAGTCATGCCTAAACATTTGGGAGAGTTTTCCTCTCAACAGCACTCCCCTAAGTATAAAATAGATGGGGGCTTAGTGTAAGACTAACCTAAACAAGGAAACAACATTCATGCACCAGCAACAATATTTTCTAAGCTGCTTCCACCTCGGCCACCCAGCATGCTTTTGATACTCAACAGAACATGGGCAGTATCCTATAGTGCCTCTGCACTAGCAGAACGGATCGCTAGTGTAACAGTAACCACCGGTTCCTAAAACTATCTGAAAAGAGTGGCAACACTAGTTTTTAGAATGGGGCAGGTCACTGGAACTCATAGAAGGGAGCTCCGCTGACCTGTCCCGATCTGGAAATGAGTGTTTTCGCTCATTTCCATGCTTTGTTTGTTCAGGAACTGCTAGTTCCTGTTGCACTAGCAGTCCATTACTCTAGCACAACAAAACTAGCGGAGGTACAGCAGCAGTATAGGATACTGCTCCATATTTCCAAGCTCAAAGCTTGCAGCAAGATCCATCGTGTATCTAATATAAGTACACTGCATAGTCAAAATTTCAGAATATCAAAGAATGAAAAATATTACCATATTCATAGCTCAGTAGGTAGTTCCTATACAAACACAAAGTGTTTTTGTCTTATACTGGATGTGTTGCTGCAATGGTCTTTTGCCTGCCATAGGAGTAGCTTTAGACAACATCATCAATGGCCAATTCTTACAAATATTTGTGCAGTATAAAACATTTTCTAGTACTATAAACTGGTTGAAAGCATTATTAAATATAAAATTAGTAGGCATATAGAAGGACAAGCTCTGCTGAAAAAGAATCAACATGGCTTCTGCAAAGGTAAGTCATATCTCACTAACCTTTCAGAGTTCTTCGAGAGTGTCAATCAACATGTGGGCAGGGGTGATCCAGTAGACATTGTTTACTTGGACTTCCAAAAGCCCTTTGATAAAGTCCCTCACCAAAGGCTCCTGAGCAAATTTAGCAGTCGTGGAATAAGATAAGAGGTCCTCTTATGAATCACTAACTGCTTAAAGAACAGAAAGCAGAGAGTAGGAATAAGCAGTAAATTCTCCCAATGGAGGGATGTAAACAGTGGGGTCCCACAGGGATCTGTATTGGGACCAATGCTCTTCAACTTGTTCATAAATTATCTGGTATTAGGAATGAGCAATGTGGTGACCAAGTTTGCTGATTACACCAAATTATTTAGGGTAGTTAAAACATGAAGAGACTGCAAAGAGCTCCCAAAGGATCTCTCCAAACTAGGAGGATGGGCATCAAGATGGCAAATGCAGTTCAATGTAAGCAAGTGTAAAGTGATGCATACTGGGGCAAAAATTCCCAGCTTCACATATATGCTGATGGGATCTGAGCTAGCAGTGACTGACCAAGAAAGAGATCTTGGGGTTGTGGTGGACAGCTCAATGAAAATGTCAGCTGAGTGAGCAGCTGCTGTGAAAAAGGCAAATTCCATGTTAGGTATAATTAGAAAAGGAATTGAAAATAAAACTGCCAATATTGTACTACCCCTATACAAATCTATGGATACTGTGTCCAGTTCTAGTCACCGCAATTAAAAAAAAAAAAGGATATTGTACAGTTGGGGGAAGTGGAGGAAAGGGCAACCAGCAGTGCAAACCTATGACCGCTAGGCAGTGTCTAGATAGCCATAGGATTTTTTGGATTCCCAGATATGAGGTTGGAAAATCACTCCAACCTCGTAGCTGGGGATCCATGTTTGGATTCCCTACCACCACCTTGCAGCCAGCGTGGAAAGAACCATGCAGGCTGCTTCTCCAAGATCATAAGAGTGACCTCAGAGAAGGGCTTTTGGGGCCATTCCAGGGGGTGGGGAGGAGAAGAGACTGGTGCTGCCAAGATATGATGTATCCTGGTGGCACCTCAACCTTTTTGCCTCATGCTCCAAAGTGCTGCAGTTAGATGGCCAAAATCGACTGTTTAAATCAGTGTTCTCCAACCTTGGGTCCCCAGAGGTTTTTGGCCTACAACTCCCAGCATGCCCCAGACAGCATAGCTGTCTGGGGCATGCTGGGAGTTGTAGGCCAAAAACCTCTGGGGACCCAAGGTTGGAGAACACTGGTCTAAATGGTTTGCAGAGCGAGAGGAGTGCAGAGGAAGCCTTTGCCTCCACACTCCTCCCGCCCTCCATAGGATGCCCATAATTCTTCGAGTTCAGAGGGTTGTGGGTATCCCCATAGGATTGCGCCCTGAAATCATCAAGGGGCTAGAGCGACTCCCCTATGAGGAAAGGTTACAACATCTGGGACTCGTTAGCTTAGAAAAGAGGCAAATACGGGGAGACATGATAGAGGTGGACAAGAATATGCATGATGTGGAGAAAGTGGATAGGGAGACATTTTTCTCCCTCTCATAATATTCGAATTCAAGGCCATCCCATGAAGCTGATTGGTGGGAGCTTCAGGACAGATAAAAGGAAGTACTTCTTCACACAGTGCATAGTAAACAATGAAATCCACTTCCACAAGATGTAGTGATGACCACCAATTTGGCTGGCTTTAAAAGGGGATTGGACAAATTCTTGGAGGATACGGTTATCAATGGCTACTACTCCTGATGGCAATATGCTTCCTCCAGTATCAGAGGCAGTATGCACAGGCACACCAGTTGCTGAGGAACATGTCTTGCTTGTGGGTTCCCCATGGGCAGCTGGTTGGCCACTTTGTGAACAGACTGTTGGACTAGATCAGGGCTCTTCAACCTTGGGTCCCCAGATGTTGCTGGACTACAGCTCCCAGAATCCCTTGCCATTAGCCATGCTGGCTGGGTATGCTATGAAGTCAGCCAAAAATTGGCATAGAATTAAAGATACTACAAAATTATAACTTACTTGCAATGTATATATTATTTTCATTCATCTTTTTAAAACAGTGTAGTGTATATACAATGTATTTTATCAAGCATATATTAGGTTGGAAATCCCTTTTTACCAGATAGTTCCTTATTTCAATGCCACTTAAAGGCTACAGGTTTTGGAAAGAGATTGCTGCATATCAGGGATGTTGAAGAGTCCTTGGGCTCGAGTCTCGAGTCTGAGTCCTTGCTCCAAAATGGTGACTCCCGGTAGGGATTGACAATCGAGCCTCGCCGGGGCAGAACGAGGCCGAAATTGGCCCCGCTCACGCCTGGCGAAGCCTTACCTTTTCTTCGGGGCGGCTCGCCCACTCCACTGCGAGTCACCCGCGCGGCCCGATCCCTCCCGTCGCATCACTTCCAGGACCGGAAATGACGCGATGGAACCCTGCGCAGGCGCGCTGGACCCCTGTGGCGCATTCTGCGCCTGCGCAGGGTCCCGATGCCTCTCGGAAGCGTTGGACAGGCCGGAGCAGCCCGATCGAGCGGCGCGCTGTGCCGCTCAGAAAATGGAGTCGGGTCGGCGCCAAGCCCGAAAATCGACTCGGAGGCGCCGACTCAGCTTGGATGCATCGCTACTCCCAAGTCCCGAGTCACTCCCAAAACTGACTCCATGCGAGTCCCTATTAAAATCAATGGGGTTTTCCCCCAACAAAATAAGGCTACTTCAGATAGTGTGGCTTAAATAAATTCTAGGCACAAGTGTGCCTTTTTATTTCAAAACTCTGCAACTGATTTTGGCAAGAACAGACCAGGCAGACAAACCCAAAATAACCAGGCAGGCAGAGGAGGCAGGGAACCCGAAAGCAGGCAGGCAGAGGCCTTTGTCTTGGACAGTTCAAACTGTAGAACTGGTTAAGAAGAGACCAGGCAGGCGGAGGAGGTAGGGAACTCCAAACAGGCAGACAGGCAGTGCCCTTTGTCTTGGACAATTTAACTGTTGAACTGGTCAAGAAGAGACCAGGCAGGCAGAGAAGGCTGGGAACCCCAAACAGGCAGGCAGAGGCAGCCAAACCCAAAATGTCTGACCCTAGCCCTAACTCCCCCCACAACAACACATCAATCAAAATAAATCTCAACACATCGTTGGGGCTGCGCTCCTGGTAGCTGTCCATAGTGGCCGAGCAGCGGCGCGCCTCGCTTCCATGCGCTCTTCACCGGTGATCGCGCTCCTCTCCACTCCTTCTGGCACAGCCCAGGGATGTTGACGAGTCCTTGGTCTCGAGTCCCGAGTCTCGTCTCGAGTCCAATTAAAAATATTGGGACTCGAGTCAGACTCGAGTCAGAGGGGGGACTCAGTCCGACTCACGAGTCGAGTCCTCGAATCCGAGTCCCCATCCCTGCTGCATATAAGAACAAAAGAAGAGCCATGCTGGATCAGACCAAGGTTCATCTAGTCCAGGGCTCTCCAAGTTCCAACCTTGGGTCAATAAGCAAAGGCTATGGTATTCCTACATTTCTCTGACATGAAATGAATAGCTTAGTTTATAATTAATGTTTTAATTTCATCTTTTCTTTGCCCTGTTATCTGGGGGAGCGGGGCCGACCTGGGTGTCAAATTCAAGAGTGGCAACATTTAAGATGAAGTGATAATTTTATTAACTTCCAATAATTGCTACTGAAATAGGCCATTATTCCAAGATATATAATTATTATTCAGACCTGCTGAGGAAAATTAGAGAGCTCTCAAAAGTAAAAAATATATCCATTTTGTTCTCCTTGTCATAATTTTTTCCTCAGATGTGAGTTTTACTGTTCTTTCATTAACAGAACTAAGAATTCTGCTGGAAGGATTATTTATGAAAATGAAATGTGCAAATTCCATTTGTATCTGCATAATCCCTAAGATTCCCACACATGACAGGATTTATGCATTAAAAGTAGCCTTCATTTCACAAGGGTTATTGGAAAGACTTGTCTCTATGGTACAAAATATTAAAATTATTCAATAAGGTCATAAAAAATGTCAGCAAATTAAGTACAGAAAAGTAGCATGTGCCATTTTTAATCTTTTTTTTTTTTAACCTGGTGCAAAGAATTTGTCATTTAGATTTTGACTGTCAATTCAGTCCTTCCGCTGAAACATATGATTTGCACTATTGCAGAAAGTCTGATAGAAACCCTGTGTGTACAGCTTCAGATCTTGGATTGGACTTTGCAGCTTGGGGAACACACGTGCAGCACCTGTTTACATGCGTTTTTCTCCTGTTGGATTGGGGTGCTAGCGTTGGGACAGCCTCACCACAGCGTGAAAGCAGTCTTTATTTTCAGTTATGTGTCACAATGCCACAGATTCATCTGTCTCAACCTTCCCGTCCAGATGTTTTGGACTTCATTTCATTTCATTTCATTTATTTCATTTCTATACCGCCCCACAGCCAAAGCTCTCCAGGCGATTCACAACAGTTTGTACATAAAAACAACAATAAAAACATACAAAATAGTTAAAAAGATTAAAAACCAAATTTAAAAGCACAGTTTAAAATAACAATCCAAAAGTTAATAAAACTAAGCCTACAGGTGACAATCCCCCCCCCCCGTGCTATTTTGAGCTCTTAACTATTGAATGCCTTGGCATAGAGGGAAGTCTTGACATGGCACCGAAAAGATAGTAAGGTTGGCGCCAGGCAGGTCTCAGTGGGGAGCTTATTTCATAATTGGGGGGCTACCACTGAGAAGGCCCTCCTCCTTGTTGCCACCAACCGAGCCTCTCTTGGAGGTGGCAGTCGGAGGAGGGCCCCAGATGTTGAGCATAGTGTCCGGGTAGATTGCGGTTGGGAGAGACTTCAACTCCTATCAGCCCAGCTATCCTAGCCAATGGTAGGAATGCTTCAAACTGTAGTCCAAAACTTCTGGAGAGCACCAAGTTGGAGAATGTTGATCTAACTCTTGGCACACATTTGTATTGCAAGCACAGTCAGTCAGAAGTATCATTCAACCAACCATCTTCAAATTATTCTATGAAATATCATCTACCCAATTTAACAAGCAGGTGTGACCAGAGATATTTACTCATACATGATACTGAGGTTTCGAGCCTCTAATTATTTCCATCAGAGCAATTTTCATGGACTGGTTGAATAGGCCTACTCTAGAGTAACTTGTTTGAAGACTACCGGCAAAAATGTCTTTTGCAACTAACGAACCGTGAAAGTCAAATAAAGGAAATCCTAAATAATCCCAGTAGAGGAATGATTTTCATAAAGGTGATTCGTAGCTGCTATTTAGGATGCAAAGTTAATTAACGCAAGGCATTGGGATACATCTGGAGGACAATAATGCCTTAATAGAGACATTAATGCAAATCTTTTAGAAATAAATTGAGCACTTATCAAAATAATTTTGCCCCCTTCAAATTTGCAAAGTAATACCATTATACTTCCCTCCTCCCCATGGACTTATAAAGAGAAGGGAGCCAAATCAAAAGAAAAATAATGAAAACGTTAATGTATCACATGACTACCCTGGTTACATTTATACATTACTAAGCTTCTATTTTCATTACATTTCTTAATCCATGCACACTCCAAGAGCATACATGGAGTCTTTATTTTACACTCCTGATTTTTACAAGTTGCCATTTGAGTAATACACATCCCTGCAGTAACCTACCCTGGAGAGGAGTTCAGATCTCACCAGCCATTCTTGCTTTTTGCCCTAGAGATGGAATTACATCTTATGAGGCAAATATAAGGTATCCAACCTCAGGTTTTGTTCCTAACATGAATGAGCTGAACCCTTCCCAGGCCCTCTGATTCTGTGCTGCAAATGCTCCCATCCCCCACCAGCAATATTTAAACCAACTTTCTCCCAGTCAGGCTTCTGGTAGGAGAATTAACCTGGGCAGGATCTCTCTCTCCCCCTCTCCCTGTCCCTCACACACACACAATTTTTGTTGTTCCACTTGTTACACATAATGCCACCTCTTATACCCCACCCTTCACTTTTCCACTGTATAAGAACATCACCCCCTAGTCAGCTGGCAATGCCACCTATAGTTCTTGCACTCAGACAAATCCTGTCTGTTTGACACTTGAGCAGACAGGCCTGTGGCTTATGCTGGCTCAGCTTGTCTGAGTGTGGAAAGCTAAGCAGGGTCAAGTCTGGTTATTACTTGGATGGGAGACCCCTCCTCTAGTTTCCTGCATTGAGCAGGGGGTTGAACTCGATAGCCTTGTAGTCTCCTTCCAACTCTATGATCTATGAAATCTATGAGCCAGCATTGCATATCAATACGAGGGACCAGGAATCCAGGCTGTGTTGCACCATAGGTTGGATAGTCTCAACGTCACAGTGGAAGGGAGGTGGTTGCACATTGCCTCATCTCCTCCTCCTCCCCCCCCCCTCCTCCTCCTCCTCCTCCATCATGATAGGAGAGTATGGATCACCACCAAGAAGCTGCATGGTCTATTAGCTCAGATGTTGCTTCCTCTATTCAGCTGCAAGCACTGGAATGCTATGTGGGTGGGATTTTAGCACATATATGAACCCCATCAGGGTAATGTCCCTTAGTGTTCACCACACTACAAGTTGGTATGGGGACAACTGTCACTGTGCCATCATAGGTTTATGTGGATACTTCATTAAGATAGTGGTGCCAGCAACTAACTCCACTGTTCTTTGGAACCATTGGTGGCCTAAGACTGCTCACTGATTAAGGCTGGGTTCAGGCAACACAATAAACCGCGGTTCAACAACAAGCTACATTCAACCCTTGAGTGTGGCCTAGCGTGTTGTGTGAACCCAGCCATAGTATCTTCACTTATTATATATCTAACCCACACTGGAGCGATTCCCTCTACCCACTGCTTATGGATTCGCCTGGTAGCAGTAAAACTCCGCTTCCATAGCTGAAACACAAATATAAAAATAAACCAGATATACTTAAATTAATATTTGCATGTTGGCTTACACAGATATTTCTGGCTTTGTATTATTTCTGAGCCTGATGCAATTTTTGGTTTATCCATTTCTGAATGAATGCCACAGATATATATATATATATATATATATATACATACACACAGCAATATTTCTGTGTTATTTTTCAAGGAAACTAGACAGTTATAAAGTACTTGACACCTTGTCCCCCTTTTTGTTAAATTTATTAATGCCTATATAATTTCTGCCATATTAAACCTCTAAATTAATGTATAAAATCTGTTGCACCTTGAGAATCAATTCATTCTCAGAAGCCTACGATTCTGACACCTTTGGGTTTTGATACATGGGTATTTCTGCTTCCTAGAAACTTGCTCTTGAAGGACTCTACATTTTGAATGGCCTCATAAATATATATTGAATTTTATCTTCCAACATGTAAAACCCATTTTCTAGTTGTTTCTGTAGTTTGGGGGCTGGTTAGGAGAAACTGATTTGAGAAGTATTTTTGTTGTATGGAGCTAATTAGTTCATAAATCAACATGTCTAAGTATGGTGCAGATTACCCTAAAGCCAGTATAGAGTGAATTGCCATGCATATAACTGCACTTTAAAGACCTTTTTACCTATCTCTAATGTGCCCTTCTTCTCAGACTATTAACTTTTCTGTAGCAATTTAGTTAAATACTTAGTGGTAACTCAGCAGGTTTTTATTCTGCCTCCTAAACATCTCAGCTGTCTGGAGGGCGCTCCCCACCACTCTCTCACTCAGTCTGCAAATTTACGTACCACACCTCTGAGTAATTTTTAGAGTTCATAACCAAACATGCTGCTTTCAGTGTTTGGTGCTTTTGTGTTGTACACAATACCGAATGCATGGTTGAGGTTATTTATTATTCATATACCACTGAAGGGGGCAGATGACAAAAACAACAGCTTTTAAACTGCTGAGCTGTTTCTATGATTAAGAATTGTCTTGGCATTATATTACTACAAAGAAGGGTGAGCAGATGGACACATAAGGAGAGGGCTCTCTTACTGTTCATAGCTGCTATAGAGGAGAAGAAATGTCAGGAGACATAACCTTTCTCACCCCTGCTTGACCGGCTGCCCCTGCCAATATTCCCATAGTCTCCAATTGCCACAAAAATGCCGGGACCATCACAACAACCCATAAACCATCACGGCTTCTCACTTTGTCATGCAGAGTCCCGAATTCCCAGCTACTTTAAGGTGCTCTTAAAGGGGCCATGGGCAAAATTGAAGCTAAGCTTGCAGTTTTAGCTTAGCTGCAATTTTACCCATGGCATGGCCCCTTTAAGAGTAGCTCTGCTTAGGCTCAAACAGCCGCAAGGTCTCCAGGGAGAGACAGACCATTGCTAAGCTGGGAGGGCTAGACAAGGCTGTGTGTGTATGCATGTGCGCATGCTCTACCTGCTGCCTCTGCTGCATGTTGCTGTGGGGAAGGGAGTAGCTCGGTGAAAAGAAAAGGAGGTGGAAGCTGCACCCGCTGGCCTGGACCTACGGAGAGGTGAATGAGGGAATTTATCACATGATTCCAATCTTTATATTGCCAAAGATTTTCTTTCCTAACAGAGCTGACTCTGTGCCTCTAGCAGGTGAGGTTACAGTGTCAGAAGGCAGTGCAAGAAACTTCCCATTCTCTCTGAAGCTCCATGTTTGGGGGTGTGGGGTGGGTGGGTAAGCTTCACCTATTAAATTTGTGCCAATCCTGACAATTTTAAAACAAAAAGAAAGAGATTGCCCTGCAAGCACTGACCACCACCCCCATGAAAAACACCAGCTATCAACAATTAAGGATTTAAGGTAAAAAAAATTTTTTTACAAAAGTCACTTATAAAATATTATAAAATAATATATAATATAATAATGTAATGATTATAATATATAAGATATTATATAATATAATTCTTGTGCTGATTGGCAAGGCAGCACAACTGGGCCAGTCTGCAGATGACACGTGCCTGGCCCCTCCCCAAACACACTCTGGCTGTTGCCCTGTGTCCTCTTCCTCCATCCCAAATTGAGGCACAACAGACTGTTTGTAATGAAGACTTCTCACCCATGTTGTATCTATTTATTAATTTTATAATGTTTATTTTTATAATAATGTTGTATTTATTGTTAATGTTGTGTACACGTACACACAGTTAGTTGTATCTATTGATTTGGGGGTTTCTTTTTCCCTCAGGCTTCCCTAAATGCAATACATAAATTCAAAAATGTCTGTGCTTAAAATACTGCAGTTTTGTGTGTTTCCTCTAATAACTTTTGTACTTGACCCATGCCCTTTGGTTGCCTGCCCATACCCTTGGCTACACCCTCATGATCACACCTTCATGTTGCTTATACCTGCAGGTGGTGTCGAGAGCACATAATGCAGGTCACATGCTGAAGCTAAGCAGCAGGAGCCAGGTCAGTGCTTGGATGGGTGACTGCCTGGGCTGCCCGCATCCGTTCTCCTGCATTGAGCAGGGGGTTGGACTCAATGGCCTTATAGGCCCCTTCCAAATTCACATGTGTGTCCCTATTTTCATCTTTGAAATGTTGGAGGGTATGTATTCCTGCATCTTAACAGCTATTGAAACATACCCACACCTTGTTCACCTCCTCCAGCTCCTGCTTCAAATAACTTTAAGGAACCCAGCACCCAGGGCTTGGAATCTGCATCCCCTCAACACAGCCATGAATCACAAAGACCCTCATGAGGTATCCATGACATACGTATATATCAGCCATGTAAACCAGGATATTGGCAGCGATAGGGCTCTTTGCCCTCCCCCTCCCTGTGTGAAAGCAAACAAGGTGCTTTGATATCCCCCCCCCCCCATCCCTGCACTTCAGCTGCTGACTTCTGTCTGTTAGTCAAGACACAGGAGTGAATATCCGCAGCACAAAGGAGGAACTTTGCCAAAGCCTTTTATAGTGTTCACACAGGAGAAGAAATTAAAGAGGCCTTGGGACTTGCACAAGAGTCAGAAGGCAGAACTATTTGTCAGTGGTCCGTTAGTGCTCATTGTTGTTTAAAATTAGATGTTTGACACCAGTTTGAAAATGCACTTACAGAAGCATCATAGGAGACTTATGCCAAAAGTCGGGGGGTATTGCCGTTTGATATACAAAGCGCCTATTTCTACTACCTAGGATTGCTAGGCCCTAATCTTGTTTCTTTAAAAGCTCCCAGGTACTGAAAGAATGCAGAAAATTAGCAAGTGAAGCTTTTTCTCATCACTTATCTCCACTGGTCCCTCATGCCACAGCCAGAGTCAGAATCCTGCTTAGTGAAGCAGGAAGGAAAGGAGGGTGGGCAAACAGAAGTCTTGCCAGACTGTCTGCAAGCGGAAGATTTCTCGTTTACTCGGAATTGGAACTGCAACAGCCGCCACTTCTTCTGCCCATCATTTCATCCGCCTCTTTGCTGTAGCAAGCAGGACTCCAGATGTACTGCACAGCAGGTGGGGGAGGTGGGCAGATAAAAGCAACAGGAGGCGGCGGGGGGGGGGGGAACAGTCCATAGAAGTCACACAGCTGCCTCATCTCCAGATTCAGCAGCAGGTTTATAAGTTAAAGGAGGAATCTCTAGATTGCATCCTGGAACCGCAAAGGAAGGGGCCCATGGTGGCAGCAGATGTCATGGCTGTAACCTGCAGAGCTTCTGAAGAGAGAAGTGAATTCTGGGCAGCCCTACGTGTAACATGCTTAAAATAATACACCTCACAGCTGATTTCAATGGCACTGTAAGCATGTCATCAGAAACAGTTGTTTTAAATATGCATACTGGGAAGCACCCACCCCCCCACCCCCCAAATGGCTTCAACATGTAAATAGCCAGTTCCCTGCAGTAGGGATTCTCAGGGACAAAACAGACATTACTTTAAATCTGTGTCTACCCGCTACATCTTCTTTTTCAAAAAAAATTATTTTGAAAAAGAGTAAGTACAGGGGACCCAATCTGGCTCTTAAAAGCTCCCCCACACTAGTGTCCCAGTCTGGATCAGGGGCCCTGTGCCTACCCTAGAATATAAATTTTAAAAGACATAGCTCCTAGATTTAATGTAATGTGCTTTGGCCCTCAGGTTGTCATCCAGAAATGGAATATGTGTCTTTATAAGCGCTGCAGCACAGAGCGTACAAGAATAGTCACTATTCTTTCTGCTGTATTGCTCCACTGGTCTCTACTGTCCCAGCTGTTGTAAGGCAATGCTAAAGTCCTGTTTGCTACCTTCAGATGGAAAAATAGGTTTGGAGAAAGACCTAATTTTATAATTTTCCAGATAGGGCTGGGGAAGTCCCGTCCAAACCCCTGAAGAGCTGCTGCTAATCTGTGAAGAATACATAGTATTGAGCTAGATGGACTAGTGGTCTACCTCAGTAACAGGCAGCTTCCTATGACTTGTGGAGTGTGAGGCAGACATTTTGGTGCCTGAGGCAGAAAAATCCAAGTTGGTGGTAAAATGTCTTTGTTTGCTTTATTTATAAATAAATTGTACCCTCCACCCAGGCACCCACAGAGATGTACAATTAAAAATATGTAATACACATATTTTGTATTACACATATGTAATACAAGAAACACAGGAACAAAAAAACATACCATACCAGAGTGGGGTTAAAATTAAAACTGAAGAGCAATATAAAACATGACACAAAATTAATGAGCCAGTGTAGTGTAGCCAGCTGAATAATTCTCCATTCGTTTGAATGGGCTTTGAGTCGGGGGGGGGGGAATCATTCCAGGTGGGAAAGGGACAAAAATAGCCCCAGAAGGACCTCTTCCTGATAGCATTTCGTCTGCCGCACTTGAGCTATTCATTGTGCATTATACTGCCGCAACACAGAAATTATCCTCTTTCAAAATGTGCCCACAGCTACAGCGCTCCTGGTGACAAATGTCTTAATTTTAAAAGCAAGGGCAATGTAGCAGGTACCATTTCAATCCAGTGGGGGGACAAAGCTCTCCAAATGAAGCTGTTTCCACCTGCAGTTTGCTTGCCGGCAGCAGCGGTGGCTGCTCCCCCCCCCCCCCGATTTAATCCATGTTAACATTTAGTACTGAGCTATCCTAACTGGCATGCATTCTATCTGATAAAAAGCATCCTCCCACCCCCGCTCACAGAACGATCATTTATTTATGCCATTATTGTTAAGACTACTAGACAGAGCCAACAGGGAAACGGACTTGCTTTCCAACAAATACCAGGGATGTTGAAGAGTCCTTAGTCTCAAGTCACGAGTCGAGTCACGAGTCTTTGGACCCGAGTCTCGAGTCCGAGTCCGAGTCCATGGTCCAAAATGGTGACTCACGAGTCCCGAGTCACTCCCAAAACTGACTCCACGAGTCCTTATTAAAATCAATGGGGTTTCCCCCCAACAAAATAAGGCTACTTCAGATGTGTGGCTTAAATAAATTCTAGGCACAAGTGTGCCTTCTTATTTCAAAACTCTGCAACTGATTTTGGCAAGAACAGACCAGGCAGACAAACCCAAAATAACCAGGTAGGCAGAGGAGGCAGGGAACCCCAAAGCAGGCAGGCAGAGGCCTTTGTCTTGGACAATTCAAACTGTGGAACTGGTTAAGAATAGACCAGGCAGGCAGAGGAGGCAGGGAACCCCAAACAGGCAGGCAGAGGCAGCCAAACCCAAAATGTCTGGCCCTAACCCTAACCCCCCACAACAATACATCAATCAAAATAAATCTCAACACATCGTTGGGGCTGCGCTCCTGGTAGCTGTCCATAGTGGCCGAGCAGCGGCGCGCCTCGCTTCCATGCGCTCTTCACCGGTGATCGCGCTCCTTCTGGCACAGCCAGAAGACTCGTCAACAGCCCAGGGATGTTGACGAGTCCTTGGTCTCGAGTCCCGAGTCGAGTCTCGAGTCCCATTAAAAATATTGGGACTCAAGTCAGACTCGAGTCAGAGGGGGGACTCAGTCCGACTCACGAGTCGAGTCCTCGAGTCCGAGTCCCCATCCCTGACAAATACCAAATGCCTTGTTAACCATGTTCCCCGCCCTCCTTATTAGAAAGAAGAGCCAGAGCAGGCCAATGGGTCAGGCAGAGAGAGGATGCCTGGGTTCAAAGTGTGTTGGTGGCACAAGGCAGACGTACCCCCATCTTTATTTCTTAGCCTAGGCTGAAACCCCACAGATGCTTACCTGCCACAACTTACGTCAGAGTTGAGCATGCATACAAGTGGACTGCATGTCCCACACATGCAGTGTGGAGTAGTGAGTGAACTAGGAGGAGGGAAGCCCCGGTTTAAAATTTACCTCAGCCACTATTTCTGAGGCAAGCCAGCATTCTATCAGCCTCACCCACTCCATCTGCAATATGGAGGTAGAAGAAACATAGGCGTACCTTCAAGGTCCATTTTAAGGATTGCTGTGATAATGTGTGCAATGAACTTTGAACACTTGAAAGGCACCACTTAGGCACAACAACAACAACAACAACAACAGTTTATTTTATGTATTTATTTCCTTTATTATATGTATATCCCAACTTTTTCCCTGCAAGGAACCCAAGGCAGCTTACATAATCCTCCTCCTCCATTTTACCCTCTCAACAACCCTGTGAGGTAGGTTAGGCTGAGAGGCAGTGACTGGCCCAAAGTCACCCAGTGAGTTTCATGGCTGAGCAGGGACTAGAACCCGGATCTCCTGAGTCCCAGTCCAACACTCTCTTCACTACGCCACACTAGCTCTCAGCTAAGGTGCTAAGGCTCACAATTGCCAGAGAATCATAACCTCTTACTTGGAATCCCTAAGCCAGTCCTGTTTGTTTGGGTGCTGAGCCCTGGGCTCTTACTGGGCTCCTTGCTATGCTTATCCTGGAGGGGGAAGACAAGGAAATCTTCTCCTGGCACAGCTGGCAGCATACTAAGCTGAGCATATCTACGTGAGCCATGGTTCCTGGGTGTAGGGCTTCAGAGCAGACCTGAGAGGAAACTATTCCCCTCTGGCCCATTCGCAGACCATAAATAGGGGCCTCACCTTGAGAATTTCAGTCTATGCAGGAGGAACAATTGTGATTCCTTTAGGGCTGCCACTTTTTCAGCTTACGGATGGCCATTTGTAGCATCAGTGGGACAAAACAAGTTGACCGTCAGGGGGCTTATTGGGGCCACATCATAATTACAGGTATCCAGTCATCTAATGTTCACTATTAAATATGTTGGGAAATGTGCCATTGGGAGCCTGGTAAATATGATTGCCCTTTATTGCCGTGTGCAGCCATTTCAGCGTTCGGAGCTGGTCTAACACAAATGTCAACAATCTTAATTACATTTCACCACAGTGACGTACCCCTATCTTTTGAGAGAAAACAATGTTGTTCTTTGGTTCCATTCAGTTTTGAATTAAGGCAAGACTGTTGGTTGAGACATGCCATTCTGCTTTCAGAAATAATATGGACAAACTCTCTCCAGAAGTATTTTTCTACTTATTACGAATCTGTCCATAGTAAGCTTTCTTAATTATTATGAAAAAATTATGAGCAATCTCCTCAAAATATGAACAAGTGGTAATCCTAGGCTATTAAAGGCACAAGCCTATGCATGTTTAGAAAGGGGAAAAAGGCCTACAACTCCCAGCATGCCCCAACCAGCCCATTCAGCACATGGTCAGAGGTGTTATCCTCATTATTGTTTATATGTTCTAGCACTGTCCAAGCACTGATGAGCCCCGGCCTCGCTGAAGCCTGGCAAAACTGGGTTGCTACCTCTCTACCTCTACCTCTCTCTCTCTCTCTCTCTCTCTCTCTCGTTTTTACTGCTGTTGCTCCTGTATCTTTAACAGCAGGCTGAGTCTAGAACTAGACTCATGACATCCATAGAAAAGGTATTTATACAACTCCCCTCATGTTTTCACTGACAATGCCTTTCCCACAAAGACGCATTCACTGGCCATGGCCCTCGGTGACCCCACCCAGTGAGAAAGGGGCTGCATGCACATAGGAGTCCTCCATCCAATCAGGAACACTGGCCAATCAGGGGTTCCAATCAAGTGGAGGAGATAGACATTCAAGGTACCAGCGGCATGGCAGCACATGTATTGGTGCAGGAGGCCTGGTGAGCAGGCGCATTCCTGCTACCCCTTCATGCATTCGTTGAATGTGTGAGGTGGTGCATATAAATGCTCTGAGGTTGCCAGTAAAAATGGCCATCCCGTGTTGAGTTCCCCTTCTAAGCTCCATAATGCCTAGTTATGTAACTGAGCAACATGGCATTCTCACATTGTGGTGTTTCCCTGCCTCCCATTCCATACTGAAGGATGTATTTGTTATCATAACTGGTTCCGCACACTTTCCCCATCACTTATCTTCATGGAAGGAAAAGCTTCCCCAGACCGATATGTATAAATGTAGCAGCTTTTAAGAGCATAGGAGCAGGGGGAGAGAGAGAGAGAGAGAGAGATGGTAATCCTACTTATAAAGGGGGAAAGCACTGTGGGGAAAAGTGAAATAATTGTAGTATCACTGACCTATAAATCATAATAAAGAGAGGCATTTGACTGATTTTCATTGTCTGTATCATATACTAGGAAAAGAAAGATAAACAACAGGGGGTCAGGATCAGGAAAACAATGACATTTCAAGCTCTCTCTCAAACACATTACCAAACTTTTTCCTTTCAGGTTCAATTCGTCACGTTTCAGCCATTTAAATGAACTCCCTGTGAATCAAATGTACAGCTGAAAAGATAAAACATTTGAGTATGTAATCTGTTTAACTGAGCCGCAGTACTTAAGATTGTATTGCTGTGGAGAGAGGAGGGGAGAGAAAGAAGATACTTTAATTTTCTCTAATTTGTCATGCTTTTCAGGAGCATTTGAATGGTTGCCGCAAGAAGGCCCCCACTCTAGCAAAATGAGCCACATTCAGTTTCCTTCATCTTGTTCAACCTGGGTGGTGTTCACCAACTCAGCTCCACCTCATGGTCGGTCTGAGGCCTTGCTTGGAGCACTGCTTCATGGGAGGAGAATATAGAGAGGATAAACGTTGGTTTGTTTTTATACCCAAGCATGGCAAACTAAAGCTTCAAAAGACAGGAATTTAGAGGAGTCAAGACATTATACTGGAAAAACACTCTGTCTTCCTGTCCCTCCCACATTCTTCATAAGGGTGGCCAATGTTTCATTTCTAGTTGTCCAATTATAACCCAAAGAATGAGCATGTGAGGAAGCAGTGGCAGGGTCATTTTGACCTCAGTTGGGGGAAGGGGCTTCTGGCCACCAATTCTGTCTCTTTGGAATCTCCTGGCTTTTTCTCTGAACATGGAGAGTCACACAGCTCCTTCTTCCTTGCCTATCAGGGACCGGGCCTCCATGGCCGATCTTAGGTTCCTGGGAAGGTTCCGCTTACTATAGAAGAGGGACGATTAAAGGAATTGCATTTTTGCCTGTCAATGCAACTGTTAAACTTACAGGAGCCCTACCAGAAAAAAGTGGCAGCCTCTGTATGTTTTCTGAATTAACTCACATGGGTTGCAGTGGTGTGTGATGTTATGTATACAGAATGAGAATGAGTGCAGACTAGCAACAGGGTGAAGTTCCACCAGCAGATCTCTTAAATAAGGGCCTTGAATTTCAGGCCCTTCCAATCCTCATTTTTATTCTAGCGCCATCAGATTGCCAATTGTGTGCTAGCCCAATGCATTCACACCCCAATATTAACTATTTTTCTCTGGAAATAATTTCCATTTATATTAATACCACTTACTGTAAGCGTGCTTACAGTTGCAGCCATACAGTGATCCCAAGCACATTTACTCAGAAGTTCAACTGAGTTCAGTTAGACTTACACCCTAATAAACATGAGTAAGATTACAATGTTAGAGGCAGCCATGTTATTAGGGTTTTATTATTTTATTATATCATAGAGTTACTTAAAAGCTGCAGAATTTTGAATCATATAAGCTTTCATCATAGATTTTAAGAGAGACATGAGAGGTTGAAGCTCAGGGGGTTAATTTCTCCCAGCTTTGTCCTCCCAGGTTCTCTGTGCAGCAGCAGCAAGACCTAGGGGGCCTGGAGACAGAGTTGCAGTAGTCTATTGTGATTCCATCCACCTGAAGAGGTGCCCCATCCAGTCGTCTTCCAGGTTTGAGTGGGTGTTTCTGAAAGTAGGTGCCCAAGACAGAATAGGGATTCACCCCACTGCCCAACAGTCTTCCTTCTTGAGCTAGCCAGGATGGTGGGTCAGCTCTGAAGTTGGAGTCTCCCAGGCTTGTGGTATTGGGGACTTTAACATTCATGCCGATACCACCTTCTCAGGAGTGGCTGAGGATTTCATACTGTCCATGGCAACCATGAGTCTGGCCCCACTCATTCAGCAGAGCATGGATGGGATGATGGTGGTCAAACTTTTGGAAGTTCTATTGTCCTGGAAAGATCAATACCTCCACCTGCCTGGGTGGAAGACTGATGGATCCAAATGGTTTCCGGCCAGCTCTTGAGAGGTGATTTTGTCATAGCCCTGGTTGATTTCTGGAATGCAGAAATGGCCTGGGAGGCTGACACAATCACTCTGAAGCTCCTTCCCACTTAGTAGAACCAAACAAACCACCTGTTTTAGTGGGAAGCTTAGGGTGATGACATGAGGGGATGACAGCTAGAGCAAGGTTGGCAGAAGACTTTTGACGAGTCTGACCAAACACCTGCTGGAGCCCATTTTAGGGCTGACTAGCACCAATTTTAGGCAGCACGCAACTCCTAGGCTACAACAGTTACACTAGCTGCTGGTCTGTTTCCAGGCACAAGTTGAAATGCTGGTTATGACCTATACAGCCGTAAATGAGCGGGGGCCCTTCTCTCTATCCTGCCAACATCTGATATGTGTTTGACAGAATTTCAAGAAAGCACCTTAGTGCTTGCATCTGAACTTGGGAGCTCCTTACCAAGGGAGGCTCGCCTATCCCCCATGTTGACAGCTT
Source organism: Shinisaurus crocodilurus (assembly GCA_021292165.1). Classification (NCBI taxonomy): domain Eukaryota; kingdom Metazoa; phylum Chordata; class Lepidosauria; order Squamata; family Shinisauridae; genus Shinisaurus; species Shinisaurus crocodilurus. The sequence continues at coordinate 152,693,221 of CM037877.1, read as the reverse complement.
TCTGCTGGCAGACAAAAACATTTTATTTAAAAAGGTGTTTTGGCCTATAGAACTGGTTTGTTTTCTTTGATGATCTGTATTTTACTTTAATTATATTTTAACCGGCTTCTAATTTGATATGTTCCCATTTGATTTTTAGATTGTTTGTTATATTATTGTGGATTTGACTGTTGTTAGCTACCCTGGACATTTTTTTAATGAACAGGTCAGGTAAAGAGTGTGTATGTGATCTTCCTCATAATTACTGCTCTTTTTTGTAAGCAAGAGTCGTCAACCATTCACTCTTGATCAGGTAATGCTGACATCTTGTGGTTGCTAGGAACATTACACTCTATTAACCAAACATCTGTATGCCCTCTCAGATACAAGCAAGCATGCTAATGACTGCATTATCATTTAAACAAAACACAAAACAGTCTGGAGCAATGTAAGATGCAATTATTTCCCCTAATTAGATCTGGTGCTGGTTTCAGTCCTGGATGCTGATGAGACAAGTTGAAGCATAATTGGAAAGATTAAAATGCAGCTATCAGTAATCTGGCTCTTTGGTTAACTAGATTATTTCTTGCAAGGTTTGGAGAATCCTAAAGCAAAAGCTATTTTGAGAAGAGGGATTTTAAATAAAAAGATGCATATAATGTATTTTTAAGGTGAGCAGATGCAAAAAGAACAAGGCTCCAATTCCTTAAGCACTTCTGCAGAGGAAGCAATTTCAGCAGAGGAAGGGATTTCAGCAGGTGCAGTTTGACATGTCACAGCACTACAGGGAATAGAAAAGTTGAGCCTGGTGAGATTCCTTTCTCTACCCAACTATTAAAGATATAGATTTACACTAAATGGTGATAATGTTGATTTTTTAAAAGATCTGCCCCTGCCTCCCACTGATCTACAGGTTCTCCTAGTGGCTTACTATTAAACACATTCTATATAATCCAGCCAATAAAATAGGCAGCAGCTCAGTCACTAGGAGCTCAGAGAAATGTGTTTTCCCAGGGTGCCTGATCTTTTCCATGTCTCCTGGGTCACTGATGGAAGAGGCACTGGGGGTGCGGGAGAGTGTGTGTGTAAGGGAGTATGCAAGAAGAATTGGACCACTTCATGCTCCCAATGCATTTGGAAGTGTGATGGGGTCCATTTGGGCTCAGATATAATAACCAAGCTACTGTCTGGCTTCTTTGGAAAAAAGCTTGGTTATCTGAGACCAGGACCGGTGCAGGGCAGTTTGGCGCCCTAGGCGAAATTATATATTTATATATATATATATATATATATATAATATTTTATTTATTTTTCAAAACAAATTATAACACAAAAAATATATTTAACAAAATACAAAATTATCACACAAATATAACATAATCAACATACAATAAATCATAAAGTGCTCCCCCCCACCCTCCAAGGGACCAATTAATATACTTCTATCCTCTTGATCAAATAAAGTCTAAATTCCAAAAATATAACATATCCTGACAAGGCATGTTACCCTTCCCCTTTATTAATACATAGTCTAGTAATTGATTCCATATCTCCATAAAATTATTCTTCTTTAGCAATCCTTTTTTGCATTTAATACTACTAGTTAGTTTATCATTTAGGACTATGTCCCAAACTTCCTTATACCAGTCTGTTATTAGGAAAACATGTTGTACTTTCCAATTTCTCGCTATCATTAGCCTGGCCGCAGTTAACAAGTTTACAATTAACTCCTTCGTATTTTGATCACAAATAAGCTTCTCAGTTATTGATAACAATGCTAATTTTGGACAGACCTCTAAATTAGTACCAATAATTTTCGATATTTCTGTAAAAAACCTCTCGCCAAAACACCAATACATTTTTACAACTCCACCACATATGAGCATATGTCCCTTTTTCCTGACATCCTCTCCAACATAATGCAGAACAATTATTATCTATTCTATTTAATCTTACTGGAGTTAAATACCATCTCCAAATTAGTTTATAAAAATTTTCCTTTATCCTAATTGACATCATTTTCACAATCCGTCTATCCCATATATTGTTCCACCCCACCTTCGAGGTCACCTCTTCAAATTCATTATCCCATACAGTCTTAAGCTGATCCTCTTGTTCTTTTGCTTTTTGGCTCAATCTATATAAATCCCTTGTTATACCTCTTGTTGATGCATTACCTGGTAGGCCGTCTCTAGACATGACCATCTTTTCAAAATTAGTTAAATCTCTCTCGTACTCAGTTTTCCTTTTCCATTTCTTCGACCACTGTTCTAACTGTAGTAAATTTAACCACGATAATCTTCTTCTCCCAACAATTTCCATTATTTGATCTCTAGTCCCCATCTTTTCCACCCAATCAGTCAATCTAATAACCCTTTCTTCTCTTAGCTTACCCTCCAGCTCTAATCTTAAGTTTTCAGGAAAATCCTTAAGAGCTACCACCGGAGCTAATGGAGATATCCCTGGTATAAATATGCTCTTCATAGTACCCCAAATCATTAACAAATTTCTTAGAAAAGGGTTGTCTATATTTTTTATCAATTTATTATTATTTTTTTGAAAAAAAATATTCCCCAAAGTACTACGTAGTTCACATGTTTCTAACTTCAACCACATTATTTCTTTAGGGCGTGCTATACTATCCACTATATGTCTTAATTGATTCGCTATATAATACCATTTTAAATTCAGCAAACCCAAACCCCCTACTTTTTGTGCTTTATACCATCTTGTTTTAGTAATCCTAGATTTTTTTCCCTCCATTACAATATGTATTAATAATTGATTGCCAATCTTTAAGTTCCTTATCTGATATCGCACTTGGTATCATCCAAAAAGCGAAATTATATTTAGCGCCCCCCCTCGTGCCGTGGGGGGGGCTCCGGAGCAAAGCAGCCCTGCTCTGCAAACCACCACCACCCACAGCCGCCGGACCCCCCCGCCACCCCCCCGCAGCCGCCGGACCCCACCGCCACCTACCTTCCCCCCCGCCCTGGCCGCCGCCTCCAAGGAGGAGGAAGTGACGCGATGGGACCCCCGCGCTCTGTTTTTGGCTGGGGAAACCAGGGCAACAGGGCTGTTTAAGCCCTGTTGCCCTGGTTCCTCCCGCCAAAACAGAGTGCGGGCGGGGCTCCGGCAGCGGCGCGGAGAAGGTAGGTGGTGGGGGGGTGGCGGCAGCGGGGGGCGGCGGCAGCGGGGGTGGCGGCAGCGGCGCCCAGGCTCGGCCCCACCACTACCTCCGGGCGCAGCATTTCTGCGGCCTCTTCAGCCACGCGCCCTAGGCAACCACCTAGTTTGCCTAGCGGTAGCGCTGGCCCTGTCTGAGACTAATTACAAATACAGTGGTGTGTGTGTGTGTGTGTGTACACGCGATCACTAGACTGTACTATTTCGGATGATGGTGGCAAAGCATTCATATCTGAATGCTCCACACACCACACTCAAAATTTCCAGTGAACGAAGGGCAACATATAGATGCCCCAAATCCACACAGCAAGTACAGTGGGGAGTGGCATTAGCTGCAATGGGGACATGACTTTTGGTGGCTGTTCCATGGTAAATCCAATGTGTGCTACAGCTCTAAATTATGGGATATTTTGCCAGTTGTTGAACACAAGTAGCACTGAAAAATATTTTTAAAAGAGTGAAATATAACCAGCGTAAAGCATTTTCAAAGATATATGGCATCAGGCAGGGGAGTTGAAGGAGTGAAAGATAAAAGTACCTGGATCCAGTGCAGAATGCTCCAGTCTGAGCCACAGAACCCCCACCAGCAAAAAAATGTTTTTTTTTAAATCTATGGAAAATGCCAATAGGATGCTTGACAATGCATTCTTTTTCTGTCTCTCATTTTAGTGACCATTATAATCAAAACAATAATTTAGTGGACATTGGAGGCAAAATTTGAGTATAGGGAAGGAATGCACAGATGTTCAAAGCAAATGGTATCAAAGCCAAGGGAAATTTGGGCTACAATTAGTACTTCATTCCTCTTTAAACAGCCCAAACGGCAGCACGTGCAAATCCTGACAGTTTGACAAAGATATATGTAGCCTTGCCAATGCCATGCAGGCAAATGTCACTTACATCGTTATTAGAAATCGCCCTTAAGTTAACATCGTATGTCTTTTTGACAAGATGAATGGTTGGCTTCTGACAATGAATAATTTTCATTTATACTTAAAAGAAAATTTAAAAAAGATAAGACTTCTTCAATTAAAGAAAGCATGCATAAATGAAATTCCAGATTATTAATTGAGAAAGCTATGCACCCATTCAGGAACCTTGGTTATCTTTTTGTGGCCTTCCAGAAGATCATTGTGAAAGCAGTAAGTTTGTTATAGTTTATTGCTGGGAAAATGCTTATATTCGCTGCCCCCAAATGTCTACTTTGTCTGTTATGATTGCTGGGTGAAGTACAAACTTATGTCATTATCAAGCTTGTGGTCACTTAGGGGCATCATCTTTGTGGCGACTGTGTTTATCATAAGTACACTCATAATATGACTGATTTTGAGGACTATTTTAGTCATAAACTGTATCCCTTGAGACATTTCACAACACATAGCACCAACAATGTGGTTCATATTATTCAACATCCACATAATAATTTTATGTGGGAAAAACATCTAGGGCTCTTAAAAGACAAGTAGATGAACATCATTGTAATATCAAAAATAAGCTGCGTACTCCATTAACGGGCATTTTCTAGAGAAAGATCATACTGTATTAGATAAAGAGTCAATCAGGGCAATGACAAGGTTCTGCTTTAAAAAGAGATAGTGGATTTTGGAATTTAAAACTTTGGCTCCACAGGGTCATAAGAACATAAGAAGAGCCATGCTGGATCAGACTGGTTCCACCATTTGGTTCACACAGTGGCCAACCAGCTGCCCACAGGAAACCCACAAGCAGGTCTAAATGGGGAACTGGATTCCACACACACTCTTTTAAATAGACAATTGTAATATTCTTTTTGGTAATATTCCCTGATGCTGCTTGTTAGGATGATCATTTGGTAACAATCCCTGATTCGGTACTTAAGCAAATATTTATTTGCTTTGCTTCCTTTTCTGCAAGTTACCTTTGTTGCTACATTTGAGTCATTGAAGTTCTGAGATATCTGCAAGTATTCTTGTATAACATTTTTTAGATATATGTAAGTTTGTGTGTGTGTGTGTGTAGTTAGCTTGAATATGTTTTATGTTTAAACTTTTCATCTTGGTATATTTCTGAAATTTATCAAGGGACATGTTTTACTGGTTATGGGTTTTGTCTGTTCCAGTTATTTTATTTTTACAAATTTTGTAAATATGCTTGTTGCATTTTCCGTATACAGACCTTGAAGGTGGCCTTTTGGACTGAAATGCACTGGGTTCCAAATAAACAATTAACAGCAACTTGGGAAGTGGTCTATATTGAACAAGAACAGATATGCAATATGTTCTCCGTGATAGATTGTCATACAGTAATACCTTGGATTGCAAGTAACTTGGTCTGAGAGCGTTTTGCAAGACAAGCAAATTTTTTAAAATAAATTTTGACTTGATAAACACGTGATGTCTTGCAATACAAGTAATGTAGGGATGTAACCACTCGGCTCAAGCGGGCTGAAATTGGCCCCGCTCATGCCCGCCAGAGACTCGCTTTGATATAAGAGTGTTTTGGATTACAAGCACAGTTCCGGAACGAATTATGCTTGCAATCCAAGGTATTACTGTACTACCAAATGAAATTTAAGAACATAAGAAGAGCCAAGCTAAATCAGGCCAAAGGTCTACCTAGTCCAGCATTCTGTTCACAGAGTAGGCCAATCACTTGCTTGCTGGAAGCCCACAAGTAGGACATGAGTGCAATTTGTTTGGAAGTAGATTCAGGACAGATAAAGGAAAGGTGTATTTCACCCAACAGTTAAACCTGTGGAATTCACTGCCACAGGATGCAGTGATGGCTTACACAAATTCATGGACAAGACTATCAAATGGCTATTGGCCATGATAGTTAAAACGGGATGCCCATGTCCAAAATATCTTTGATTGTTGATTTTATAATACTAATTGCTCTGATTGTATAATACCAATTGCTGGGAACAAACAAGTGATGCTTGTCATATCTGGCTCACTGTGGTTTGAAAAATGTTGCTGGCCTAGATGGATTCTTGGTCTGATCCAGCATGGCTGTTCTGACTGATTTCTTATCTTAGTGCAGGGACTGTTGGGGGGGGGGTTCAGCTGCCCCTCCTCCCCTCACCCCCGCAGGAGAAGCAGGGCGCAGGAGACGCACGGCGGCGGCTGGACGGCCCGTGCCCTGCCGCCGGTTCAGCCGCCCCTCACCCCCGCAGGAGAAGCAGGGTGCAGGAGAGGCACGGCGCACGGCAGCGGGCGACCCGCACCCCGCCGCTAGTTCAGCCGCCCCTCCTCCCCTTACCCCCACAGAAGCAGGGCACAGGAGACGCTGGCCGCAGGACTGCCACCCACTTTGCAGGGCTCCGGGCGGGCGGCTCGCGCCCCTATGCTGGCTAAGCCACCCCTCCTCCCCTAGAAGGAGCCTCTAGATTGGCCACCAGGCCGGATGAAAAGACACGGCGGGCCGAATGTGTCCCGCAGGCTGTAGTTTGAGGACCCCTGTCTTAGTGGTTATATAGTGGTAATATTTTCTAGCTGTTTAAATTATCATCATCATCAAGAAAGGCCAGCGTGTTCAACCTCAGCTATGCTTGAACATCAGAGGTGGTGTTAGGGTATAGCCCACTGGGGTTGGAGCCCCGAATCTCTGGGAGGCCATCTGCCCCACCACCCTGCTGTCCATGGGCACTTGCTGAAATAAAGGTACAGGGGCCCTGGTGATCTCTGTTGCATCTGATCCCCCTGGATTAGCAGGCTTTTTTGCCCACATGTGCTTCACCTCCTGCTGCCCCCCAAAATCTTTCTGCCTGAGGTCCCCTCCCCAATTTAAATGCCCTCCTGTCCATACATCCCTTTTTACAAGTAGGGGTGTCTTTAGGAGACAGGGTCCTTTAAAGACACACACAGAGAGAGACTTTAGAGCATATGTAAATTAGCATATGCATATTTGTGTTTTTGGTTTTTTTTTGGTCCTGTGGGCCTGAGCCCTGGATCTTTTCTGTACCTAGCACTGCCCCTGTTGAACATGAATATAAATGATTTTCCGCTTTAAAAACAACAATATGGACTTTATTTCCGAACTGTGTGTTGAGGGGACATAAAAGGAGATATCTCTAACTATAGTAAAAGAGAAGAGATTGAAATGTGTAAAAAAAAAAGTAATTATAAGATTAATAATGTAATTAAATATTTAGGAATTGTAATTCCAAAAGATATAGATAAATTGGGAGATCAGAATTATAGGAAATTAAAGAATGAGGTAAAGAATAAAATAGAGGAGTATAAAAAAATTGGACTTTCCTGGTTTGGTAGAATTGCTTTGATTAAAATGAAGATTTTGCCAAAGATAAATTTTTTATTTCGGATGATACCAAGTGCGATATCAGATAAGGAACTTAAAGATTGGCAATCAATTATTAATACATATTGTAATGGAGGGAAAAAATCTAGGATTACTAAAACAAGATGGTATAAAGCACAAAAAGTAGGGGGTTTGGGTCTGCCGAATTTAAAATGGTATTATATAGCGAATCAATTAAGACATATAGTGGATAGTATAGCACGCCCTAAAGAAATAATGTGGTTGGAGTTAGAAACATGTGAACTACGTAGTACTTTGGGGAATATTTTTTTTCAAAAAAATAATAATAAATTGATAAAAAATATAGACAACCCTTTTCTAAGAAATTTGTTAATGATTTGGGGTACTATGAAGAGCATATTTATACCAGGGATATCTCCATTAACTCCGGTGGTAGCTCTTAAGGATTTTCTTGAAAACTTAAGATTAGAGCTGGAGAGTAAACTAAGAGAAGGGTTATTAGATTGACTGATTGGGTGGAAAAGATGGGGACTAGAGATCAAATAATGGAAATTGTTGGGAGAAGAAGATTATCGTGGTTAAATTTACTACAGTTAGAACAGTGGTCGAAGAAATGGAAAAGGAAAACTGAGTACGAGAGAGATTTAACTAATTTTGAAAAGATGGTCATGTCTAGAGACGGCCTACCAGGTAATGCATCAACAAGAGGTATAACAAGGGATTTATATAGATTGAGCCAAAAAGCAAAAGAACAAGAGGATCAGCTTAAGACTGTATGGGATAATGAATTTGAAGAGGTGACCTCGAAGGTGGGGTGGAACAATATATGGGATAGACGGATTGTGAAAATGATGTCAATTAGGATAAAGGAAAATTTTTATAAACTAATTTGGAGATGGTATTTAACTCCAGTAAGATTAAATAGAATAGATAATAATTGTTCTGCATTATGTTGGAGAGGATGTCAGGAAAAAGGGACATATGCTCATATGTGGTGGAGTTGTAAAAATGTATTGGTGTTTTGGCGAGAGGTTTTTACAGAAATATCGAAAATTATTGGTACTAATTTAGAGGTCTGTCCAAAATTAGCATTGTTATCAATAACTGAGAAGCTTATTTGTGATCAAAATACGAAGGAGTTAATTGTAAACTTGTTAACTGCGGCCAGGCTAATGATAGCGAGAAATTGGAAAGTACAACATGTTTTCCTAATAACAGACTGGTATAAGGAAGTTTGGGACATAGCCCTAAATGATAAACTAACTAGTAGTATCAAATGCAAAAAAGGATTGCTAAAGAAGAATAATTTTATGGAGATATGGAATCAATTACTAGACTATGTATTAATAAAGGGGAAGGGTAACATGCCTTGTCAGGATATGTTATATTTTTGGAATTTAGACTTTATTTGATCAAGAGGATAGAAGTATATTAATTGGTCCCTTGGAGGGTGGGGGGGAGCACTTTATGATTTATTGTATGTTGATTATGTTATATTTGTGTGATAATTTTGTATTTTGCTAAATATATTTTCTGTGTTATAATTTGTTTTGAAAAATAAATAAAATATTAAAAAAAAAAAAGGAGATATCTCAAAGCTCAGAAAATGTCTCATAGGGTCAGAAGACATTTTCAAACTTGAGCAGCTGACCACTAGATCCTGCTTGTGTCAAAAAAGAATAGGGCTGTATGTAAATGAGGAAAGATAATTTAGTTAAAATGTTTTTATCTCATTCCTCATCCAAAAAGGCTCCTGGAGCAGCTAACATCCAATCAATAAAACAAGACAGTCCCTGCCCACAGGCTTACAATCCATAAAGGCACAACATACAAGGAAAAATGGGCGGAAAATGAAGTAGCCTTTCAGCAGGGCTGGTGAGATGTCCCTGCTCCCCCTCCAGTGGTCTCTCTCTGTACAGCCCACTGGAATGGCTGCTAGTAGTATTTAGGTCCAGGGATCTACTTTAGAATCTCACTGATGTGGCAAATTAAGAAACTGATGAATGAAAGATATGGCTAAGTAATTAATAGCAGTGTCGGAAACAAGATTCCACACATCTGCAATGGTGGCTTAGATGAGCAGTTTCTTTCAAAGAAATCCTTTCCACATTTGCTCATTTAGTACAGCACCACAGCCATGTTGCAGGGGATTCTGGGGCATGTCCCATCGTACACACTCAGTTCATGTGTGGCACTGGCCAGGCAAGGCCTGATGTGCCTCACTGCTATCCCACTTGAACACACTTAAAACTCCTTTACAGCTTTGAACAACTGCCAGTTGTTGTTTTCCATTGAAGTCCTCAGTACTACTGGTCCCTGAGACTGCTATTGCAGCTTGCATGACTTTTTGGAAGTTAAAGACTGAAGCAGTGCTCCATTGCTGCCTTGGGGTGCGAATGTACTGAGTATGCACTTTTGCATATTGCTTCCCTGCTTATGGGTATGAAAATGAGCATCAATTGTTGATGATACTGTTATTATTGACTCATTCTTTGGTAGATTAGTCTGAGAGGCTTGGTTATATACATGTTTATATGAGAAATAATAATTGGAAAGTATTTGACCACTGAAGTTGTTACGGTCGAAACGTGCTTAGTGTGTTTTACATATGATTATTTTCATGTTATTTGTTTATTTATTCATTTTCTATACCGCCCAATAGCCGAAGCTCTCTGGGCGGTATACAACAATAATTAAAAACAATAAAATATAGTTTAAAATATAAATAATAAAACATTACAAAAATTTTAAAACCAATTTTGAAATATCTCTAAAACAAGTTAATAAAACACGACCGCAAAAACATGTTATGTATTTGAGAGATGTAATAAGTTGTTTTTTTTTTTTAAATGTTGAGGTTATAGAGTTGGTATATGCATTTTGTATATGTAAATTTATTTTGTCTATTTTTATTACATTATACATCCCATTTATTTATTTATTTTGTGAAGAAAAGAGCCTTTGGGGGTTCCTACATGCACATGCACACACACACACACACACACACACACTCATGTGTGAACCAAGTAAAACCGGTTGGGGGCTGGGAGGAGGCGAAATGTGCATGAAGTATCAGATGGGGCATGGCGCCTGAAAGTCCTGAAAAGCCGGAGACCCGGCTTTCAAATGCAAAAGTCATGAGTCATGAGTCCCCCTCCCCTGTCTGGCCAGGTGAAGTTCATCCTGATTGGCTAAGGGGCAGCAGAGCTACAGGAAGGAGGAGGGGAGGGGGAAAGAGCTATATTCCAAGGTGTGAGTTTTGTTTCTTTGTCTTTGTCATCGCATGGTTGCTGGCTGTTGGAGCAATGGCGGCAAGCCAAGCAGAGGCCCAAGCCTTCGGGTGGCCTCAGGGTCTGACCCCAGGTAGCTCCTGGTGAAATTAGCTGAATGAGGGCTTTAGCAAGGCAAGCATTGTGGAGGGCTACCCATCTCGGACCTTCGGGTAGGTGTGTAGTCTTCCCGGGCAGCAAGGCTGTGCTGGATCCAACCCTGGAAGAGAACTGACCCCCAGGTAACTAGTTGTGTGCCTGGGAGATATAAGGAATCAGTAGGTTTTGTTATTTTGTAGCTTTACTCTGTGTACCAAAGTGTCTCTCTCTATTTCGTGTGCTTCTCTCATTTCCCTATTCTTGTTGTAAAATGCTACATGAAATAAACCTTCTTTGGTTTTTTACCCCACATGGTGTTTGTAGATTGCTCTGTGGTTCCAGCTATTAAATCCAGGTTACAGTCAGAAAGGCAAGTCCCTGAACAGAGATTCAAGTAGGATTGCTTGGCAGTCTGGTACCTTGAGATCTCTGGGGGTCTTGGGTCCTTTGGGGTAGGAAAGGGTGGGTTGTGGCGGGTCATCCAGCCCCCCCTTCCTCCACATATTTATTTATTTATTTTATACCCCGCCTTTATCCCTGCAAGGAACCAAAGGCGGCTTACATAATCCTCCAAATTATTTGGGGGTGGGGGTTAACTTTGGGATTCTCCAGAACACTGTCTGAAAACCACTGACCTAGATTTATGTGAAGAAATATTATTATAAATGGAAAAAAATATTATTAGAGCTGAGCTGAAATATCACTGAGGTGGCACTTGAATTTGAAAGGGAAGCCCCCTTGAAACTCTCCCCAAAACATATGTTAATTTTGTTTCATCTGTGACTGTTCAGAGCTACATATGCAGCAAGGCAACAGAAAGAAGCTGCCTCTTCTCCACAGCTGCTGGCACAGGACAAAAAGGTAAGGGAGTTGTGCCCAATTGCTAAGAAATTAGACAATGCTATTTTGCTCACTGCTAACACTGTAGAAAATTATTATTATTATTATTATTATTATTATTATCATCATCATCATCATCAGAACAACAACAACATTGCTTTTCTGTTATAAAAACACACAAAGCAACTTATAAAGGTTTAAAAAAATGCAATAGGGCACAGTACAAAGTAATGAAAAACAGTAAAACCAAAGCATTTTAAAACACAGCAGACTAAAACTAGAAAATAGGAGGCAGAATAAAGATAGGATGATGTCCTTGTGTTGCCAAGGAACTGCAGGGAAGCTCTCCCTTCCCCCTCTCCCTTTTGGCACAGTCAGCAAAAATTCACCCATGTTCTCAGACCCCTCCCTCACCTCAGTGATGAAAGAAGAGTCCAACTTTGTGGCTCATGAAAAGGGCTATGAAGTTGAAGCTGAAGTTTCAGCTTAACTTTGATGGAAGATATATGGCCTCATATAAAAATATAACTCAGTCTTACAATGTAAAATATACACCAGTGTTGGATTTATGTTTGAGATGTTGTTAGAAATGTGTGTAAGGCATACTAGAAATGACAAGGAATCTTCTTTTTAAAATAGCAACTCAATCCTTTGCAATCACCAGTCATAAGCTCTGACTCATTAAACAAGAAATTAACCAGTTTATTAATATATTCACATATTTACACAATATTACAAATTAAAGTACTGCCCCAGCTCACTGCATGAGAGCAAGGGTATATAGAGGAAATGCACTGCAGGAAAAATAAAAGAAGCAATGGCTCTGGCACACTAAATCTTTGGTATTTGAAATATAACATGATGCAGCATTTAACTTATTCAACACAGGGCATTAAACAAAGACAACACACAACAGTCTTGACCCAGAGTTATTTGCACATATGGAGCTCCAGTACAAATGGACCCCACCCTTTCACTTCCTTAGAAAGAGAGGGTCCACCTAGGCAAAGAGATTCATGTTGGATTGCCAAGTCATAATCCAGAGACCTTGTCTGCCTCTTAACATTTCTGAAGCAGTTAAAGTAAGACATAGCTTAGCCCACCCTCCCCTTCTCCTCCTGCCTGCTATGGGGCAAAGAGGAGTGCTTGTTCTGACAGGCAGAAGGAAAGAGTGGTTTGTGGGACCAAGGTTCAAGCAGCGTAGGGAAGTAGCTGCTGCATACTGCTTCTCTGCTACAGGGTGTTAAAGATCTCCAGGTTGCAAACTGGCAACCATAGTTGCACGAAAGCTGCCTCTCTTCTCGTCACTAACGTTAATGCAGAAGCTCTTGTGTAAGTGTGAACTCCCTGTGTGCAAGGAAATGCTGGGTCAGGGTGTCTGAATACCAACAGGAGGGAGGTGTTTAGATATGGCTTCACTTCTCCAAGTTCCCTTAGCCCGAGTTGAAAAAATTAGCCAACAGCAACTTTAGGATATCTAAACTATTCATCAAAATGTTTCGCTGAAAGGATAAATTTCTTAATCTGTATTTTAAGCCAATTCTCCCCCTACAAGACATATCAACACTGATGACACAGCACAATACATTTCATAGACCTAGAGATAAAACCCTACCCCATTAAAAACAGCCAATAACTCCTGGTAAGGCAGTTTTGCCCACTTAAGGATCAAGTCCACCAGACAAAACTAGATAACACAGACAAAAAGCACCAAGGAAGCATTCCTAGACTAACATTTAAGGACAGCCCGTTTTATTAAATACATTTCTGGAATCATTTACAGTGCTGTAGCTGATTCAATCAAAATAATGTATTCAATAAATTCAACGTTTACGTCACTTTGAACTTCTCTAAACTACAGGTATATAACTGCTGATGTTAATAGTTCAAACTATAAAAGGTGAAACTCCACAGAGGTTCAAAGCATTTCTAACATGGACATCTGCAAACACCCACTCACCCCATTCATCTTTGCTTGGAGACAAATGCCTGGACCAAGGCAGATTGTTGAAGCCTTTGCAAATTCTGGGTGCTGGGTGCCTTTGCAAATATTCGGTTAGAAGCAATACACAAGTGAATGAACAAGCATTCAGTTTAGAGCAAGTTTGCATTAGGAATTGTGGGGGAGGGTCAAAATGGTTTCCGTGTATTCATAAATGCATCTCTACCCAACTGGGATTGTCTAGGGACACCACATAAGCTTGTGGAGTGGAACGAAGATCGTCAAGGCTTCCAAGTGCAGTTTTTATGTATAATGAAAGCACATGGTTCCTCTCTCACTAAGACAAACCTCAATGCCCTGAGAAGGCAGCCAGACCATATCATGTCTCCTAAATACATAGAATTTGGCACAGTATATAGGTGTATGTGTTAAAAGCTACTGTTCTGTAAGGAATATTATTTGTTAGGGCCCTGTAACCTTAAATTCTATATAATTCCTTTTTTGAACACAACTGTACGCCAAGCCACAATCCACCTTTTAAAGTTTGTTGTTCCATGAAATATTTTAATAAAAGACTTCGACAAGCCAGTTAAAGTAACCTTGGAATTGAAGGGGGGGAAATCCTTCGTATTCTCTCCCCCCCCTCCCCGGAATGGCATGCAGAACTGTATTGAATTAAGCTTAGTCCCCAGAAAGTGTGTGTAGAAATTGCAGCCTTGGTGAGTGTGCAGTCATCGGCAAGGTTAATTAGTGCTGCTGGATATTTCAAGACAAATAATACTGACCACATGACTACTGGAATGCTCAAACTCCCCCCCCCCCCGGCAGCAGTGATAAGCAGTGATAAGTAAGCCTTCATCTCCTAATGCCATCAGAGATGCTAGCTAACAGGAAGAAAGAAAATGTTACTAAATTGCTACCCATACTTAGTATTCACTGTGGATGGAATGAAATGAAGCATTTTTTGTTTTAAAAATGTCTGTTTTGAAGTGATTTTTCAGGAAGGTGAGGTTAGAGTTTTGTACTGGTCCCCAGTGGTGGCAGACGGACAAGTTGCTTCTTTGCACAGCTCTGAGCGAGATATTAATCTGTCAACATAAACTTCTTCCGTAATCCCAGCGTTAAGACTGGAGGTTTTCAACAGACTGAAGCACTGCATTTCAAATACTTAACAAGACGAATAATGCTTTGCAGGTGCCTGAATTTCATAGTCCCTGAAGTTTATGATCAGAAGTACCAACTAGATCTGAAAGTCATTCATCCTCTTCTACGTAGGTAGATGGAAACCAACCCACCTGAATGAGAGGAAGAAAAAAGGACACAACATGATATTAGACTGGAATTCCTTTGGCTCAGCATAATTCTCTATAGGAGATCTTCCCCCCACCCGCCTTCAAATTGGGATTGATTCAGAACAGTGAGAAAGCTGATAAAAGGTGTCCAATGAACTAACTTTTGTGGCAGAGCATTCAGCCTCTCTCCAAACAAAGAGATGCAAGTTAATGATCTAATAATGCTTGAGAAAAATATGAACTTGATCACAAATAGGACTGCCAACTTTTGGTTTAGCAACTCAGGACATTCCAGTGTTCAGCTGAGGCAGGGAGACATGACAAGTCAGGTATTAGCAGCCAGAACTCAGACTAAGTTCTTGGCAAATTAGGTGGTAAGCCTGCTTTTATCACTGCAGACCGCAAGTGGGGACTCACATGCATGCTCCTGAATACAAAAAAAAGGTCCCTGTACATAGAAAACTAAGTGGCAGGGGAAAGGTGCTTGTTTTCTAAGTGGCAGGACATTTTCCCCTATGTAATCATGTTTGCCCATGCCTATGCAGTAGCATAGACAAGGAAATTCCTCATATGTGAGAATTATGTCTGTTTTTCTAAGTATTCTGACCACTGTGTTTGCTTTTCTTTTATATACTTTACCAATCCAGGACATTCCTGTCTGCTGAAATGGGCTCTTCCTGACTGAGGATATGATTAACAGCAGTGTACTGATAAAATGAGGGCAACTGGCAACTGTACATGCCAACATGCTTTTTGGCAGTGTGGATCTAAAACACATCCTCTGACGGTTGCAGCAAAGCATGCTGCAGATGGACAAAAAAAAAAAGCTAGCCTAGGCAAAAGTAATAGCAAAAAAATGTCTCATTATTAACAGAATCGTGTTTTCCCATACACAGGTAAAGTGTAGCCCCCATTTTCCAAAGCTACACTGAATGATAATTTCCCACTTATTCTGGTCTCCTGGTATAGAAAGTGTACTTTTGTTTTTAAAGTGGTAAAAGGAAATACAATATTTAAGTGATGGGAGATTAGTGAGTGGGTGGTCCTATATGCAAATAGTACAACCATTCCCACCTACTCATCAGAGGTAGTAGGAGTTACCATCAGGAGAAGCTTGCTGACCTTCAAGTATTTACAGGCCAACACCTAACACTTGACTGAAGGATGCCTTCAGTAGCCAATTAACAACAAGAGAGGCAATCTTTTCCTTTCAATGCCAGTGTAGTGCAGTGGTGAGAGTGTTGGACTGGGGCTCAGGAGATCCGGGTTCTAGTCCCCACTCGGCCATGAAGCTCACGGGGCGACTCTGGGCCAGTCACTGAATCCTAGCCTAACCTACCTCACAGGGTTGTTGTGAGGAAAAAATGGAGAAGAGGAGGAGGATTGTGTAAGCCGCCTTGGGTTCCTTGCAGGAAAAAAAGGCGGGGTATAAATATAATTTTAAAATATCAGGACAGATGGGAATCAGGAAGCAGCCCATGCAAGCTAGGATGGTAGACTACCAATGCTAGTACTGAGTTGCCACAAAAGGCATCACAATATAGATTCTATAGGCTAATCAAGACAATGAAAACTACCCAAGTGAAAGACTGGGGGTGTTACTGTACTCTCCCTTACTCTTGGGCAGCCGAGTGGTGGCAGTGGCCAGAGGCTTTGATGAACTGCATGTATTACACAGGTCTTGCCCCTTCTTTGAGAGGAGGGATCTCAGTACTCTTATTCATGCTTTTGTAAAACCTAGGATTAACTCCCAGCGTCCCCCAGCCAGCCATGCTGTGGGGGCGAGAATATCAAGCAAAAATTCTTCCTCCCAACTATGAAGCTGCAGAGGTGGGCAAGGACTGCCCCGGCAGTGTCTAGAGGGTACCAGGTTGGGGGGTGGCTGGATTACTTAATGTGCTTTATGGGGGTTGCCCTTAAAGACAATCCAAGCACTTCATCTGATTTTATAAAAGCTGCACTGGTTTCCGGTTTGCTTCTGGGCTGAATCCAAGGAGCTAATGCTTTCATTTATACCTTTCAATGCCTGAGGCCTCCATGTCTTTGAGCAGGGTCTGCTGTTTCTGACTGGCCAAAAATTGCGGTTGCCAGGTTCCTCCACCCTGCTGGCTGGACAGAGGCGAGTGCGAAGGAATCCCCGCCACCTTACTGTGGGAAAAGAAGGAAGGGAGCATTCCAGTTTCAGCCCTTGTGCTGAGCAATGGCTGAAGGATCCTCTCTCTCCCTGCTTCTCTCTCCTAAGGGAAAGAGAAGCAGGGGGAGTGTGTGGTTCAAGCACAGCTCAGCAAAGGGGCTCAAAGGCCCACCCTCAAGCAGCACCTGCAAGAGCCACACACACACACTTGCTAGAAAGAGGGGTGGGGAGTGTGTGCTTGCTTCCCACCTCGGAAGTGGGGGGGGGGCTGAGGACTGTTGAGACAATGCAAGGGCAATCCTTGCCCACCTCTGCAGCTTCACAGTTGGGAGGAAGGATTTTTTGCTTGATATGCTCACCAGCAGCTGGGCCATGCTCGCCGTGGTGAGCAGATTTGTCAACAGCTGCCGTTGAGGTGGCCTCTTCCTGAACAAGACCTGCTGCGGCTGAGTTCTGCAGGTTAGGTCCCTGCCCCAGGTGCCCTCACGTCAGGAGGGGAGAACGTCAGCTCCAAGGAGCAGGACCTTTACCACTTTTGCCCATTTCTTGGGAATGCCCTCCCTGATGATGGGCGGAACTGCTCCTGGCCATGGACAGAGGTTTTAAGACCAACTTGTTTTGAAAGGCATATGGCTGCTTCATTCTATTCTTATGCTGTTTTAGTCTGTAAACTTCTGAGTTCTGTTCATTTTATTGCTCTAGAATGTGTTGTATTTTCTGGTCTGGTTGACAGCACAATCTTATGCATAAGGAAGCCCCCACTGACTTCAATGGGATTTAGTCCCTGGTAAGTGTATATTTGATTGCAGCCTAAACCTCAGAAAGATTGGATAAATATATTTTATATAAATCAAACAAATAAAAGATTCATGGAATGTGAAAAAAGTATCGCAGGAAGATATATGAAAAAATTATGCAGTCTAAAAAAAGAAACATACCTTTCCGTTTACTTCACCTCTCCACCAGCCATTGGCGCTAATCTTTGTGTAAATTTTAACCACATCCCCTTTGAGTAGGGACAATTCACGCATGTCTCTTGCACAGAAGTCATAGCGGGCAATTGCTATACCAAGGACCTTGGGACTCAGCACTAGAGGGGAAAACAGGAAGGCAACATTATTAGAAGTTTCCTAACTGCATGTCAGTTGAGTAACATCAGCAATTTCTTTTTGCATATAATCCTAGTACAAGAGCAAGCAAAGGTATTTTTTTTAATGCAGAAATATAAGCTGGCCTTATGAAAAAGTGCAAAAGAAATTCAATCAGTGTAATATTTTCTTGTTAGACTTTTTTTAAAAAGCAAAACAAAACAAAAACAAAAAAGAAATCCGGGGGGGGGGGGGATCATCCTAAGTACACATAAGAACATTGGCTCGGATACAAAAGGGCCACATTCAGTGTTCTTCACACACCCTGGGGCTTTTTGCAACTCCCCCCGCCATGCAACCCTGTGCCTCCAAAAAACACTGGTCCTGGATGCCAGTGGATACTCCAAAGTGGCATTTGATGTGGAACAAAGCAATGCTCACAGAAGGAGAAAAATTGGCATCTACCCCAAACACTTTGCTAGAATAGTGCTCATGCATGAAGCTTATTGGGCCCTGATCATTCTGCTGAAATCAATGGGACATACTTCTATGGAAATATATTTAATTAATTAGAAAATCCCAACTGATTCTCAAGAAAGAGGTAATGCTACACTTCTATAATGAAACATCTTTTACAGATCACAAATTTAAAGCTTTAAAAGGGTTAAGCAGTACAGCAGTATACTTTCGGAGGAAGACCTATAACGCTAACCTACAACTGTTTGAAGAAGACAGTACAACACATGAAAGACCATAGAAAAAGTTTCCACTGTAAATTTGTGCCTGGGTTTACACAACACAACAAGCCAGAGTACAGGTTGAGTATGGGTCGAGTGTGGGTTGCTGTTGAACTGTGGGTTGTTGCTGAATCATGGGTTGCTGTGTTGTGTGAACCCTGCTGTGTTAACAAACCATGGTTTGTTACCACAAACAACCCACAAAGCAAACCCATGATTTGTTATTGGGTTGTGAACTGTGGGTTATTTGTGGTTAACAAACCATGGTTTGTTAGCATGGTTGGGTTCACAGAACACAACAACCCACAGCTCAATGACAAGCCTCCTCCAACCTGTACTCTGGCTTGTCGTATTGTGTGAACCAGTTTCTATCTTGGGCATTGTTCTGCTACTCTTGCACACTTTCCTGAGGGTAAGCCTAGTGAATCTTATTTCTGGGAAAATATGTATATGAGTGCTCTGCAAGAAACAAAGGGCATGGTCCAACCAAATTAAAGGGCTTGTGAGTTCCACCGATTTCAATAGGAAAGATTTCAGCAGATACATAAATCTTTCCCATCAAAATCAACCAGAGAGATTTAAGTACCGGTATGTGCTTAATTATCCAGCTGAGATCAATTTGACGCTAAATGTGCTGAACTGGACTGGATCATGTCCAAAAGCTAAATCCTGTAACTTAAAGACAATGGATCTAAGTCATGCAAGATTACAGCCCGAAACACTATTAGAGCCAAAACAACACTACTTTAAATCTGTGACTAGCAGCTACATCATCTTCTTTCCAGTGTGGGGGTTAGGGGGCTGTTTAAGACTGGATTGTGCAGGTCCCTGCACCTACTCTAAAGGAAAAAAATGAACATTTTTTTTTTGTAACTGCTAGACACAGATTTAAAGTAATGCCTATTTTGGCCCTAACTGTAGCTTTAGAACAATCTTCCCGTAGTTTGCTGAGTAATAATACTATTAGTAATGGTAAACACAGGGGGCAGTGCAGACATAACAGTCCTGATCTCTTATCACTTTTAACAGCATTGGGAGGAGGAGACAATATTGCTTGCTCCCTTCCCTCAATCCTTCCCTTCTCATATGTCAATTTCTGTCCACTGGATAGCAGCCTGTTTCCAACAGTAGCCAGCCAGATCTCTCAAGGAAAACTCAGAAGCAAGGCAAAACGACAGCTCTCCCCACTGCTTGTCCTCAGCAAATAGTATTTAGAGGTACATCATTTAGCTATTTAGGTCTAAATTAGCTCTCATGGCTAATACCTGTTGAGAGACACAAATTGGCCCCATGAATTCGCCTAATCCTCCTTTAATGCCAACTAAGCTGGTGGCCATCACAACATGTTGCGGCAGTGCATCCCTATATACTCGAGTATAAGCCGACCCGACTATAAGCCGAGGCACCTAATTTCACCCCAAAAAACTGGGGAAACTTATTGACTCCAGTATAAGCCTAGGGTGGGAAATGCAGCAGCTACTGGTAAATTTAAAAAATCAAGTTAAAGTACTTCATGCACACTATTTAATTCTATCAAATAAAATGTGTAGAAAAGGTATTTAGCAAATTTCCGTATAGGGGCTTCCTTACAACCAGCAATCATGACAGTTAGTGAGGGTAAGTATAAGAAATAGGAACCTGCATGCTGGTCAATGTTGTCTTCTTTTTCCAGTGTTGCTTCCCTCTGCCTTGGACCAACCCCACCCACACAAAAACAAAGTAGCAAGCAAAATGAAATGCCGATGATTGATCAGTTACTGGGCAAAATAGAGCAGTTTATTTTCATGAGGTGAAAGTGAAATGCCTGTTTGGTAAATAACTGTAAATATTCATATTTCATAATAAAATTGGCTCTTAATTTAGGTAGAAAGGCCTCCTTAACCCAATGTATCTGGTAGAAGGCACCGATTCAGTTTAGTGATTCTTTAAGGCAGTGGTTCTCAACCTTTTTTGCCCCATGCACCCTCTTCACCATATGTCAGAATGTCATTCCCCCCTTTCCAAGATTGTCTGACTTACGTACGTATTTAAAAATAGTAGTCAGTAAATACTGTAGTCAGTAAAGTTGTTCAGGAAACTCAAGCTCACTGAGGCCCTCCAAATTCCTTTAAGCTTTATGCTTAAAGCCTCGCCACCGCCAAAGCCCCGCTGCCGCCGAAGCCCCCCCAGGACCCCTGCCGCCACCCCCAGACCCCCCCGCCACCCCCCGTCACCGTGCCTGCTCCCGCCGCCGAAGAAGCCCCGCCGCCGCCGAAGAAGCCCCGCCGCCGCCGAAGCCACGCAGGGCTTCTTCAGCGGCGGAAGTTGGCGGCGGCGAGGCTTCTTCGGCGGCGGTGAGGCTTTTTCGGCGGCGGAAGTTGGCGGCAGCGGGGCTTCGGCGGCGGTGAGGCTTCTTCGGCGGCGGGGAGGCTTTTTCGGCGGCGGCGGGGTTTTCAGCGGCGGGAGCAGGTACGGTGATGGGGGTGGCGGGGGGGTCTGGGGGTGGCGGCAGGGGTCCTGGGGGGGCTTCGGCGGCGGCGAGGCTTTTTCGGCGGCGGCGAGGCTTTTTCGGCGGCGGGAGCAGGTACGGTGATGGGGGTGGCAGAGGGGGTCTGGGGGTGGCGGCAGGGGTCCTGGGGGTGGCGGCAGGGGTCCTGGGGGGGCTTCGGCGGCGGCGAGGCTTTTTCGGCGGCGGGGAGGCTTTTTCGGCGGCGGGAGCAGGTACGGTGACGGGGGTGGCGGAGGGGGTCTGGGGTGGCGGAGGGGTCTGGGGGTGGCGGCAGGGGTCCTGGGGGGGCTTCGGCGGCGGCGAGGCTTTTTCGGCGGCGGCGAGGCTTTTTCGGCGGCGGCGAGGCTTTTTCGGCGGCGGGAGCAGGTACGGTGACGGGGGTGGCCTGGGGGTGGCGGCAGGGGTCCTGGGGGGGCTTCGGCGGCGGTGGCGCTGACTCGAGTATAAGCCATGGGGGCATTTTTCAGCACAAAAAATGGGCTGAAAAACTCGGCTTATACTCGAGTATATACGGTACATGTTGTGTTAAACAGTCCCATTTCATTATGTGACCTTAAATTTTAATATTATTGTGATATCTTTCCGTACCATTGGTAATTTTACAAGTCTCAATTATAAAAGTATCATGTCCCTCTATGGTGGTAAACAAACAAAAAAGAACAAAAATTATAGCAAAAAAAACCCTGTTGGAACTTGGAGTGCCTTTGACCATACTACTATCTCTCAAACTAAGAGGGTTGTTGTGAGGATAAAGTAAAATAATTCCCTATGTGTCATCACTCCTTGGATGAAGGACAGAATTCAAATGGTTGTGCAAACACATTTTTTCAGGTGCTGCTGGGTCAACTTACCATGTGAACAGACTTGCCTACATGGCTGTAGTATTTACACTCTCCCTCCCCCCTCCTCTCACACACACACAGACTGCAGCTGTGTGGGATAGTATCACAAAGAAGCAACCCCTTCCCGCACAGGTTGGTGTGCATGTGAATGGGATTTTAGCGATCAAGGGTGAGGTTATGAATCAACCAGGATTTCAAAGGAATCGCAGATGACAGAAGGAACATGACTGTACTCATCTTTGGAGGTGAAGAGATGCAATAAATAAATAAATAAATAAAAAATAATAAATAAATAAATAGAAAATTCAAAGGACAAGCCAAAAACCAGGGTTCAGGAGTTGCGCTGAATAAGTGCTGAGGAATTGGGAATAATTAACAATATTACAAACATTGCAGACTTATGACCAATCTCCATGCCTGAACTTATTGCGGATCTGGAGAATGCCCTATAAATAGTGTTGGCACTTAAGACTGAGCCAGTTATTGCTGTAAGTAAACTTGGATTCAAGAAGTGGCCATTGCTCTCTTACGTAGCCTTTTCCCATTATTTTTATTTCTGAATGTATGAATTGTCTGTCTAAATACCAAAGGTGGCATGGAAGAGATAAAAACAATAAAATAGAGGAAAAATAAGACAGGTGAACAATAAACAAAAGTATTAAAATTATGTGGAGAAAAAGCGTCAGAGTTTCCTGCACCACACACACACACACACACCTCCTCACGTGTAAACAAGTATAATCCCAGCTGGGGGCTGGGAAAGTCATGCAAATGTACCTAGTTTCTCTGATGGCTCCTGACTCCTCAGAGTCTGTGCCACAGCTATTCGCAGGCAAATGCGGCAAAGAGCCACCCCTCCGCTGCCTGGCCCAGATGAAGTTCATCCTGATTGGCTAAAGACACCTGGGCTACTGAAAGGAGGGGGGGAAGAATCTATACTGCGGGTGGGGCTTTTGGGTTTCGTTGTGGTCTGCACGTGAAGAAGTGCAGGGTAGGGCTTTTGCTGAGGCAGCCCTGAAGAGGACCAGCCCCCAGGTAAAGAGAGTGCCTGGGTAGTTATGTAGTAAAGGAACTAGCTTTTGTTATTTTGTAGCTCTACTGTGTATGTACCAAAGTGTCTCCCCACCTTTCTCCCTCTTCCCTCATTTCCCACCTTTTGTTGTAATCTGTTTACCTTGAATAAACTTTCCTGGTTTTACCCCACACGGAGTGTGTGGTTCCTCTGTGGTTTAGTGCTAAATCCAGTGTATAGACCCAGGGCAAGGCCCTGAGAGAATCAGGTCAAGACGGCAGAGCTAAGGCTGGCAGTTTTGCACCTTTGATCTCTGGTCTTGAGTAAAGGACCGGTTGGCAGTCCTTCACAAATTAATACAAATACAGATAAGCACAAGCCTAGAAAGAGCAGGGTTGTTTGTTTGTTTTTAAGTACACACATACACAACACAATCCAGTCAGTCTCTAGTTAAAATTCCTCAAACAAATTGAAAGTTTTTAACTCACAGTGCAATCCTATCCACATCTACTCTGAAGTAGTATGTCCTAATGAATTTAATGGGACTTGCTCCAAGGTAAATGGATATAGGATTGCGGTCTGAAAAGGTCTTCTGAAATTAAAAAAAAACCCCACACAAACAAAAGATCTCCTTAACATGCTGGCAGGAAGAAACCAGCAGATAGAGATAAGAGAGAGGGCATTCCATAACTTGCATGTCACTACAAAAATTATCCTTCCTCAGTTTTCAAGAAGAAAACTGAACCTTACGGTGTAAGGAAAGAAATACAGGAGTAGTCACTCCCTCAGTGCTGAAACTGAAGACTAGATACAGACAAGCAAACAGTTGTTGATAGTTCCAGCTAGAACAGTGAAGAAAATAACTTTCTCGGATCATTGCAAAAGGATTCTTGGGCGCAAAGGCAAGATCATTAACAAGTCAAATTGGGGGGAGTGGGGATGATTACTTTTACTGAACCCAAATTCTTATCATCGTAAAAATATTTCAATGTAAGAGTCACAGACATTCAAATTCCACCCCCACCCCAGAGAGCAAAACTGGCTTTTCCCAATTTAAAACTAGAAGATATATATAAAATGGCATCCAAATGAGAAAAATATATAGGCAGCTATGATAAAGATCACCATTTGCGTTCCAAAATTGCTGCACACGCTTTTGTGTCATATTTTATTGTGGGCTCCTATGGTACCAAAAGGCAATATTTTACACACTGCGGCAGCCTTCACACAACAGTAACAGATACTGTGCTTTGAAAAAAATAATAACTATACACACTTCAGTGACCAAAATTGAAATGCTTAAGATCAAATCATAGCCTGAAAATGAATTATGCCCTATTTTTGTCACTATAGTATCTAATGCATAATACCTTTAAGCAGAAGCCAGTATTATAAATATGCTTATAAGGCTACAAAAATATTGGGGGGGGGGAGAAAGTGGGGAGGGGAGGAGGAGAGAGAATCTGCTATTTGATATTAGCTTACATCCCTATAATGTAAATCTTGTCCACTACTGACTGGCCCTAGCTGTATACTAAACAAACACTTCTGCCCAAGTTGTCAATATGCCATATCCGTTCCCCTATGTCAATTTATGAGAAGTACATCAATTATGACAGGAGGAAAGCAGCAAGCAAAAGGATGGGAGCTGCAAGAATTCACAAGAGGCAAAGCAAGGAGGACATGAAATAAGGGACTGCTCATATCAAGCAAGACTTTGTGACAGATTCTCCATCCAAGTTGAGCCAGGACTTCATTTCCTTTGTTCTATTCAGCATCCTGTTTTCCACAGGGGCCTTCCCAGCATATTTCTGGGAAGTCTACAAACAGGCCCTTCTCTGTTGTTCGTGCCCAGCATCAGGCCCCCGGAGGTATACTGGCCCTGTAGATGGAGGCTCCATTTGGCTATCAGGGTTGCCAACATCTTCCATAAATATGCTGAATCCCCCCCTTAAAACCATCAGGCAGAGCACCCCTAGTCTGCACAGATGGCTGTCTAAAAAGGGGTTAGGGTGGGTGAAGTTGCCCCTCCATCGGCAAAGGAGAACTCTGCCAGTGGGGTGGGGGGGCATCCATCGTGGGGGGTCCAGGAAACCTCCACAGGTGCATATGCATTGTCAGTGGTGTTCCAGGGGCAAGGCAAAGGGAGGACTTGGAATCCAAAGCCCCTTTGACCACTGGGGAGGTCCCAGGAATGCCCACATACATATACATTGGCATGGAGCTAGCATAACTAATTCCTCCCCATTGGAACCATTTTAAAAAAAATGTGGCAGGGGAAAAAAAAGACAAGTTGGCCACTCCCCCAACAAACATTTCCTGCCCTGGCCAAAATGAGCCAGCAGGGCTTTGAAAGCGGCAGATGATCCAACAATTCGCAAGCCCCCACAACCCACATAAGATTGCGCTGCAAGTTAGTAGCCATAACCATATCCTGCGGCAGAGAATCTCCTAAGTTAACAATGCACTGCGTGAAGAACTACTTCCTTTGTTTTGCCCTGAACAAACTGCTAATCAATTTTATTGGGTGATAATGAGTTTTATCATGCTTATGGGTAAGGGAGAAGAATTTGACTTGGAGCCTCCACCTGTAATGTGCAACACAGGAGACCGGATTGTGGCTAATTGCTGATCACTCCCTACATGCTCAGAATGCACTTTCTTCTTTATTACTGCATTATACTGAACCCTGGCACTGAAAACATCTTCTGAGCATAAGCCCTGTTACCAATGCAATTCCGTACCAGGATCAGACCAAAGACCCAACTAGTCCAGCACTGCATCTAAAACAGTTTGCCAGCCACGTGCCCCAAGAAATTCACAAGCAGAGCAACTAACAGGGCTGCCAACTGTCAGCTATTTTACCAGCTGTTTAGTATTTTTGCCTCAAGTTCAGTATATAGGAACTTTCTCTCCCCCCCCCCCCTTCTTCTATTGATTGAATTCTGATTCAACAGTCTACATTGACTGGCCCACCCAAAAAAAAAAAACTTTAAAGGTGCAATCCTCTGCATGCTTAGACAGAAAAAAGGCCTACAACTCCCAGTCATGCTGGCTGGGGCATGCTGGGAGTTGTAGGCCTTTTTTCTGTCCAAACAATCAGAGGATTGCGCCCTAAGGCCCTACTTCAGCATTCCCCAACTTGGGTTGCTCCAGATATGGTTGGACCTCAACTGTCATTATCACTGGCCAGGATGGCATGGGCCAGTGGGAGCTGTAGGCCAGAAACTTCAGAAAGGACCCATGTTGGGAGAGACTGCTTGAATACATCCCAGGTTCCACCCCTCCACCCGACTCAGTATTTTTAACATAACAAATGAGCCTTCCGTGCTAGCTGGGGCTGAATGGAGCTGTAGTCCAACCCATTTGGACAGCACCAGGTTGGGAAAGGCTGTCCTATACATTTCTAGGAAAGTATGCAGGTTTGGGATGGGGTGGGGGGCTCCCTTTTAGCTTTCATGTGATGAAACTCTATTCCACGCAAGGTCATCTTACGCTTTTAAAACAGGGGTGGGGGTAACCTGTTGGCCTTCCATATGTTGTTGGGCTCCAACTCTCATCAGCCCTAGCCAGCATGACCAATGGTCAGGATGATGGGGGTTGTAGTCCAACAACATATGGAGTGCCACAGATTGTGCACACATACTCTCACCCCAAGGCTAGGGTTGGGTGAGCTATGCATCTAATACAGGGCTCTCCAACTTTGGGTCCCCAGATGTTGCTGCCCTACAGCTCCCAGCATACCCAGCCAGCATGGCTAATGGCAAGGGATTCTGGGAGCTGTAGTCCAGCAACATCTGGAGACCCAAGGTTGGAGAGCCCTGATCTAATATGACAGGAGAGGACACACCTGCAGATCTCTCTCAGCTCTTAAAGGAAAAAGAAGGAAACATGGCCCTTTGTGACATCTTAAAAACTGTAAATGCTTTTTAACACAACAAGATAAGTTCAAGAGAGAATAAGGAAAACAGTACAAGTGCATAGAAAGAAACAGGTGGATAAAATTAACTTGTAGACAATGCACATGCAAAACTCTATATAAAGCTTTTTTTTCCTAGAATGAAAGTACTTTATCACAGAATGCAATAAGGCTTTTTAGGGATGGGACGAATATAGAAGTCACAAAAGCATGGTTTTCAGAGTCTGAGGACACTTTCAAATATTTTATTTTATTAATTTAATATTATTTCCGCCTTTAAGGGTGGAATATGATAATTTGAGATCTTCAACAGATATAATCATGACCATTTATTAGATTTAGCCTGGCCTCAGTTATGTAGCTTTGCACCTTTCGCCCAAATTCTGAATGCATATTATTATGCTTTGATGCCTTTTAGGCATTCTCCAAGATGAATCGGAACCATTCATTCGTGAACAGCTCTTACGTAACTAGACAAACGTTTAGATCACCTGTGTGTGTGTGTGCGTGTAAAAGAGAGAGAGAGAGAGAACGTGAATTGGCCATATGATTGGCCTTCCATTCATTTGTTTGAATGATTGAACATTCTCCCAGCCATGCATGAACTGCTCAGAAATTAACATAACATGGGGAAACCATAATTCCCCATAAATGTGTTCTCCCATGCCTAGGAGAACACATTTGTGAACCATAATTCTTATTTAGCCAAATTGTGTGGATGGGGGGTGGGGTGGGTGGGTGGGGGAATCCGTCCCTTCCCTAACTTTCACTGCACATAGAAATTGAAATATTATATTTGCAAAACAGAAACAAATTGAGAAGAAATATAAAAGCAGTAAAGCAGTACCTGACCAGAAAGGAGTGGAGGAAGGGGGAACAAAGCTGTAGTCTGGAGGAGTTACAAAAGAAAACCCACAGAACAAAGAAGGGGCTTAGAGAAAGAAAGGGGGGGGAGAGAGAGAGACAAGCAAAATGACATTGAAATATTGGTAAAAATAATATTGAAATAGTAATCTTATCAGTTAAGTCTCTGGTAACAAGAAACCTAAAGGTTTGCCTGAAGAAACTTAGTAGCGGTGTTTTTGCCCCCCCCCAAATACACAAATCTGTGCCTTTCTTTGCTCTTACCTGAGCAGAGGTACAGAGGCCATGGTGTATTCAAGCTTAAAGTGTTGGGCTTATTTCTTCTCTGTGTGGTGCTTTACAACCCTCAAAGAGCTGTAGATGCAAAGGATGATTGCATGGGCTGTTTTCAGCCACACTTCTCTGTATGACATGCCAACAAAATGCATGTCATGTGGCTTTTTGCTGGGAGCTGAAAACAGAGGCTAGAAATCAATATGGCATCTTCTTTTGCACATTGCACCATTTTGTATTGTGGAGAGAAAAATTGCAGATTTCTCTATTGCAGAGAGAAAATAGGCCCAGAACTGCATGTGCCAAGCCACCTAAATGTTGCCATCTCCTAAATCAAAGAGGACACCTGTGCCCTTAACAGCTGCATAGCAGGAGATGTTTACGGTAATTGGTGCAGCTTCTTCACCACAGTAGTGCAATGAGAGAGATCTTAGAGGCTTTTCAATGCAGAAAAGAACATAATATGTTCTCTCTCTCTCTCCTTAGAGACAATGAGCCAGTTAGGATTATCATATCTTGGTTTAATAAGCTGAGATAATATCAGGATATGATTTGCCCTTGCATGCAGCCCCTTTGTTCCTCCCTTCATACAAGCTGTGATTAAACCAGGAAGCCTCTAATTAACTATAGATTCCTGTTTTGTCTGAACTGGGAAACTATGGTTGTTATTCAATATTACTTCCACTGTTTCTACAACTGAGCAAGAGTGCAAGACTAGTAGGATTAAAAGGAAGACCAGGAAGATAGATTTCTCTTTTTATACTCTATAGCAATGTTCTCTGACCTTGGGTCCCCAGATGTTTTTGGCCTACAACTCGCAGCATGGTTTGAAGTTGTTTTAATATCTTGGCTTGTTCCAAAGCTGGGAAACTACAGTTCATTAGAGGCTTCCTGATTTGATTGTCACAAATGGAGGAATAAAGGGGTTATGGATGTGGACTGTACATGTTAGGCAGAGATAGGATTGTCCAAACTTGGCCTATACCTGTTCCCATTCAACCATCTATCTTGCATATAGTACTCTTGCACTTGCAGGGTTGGGGGTGGGGACTTACAACTATACCACTTTACTTTCCAGATGCTTCCAGTGTATCAGAAAGCAGAATGCACTCTGTACCCCTCCCCTAAATCAACAAGTAGCATGGCACAGAATAAACCAACACCAACCATGCAGAACTGCAGACCCACAAATAATTGCCATGGGATGCAGTGAAAGCTCACTCTGCTATTCCCTGATCTCACAGGGTCATTACAACGAAGCCAACATGATCATGGCTTCATCCACATTTTGAACAGAAATAAGTACAGTATTTTTCCATGTATAAGACTATACTTTTTCCTAAAATTGTTAGACTAAAAATTGAGGGTCATCTTATACACGGAAGTAAGCCAAGGAGAGAACCACGCGGTTGCGAAACTGCCCAGTGGGGGGCGTCTTATACATGGGGGCGTCTTATAGACGGAAAAATACGGTAACCAGCATCCAACAATCTTCCAGTCTAGTTCAATATTACTTCCATTGTTTCTACAACTGAGCAAGAGTGCAAGACTAGTAGGATTAAAAGGAAGACCAGGAAGATAGATTTCTCTTTTTATACTCTATAGCAATGTTCTCTGAGCTTGGGTCCCCAGATGTTTTTGGCCTACAACTTCCAGCTACTCTGGCTGGGGCATGCTGGGAGTTGTAGGCCAAAAACATCTGGGGACCCAAGGTTGGAGAACACTGCTCTATAGGGCAAAATTGTTTTTGGATTGGGACTGTGGCTCTTAGTAAACTCTTGGCCATCTATTTGTGTGAGCTGAAGGGACCATATCAGGTCATACCCTCATCTTTTCTCTTTTTAAACCTTTTATAACAGAGATATAAGATAAAGAAATAAGAAAATGATGGTTCTTCTGGGCGGATGGTAGCCTGGGACTTGGAAAGATAAAATGTTCAAATCTCCATTCAGCTACAGATTTCCACTGACAAGTCTGGGCAAGTCATCGTCTCCCATTTTTCATAAGCAAGGTCAAGAAAATAGGTCTCATGCACAGGCCCCAGAAGCACATGCCTGGTCTTTCCATAAAGCTGATAAACTAGAGGATGGAATATGAATGTTCTGCTTTCCTGCACAGCCTATAAGGCTTTAGAATCTAGCCTTTAAATATTGCAGTTGTGATCTATAAACCACTTTACTTTGCATCAGACTTCAATAGGGCTTCTTAAAAGCTCCTTTGGATCATATTTTCTTAGCCTTGCTGAATCTTATCAGAAATAGGTACGTATGATATGAAGACGACAAGTCAACAGGACTTTTGCAAAGAAAAAAAAAATTCCTCTGGATAAAAAGTGTTTGAACCACATGGATATGGGTAAAGCGGATGATGAGTACTTCAGCTTGTACTTGGGCTTTTAGAAATCCTTTTAACACAGCTTGTTTTTATATGGGATAGTGACGAAATAAAATACTGGAAACTTTCAAGAAACTATTCATAAATTATCAATTATCACAGTGAAATGATGTAAGGAGGGAACCAACTTGTAACCTAACATTTATGACAACACGTTGCATGTAATCAGAATGGGTTAATGATGCCATTCAAATTATGGACAAAAGTGAGTAAAGCTGTAGACACCTAAACCCAGTTCAGACATATTAACAACAAACTATAGCAGCCTTCCCCAACCTGGTGCCCTCCAGATGTGTGGAATTGCAACTCCCATAATTCCCAACCAACATGGCCATTGGCTATGCTGGCTGGGAATGATGGGAGTTGAGGTACAACATCTCTTGGGGATAGCAGCTTGGGAAAGGCTGAACTAAACAAAACCAGTTTCAAATTGTTGTTAAACCATGGTTTCAGACTGTGGTTTGAAAACAGCATTCAGCTGTGAAGGCAAACTGCACTTTGCTGCAAACTAAAAGCAGAAGCTTCTAATGTCTTCTCTTTCCCTTGCACACAAAGCGGGTGGGAGGTAGAGGAAGAGTGCAAGCCTGAAGCACAGTGCGGGTCATTCTCAAAGTCATTCTCAAAGCAACAAACCATAGTCTTATTGTTGCACCTGAATCAGGCCTTAGACTTTGCCTAACTTATTAAAGGACTATAATGCTGAAAACATGCAGCAGGTTTTCAACAAAGGTGAGGAACATAAGTATGAAATTAGAGCCATTGGAGAGTTTTCTAAAATGAAGTGAAATAAACAACTAAGGCTGCTTTCTTATGCACACATAAACTGGGAGTCATTCTCATTGAACTCAATGGGACTTATTTCTGATTGTGCTGCAAATGAAGTTTTGTTTTGACTGAGACTTGTAGAAGAAACTTATAGTTTATTTATCAGCTTGTCATCTTACCCCTCCACCTTATGGGTTCTTGAATATTAACAGGGAAATGGTGCTAAAGGTCACTTCAGGAATGATATATTAAAAATCTTTTTTTCTCCTATTGCCTCAGTAAATGAGATGCTGGTTTAGGACAAGTTCATACATGTGGTGATTCTTGTGAAAGGCTGCAATTCAGAGAGCTCCATAGTCTTGTTGCAGCTTTCAAACTCCTGACAACACCCAGGTAGCAGCCTATTTGTGTTATAAAGCAACATGTTTTTGAAGTTTGGAAAAGCAGTTTATAATGTGGCTTGATAGGGTGAAGAGAAGAGACCAAAGTCCCAGTTGGTGTTCCAGTGTCTGCAGCTGAACTATTTAGCAGTCTGATCCTTGCTGCATCAATCCATATATTTATTTACTGTGCCTCTTCAAAGCCACAAGACATGATAATGTTAGCCGTATTTACTACTCTTAAGATGGGCGTAGGTATGATATTTGTGTCTGCTCCAACCCAAGAATAACTAGAATGAAAAAATAAAACCCAAGACAATGCAAAGAAGTTGTACATTTACCCCTATGAAGCAAAGTGATGCAAGAGAAAGAAGAGGAAATTTATAACGCTGAGAAGAAAGAGTAGAGAAAGAGAAATGCATATACATCAATTGAAAACTGAAGTGAAGCATTGTAAGAATGTGAGGCTGAAAAGAAAAAAAAACTCAGGGGGAAAAAGCAAGGAAGAAATGCTTGATAGAAAAAAAGACTAAATAGAGGGAATTTAGACTAAATAGAGGGAAGAACAAGATCATTTTATTTTATTTTTAAATGAAGGCTGCAATTCTTGGAATTAAGTCCCACTCAACTCAGTGGGACTTCGTTTCTGTAAACATGAATAGGATTGAGGTGTAAGAGTGTTTTCATATGTGCAGCTTTCATATTTGAACCTCTAATGGCGATTGTTAACGTGCACGAGAGTGCTGAGGTGTAATGCAAATGGACAGTTCTGGGCAATGCTGGTTTTACATTCTCATCACAAAGTGATGGAAGAACTGGCTGCCTTAAGCCTCCGATGGGAGAACACCCTAAATCTTAGTTTTTTTCTAAGTAAGAAGCTCTGGGAAATAAAGAATAATCAAAGAGGTGAAACTAAAACACAAGTGATGGGCTGGTAAAAATCAGAGCTGCGGGCAACCAGAATGGGCTCTCTTGGCAGTTTTTGTTATCAGAACTATTAGCATTTTCCATTCCTTATCAGATACTGAGCATAATGTGACACTGCCATACTTCAAACTCTGGACTGCTGTTTTTGCAGCAGATTAAAAAAAATCTACAGATCATCTGGCAGTTTTCCAATGTGCTTCTATTTATCAATGGACCATTGTCCTTGCACACTTTTTTCCTATGTTAAAAAGAAGCACTTTATAAACAATGTCAGTTGCTGAGTAAGTTGCAAGGAAGACGTGGCTTCTTGGGGGGTATCCGTGTGTGTGTGTGTGTGTGTGTGTGTGTGTGTGTCTGTGCACGTGCATGTGTGTGCATCAATCATATTCAGTCCACAAATAGGTATTAAAGAATATTACCCACCCCGTACATAGCTGTAATTAGACATCCAGTGGAGACTGGGGGCTCAAAAAATCTATTAGTAGTAGTAGTAGTAGTAGTAGTAGTAGTATCCCGCCTTTTTTCCTGCAAGGAACCCAAGACGACTTACATAATCCTCCTCCTATCCATTTTATCCTCACAAAGGAGAAGCAGTGGGCAGGGAAGAATGCTTCATCCTTCCCCTGCATTCCCTTTCCCCAGCTAACTTTTCCCTTGCTATGTTTATTGATGTGTATTTGTTGCACCCCTCCAGCCTTTTCCTGATGTTCTTTTTGCATGTAATGGCAGTCATTCAGGTTGCCATACCAAAGTCTTCCACTGAATACCTAGAAAGGCCTACACCTCAAAAAAACAAATCCTATTTAGAAACACTAACAAGCAATGGTTGTAGAAGGAATCACTATGAACTTACGGCTCCTCACAAAAATTCTGCTTTATAATTTGTGGCTTTAAATCACACAAATAATTCATTTAAATGTCAAATGCAAGATTAGAACTACATGTTTATTAATTCATGTGGCCGAAAACAGCAGAGCCAAAGCAAAATGTCTGTTTACAAATCAATCGCTCACTTACATTTTTAATAGATGGTTGAGCAGCAATTTGATTTAAGGACAGGCAGTCAGGAAGTCTAACTAGACCTGTTCATAAACCTGTCAGCAGATCTTGATTCTGCTTAGCTGCAAAAAAAAATCTAGCTAAATGCATTATCATATTAATTGGTTAGATGTCAAAAATGTAAAATGAAGATGCTTTTAACCTACTGCTGTTCCTTTGCTATTAAAATGACAGTAAATGGTAATGCTCACAGTTGCTACTTGCTCTGTTACTCCTTTGGTCCAGCGAATTTTCCCATTCCTTGTATGGGTACTGGAGAGTTGTATCCAAACTTCTGAAGCCTTCTTTAAGAGAGTGATGCTTGTAATGCTCCACAAGTTCCTTCCAGAAGACAGAAAATATAGATTAAAATTTCAGAGTATGTTTTCTTCCTCCAGTGATTGGGCATGCAACATTTAATGCAGCTTTATAAAAGCTGATAATGCCAATTTCTTTGCATATTCTTTGCTTGTTACTGCTGACATTTGTGATGAAAGATAGAAGGCATCTCACATCACAAGAGAGAGGCAGATCAGCTACATAAAGGGTATAGGTTCGATTCACACATGAGCGATACTGCATGTT
Source organism: Shinisaurus crocodilurus (assembly GCA_021292165.1). Taxonomy (NCBI): domain Eukaryota; kingdom Metazoa; phylum Chordata; class Lepidosauria; order Squamata; family Shinisauridae; genus Shinisaurus; species Shinisaurus crocodilurus. The sequence goes on along the minus strand of CM037877.1, from coordinate 152,658,908 downwards.
CATACATTCAGAAATGTATGTATTATATATCCCACCTTTCCCCCAAAAGTGCTCAAGGTGACTAACAATAATAAATCATGTCTAAGATCATTTACTCATGTGAGGCTGGCCTAGTTCTCACAAACAGCAGATGATAGAAGCATTTCTGAGTTGTACCGTTCAGCTTATGGGTGGAAGAGTTTTCACATGAAAAAATTAATCCTGCAGATAAAAAAAGTATCATGCCAGGGGAAAGAACTATTGTTCCTGACTTCTACATTTTTATTCACAAGGAAGTATCCACCATCTTCCCAGCTGCATAAGTCCAAATACAGGTTTATTACCTCATCTCGTATTTGTGAGAATTAGGCCTTTGGGCCTTACTTATACATACTCCTGTGTGGTTACTCCTTTCTGGTTTCAGGCTTATGTGAAGTATTTACTCATCTGGTTTGGGTCTGGGTAGGTTGATTTTAGAAATGCATATTTGATAAGAAACAGGTATTTGAATACTTATTTAAATGCAAATTTTCATGTGAATTTTGAAAAATAATAATCACAGATCAATTCCGAAATGGGATGGGAACAAACTTATGAGGGAACACATGTGAAAGTGACAAGGCCTGGCAATAGACTGATGTATCTATTACTAGTTGTTCTCTTCCATTCCAGTCTAAATCCCTCTCCTGTTCCCAGTTGTTTTTGGGGGAGGCAGCTGAATTTTCAAGGAGCAATACAATAATGTACATGCAATGTGGCACAATCAGTACATTACAAACGGTGCTAGAAAACTCAGAAAAGGGATGAGCTTTCTTTGAGCGTTCAGGCCACACACCAAGAAAGCTCACAGGTACGGAGCCAATTCCAAATTGAGCTGACAGAAACCACTAATCACCTTTGAGCCTCTCACATGCTAGTATCTGAACTCATTTTCTTCTTTAAGGTGACAACTGTAGGTTTATTCACATTACAAGTGATTTAAGCAAAAACAACCAAAAGCCTGATTTAAATCTCACATGAATATACCCTTGAAACTCTGATCTCCAAACAATGATCACAATCCAGTCAAATCTAAACACTTAAATCCCATTGATTTCCAGTGAGAGAGATTCAAGCACATGCTGAACACATTTGTTGGGAATCAATGGGACTTAAAATTGTTTAGCTTTGGCTTAATCATGCCTTTTGCCTATTGAAGCATTAGCCCTCCATTCTGTGTGAATACATGACCCATAGGGACTCTGCCAGCATAATAGCCCCTTTACTTCTGTTTTTTCCCCAAACACTGAAGCTGTCACAACACCATTCTATATTTTACCTTTATCTCTAGAGTGTGCAATGGTATATTTCCTACCGACTGTAATCAACCAGAGAAGTACTGCAAAAGTAAATAGTGCAAAAGCTCACACTGGTGCAATTTCTTAGTAAACAAGGTGATGACTGGGTTCAGATAACACGATAACTCACACTCAAGGGGATGCCAGTGTGGCGTAGTGGTTAGCAAGTGTGGTGTAGCGGTTAGAGTGTTGGACTGGGACTTGGGAGATCCAGGTTCTAGTCCCCACTCGGCCATGAAGCTCACTAGGTGACTTTGGGCCAGTCACTGACTCTCTGCCAAACCTACCTCACAGGGTTGTTGTGAGGATAAAATGGTGAGGAGGAGGAGGATTTTGTAAGCTGCCTTGGGTTCCTTGCAGGAAAAACGGTGGGATATAAATACAATAAATAAATAAAGGGTTGAGTTTGGGTTATCGGTAAACCGTAGGTTGTTGTTAATGTGGGTTATTGTGTGTTGTCTGAATCTACCTGAGCTAACAAACCATGGTGAACAACCCATAATTCACAACCCAACATCAAACTATGGGTTTTCTTCATGGCTTGTTAGCGCAGCTGAGTTCAGAAAACATGATAACCCACGTTTCAGCAACAACCCATGGTTCAACAACAACCCACACTCAACCCATACTCAACCCCTGAGTGTGGGTTATTGTGTTGTCTGAACCCAGTCACTATCTGATAACTGTTATCCATTCCTGATTCAGAAACCTGGGGGAAATTTCTGGGACAAAAGCAGCTCTAGTTCCCCTTGTCAAAGGATTATTTGCCTCTTTCAGTGACGCAATTTAAACATTTGCTTTTCAACTGCTCCTAGAAGAGCAGATCAGAAATCTGTGAATGAGCCACCATCAGTTCTGTCCTCTTTGTTTGTTGATTTGTTTGTTTCAAAGTACACACAATTGTTTCAAAGTACGCAGACATCAGATAACAGCACACTCCTTGCAAACAACAGTTGCTGGCTCTCTAAGTAGATGAGCTGTGATAAGAAGAGATTCTTCGTATTTCTTCTTATCACATGATGTTAGAAGCAAGTCAAGGCAGCTTCTCCTGTTATCTTTGGAAGATATACAGTACACTTTCAAGAACCACACCTATGTCAGAAGATGCATGCAAAATCAAATGTGATGATGGAACTATAATGATGGAACTGTGATGGAACTGTGCAGGGCTTCAATCTGAAAGAGATAACTGCAGTCTGCATGTTTTCTCTCCAGGACAGATGTGTTTATTATAGTTTATTACCATTCCATTATCATGCAAGAACAGACACTGTTGTGACTCGCAAACGCACATCTTTGTGCTTCACAAGGAACAAAAGCAATAGCTCTCAAATACAGATCCTAAACTCTCCTTTAAGAGCTGGTGTGGTGTACTGATTAGAGTATTGGACTATGAGCAGGGAAATCCGGGTTCAAATCCCCACTCAGCCATGAAGCTCACTAGGTGACTTTGGGCAGGGGATGAGCCACCCTGAATTCCTTGGAAGGAAGGGGAAGATAAAAATATAATAAATATACATTTTAAGGAATTTTCAGGTGATATTTGCCTTGAGTTCTGGGAATGCTTTAATTTTCTGGCTCTAGCAGTCCATGTGTCAGTGTTTCCCAAACTTCTGGTAGCCAAGGTACCATTATTGCTTTTTCTGATTTAGTTGGAAGCACACTTCACTCTTACACTCCACATTTGAGTATGAAAAATGAAGAGCTACAAGTACTCAAACGAGCCCACTTCTGCCCACGGAGGCTTATTTTGTATTCAGAATTCATGCTAAAAACAGATTTTTGACATGTAAAATCCTTCACTGCCTGAGCCTCATGTTATCAAGTCATTTCACCTGAGTCAGAGAGGGCACCCTGGACACTTGCCAAACAGGGAGGGGCAGTAACCATGATGCCCTTGGCAAGTGCTTTTATGAAATGCTGATCAAGAAGGATGCTTGATTTTAGGTAAGCCTCTTCAGCTGAGTTACAGAAGAAATAAAATATTCTATTTATCATAACACAAAATATATCAAAACCACAATGGAATCAAGAAGTCCTTTCATCAAGAACTTACATAATCATTTAATATGGGGTTACTTTATCCTGGGAAATTTATTTCAACCCCTTGGGCAGTATCCAATAGGGAGCTTACATCGCGCCAATTCCCTTCTGCAAGCAGTAGGTCCTGCCAATTCCGTTACACAAGTGGGACCCACCGCTTATGCAACAGAGATTTAGCGGTTCCTAGAGAAAGCCCTGAAACCAGGGGAAACTTTTGTTTCTGGATCGGGACAAGTCGGCAGAGCTCCCTTATGCAAGCTCCACTGACCTTACCCATTCCAGAAATGAGTTTTTCCACTCATTTTGGGTTGCGCCCAGAAGCACTAAATTGCAGTTGTGCAACTGATGGGGGCCGCTTGTGCAACTGAATCAGCAGGGCAGAAGAGAATCAATGGGGGCATAAGCACCCTTGCCGATTCCCCTCATTTATTTACACATTACAGGATGGTTTTGGAGGTAAACCCCTCCTGGAAGAATGAAGTGTCTGCCTAGAATAAGTGATCATGTAAATGGCAACAGAATTGGTACCAATGCCATAGAGATACAGGGATCTGGGAAGAGTGTAAGATACAGATTTCACGAGCCCCCTGAAATCCCTTGTACAAGTAGTCAGAGCACTGTATTTGTTTCTCTGAATCCTGATTGTATAAACAAATCCTAAAAAGAGCCCACACACAGGCTAAGTGTTCAAAGCAAAAGCATCACATTTAATTGTGATTTCAAACCACTGCATTTTGCTTCTCAAAATGAAAGCATAAGGCACTTTATTTACTGTAAAATGCTAACTCATCAGCAGTTCATTCAATATTCTCATTCTATGCAGCCATGTTTAAGTCTCTAAAACCAAAATCAATCAAGCAGGCCAAGCTCCAGACCAAATAAGCAGAAATAAAAAATGTTAAGTTATTTATGAAACACAAGAATTGCATAGCTGGTCTAGATTAAAGGTTGATCCCTGAATGATCATTCTGGCTTGAGAACACTTCAGATTCAGTAATTTGCATGATAAATAGGAAGCACTTGTGACTTGCACTTCCTGTTCTTGTACTTCTTAAGTCCCCATTTCAGACAGTACCAAAGCAGCATGGGAAAAGGAAGCAAGAATCACTTGCTGTTTAGCATGGAAGCCATCACAAATAACACTGCTATAAAGCAATAACCAAACAGATCGCCCACAAGCAAATTCAGAAACGGAGCAGGAAAGTAATTTGTTCATTCCCTCTTTGTTTCCATTATCTAATAGCAAGAGATAGAAGCCCTAGTCCAGCATTTCTCCTCATGCATTCTCCATTGCATGAGGGGAGGATCCACTTCTTGACCCCACCTCCTCTGTCCTGTTCCTGACAGCCGGCTTTGAAGCCCTCTATGGGTTGGGAGTTAACATCTGCAAGGGGGAAATCAGAGTTCTAAATCATGTGAGGAGGAGCCTACATGGGTACTGCAGCCTCCCCTCCACAGAGGTTCAGTCCAACACGTGGCGGTTGGAAGGACTGGACCACCAGGAACACAACAGATGGAGGGCTGTTCTCCCTCCTCACATGATGGGGAATATGTAATGGGGAATGCCCAAACACAGGTATAATACTGTGAACATCACAGTTACTTCGTACTGCAGTTGTTACTGCTGGCTTTTATTGTTGTTTGTTCCCTTCATCCCTTTTTATTGTGTTGTATTTTACTATTTTTGTAAGCTGCTTTGAACTATATGAGGAAAGGTGGGGGTATATTTCCACTGGGAGAAAAAGTAAACCATCTGTATTTTATTTCCAAACTTCGGTAGCCAAGGGTGTTAATTTGGGAGGGCTGGACAAAGCAGGAAAGGATCTCTGCAGATAGCACTTTGTGGAAGAATACCCACCCTGAAATAATCAACCCTGCAGGTGCATTACCTCCCTAGTACAAGCCAAGGCCCAGCTATGTATCCAGCCAACCTCTTCACCCCAAATTGACCATGGGGCTTCACTTGAAACTCCTACAACAGATTCAGCGACTGGCTAAGGAAACTCAGCTGACTGCTGTCCCTTAACTGATCAGTGAGGGGAGAGCCCAGAAAGGGCAAAACCCCCCCCCCAAACAACCCTAATAAATTACCCATCATGTGGATGTAATGTCAAGAAGTTTTAATTGCATATTACATTGTATATTAGATAAGCAACCATTCAGTATTTGTGCTGAATTCTGAAGTATCTGTGCTCCTAAGGCATTTAGACTATAGCCTAAGCTGCAATAACAGTGATGGGAAAATAGTGAAGGAGGAGATCACAAAAGGGGCAAGAGAACTTGGGAGGGCAAAAATTGCTTCAGTGGACAACATGTTACAGAACACAGTAATTCTTATCATCTAATTGTAGGATGGATTGCCTGGACATACATGACTAAGTCTTTACTTTTTATTTATTTATGGGTATAACCAAACACAAAAAAATTGTTAAGGACAAAGTCAATGCGTGAGCTTATTTTCAATACCGAAAACTATGGAAAGTTCGTAGTGAGACAATTACAAGAAAAACAGAGAACATAAAGAAAGACTATATAATTCATTCTTAACATGTTTCAAGGGTGACTCTTTTTCAAGGGATATAAGCTATATAAATACACAAAGGCAGACACATACTCAGGCATGCTGCTTGATGACCTCAACATATGTTGTAATAAAGGACACAATCTTTTTCTATACAGCTGCCCTAAGGAGATGGTAGTGGTGGGGTTTTTTTTAGTTTTTCTGTTTGTTTCTTGGCAACTTAACAGCTATTTGATCCCACTTTTTCCCCAGCTGAGAAACAGATCCGCCATTTTAATTACCCCATGAATCCCCATGATTGTGAACCCAAACAGTGGTTAAGGTGTGTTAAAAGTTAACCAGTTCACTGAAGTCGAGTGTGAGCATTTGTCACGTATTAATCAGTGACAAGAAATACAGACTGATCTAGCATGGTTCTGCTATATTTTTTCTACATATCCAGCAAATCAGCCTTCAGTAAGAAGAAGTCAGAAGTTCAATAAGAGGAAGGGATACGTTTTTGTGTTTTGTTTTATTTGGGGGGTGGGAGAAAAATCAAAATGCTTACCATTAAACTTATGCTTACCATTAAACTTCTAAATTTCCTGTTTTCTGCAATGTGAAAAAAGCATTCTCTTGTGAAAATCCTGATGTGCTTCACTTCATTATTGTACCTATTGGCAATGAATAACTTATGAATATAAATGTGTTTTTAATCAGCAAAGATCAATAATTACTTGAGGGCATGCCCTACCACTACAGAAATAAATTTTTAAGACAAAACGTATATCCATGCCAATGCACCGTTGACACCTAATTAACAAAACACATTTATTAGGGTCTGGCTGAAGACACAGTCTCAATTCAGATTTTAGAAAGGGCCTTCCAGCACAATCTAATTATGGGATCCCATAATACCGACTGCATTCAGGTTGACAAAACAGACCAGCAGCTTTAAATATATATACATATATATAATATTCTTTAGACACTTTAAGCTTTTTCCCACTCTCATTCAATTCAAGGGCAAGATTCTGTTTGACTCCAGTTAGCAGTCAAATCAATTCTAAACAATTTTCTAGTTAAAATGCAAATGGGACCACTAAATCACCTGATGCTAACTAGCATAAAGTCATTTGTGCCCAAAGTCATAGATCTATTAGCGCACCCTCCCCACTGAACAGATTACTAACAGAAAAGCAGGGCGGAGGCCTGAATTCCAAAGCAAGGTAGTGTGATTGATCCCATGGAATAAGTAAAAGGTTGCACAGGCTGCAGCAGCACATGTGCATCCCTGGATTGGAATCCCCACTCAACGCAGAAGCTGGGTAGCTGGATGCAAGGGCTTTTCTGCTCACGCAGCAGCTCCTTATAGACAGCGGGACGCGGGAGTGATTCATGAGCAAAAATCTTTTTCTGCATATAGGCTACCATTGCTGGATTAGGGACGCTTTCTTGAAGAAGGGTTATGAGCTGCTGTGCAAATAGGCCAAAACTACTTTTCAAACCATCAAGATTTTCATAAAAAAATCATTTCATTTTAGCAGTGGGAATAAATTGTACACAACTGTGAGTGAAACTGACAGTCAGAATTTTTCAGATTGGTTATGTACATTCACATATCAACTGCAACAATAAGGAAAATAAGAAATGTATTTGCAGAAAAGAATATTTCACTTACTTAATGCTAATGGCGTATTCTCCTGATTCTTTAGTCCTATACCGCACTAAGTAAGTGCTATTTACCCGGTTGATAAGTTCAGTCTCTGCTTGCAACCTTTCCATTGTTCCTGCGTACCTGCAACAAAGTATGATTCAGATTAACCATGCTTGCCTTCCAAAGGGACATGAGCCAAAGAGGCTTTGCAGTGGTGCTTTCAAGTGAACAGTAGCCTGTGCCTTTGCCCACACACTGTTTTCACAGGTTTGCCAACCAGTTTGTGATGCAACACCGATGGGGAGAAAGAGGAGTTGCTATTCAGAAAAGAAAAGTGATCTTGTTGCATGTACCCTGATCTTTTGTGCATTCATAGTTCATGACCTAGTACCGAAATCCACACCTGTCATCCTGATTAAGTACCTGCGCTGGCAAGGATCATGTGCAGTGGCCCCGGACTGCATTTTCAGTACCAAATCTATCACCAGGAACCACATTTGCAGGATTGTACTGCATTTGACCAATTGCTGCATGCAGGATTCCAATCAATGGGCTGCATGTCCAGAACTGTTACACCTGTGTGATCTACATGGAAGCACACCTCTGTTTGCTGGACTGGGCTGATGGCATTTTTACTCTATGATTAGAATAGGAATTCTACATATGTGCAATATACTGTGTTCAGTATAACCAGTATCTCACTCATTTCCAAATGGCGTGCCAGGGCTTACTAGAGTGACTTGAGAGAACCACTGGTGTGCCATGAGAAATAATGAATGGCTACAGTGAGGTTCTGGGTGAGTTCTCCTTCCTATTAGTCTCCTGAGACAACCAGTAATTCTGCTGTGTCCCTGTATTTAATCAAAACTTACGCAAAGTTGGGAAAACACCACACTATCTGCTTGCATGTATTGCATGATACTGATTTATCATCATCATAGATGGCCAAACTAGGGCTTCGGAACATTGGAAGCTGCCTTATACCAAGTTGGACCTTGGGGCCATCTAGCTCAATATTGGGCTACGCTGACTGACAGGGTTTCAGACAGGAGTCTTTCCCAGAAGATTCCTGGGATTGGACCTATGACCTTTTGCATGCAAACCATATGCTATACCACTGCGCTAGAGCCCTTCCTCATGAGAAGCTAGGCAGTTCAGGGAGGTGTACAGAACCATCTATTTTTTATTTTTCCTTCCTCATCCACAAACTGAGACCAAGGGAAGTGATAAGGAGGGGTCCATTCTGCGGTACACAAAGCAGGGGACTGGCTGGGGATCATGGGCTTGGGTGTGGGAGAAAACAGTGGTTCGATGGGAGGGGACACCAGCATGCAAGTGTTAGTGGCATTAGGTTCTTTGGACCTTTAGCTATCCCTTCTTTATTGTATCACTTCACAGGGGACAATCTCTGTGTATATACAAACGTGCAAACAAACTGTCAAAATCATAAAGCAAAGTACACCTATGAAAAATGCTGTTAGTAGTGTATATATTCAATTATTTTTGCATACATTACAACAAAATGCCTTCTGCAGAAGATCGGAAAGGTTAAACCACAACAAATTAGATTGCTATTAACACCAGTTTTTTCTCTCAGGCTATTTATTTAATCTCCCAGAACCAACAAATGCAAAACATAGAGTTTATACCTACTCACCATGGTTGAGAAGAGTAGTCTACTGGTTTAGGAACCTAAGATTTGAGGAAAACAAAAACAAATTACAATGAAATGTATAATTTAAATGCTGTTAACAACTGGTTCCTGCCTAACCATGCAACAAGTACACATGAAGCTCAGCAACTGCTTTTTTTTTTTTTTTTTTTACAAATTAAGAGTCTCTACCATCACCTGAGCTGAATTTTAAAAAGAGAAAGCACAATCCAACCAAAATTAAACTCATTTTAATTCCATCTATTTCAATTGAATAATTATGCATGTGCTTCATAATCTGCCATTTAAGAAATCTTTGGGATTTAAAAGAATTTAACATCGTCTGAATGTTGCCCTTAGTTCTAATCTAAGGGCTCCATCTACATCACTCGGGAGGTTGAAAAGGCAAGACAGGAGCTCTTAAATGAAAAGTGGCCCCAGCAGGGCATATATGTTATTTCGCTTCAGATTCCCACTATACTCCAAGGGATACTATACTCAAGGGAAGCTCTTCTCATCTATTATGGCACATTACTTTGGTTAGACAGATGGCAAAGGTCTTCAAGCCCAAATGTATTAAAGATGCCACCCAAAGATTAGCCTGTGGCCAGGAAAAAAGTAAAGGTAACATGTTAGACAACATGGTGTTGAGTTGTACTAATCTCTACATTCAAAATGTATCAACAGTATTTATTTTAAAAAGAGCCAGGTTAGAACAGAGTATCCAATTTCCACTGGGGAAATGTGTGTTCAAGTCCCAGTTTAGCAAGTTCTCTTTCAACTTCCCATGTTGTAAAATAAGCAGGTACACTCATCATTTTTTCACCATAAACACACTGCATATTCACAAGGTAGTGAGGGGGAGGGCCTTTTCTGTGGTAGCCCCCCAACTATGGAACAAGCTCCCCCCTGAGGCCCACCTGGCACCAACTCCATCATCTTTTCGGCGCCAGGTTAAGACTACCCTCTACGTTGAGGTGTTTAATAATTAAATGGTATATGGTGGGGTGGCAAATTGTTTTTAGCAGTCATGTTTTATTAACTTGCTTTAGGGATATTTTTTAAATTGGTTTTAAAAATGTCATAATGTTTTATTGGTTATATTTTTAACTGTACAGTAATACCTTGGATTGCAAGTAACTTGGTCTGAGAGCGTTTTGCAAGACAAGCAATTTTTAAAATAAATTTTGACTTGATAAACAAGCGACGTCTTGCAATACAAGTGTAGGGATGTAACCGCTCACCTCGAGCAGGCGTAGCGGGCCGAAATCGGCCCCACTCATGCCCTCCAGAGACTCGCTTTGATATAAGAGTGTTTTGGATTACAAGCACGGTTCCGGAACGAATTATGCTTGCAATCCAAGGTATTACTATATTTTATTGTTGTTGTTTTTTAACTGATTGTTGTACACCGCCCAGAGAGCTTCAGCTATTGGGCAGTATAGAAAATGAATGAATGAATGAATGAATGAATAAATAAATAAATGAATAAATAAAATTGTGGCTCCTTGTATCTGTCTCACAGGTACAGTGAGTATCACAATACAGTTTCTAAACTATGACATGTGAAATGATATTCAACCCAGGAACAATGCCACTATCACAGGATTGTTGGGAGAATGAATGATAAAGGGTTCATATGGTAATTAACAACCACCACAACAAGACTGAATGAAAGAAGTGAATATAAGCTATTATTCATACAATATGAAAAATGCCTTCCTGACACATTTTCCATATTGCAGACAGAAAAATACTTATCAGTATTGGCTGAGAACACACCATACTATATAGATATAGCAGACCTCAGCCATTTCTCATTCAATATTTATTCTTCGTGCTTTTTGATGTATGTATTTTATGCTGTTTCTGGGCACTTTTATATGGACTGGTTGTAAAGGCTGCTATTGAATGATAATAGTAAAAGTTATGTTCCCTTGAAGATTTGATAGATGTTTCTCAGCATCTCCAGCTGCTATCGTTTGTCGTAACAGAATGTTTGTACTTTGCCCTTCCAGGTGAACAGTGGCGAAGCATCAATTTATCGTTCTAGGAACACTGTGCCTCTAATACGATGAGAATGGATGTTTATTCATATTGCAAATTCATGCAAGTTTCACAACAACGGAATGTGTTTTACCGAAAACCATACTACTGCCTGATAATTATCATTCTCCTTTCTGGCTTTTCCAGGTTTTTGCCATCCCTGGCCCCACCAGTTCTACAAGGAACCACCAAACACTCATGCGCAATGGCACACATGACAATCTTCATGTGACTTTTGAGGATTTTCCAATGGAATTGCATATTGTGTGAGTAAATTGGAAGTCAACTTTAAAAGAAGCACAAGAACAGTGAAGAAGATTCGGCTACAAATTGACTACGTATAAATTTAAGCTGGAAATCAGAAGATTTTGAACCATATACTAACTGCATGATCACATTTAATGGATTTGGGTTTTTTTTTTAAAAAAAAATAGCTGCAGGGGTCCCAATCAGAATAGGGACCAGCAGACACAGGGAGGGGGATTAACTGTTTTGCTCACACCAGAGTCCCACTGAAAATAAGCCCCCAAAAGCTACTACTTGCCCCAGGAAGGAAGGTGCTATCCTGAATGAGCCTCACAGGCCTCACGCATTTAACACAGGCTTGCCCTCAGATTCTGGGGGTCCCTCAATGCAGACTGCCCCCACCACCAGTAGCGGTGCTACAGCAGCTGCCAGCCTCACCCTCCACCTTACTTGTGAGTGGGCTTACCTGGTGGCTGGCAATGCTTTCATGTGCCCACCCATCACATCACCGCTGCCAGGGAAGCCCCCCCCCCCATGAGTGCACAAGGGGGTGGGGGCAGTTGCCAGTTTCCCCCCTCACTCACTTGCAAGCTTACCTGATAAAGGCAGCAACATAACGGGCCAGGAGCCAAGTAGCTCTTCAGCTCCTGGCCCACCACAGCATGACCACTGGAGAAGCCCACATGCGAGCAAGCACAAGGGGAAGCCTGGCAGCTGCAGCAGTGCCACTGGTGAGGGCCCAAGTGGTGGTGGCGGCAGCCAAGGCATCAGCCCCAATGGGCCTTGCTGGGCCACATGGGCACCTGGTTTGTCAGGTTCTGATGCCAGGCCTAATTGAACATAATGTGCTGTTTGGCCATTAGAAGTGAAAAATTGAACACTTTTGTTGCAATGGTTGTAGAAGCAAATAATCTCACCAGATTCAACGAAGAATTGGAAATATCTATGATTCATATCTTGCGGTTTCCTTGCCTCCCCACCTATAAACCTAATCCTCCCCCCCCCATCCCTTTTTTCTCTGAGATAAAATTTCACTTGGAAAGACTTGCTTACCCTTGAGAGCCGGTCAACAGTCCTTTAGGGGACTGAAGAGTAATTTCTGCCTTCACAGATGATCTAGGTATCCGTGTGTTTGGAATTTTTGAACACATCCTTCATAGGATGCAGCTTGGCTCTCTAGCTTGAGCCATTTGGAACTATTTGCTTTGTAAGCACCTTTCTGCAGTGAACTTGCTGTCTGACTCTAGAATGCTGAAGTCTACATTCCAAGGGCAAGAGGGGAATGGTGGATGCACAGTTTTGTCTTACACCAGGGAGTCAGAGCCAGTTCCAATCCAATTGTCTGATTCTACGAACCTGGTATACAATGAGCTATTATTCACACAGATTTTTGCTTACAGACAGAATTGTAAGAGTGTAAGCTGCAAGCTGATTTTCTCATCAACAATTTAAAATATTCCAAAATTATCCACACCTCTGATAGGAAAGAAGGGGAAGAAATCAAGGAAAGTCAAAGTATGCAGACATGTGATAAAATAGGCTGGGAGTGTTGGGTTGATAGCTTTCCTGGTTTTTAGACGCATTTCTGAAGCCATTATTATGGTGTAATCTCTCTCTATAACCCAAGGTGACTGGGGAATATATTAGAACCTGAGCATTCTTGCCTCACTGTTAAGAAAACAGCCGCTTTATTGCACAACATATTTGTTGTAGGCTTTGAGTGCACTTTATTTGAAAACTAGTTAGACAATTTAACTTATTAAATTCTAATAAGATAAACCTGTCTCTTGAGCAGGTTCCCTTCAGACTTCCAATTTTAAGTCCAATAACCAAGAACATAACAACATTAGAGTTTTAAACAACATTAAGTGTAGCATACAAACACAAAGAAACACAAAAATAATATAAATCCCACTAGGCAGGATTAATAAAAACCTTGGCATGAACCAGGCAAGCTCACTGCAGACATTTTTGTGAAAACAATTACACTGACAAACACAATCACACAGTTCTACTTACACATGGGCAAGGTTTCACTGCATCACTCGGAAAGAAACCAAGCTCCTGGGTTGCTAGATTTCTACCCTACAAAGTGACAAAAAGATCCCATTAGGAAACAAAAACTCTGTATCCACATGTGCCATCCATATTGTAGGTACAGCCCTTTGTATATCCAGAGCAATCCAAATTTGCACTTCACAGTTTGCCAAATGTTTGTCAAAAGTTTGCCAATAAACTGTTCATATGTTCAACATCTACATAGATTGGAGTGGTCTGACAGATAATAAGAGATTATGGCTTTCTTAGTGATAGGATACATTCCATAACTGGAATATTTGTCATCCTCCTTGGATGTATTTCTGATTAGTCCCCAGAATAGAACTGGATGAATCTGTTTATGTCTGGACTGTATCACTTTCACATGCATTTACTCATGTCCATTACATCCTATATCTGCAATTTTAAAAAAGCATGCACAAAAAATGCATTTAAATATATTTTTATAACTATGTATTTTTAAATGTATTTTCTCTCAAGATATGCACTTATATCTTTATACATCTATTTTGATTTTTTTTTTGTTTTGAGCCAAGAATTGTGTCAGAACATTTGGGAAATGAAAAAGCCAGTGAATTACTAAGTGCTGATTAGGCCCAAGACATTTTGCCGACTGAAGCAAACAACAAGATGGCGCCCCTGCCTCTATTCCAATATAAAAGCTGACTGCTTTGCATTCAGAAGGTCCCAGGTTCAATGCCCGGCATCTCCAGGTAGGGCTGGAAAAATTCCTGCCTGAAACCCTGGAGAGCCGCTGCCAGTCAGTGTTGACAATACTGGGCTAGATGGACCAATGCTCTGACTCCATATATAGCAGCTTTCTATGTTCCTATGACTGGACTTCCAGCTGAATTTTACTTCAATACTGGTGTTTAGGATAGCACCTGAGGACACCAGGCAGGTTTAGAGGGTGCAGGTCAGGCCATGTGGCACATACAGTTCTGTCCTCCAACTGAGAGGAACAACTGGCAGGCTCAGGAAGAACAGCTGGGGGCTGGTCCCCCAGCATCTGCTGCCTGAGGCAGTCACCTCACTCTCCTAATGATAGGGTTGGCCCTGGTTCCAATTCACATGGTAGTCCAGGAGATATGGATCAGGTCAGTTCATATTGGAATTTACAAAGACTGAATTCCTCAAGGATCCCTAACCCAGACCAATCCCCCTCCCAGAAACAGCTGTCTCAAGACAAAAATGGCCAAATATTGTAGCTACTCAGGGTGTTTGTCTCCTTAAATGTTGTGCATGTAGTGCTGCCACAGTATACAAGTAGTTGGACACAGAGCAAGGGCCTCTAGAAGCTCTGCACCATAAAAAAGCTGAAATTTAGCCACGCATCATTAAAAACTGGGCTTGCAGAGAAATTAACTGTGTTATTGTTTCATACCCCCAAACTTACGTCTACATACTACTAACTAACCCACATTTGAATAAGTATCCTTTTGGTTTCGTAAGCATCAGACTGTGACTGTTGAGTACTCACAAAGATCACAAGGGGTAGGGATTACTACAGCAGGGGCCTGTGTGGCACCTCATGCCTTAGGGACGTAACCCTCTCTGTGATGAAGGATTTACTGCAAGCAAACATAACTTCCCCTACTTCAGTGATGGCGAACCTTTTTGAGCCCGAGTGCCCAAAGTGCAACACAAAACCAACTTATTTATTTCAAAGTGCCAACACTGCAATTAAACCTGAATACCGAGGTTTTAGTTTTAGAAAAACAACTCATACAGTTGTCCGAACTAATTAACATATTTTGTCTTTAATGAAAAACACATTAACAGAGCATTCAATGATACAAACTTTTTTGTTGGGGAAAAAATCAACTCAAAAAATTATTATAGTACTACATTGTACACATAGCCTGAAGGGAATTTATACAAACTTTTTAAATAATTAGGCACATGTATTTTTGGATAAGGGATTCTCAACTTGTAAAATGATTACCGGTATATGCCAGACTGAAATTGTATGGGGCAAGCTTTACCCAGGTCCTTTCCCTGCTACAGGTGTCGGATTAGTAAAAGTAAAAGTCAACCTGTACTAGGATGAGCAAGTTAAACAAGAAAACGAAACGTGCTTAACACATTTTAAACACTTTATGTCTTGGACTGCAAACACTGCATTAGGTAAAAGTTTGCATTGGGCATGCTTTTGCACAATTAATGTGATTTTTGCTATTGCATGCATGCTGATAATTTGTCAAACCTTGGCTCATACTCCATTAGTTTGAGAGCAACACATGCAGCACTCAGGTCAACTGTTATGGCTTTACATCCAAGCCATGCTCTGTGCATCATTCTTCAAAATGTGATAACAATGTAGAAAAGAATTCTGTAACAGGAATTCTAGAATAAAATCATTCTGTTCCACACTGTGAGAAAGAACAAGATCATTAGTGTTTTGCAGAAGGGGACGGTCTTTTCGCAATCTGGTGACCAATGGCTCGAGTGCCCACAGAGAGGTCCCTGTGTGCCAGCTGTGGCACCCGTGCCATAGGTTCGCCATCACTGCCCTACTTGGTCCTTTCCACAACTATATACGACCAACCCCACAGTGAAAGAAGCACTGCTTGTACGGAGAGCCCTACAAACAATAACATCAAGCTCAAAAGGTCCCTAAACTAGTACTGCTGCTGAAGAGTATGCTGTTGCAAGTCTCTTGAGTCCAAGGATGTCTTGCCTTTTCAAACACTGAGTACAGTTGCAATACTAGGCCTTTGAAGAACAGTCTGACTTTATCATAGATGTGCGTGCGTGTGTTTTTCTTTTGTACAGAGCAAAGTGGAGTATTCTTAAACGTGGGGGTAAGCTCCCAGGGATGCCAGGAGATACAGCATAAGTTGTGATGCAATGCTGACTTTGCAGGTTCTCTTTGCACTTGCACAATATCTTTTAGGCAGACTAGATATATCTATATATATTGCTTTGTACTCCAGAAAAGTACATTGATTTATTCTTTGTACTGGTTTCTTCTACTGGATCCAGACTTAGTCATACTGAAATCAATGGGATTTAAGTTTGGATCCAACCCCTTGTTTTTTTGGTGCAGATGAAGGCTGCTATAATTCACCAGAAAGTAAGTCCCATTGAAATCAGAAAAAGAAAACATGTTTAGGATTGAAGAAAACGTGTTTAGGATTGGCTGTTAAATTTGTCTGACCAAATTGCAACAACAAATAAAAAATATGTTTCAGTCAGGGATGGGGACTCGGACTCCAGGACTCGACTCATGAGTCGGACTGAGTCTACCCTCTGAATCGAGTCCCAATATTTTTAATGGGACTCGAGACTCGACTCGGGACTCGAGACCAAGGACTCGTCAACATCCTGGACTGTGCCAGAAGGAGTGGAGAGAAGTGCAATCGCCGGCGAAGATTTTATTTTTTAAAATCATTTTCCTAAAATGCAACCTTTCAGACATTTTGGGTTTGGCTGCCTCTGCCTGCCTGTTTGGGATTCCCTGCCTCCTCTGCCTGCCTGGTCTCTTAACCCAGTTCCACAGTTTGAATTGTCCAAGACAAACGCCTCCACCTGCCTGCTTTGTGGTTCCCTGCCTCCTCTGCCTGCCTGGTTATTTTGGGTTTGTCTGCCTGGTCTGTTCTTGTCAAAATCAGTGGCAGAGTTTTGAAATAAAAAGGCACACTTGTGCCTAGAATTTATTTAAGCCACACATCTGAAGTAGCCTTATTTTGTTTGGAAAACTGCCCATTGATTTTAATAGGGACTCGTGGAGTCAGCTTTGGGAGTGACTTGGGACTCGTGACTCATGAGTCACCATTCTGGACCAAGGACTCAGACTCGGACTCGGGTCCAAAGACTCGTGACTCGACTCATGACTCGAGACCAAGGACTCTTCAACATCCCTGGTTTCAGTTCATCTTGAAAAGCTTACACAACAATGCAACTGGCACAGACTGGACAGGAGATTGGGCCAACATCTGATTCAATGTTTAAGACAACCCGCAAAGAAAGGCAAAAAGTCTAGAAATGGTGCAAGTAAGGATTATCACTAACACGTTATGCCCTCTTAAAAGATTGTGAAAGAAATATGTCTCAAAAATCCCAACACATTTCAGTGGTATTCCTTCTTCAGGGGAAAGAGTAACATCAAAATGCTGTTCTCTTCTCAAAAGACATGCAGGATGTTTCTAATGGCTTGTGCCTTAAGGCCTGCCTCCAACCTAGGATGGGAGACATGCTCTGCAGAAACAAGCAATGCCAAAACAATTTGGCAGAGACTGCACCCACGTGAACAGACATGAAAACATGGGGCCATGTTGTTGGCTGCATATTCTGGAAACAGCATCACATCAAACTGGAAAGCAGGGCAAGAGATGCAGAAAGACATTAGCAAGCCCAGGATATCACATGGCTGCCACAGGATGGGAGGGAGAAGAGGGTATAAGCTGAGCTGGGAGCAGTGGGGGAAAGGAAAGAACTAGAGAAGACCTTTCCACAATGATGAATGGAACAGAGGTTATGAGGAATTGCAGGTGCTGTACTTCAAGCTGAATGAAAGGCTCATTTTGGTGGCATGGCAGCCAGTTAAATTACTATGCTAGAGAATGTACTGTCAGAAGCTGATTCGCAAAGTTCACTATAACCTCTTTGCAGGGTTATCCAATTTTGGTAGTTCTCTAGGAGGCCTACCTAGGGTTCTTTCAACTTGATTGGGTCTAGAGCTGGGCTGTAGGTTAAGCAGATCTCTTTTCCAAGTTGCACTAAAGACCTAGCAGGAATTGAGACTTCTTGTACAGGCTCTGTTTCTCAAGACAGAACATGGATTGGTCCTGAGGAGATGGCCTGGCCTTTTGCAGAAGTTAATGGCATCTTCAGTTGTTTAAGCTCAGTCTTTCCCAACCCAGTGCCCTGAAGGCAGTGAGAGTGAGTTTCAGTCCAACACACCTGGAAGGAACCAGGTTGGGGAAGGCTGCTTTAGCTAATAAAACAGTACTGTTTTTGTGCCAAGTACTTTACCTGCCAAAAAAAGCTGTGAGCATCGCCTCTGATGAGCTCAATGATGTCCCCAATCTGTACGTGTAGCGGAGGACCATCATGTGGAGCGGGCTGTGGTATCCCGGTATAGTTTCTAATTACTTGCATTTTTGGTAAGCCTGGAAAAACAGAGAGGAGGGGATGGGGTTAGCTACACAGGAAAAAAAACTTAAGGCAGTGCATTATCCCATATGAACCCTCCAAGAGGCACCATCATTGAAATAATGTCTTCAGGGTGATAGCTCCTATCCTGTAGAATTCTCTCCCAAAGGAAGGCCACCAGATCAATGGGCCAATTTAAGCTTTAAAAAAATATCTCCCAGGTTTGTTTGTTTTTTAGTTTTATGCTGGAACATAGGAAGCTGCCTTATACGGAGTCAGATCATTGGTCCAGCTAGCCCAGTACTGTTGACACGGTGTGGCAGCAGCTCTCTGAAGTTTCAGGCAGGAATCTTTTCCGTCCTACCTGGAGATGCTGGGGATCAAACCTGGGACCTTCTGCATGCAAAACAGGTGCTCTACCACTGTGCCACGACCCCTCTCTGTTGTCTACTACTGTTATGCTGTATAATATTATTGGTGATTTCAGGAATACATTTAAAATTATACTAATATTTTATTTTTAAAATTATTGTTGACTACTTCAGGGACCATTGAAGGGCAGCACAAAAATAGAAAAAAATATGAAGAAAAATCACATTCCAAGGACAAAATTATAAAAATGCAAAACCCAAAATGAAGGCTCAGGTTATGAAACTCAAGGGGAAACTATATGAACGCTTAAAATCACCTGACTACCTCCAGAAAGTGGTTTAGGGTGGAGAAATGGTCGAACCTGTTTCAACAGCTTACTGTACTTGACACATGAACTAAATAATGAGAGATTTTTCCCCCGTTTATTTTTTTGGGGTTTGGTTGCTCAAGAAAAATATTTTTCTTTAGGCTGCTGCTTAGTTCATAAAAGCACACCATGTACAGTTAAATAGAAAAGAATCAGTTTTTTTCATCAGCTCAGTCCTGTCCTCCTATTAATTCTCTCTTGAGGCACTAGTCGATTTCATTGCCATAGATGCTCATCCTTTTCTGAGAGTGTATACAGCTCTGGCCCTGTAAACGATTTCTATCTCAAGATTATCTTTCTAATTTTAGAGCAAAAAAAAGGGGTGATTAGATGTGATGAAGTAATGCTTTAGACGCTGATATGAACAAATGCAGCAGACTTGTATCAGTCTTACTTGTAAAAAAGGAAACATGTCCAAGACAACAGGGATCACAAACCATTCCATTTCTGATATAATTGTTTGAAAAGAAAATCTCATTTTTCTTAAGTGTTATTGGATTTACACAGTAATTCAACCTTTCAATGGCAGTCTACAAGCAAAATAACTCCAGTGCAGCATGAAGTAACTGGCCTCTCTGGTGAATTACGATGTTAAAAGGGCATCTTCTAACAAAACATGGGTTTTTACATGCACACACATGTTCTCTCTCTCTCTCTCTCTCTCACACACACACACACACACACACACACACACTCATTTTTTCTAAAATTAAAAAGCAACAACTTTAAAATAGGCAAGGTGTTTCCTTCAATAGGTTAGGGCAATTATTTCCCAAGGATTTATCTGGTTAACCAATCAAATCTTGTCCAAGCCACATTTTAACCTTTGAAGAATGCTCCCTTCAGCCCCCAATTCAAAGTCAATAGTAGTCCTATTCAGGCATTCATAGAGAATGTGTGATTCATAGGGGTGTAGGGAATTCAATACAAACGTCTGCCGTGGGATTCTAAGAATGTTCTGATGAACACACTAAAGGCACAGTTCTATATAGGATTGTGCCCATAGAATCCCGCTTCAGACCTTGGTGCATTCCACTGTCTCTAGCCATGACAGGACATTGGGTGTGGTGCTTGTGCATGCAGCCCTGCAGCTTTATTCATGCATTCTCTAGTTAGTCCAAATGTAGCTTACAGAGACGGATCATGCTGCAGGAGGCAATGTCTGACATTGTGGCGAGTGAGGTCCTCCCTATTATTTCTGCAGATATTTCTGCCTCACTGAAAACTGACTGCACGGGCCAGGACATTTATCTGCAAAAACAGATACGCAGTTTTATGGAAGGTAGGATTTCTCACATTATTTGTTGGCATGTTAACTCAGGCCCTAGAATTATTGTCCTTTGCTTCCCATTTAAAGGCACAGAAACCTGCCATAAAGTTGTGAATTGCTTCCACTTTGGAAGTCAGCAGATGATCCTGTACATTTTTTCCTCCCTGGCACACCATCGTGCAAGGTGTGCAGTGTGTCATTGCCCACCTTGTTTCCCATGGAAAGTAGTGACCAGCTTGCTGATGCATACTTTCTCCATTCTGGCCACATGGCTAAAATGTGCAACAAGGCACAGGTGATTTTGCAAACTCTGCAATCAATGTTTGGAAACATTCAGGACATGTATCCATAGCTACAAGTATGTTAAAGATGCAAAAATGATGCTTAGTTTGATACTTTAAAAAAACACACTTTAAGACAGATGTGCAGTTCATGTGAAGCATGCATCCCCCAAAGAGTCAACATCTGTGGTGGGGGAGCGGTGTTACCAAATGGCAACGAATTGCTGGAGTTCACCATAGTTTTCTTTAAAAAGCTACATCGTGCCCCTGCACTTGAGTGCACTTTGCCCCAACACGTTATTTGTCTACATGCCACGAACTTTTTTATATGGAGGAACACTGAATCACATAAGCCCTTGCGTGAGGTATAAAACGTCCACTCCAGACATAGGTTTACTAACTCATCTGCTGTTTGTGGGAGCAAGGCCAGAATTTCAAGCCCAAGCAAAGCCACATTGAAGTGTTCTTACTATTTACTTAACAAGGGAAGGTAACATCAGGTGATGTTTTATCTCAAATGTTAATTGTGTGCGTAGAAGACGTGCAGAGACTCATTTGGAAATTACTGAGGAACATCTGACCAAGGAGCAAATGCTGAGCTGCCAAGGAAAGTGGTAAAGTTCTTGAGTCACTCTCCACCCGAAAGACCTTCCTTGTGATAGGATCACTGCTGAAAATATTGCACTGGAATTGCTGCTGTAATATGAGCAAGATGTGGTGTGTGCCAGCTTTTACAAGGCAAACATCTGTGCCTGTGGTGACTGCTCCCATCACATTACCAAAAGAATACATTTGTTATTCTTTAAGGTGCTTGTTGCTGTGTTTCTTACCAGACATTGTGCTTTTAGAGGCGCTTGCCAACTGCCAGAAAATAAATAGCCCAGTAATTGTACTGGCCTTTGGGCCAATTGCTAGAAATTTTTGTGTGTATGTAAAAACCAGAAATTTGGACTGGTTTCCAGAATTTTTAAATTAAATTAACACTAGAATTTTTTTTCTATAAAAGCCAACAGCTGCGTTTACACTTAGCGGGCAGGCTTGAGCTGAGTAGCCCCCCCACAAGGTTATTTTGTTTGCCCATAACATGGCATTTCAAGCTGCTCCTGCATTTGAGGCTGCAGAATGTATGCATGCATGCCGCTTCTTTAGTCTGCTACAGCTGCCTGCACAGGCTATGCTGAGCTTTAGGAAACAAAGGACCAGAAGAAAAAGGAGGTGATGATAGCAGGGAAGCAGGAGTTCATTTCACACCTGCTTCCCTTCAGGGTTCCCTCATCCTGACTGGCCATTCTCTGCCCACAACTCAAACCCAGGTATATGCATTTTTCAAATCAAAAGTGGGAAACTATGGCACTTGTATGCATGGTCCTTCAGCTGCTCTACAAATGGAGTCACCTTTTCAGATCCTGATTCGGTGGATACATATGTACAAAATTGACTGGTAATGAACATAAAAATGGCACCTTGCGTACATGCCCCCCCCCAGAGCATTTCCTTCTTCCAATATGTTCCCCCGTATGGTCTGAGGTGTATACGTGCAGGATCCCTTTGTTCACTGACGGGCATACAAAGGAAGCTAGATTTTGGGTGTTCTCTACAATGGCACCCTTTTTTTTGGAGGCGAGTCTAACAGGCTCTCCTGTGACTTATTAGAGGCAGGTTGAACCCCTCCTTTTCTGGAAAACTTTTATACTACTGGACTTTATTTTTTGTCTATTTTTAATGTAGTTGGCATTTTATCACTTTGACTTTCTGTTCGATTCTGTAAGCCGCTGCGAAAGCCCTGTCTAAATAAATACTACATATGAACAGGCAAAGCCACCCTAGGCTGAAACAGCTTCCAATAATGTAATGAGTGAACAACTTTCAAACAAAAATAATTGTAAGGTATTTATTTACGGTGGAACATTTAGTGCCCTATTTTATAGGGGGCAAGGATGTCTCATCCTTGACATCCACACAAAAACACAAACGCAATGCTCCATGTACCACATTCAATTTTAGTCCAGTTTATGAAAATTGTTTTTCAAATTTATTTTGCCATTTCTGTCCATAGTTATAAGGTGTACCATGACATGTTTCTCTTCCAAACCCAATGACCATTCAACTCTTCCTCCAAATGTGTGAAGGCTCTCCAAGTAAATGGAACATTTCGGACTCAGGCACAGTATGCTCACCTGAGATTTCAGCATACCCAGACATTTAGAGATTGCCTGTATTGATTACGGATATAGAATCAGCGTTTCTGGAGGTAACATACATTATTCATTATCTTTAAAGTTTCAAAACGATGAGGATACATCAGCCTCATCATGTTAACAAGCAACCAGCCAGTGCTACTTTTGCAGAGGCAGGGGCCGTGTATAAACTGTGGAATGGGGATAAATTAAGTGAATATCGTTCTCTACTAGTTTTGATAAGGATTTTTAAATTCAGCCACCCAGCTACATAAACAAACCGTAACTTCTCTATATTAACACACACTTATTGCAAATATGCAATAGTACAGAGCTTAGCTGAATTGAGTCTATAATTTTGAAAAAGACACATGTTATACTCTTGGATAGCTGACCAGAATCTTTATTTTTTGAGCAACAACTTAAAAGCTATTGGAGCTGCTACTGGGTTATTTATTTCAATCACTAAACAGGAAGTCCACACAACATCCAGTACACTGATGAGTTATCCATTAGGTTATGGGAGTAGAGTTGATAACAGTAAACTCACAGGTCTCATTTTAGGACTCCTTTTTTGTAGTTGCTACCCCCTGCCCTTCAATTTTGGGCCAGATTTAATTTGAGCAAGGGCTCAGGTCCAGAAATTAATTTAAATGCCAGTTATCAGCTCTTGAATATGTGACAAGAGTTTCAGAGCATATGTAGACTGCCTTTTCCTCAATCCTGAGCAATCCAGCTATCTGATCACACCATTCTCAAACTTGAAGGATGCTTGAGGAATGTGATATTTGCAAATTCCTTTACTAAATGTTTTGATCTGTACCTCTCTGAAAGTAGCTATCCAATAGATTTCGCAATTCTCCAAATGTTGTCGTACACTCCCTGGCAGTTTAAATATAGCAAAATACGCATTTAAATATGTATGGAAAATATGTATTTAAATATGAGAGGAAATATGCATTTAAATACTTATTAAAATACATATTTAAATACTATTTTAGATGAACAGTTTTTAATAAATTTGCAGATTAACGTTGAAATACAACAGAATGAAATTATGCGTAAAAACATGCAGAAGTGACATGGATCAGAAATAGACACATTCACCCATCTCTATCCATGTGTTGCTTGAGCCTCCTTCCTTATAAAAAAAGAAACACATTAAAGCTGCAATCCTGTACACACTTACTTGGGAATAAGCCCCATTGAACTCAACCAGCTTTACCGCTACTGTTCATGAAGAAGTACCTATGACACAGCCATGCTTTACAAGATAATATTTGAACTACCTACACTGAAGACTACTAATCTTATCAAGCATTATATAAATGTAGGAAGTATGGAAGCAAGGAGCAAAGGTTTCCCTAATGTCATAGATAATAGCTATGAGTTGGTATCTATTCAAGCTAAAATTGTAGACGGTCAAAGGTTATATACCAGAGGTAAGGGAAAATTGGGTCTTTGGAGCCATTCTTCACCATAAATCTAATGGGAGTAACTAGACAGGTGCCATTAGCAAACTTTTACCCACAAGATGAAACATTTGTTGCTTGGTTTACATTCCTTTAGGATTAAAATCGTCCAGTGATTACACAGGCACAGTCTATCATGTTTATATTACATATGTATATGCTAAAAAGATTAATTAATTGTGCTAATCTATGAATATTCAACTACAGCTGCATTGGTAAACACACCATTCTAATGGGATGGACATTAAATGTCAAGGTAGCAACAATTTGTCTTTTTAATCTTGGGTTCTGTAACTTTCCTGAATTCCTATTGATAGCACTGAAGCCAATGTTTAATAAAATAAACATTTGCTTCAGAAACTATACAAGTCTCCTCTTACTTTCTGCATGCAACTAGGTAGGCCTGTGGCTTACGCTGGCTCAGCTTGTCTGAGCGTGGAAAGCTAAGCAGGGTCAGGCCTGGTTATTACTTGGATGGGAGACCCCTCCTCTAGTTTCCTGCATTGAGCAGGGGGTTGGACTCAATACTCTATGATCTATGAAATCTATAAAGAGAACCAAGGACGGACTTTGGGATGTACACACACAAGCTTTCCCTCAAATCCCAACACAGTTGTCCCTAAGACCAACAACTAACAACAATGGTGTTTGGTAATTAGTGAATATTTTTTGAAATGAAGAATAATCACTAATCCTATATAACAATTTCTAGATGGAAGCCATGATAGTTATTGCAGCAAAAAAAAAACCCTGAAGAGTCTTGTGGCACCTTACAGACTAACAAATTTATTTATGGCATAAGCTTTCATAGTCTACAGCCCACTTCATCAGATGTATGGAGTGTTACAGAGAGTTTCAGATGTGTGTGCATGGAGGGAAGGAATCCAGAATCCAGAGGCTTGAGTTTGGATAAAATATGTTTATCATGGTATAAGTGTTAACTGACTTAACTGGTGCTAGGATACTTGTATTATCAGCCACGACTGTACTGTGAATGACTACTGTTAATAATGTGATTGTAACCGTCAGTACTTTCTGCATTTATTTTCTCTCACTTCACTGTTTACGATTCTTCCCCCGCCCCCACCCACCCACATAAACATTACAAGAACTGTATGTAAAGTGTATGTAAGCGAGTGTGGCGTAGTGGTGAGAGTGTTGGACTGGGAGACTTGGGAGATTCGGGTTCTAGTCCTCGCTCGGCCATGAAACTCACTGGGTGACTTTGGGCCAGTCACTGACTCTCAGCCTAACCTACCTCACAGGGTTGTTGAGAGGGTAAAATGGAGGAGGAGGATTATGTAAGCCGCCTTGGGTTCCTTGCAGGAAAAAAGGCGGGGTATAAATATAATAAATAAATAAATAACACTCCAGGTATCTGATGAAGTGGCCTATAGTCCACGAAAGTTTATGCCAGAATAAATTCGTTGGTCTTCAAGGTGCACAAGACTATTCGTTGTTTTTAATTCTATACAGTTTATGTATTTAAAAAAGCACACAAGTATTAAACGGAATACTAATGTCTTTATCTTAAATCTTTTCCTAAAATGTCTCTATATTTCGGAACACAGTAAAAGTCATACCGCCATTCCAGAGCCAATAAAAAGAATATCATACTATTCCAGCCAACAACAGAAGTAAATCACAGCCAGTGATGTAACCTTTAACATGCCTTTTGGAGAACACCCCCCCCCAATCCCTAGTGTCTGTTGTTGTCTGAACAAAAGCCCCCCTTTAAGCTCTGGGCATGTATGATTTTATAAAACGGAACAAAAAAACAAAGAAAAGGACAATGGTGCTTAACAGTATCCTCTCTGGTACATCCAAAGTTTGGGAACTTTGCGCTGAAAGTGTCATTGAAAGTTAACTTGAACCTCAAGAATCAGAAGGAAGAGTTATATCATGATTATCTAATGGCACAATCCTATATATGTTCAGACAGAATAAAGGCCTACTCATGCTGGGAGTTGTAAGCCTTTTTCTGTCTAAGTATGCATGGGATAGCGCCCTAAGGAGCTATGAAATACTTAATTTCGTGGCTTCACAACTTTCAGATAAAATTGCCTAGAAACTGACTCTCTAAGGAAAATGGCAAGATCCAGTTCCCTAATCCAAAACACTGGTGCTAGCATTGGCCATTCCAAATACTACATGGTGAAAAATCCACAATGTACACTCAACAGGGAGCTATAGCCAATGCTGGCTAATGAGTGTAGTCACATGATTCACATGTTTCTAACAAGCACATGCCTCATATGTACATTGAAATCTTCTGCCTACTTCTCACAAACAGCATACAAAGTATCTATTGCTTGGTGAAAACCTTTCAGTTACATACTGCTTCATCCTGTGTGTCTAGCCTAGACTTATCACCAACATGCTAGTTTTCTACATGCCGGGGAATTTTGTACGGAGGACCATTCACTTGTAATCTGAAGTGGCAACGTCTGGAACAGACTTCCAATGGCCCCTCACCTGGGGCCGGGGAGAAGGTTTGCACGTGGGGGAGGAGAGAGGAGTCAGGTAACAGGTCAGGTTGGTCACAGATACTGAGCCAATGGCTCAAATAGGGCAGGGACACAGGAAAGGGCTTATTACCTTTCAAGGTGACTGACGTTTACTCAAGGCTGACCTCGCTAATGCCCTGAGGCTTGGCAGGAGGGAGATTGGGGTTTTACCTTTCTCACCTACATTGGCTGCCTTGAGGCGCCAAAGTAAGGCGACGATTGTAAGGCCCTCCAGCTCCACATGGAGGGCAACTGGCCGGTGGCGGGCCATCCCGCCTCTGGTTCGGTTAGGATGTATTCGCCAAATATTGGTTTTTTCCCGGCCAATGGCTGGGCTAGGTTAGTACCGCACTTCACCCTTCTCAGATCTTCAATTCAATAAATGTGGCCCTGATTTGAAACCATATACTCTGTGTCTGGCTCTTCTTTATCTCACCTATACACGCGCAAACAGCTTTACCACCTCATCTGCTGTTTGTGAGAACAAGGCCTACAAGGTAAACCTTTTTTAAAAATGGACTGTGTGGAGCAGCCCTAAGCCTAATTGAAATGTCAGTACATGACCAGTTTAAAAATTGTTATTGGATGTTTCTCTAGCAAACACAATTTTAGCATTAAGCAGCTTGCAATGTTTATGTTTTCACCAAAGAACATATGGCTAAATTGTATGGAACTGCACAGCTGTTAACGAGAAGCATCACACTTTGTTTTCCTATCTACAAGAGAGATCAGTCAGCACCAATAGTCCAGGATGGCCTGTGTGTCCTGTGATTATAATCTGCATCTGTTTTATTAGAGATGGAAGGAAAACAAGTTACTTTTTTGTATACAACATTTTTTTTTCTGTGCATGTTTTGAACACCTCTTATTCCATTAGCAATATTTTCTAGATATGACTCCTGTTTCCATTGCTGGTGTTAATGTAAGTGTGGATTAGTGGAAGATTTGGTTCCTTCTGTCTTATCAACCTGTCATCTGAAGTTAATGGGTATAATACCCTGAAAGGTCTCTAGAAACTTCCCTTAACCGATCATTTGCCCTGCAGGAATGTACCTACTGTTAGTGATGCAAACAGGAGGAAATCACACCCACATTCATCTCATTGTAGAGACTAGATTGAATTTGGACTCAGGCATTCAGGAAAAGGGCAGCGGTGTGATAACAAGTGATGACCCAACTGAGCAGGCAGGTCCTAAAAATGTATAAAAATAGTTTACAGCCTTACCAGCATCCCAGTCACAAACATATTACTTGGAAATATGTCCCACTGGTTTCAGTGGAACTCTCAAGTGGCTTAGGATTGTGTTTGGGGTGGTGGTTGTTTTTCCAGTGCTCAACTAGTAAACAATTTTATACTGACTGTTGCACTGAGTAGCTTTCTTTGTTTAAATGCATACATTTTTATTTGCATGAAAGTACTGAATCCACTTGTGGCACGTGGAAGACAGTTTGGTCCCATCACCATCACCTATGTTTATATGTATACAATGCAATGTCAAACCCCCAACTGATAAACATTTACATTTTTATCACTATAAGGGAATAGAAAGTCTTAACACATCATCCCCAAAGGCAGACAAACCTACCATCCAAATCCACATTATTTCTACTCAATAAACTAGTCCTTGTGACATCCTAGTTCATTTTTTGTTTACTCACTCTGATAATCCCTCCTTCTTCCTAATATTATCCCATATTTCTCCTTCTTGGATAAATAACAGACTCTGCAGACTCCTAATCAGAAATAAGGGAGATACTCTAGAAAGCACTCTTAACAGCCTATCTGATTTGGAGACTCCAAGCCACCACCATGCAAATTACTGCAGAGACTGGTGGTGGGTATTATAGGAACATACAGTTAAAGAGAGAGAAAGAAAAGCAACAAGTTTGTTCATTGCATTTGACAATGTATCATCAATAATGTAATACTTTCTAATGGAGTGGCAAAAGCGTAAGCGCACGCTTTTTAAAAGTACATAACACCAAGTATGCCATGTTGGTCCAGAAGAAAAATTCCAAAATCCATGATCGGGCAGTATTTGGACCAACCAGTAATGCACAAAACTGTGGGCAAGCTTTCTTTTCATCAGGCAAGATGTTACAGAAAGCAGTGGGGAGAAAAAGGAGAGAGAAAAGGTCTGGCTTGTTGGAAGTAATGAAGTCTGCAGGGTCAGAGTCTTCAGACTGAGTGCAGGAGGTGGAAGAGACTTAAACAGATAAGGCCCCAACAGGTGTTATGCAGGAGTTACACCTAGGACTGTTGGAACAATGAATCACTTGGATTACTTGGATTTGTCTCCAACTGTAGGTAAAACACAAAGGTTCATTGGTAGGCAAAGAACAATAGTAAAGAGAAACATAGCAGTTTTTATATTAGCAAAGCTGGAGCTATGCTAATATAAAAGCTGCTATATTTCTCTTTACTTTTGTTCTCTGCTTTTTGGATTGTTTAAAAATAATGACATCTCCACAATATAAGCCTTCACTGAAGCGCCTTAATAGTCAATTACTACTAAGGAACAACTTTCTTTTGTGTCTAAAAAATTATAAAATAGGGAGACTTCTTTGATGAGTACTATTTAATAACTGATTAATAAAGTTATTATGACTACAATTAGGATGCCTCACAAATTGATTAAATGAGCAGCTGCCAAGTCTTAATTAACTAATAACCTCTACATTGTGCCAACACCAAGGCTAGATTAAGCATTGTGTTGTGTATCTTCTCAGGTCAGGCCTTCCTGTAGTGTAATTAACTAAGACAATATCTTCTGGAGACAGTGGGTCTATCCCATGCTGAGCTCACTCTTCAAAGCTCAGAACATATTGACTGGGTTCAGACAGCATGATAATCCACACTCAAATGGCTGTGTATGAGTTGAGTGAGGGTTGTTGCTGAAACATCAATTATTGTGTTGCTGAACTCAGCCACTTTAACAAGCCATGGCTTGTTAACCACGAACAGCCCATGAACAGGGTTTGTTGTTGGGTTGTGAACTGTGGGTTGTTCACCGTGGTTTGTTATCTAAGCTGGGTTCAGACAACATGGTCACCCACATTTCAACAACAACCCACAGTTCAACAACAACTCACACTCAACCCCTGAGTGTGGGTTGTGTTGTCTGAACCCAGTCAATGTCTGCTCCCTTATCATAAGATGGAAGAATGGAAGTTAGGAGTGAAGCCCTTAGTTTAAAAGTGTTCCCTATGTGGGAGCTGTTTTTCTTTGGCAGCCTTCTTCAGCCTGGTGCCCTCCAGCTGGCCATGTTGGCTGAGGATTATGGGAGTTGTAGTCTAATACATCTGGGGGGCACTAGGCTGAAGAAGCTGTTCTAGGGTAATGTTAAAATTAGCACCACCACCCCTCCCCGGTGGGTTGCCGGTTCCGTGGACAGGACCCACATGGCTGCCTATCATTCACATGGTTGCATCATTTAAACATCCCAGCTACATGGGTACTGTTACGGAAAAGTAACCTCTACCTGGCCAGGATGACATTTAAAACCCTGTGGAAGGGACTAAGCCCTATTAAATTTTCTTAGTGAGTTGATTGTGAGCATGCATTCAGATTACCATAAAAGAAAAGTAATATACTATTGTGTGCACATAGCGCAATCATGCTGTACCTCAATGCTGGCTGACCATTTTGGCAAGTGTGCTACAGGTCAAGCCCAAACTATGAAATGGTGACATTGTAGTACATGCTACAGAACACAGGCTGCTCCTGCTCCTGCCATGTTCTCCTGAGTCTGGGAGAAGCAGCAGAGCAATGCTAGAGAAGCAAACAAAAGTGCCACTGCAAGGCCTAAAGGCCATATATAACAGCTCAAGTCCAGGAATGCCAGAATCTCTCCCTACCACCAGCACCACAAAAAACAAACAAAACACCACTCTAAAATTGGTGTTTTCTGGGTAAGCCAATATATAAAGAAAACGTGAAGGACCTCTTCTTGCAGTTCCCCAAAACCTGCCTTACCGTTTCCCCATTGCCTCATTTGATGAACCCAATTCCCCCACCTCCATCTTTTCTTGCTCTATCAGTGTTCTCCAACCTTGGGTCCGCAGATGTTTTTGGCCTACAACTCCCAGCATGCCCCAGCCAGCGTAGCTGGCTGGGGCATGCTGGGAGTTGTAGGCCAAAAACATCTTGGGACCCAAGGTTGGAGAACACTGCTCTATCACTATTATTAGGAATTAATTCTGTTATTTCAATGGACCAGTACAACTGACATAGTTCTGGAAAACGTTGCTATCAGTGCATATAAATAGTATGCTGGAAAAATATAACTTTTCTCAAGTTGCATAATTTATCATTGTATTCGTTTTTACACGAGTTATCTTTGCAATGATAAAAGTTAACTACAAATGAACATGGACTGGAACATGCAGAATTCATAAGGTTCAACTCCCTGTGTATGAGGCAAAGGAGGCAATGTCATGAGAAGGGGCAAAGGAAAATGTCAAGATTCTTGGTGTCATGTGGGTTTGAACAGGAAAGAAAGGAGGCAAATGCAGGAAAGGAAGGGAGATAGAACTGAGATGCTGGAAGGAAAGAGCTCGGTAATTTTCCAAAGGTATAGAGAAGGAAATGTTACTGAATAGCGCAGCTATGATGGCTTTTGTACACATGTATTTTGTATTTGTATTGGCATCACCCTAGCACCTTGTCTATTATGTCTTTTATTCTGGGAAAGGCTGCATGGGCAAGGGCCTCGGGCAGCTAGGAGCAAGATGATCCTGTTGGTAGTGTGTTGCTTACCTGCTTTTGCTGTAATTGAAGTCCACTGAACTGTATGTCCTCTATCCTAGCCAAGTTAAGAGGAGTTGCCCTTGTGTTGTATGCAAAGTCTGGGAACTCAAAATAAAGGCAAATGTCTTCCTGACTACCAGGTCTCCACCCTAGTCAAGCAGCCCAAGATACCTTTAAATTGGCCAATCTAAGGCCTTGGCAGGAAACACGATCCAATCTTGAAGTCTCCGTACCTCAAGACAGTTTAGCACGGTAAAGCACCAAATGGGCACATGGTACTTTTGTTCTGAATACTGCTGCCACATGTCCTCAGCCACACAGACATGAAACTTGCGTGTACACATGTGTAAAGACCAACGAGGCACTAAGGGGGCCTTTAACCTGTGGTGCGGTATGCACACAGCAGATTTATGCATTATGCTCTTCTCACAAATGTGGAATAGCTACTTCTGAACTAGGGAAATTAGCTTACACATTTGTTACAGCCCAAAAGCACGGATTTTATTTTACAGATGCTTTTTCTCTCTCAAAATGCACACAAGCACATTTGTTACAGATGAGGAAAACAGCTTGCTTGGGGGAAGGGGGGGATGGGACCAGAAGAAGGGGGCATGGCCAGCTGGGAAACCCCAGAGGGATGGATTGGGACCCCACTAAGGCTGTATTTGAGCCTCAGGCCTCAGTTTCTGCTCCCCTGTTCTACACATGGGCCAGTAAACTAGCACTAATGCATAACTAAGAGATAGCAGGGATGTTGAAGAGTCCTTAGTCTCAAGTCACGAGTCGAGTCACGAGTCTTTGGACCCGAGTCTCGAGTCCGAGTCCGAGTCCATGGTCCAAAATGGTGACTCACGAGTCCCGAGTCACTCCCAAAACTGACTCCACGAGTCCTTATTAAAATCAATGGGGTTTCCCCCCAACAAAATAAGGCTACTTCAGATGTGTGGCTTAAATAAATTCTAGGCACAAGTGTGCCTTCTTATTTCAAAACTCTGCAACTGATTTTGGCAAGAACAGACCAGGCAGACAAACCCAAAATAACCAGGTAGGCAGAGGAGGCAGGGAACCCCAAAGCAGGCAGGCAGAGGCCTTTGTCTTGGACAATTCAAACTGTGGAACTGGTTAAGAATAGACCAGGCAGGCAGAGGAGGCAGGGAACCCCAAACAGGCAGGCAGGCAGTGCCCTTGTCTTGGACAATTCAACTGTTGAACTGGTCAAGAAGAGACCAGGCAGGCAGAGGAGGCTGGGAACCCCAAACAGGCAGGCAGAGGCAGCCAAACCCAAAATGTCTGGCCCTAACCCTAACCCCCCACAACAATACATCAGTCAAAATAAATCTCAACACATCGTTGGGGCTGCGCTCCTGGTAGCTGTCCATAGTGGCCGAGCAGCGGCGCGCCTCGCTTCCATGCGCTCTTCACCGGTGATCGCGCTCCTTCTGGCACAGCCAGAAGACTCGTCAACAGCCCAGGGATGTTGACGAGTCCTTGGTCTCGAGTCCCGAGTCGAGTCTCGAGTCCCATTAAAAATATTGGGACTCAAGTCAGACTCGAGTCAGAGGGGGGACTCAGTCCGACTCACGAGTCGAGTCCTCGAGTCCGAGTCCCCATCCCTGAGAGATAGTGAAATCAAAGACTGGGGAAATTAGTGTTTGCCAGATAAGGAGGAGAAGGCAGTGTTATGGAAATGGGAAGGCTGGTGATTGGGAGGCTATGTGACCATGGACACTCAGGGGGGCTTTCGCAATTTATTTATTATATTTATACCCCGCCTTTTTCCCTGCAAGGAACCCAAGGCGGCTTACATAATGGTGGACCGCACAATGGTGGACCGCAGGGGCAGAAATTGATAGATTCAGAAGGAAAGGAAGAGAAATAGAGCAGGAGCAGCTATAATTACCTGACTTCAGAGGAACAGAGACACAAAGGATTTCAGTTCCTGCTTGGTTGCAAAAAGTTAGAAAAATGCTGAGGACTTCAGGTTCCTTAGCTTTGGTTCCAAATTTTAAAAATAGGGCTTAAGCCTCAAGCCACTTAGGCACTGCTGAACAACGAATTGTCCAGAAGGAACCAAAATGATGACTTCTGGATGGGCAAGGATGGAGAGATTGAATGGAGGCTTTTAGATAACTGCTTCCCAACACCCTAGCTCACTTCTTGACCACCACCCTTGGACTCAAAGATAGCGATTCACATGGAGGTAGCAGACTGCCTGCATGGCCTTGCAGTACAAACTGTGTTCTTGCATGTATGGAACCTGGCTTTGGGATTCAGTGGGCGCTTTACTAGGGGTGGTAAAGCTATCTCTCCAGATATACCAGGCAAATGGATCTCTCTGCGTTATATGCAGCAATAAGGTGGTCTAATCGGAATGGGGGGGGGGAGAGACTTTGACCCTCAAAATGTGGGATAATCATGCTAAGAAAGATTGGAACAGATTATCATGCTAGGAAAGAGTAATGGGGAATGATATTAAAGCCAATCAGACCCTGAGTTATTGTAAGATTTAAGACACAACAGAGTGAGGGATGGAAAAGCAAAAAGAATGAACTGCTGTCTGAACTCCAAGACAATTTAAAAAATGGGTACCACCCTATGACACTGAAATGGGAAGGACCTGTTCTTGCACTTAGTTCCCCGAGATCTGCTGTACCATTTTCCTATTGCCTTACTTGATGAACCTAACTCCCTGCCTCTATCTTTTCTTGCTCTATCACCATTATTAGGAATAGTCTGCCAGTCCAGTGCTAGGGCGCTGGTATACTAATCAATATTCTTGTAAACATTTATACTAAAATAAAACTTGTATGTTTCAAAAAGTCAATATAATTAGAACAGACAGGTACAACAGAAAAAAACAGATAAAAACTTATCTATTTTATGAAATAAACACCTGCCTAATCAAGAAGGTTTTCGCCATACATCAAAACAATGTAAGAGAGGAAGCCAACCAAGCCTCCAGGAGGCAAAGAGTCCCACAATTTAGACACAGCAAGAGAAAATAGTAGTAGAATTCCTTTCTGTTAATAAATGGAAACCTTATTACAAAATGGCCTTTATTGTGGAACAAGTACAATTACAGCCGCAAGTACAATAAAACCTTCTCTTTATTTTAGCACACTTTAATTAGAACTGTTAATCCCTATTCTATGCACATGCATCACAGTTAATTTGCGCCAGGTCTGTGCATTTGCAATAGAAGTAGTTTTAATCTAAGTTATTACCCACTCTCCAGTTAAAGCCAGCTGTTGGACGATAAAGCAGGAACAACATGCTACCTCCTTCTGTAGCAATGTGCATGTAATAATATTTCTGTAATGTCCAGTGTGAATAAAAGCACCCACAGAGCATATTAATTTTACCTGTAGAAATGACCATACAACATATTCTGTTCTATTCTGAAGATCTGAGGTGTGCAACAATGGTCCAGTGTAGACATAACGCAAGCAATCTCCTAAACATGGTCTGATCAGGAGTGTGCCACTGAGTTAAACACTTCCTTTTTCCTTCCTTACCTGCATGAAAGCCTTCCTCCCTTCATGGCTTAGCACTAGCTATGTTAACATTAACTATGGGTTGGAGCCAACAACACACAAGTGGAAGTCTGCTCACACAACAGGACTTCCCTGTCCTCGCCTCCTCCCTGAAGCCCCCCATGTACCTCCAGAGCTGATTTGGTGGGTGTGGGAAGAGGGGAAATCTGCTCCCCCAGTGGTCTCCCTTCCGCTGGCAGAATGACACTATTGGATACAACTGTGTTTGCAAACCCTGGGTAGGGCCTGTGTACATAAAACACTGCAAAATTGTTAACACTGACCATGGCAAGGAAAGAAAGAATTTGAATAGGAGATCACTAGTGCAACTTCTGAACTGGGGAAATGTGCACATTAATGCACATGTGCACATGCACTACTTAAGATAAAACGCATACTGTAATACAACATGAAAAAGCCACTTTAAGTGCTACCCTAACCTTGGTAACCAAATATAATCTGATTTTATTTATTTATTTATTTATTTTAAAAGTCTTTCACCATTTCCAGAAGATGTTTCAGTGAGTCTCTGAAAAAAAGGTATTTTCATGAATAAGGGGCACTCTACATAACCCCTAACTATGCAGAAATGGTGTTTGTCATAGTAATTACAATGGGATATGTGGTACGGATGGCATCTATATAGCTTATACATATTGCATACAAAACCACCAGAAGCAATAAAGAGTAAGAACCAAAGGCTATAGTCCTAACGATTTAAAAACATAATTAATTAATTAATTAATTAATTGTACAGATACTACACAACAGGTCTGTTGGGCCCAAGTCTTTTACTGATTATAGGCCATTGCCAGCACCTTTTATGAACACCAAGACACAACCGGAACCCACAACGCAGATGCTGGAGCCCCCTGAGGAAGTAGGCTGCAGAATAAAACTAGCTTTTTTTTCCATGAGTTGTACTTTTTTTCCCTAGTAAAACTATGCAGATTTGCATCAGATGTTGCTCTGCTTTGGAGCGCTGTGACCTGTATCTCCATGAGACCTTTGCTCACACAATTGTTCACATCATCATATGTCACAACATTTGTTCCTGTCAAATAAAATTGAATGACAGCGTCAGGCATACAGGTTCACCCTCCAAGTTATGGAAGCCATTCACAAAGGGCCCACTCATTAAGTTAAACAATAACCTAAAATTTAGTGAGAATGGAGCAATATTTGTGGAGTTTCCCATGAAGTTCCTATTAAATTCAATGACTCTAGTTAAAGATTAATCAGACAATCATTAAATGAGATTACATAATATAAAACTGACTGTACAATGGAACTGGAGAACTTGTGTCTTGTTTACCAAAGTCATGATTTCTAAGGAAATCCAATGTGGTTTTACTGTCCCTCATGCCTTAGATCTTGGACAGAGATGGGAGAATCAATGACGTTTGAGCTCACCAAAATTCTCCAAGCTCCATCTTGAAGCTCAGACCACCTCACTCCCATTTTTGCTTTCAAACCGTTCTTCTTTTCATTCAAATGGGAAAAGTGCACATTTCAGCAGGCATTTTTTGAAAGTGCGCACCCAAATGCACACTTCCCCCGCCACAGACTAAAGCATGAAAATGCTTTAGTGTGCATTTTTCCAAAGCACACATTTTGCAAATATGAATACAAGCTCAAGAATGTGCAAGCTTTCTCCGAAAACGGTGCTCCTGTTTGTGTTTGGGGTTGCAAATGGTGCAAATTTGAGTTAAAAATGAATCAAAACAAAATTCTTATACATCCCTAAGAGGGAGAATGAATCAGTATGCTGTCCTTCAGCTGGTGTCCTTGGGTGTCAGCTCTATAAGAAGAAGTAAGCACAGACCATAGACAAAACTTGAGTTACTCATAGGAGCCCAGAAAGCTACTGTTAAAGCCTCAAATTTTTTCACAAAGGGTGGCTTCCACCCTTTTATCACAATAGTCTTTAGGGGAGCATTTTATTCACCCCCCCTCCTGGTCGAGTAAGCCATTGCAAGACAGTGCTAGGTGGCTATGCCAGGGAGGAGAGATATCGCCTCTGGGAGTCATGGTCTCGTGTGTGGTTAACTAACCATGTTTCTGGGTTCAGACAACACAACAAGCCACTCTGAAACAAACATGACTCGCAAACCACCATGGCTTATCATGTTGTTTGAACCCAGTCTATGGATCCCATCCAGGGTCTGTCTCAGCTCAAACCTGTTCGCTTTATAGAAAGAATGACATCAAGTATTAAGCCCAACCTATAACAGGGGACCCACAAAAATAAATACTATAAGTAAGTAGCAGTGGAGGCTTCGGGCTTAGGGTCTGGAGACTCCTATGCTGCTTCCAGAACTCATCAGCACTGCTCATCAGGACTCACTGGGAAATTCCCAATGCTTTTCAGCACAACCCATTTGTCCTTTACACCCTGGGATGTAAAGACTACCCTTTGGACACCTGGGAAAGATTGAGAAAAAGTGGACCCAGGGCCAAGAAGAGAAAATCACCCTTATCAGATCATAAAAACCTAAGGTGTGTAGAAACTGAGAGGATGGAGCACTCAACAACAGTGTCATAAACAAATTACAGATTGCAAGACAAGAACAACAGTGAAAATGCCAAGAGATTTAGCAAAATTGTAGCAAGGACTCTTTTGTTAGTCTGGCATCAACAGAAAGGACAGATATGGATTGCGATGATAGTCAGAAAAGGAGCTAGGACTTGACTGAAAGGGCAGCACAGTCCATAACTTTAGAGCAGGGGTGGTCAACTTGTGGCCCTCCAGATGTTTTGGCCTACAACTCCCATCATCTCTCACCATTGGCTAGGAATGATGGAAGCTGCAAGCCAAAACTGTTGGCCATGTTGGCTAGGAATGATGGGTAGCTGGAGGGCCACAAGTTGCTCAATCTCTGCCTTAGAGGCACATCAGAAAAATGAAATGGGATGACAGAAAGGGTCTGGCTTCAAAGATGGCTTTTTAAGGACTGGGGAGAACACCAGCAGGTCTGAAATATGGAAAAGTCCCGGAGGACAGAGAGGATTAGAACTGTTATTCCGTATGCACGGTGAGTCATCCAAGAAAGAGAAAAGGGGTATAATTTGCAAAACCCTGGATGGGGGAGCATCCTTGCTTCCACTGCAGGCCCTGTCTTGCAGCACATTCAAGACAGTTGAGTGACTAAGGCACAGGAGTGAATAAGCTGCTTTTGCCAAAGGAATAATATCGACAAATAGTCATGGCATGCCCAGCTCTCCTTTGTGAAAGGAATTGGCAGGAAAGTACAAGAGATAGCAAAGGACACCTGACCAATCTGAAAACGTCTCTGTCCTCTTTACTTTCCAAAGTGTAAGACAAATATGCACACCGGTTATCTCAGATCTCATATGATTATGAAGTATATCTCACACCTGGAAAGAGCTCTCACAGCACTGGAGGCATAAAACGGTGGAAACTGCTATTATACGAAAAGCAATAAAAGATGCTTACAGTAGGTGCTTTAAGGGCAAACATCTCACCTGTAGACGAATGGCTAGGGCTGTGTCAGTCCTCCTCTGCTCCTTCTATAGAAAGACTTAGTATGCAGTTGTGTCTGTTCATTTGTTTCTTAAGTAAGTGTGGGGGACCCAATCTGGATCGGGACCCTAGCACGGGGAAGGGGCCTTTAACTCTTTGTCCCCCCCTCTGCTGTAATCACGATCCAGATCTGGCCCCCCCCCTGCAATTTGCACAAGGGGAGGAAGCCTGCAGCCACTTCAACTGAGACTTTTTCCAGGGCTGTCCGTGCCAGGCTCAAGCAACAGAGCGGCCTCATCTGCTGCGTGCAATGCCGGTCTTTTGCTGCCAACACCTCTGCACTGCCATCCCTTCCTCAGATTGTGGCACTGAGGGGCGAGATAGCCCCAAAGATCCAGGGATTGCTTGCACTGCCACCAGGATGCAGGCGATCCTAGGATTTCGGGGGCCATCTCACTCCTCAGCATTGCAGGGCGAGATGGCCTGCAAAATAAACTATGCTGGATCACCTACATTGCCACCACTAAAGGATCAGCTATGTTGCTACCCCTAAAATGGCAGCAAAAAAAGAGAGCTAAGTATGGGGGAAGGAGGAGGTGGTGGTGGATCCGTCCATCTTCAGCGGTGCAATGTCTCACGCCAACCCTGTCTTTTTCCCTATGCAAATAGCAGGTAGGGGAATGAGCCAAACTGAGGCCACAGTGGCTGCAAGGCCCCCCTACTCCCCACACTAGGATTCAAATCTGGATGGGTTCCTCCACGCTTAATTCTGAGTAGGAAAAAAAGAATAGACACGACGCCTGTATACTATGCGTTTCAAGGTAACGCGAAGCGTCGCTCCTGCCCTCCAAGACAGGACGCAAGAGCGGCTCTACAAATTTCTTCAGCAAGTTAGCTGGGCAGTGTGTTTTCCCAAATAAGAGATAGGATCATTTAGCCTTCAGCAGTTTTACAAGGGCTTCCTAAGTCTTTGTGGCAGCAGTACTTTGAAGTAGCAGTGAAATGAATGCATCAGCTTTTTGAAAAAAATTACTCCCTTTGAATTTATGTTAAAATTCAGTGGCTCCTCCTCCTCCTTTTCCTTTAGTGATTTCTCTCTTGATTAGGCTTCTGAGAGAGATTCTGGTAATTAAAAATAGTCATTATTTATGGAAATTGCTGACAAGGGAAGTCTAATGCATTGGACAGGGCTTTTATATGGGAGGCCCATGTTCAATTAGGGTCACTGATGGCCTTAAGCAGGTCCATTTCTCTAAGGGCTGATCTACACGTTCAACAGATCATGTGATACAGTTATTTCTGGAATGTGCCTTTTTAGGGTTCAGATCATAGGCTAAAAATATCAACACATTTCATAGAATTAAAAATAATAATTCTTCCATCGTTTGTGGTCTTACGGAATGTAAACTTTACGATGGGCCTGTACGTTAAAATCTCTTCAGTACCAGTACAAGACACTTTGCAGTCTGAAGTGGAGCTGAAGTGTTGCCCCTCCCCCCTTTGCTGGGGCCAACACTAAAAGGTCTTGCAGCACCCTTCCAACAAAAATTGCTGCCTTATCTTCTCCTTCCCATGGTGCTGACAAAGCAGGTTGCTTCACCCAGCTACACCCTGAATCTCTTGATGTTTAAGTGGAGTTGGGTTTTGTGGTTTCTTAGTTGTTGTTTTCTACACAATGCAGAACTCATATGGGATGCTCACTGCCACCAGAAGTAGCAACCTGAAGGAGATCCAGTCTTAAAAGGGTGGGGTCCAGTTTCTCGAACCTACTCTTTACAAAGGGTCCAGCTGCTTTTAGAAGGAAATGCTAACAGAACAACTGCAGACTGCTTTGAGAAAGTCAGGACTAGATTAATCTGTAGAACAGAAAATACCAATTGCTGTTTGTAAGAGTCAGGACTCAAGCCCACAGCAGGTCTTGAACCTGAAGGCTATCAGGCAAGCAATCAGGTTGTGTGCCATCACTACATTTTGTTCAGAGGAGGGAACTACAGAGAAGTCAGACCAACATGGAAGCCTCTTGTCATATGCTTTAAGATCCATCCACATCAAAGCAACAAAGCGATTCTGCTGCTGCTTTTCCCACCGTCACCTTACTTCATTCTGACTGTCAGACTGTGTGGAGTTAGGTGTGCCTAAGCATATGGATATCCAGTATCAAAACCCAAACTGCTGGAAATGTGAGATAATCAACTGGGAACAAAAACTGACAACTGCATCACAAGATGCCTTGGAAGAGTCTGGATCTTTCCACAGCCATAGACAGGCTAGTGAACTAGAAACTGCTCTGACCCAGGCAAATCACTTTGAGACAGAAGAACATTTGGGTCACTTAGTAATAGGTGGATTTTAAGAAGTTGGTTGCAGGCATGAAGCGTGCTGGTTCTTGCCCTACCACTGAGAATTACTGCATTCATTTGGGGAGAGACACTGTAGCTGGCATAACTGTTACAGTTTAAATAGTAGTTCCAAGCATGAAAGAAGAGCATTGATGGAAAATGAGCATATCAGATGGGGAAACCACAGAGCTGGTTAATTGCTGTTGTTGACTGTCTAGTTAGGTATCTAGCTGCAATCACTGGACACACAAAAGATAATTTCTATCCTGCAGGGCTCAATGTAATTATGGGAGGTAATTTTTTACCCACTTTTTAGCTTGATTTGTTTTGGGGTGTTTTGTTTTTTGCAACCTTCATGAGACAGCTCAATAATGGAAGTATTGAGCGACTTAAGCTGCAGGAACCATAAGCATAATGGCAGCTATAAAAACAAATTCTGGAACAAAACACATGTGACACCATGAATAATTATTGGCATAGACCTGTGCAGTCAGATGCCCGTTGTGCCCAGCAGCATGAATTCAGTAAAGAGATATCATTACCCT
Source organism: Shinisaurus crocodilurus (assembly GCA_021292165.1). Taxonomy (NCBI): domain Eukaryota; kingdom Metazoa; phylum Chordata; class Lepidosauria; order Squamata; family Shinisauridae; genus Shinisaurus; species Shinisaurus crocodilurus. The sequence continues at coordinate 152,617,197 of CM037877.1, read as the reverse complement.
CTTGGCATCAGACAATAAAAGCAAGGGGGAAAATAGGTTAGGCTGAAAAGAAAAAAAATAGGCTAGGTTCTCAAACAGTGAAGCAGAGCTCTGTTGGGGAGACAGGCATAGTTAGCAAGAGATACTAACTAGAAAGTATTTGCAGGGGGGAAGGGATGGCTTCTGAAGAAATGTGCCTCTTGGGATACATAAATTAATAGGAAAATTGTGCAAGTAATTTGGAGCAGGTGTCCCAAGAAAGGCAATCTAAGGGACAGGACGCCTTGCAAGCAAGATGGCATCTTAGTGGAACATGGCCCCTCCATCTACCTGGCCAACCCTGACACCGGGCCGAGAACCCAGCTGGAAGAAGTTGGGCCAAAACCTGGTCCAACACATTATCCAGCCAAGTTTCAGTAATACACCCCAAGTCTGCTCTTTCCTCCAGGACTCAGGAATCCCTAGATTGAAGTGGGGTGGAGTTGAGAAACCAGTTCTAGCATTCACCAGAATCAGCTAAGCAGGGAAGTGACAAGGTATTCTGAATTCCCCAGCCTGGGGGAAGAAGTGGAAGAAGAGACAGGCTCTCCTATTCCTTTACCTAGATCATCCTACCCTCCTCTTCTCCTCTGACACACCTAATTCCAACCTGAGCACACTATGCTCCCCCCCCCACCCCCAAACACTCTGCCAAACATGTAAGAAACATAAGGACTATCTAAAGATCAAAGTTCCCATAGGTGGAGAAAACAAACCCTCAAGGGTGACATCTTGCCACTCCTACCTTCTCACTGTGGGAGAATGAGCAGGTGGTGGCTACAACAATCCTCCTGAGCACATAGCAACTGCGCCATTGGGTTTAACCCTTTCATTTTCCAGACAAAAGTTCCCCCAGAGGCTATTTGCCTGGTTAAGGGAGACCTACATGTTATACCTTCTTGTCACCCAGTGCCACAGTCCTGATCCAATCCACGGATGCTATTTGCTCAAATTTAAAGAGATGGGAAATCCAATCGCTGAAATTTCTGTCACCTTGTCCAACTAAAAGGCAGCACAAGCAGCACACAGGAAAGTCTAACTGGGACAATACTGGACACCACTTACATTTTCCGGAGTGCTGTTTCATTCATTATCCCAGGGCGGGCAACTGGCACTGGATGGGGAGCTGGATGAACCACCCAGACGCCCAGCCCTCTACAGGCCAAATGATATAAAAGGGGTACAACCATGCCCCCTGATGTCATTTGATCCCTGGCGGGCAGAGAAAAGATGATCCCTCTAGTGCATCTGCCAGGAAGTGGCTTCACCTGCCCTGCACCTTCTCCCATTGGAAAGATGAGGCTGCTCAGTCCAGCTTCATTCATCCTTCATGTGCCCTGCACAGAAGATGCAAAAGACAAGCAAAGTGCAAAGTGGCTGAGTCAGCAGCTGGAGCGCTCTGGCCACCAGCTCAGCCATGGATGTTTTGCCTCTTCCTCAATGAAGAAGGTGCCATGTGGGCAAAGCAGCCCCTGCCCACATCCCTTGCTGTTATCTCTGATCAAAGATTGGAGATAACAGTGGGAATTCTCCCAGGGGATCAGGCTTGGCCTCCAACCCCCCAACTCCTAAAGGAATCCATGATAGCTCTGTGGGCCTGATGGGGAACCTCCGCAGGCCAGATTAGGAGGTTCCCCTCTCCTGCATTAACCTCTGTGCTATAAATTTAGGTCTCTTCAGTATGACAAAGGATGTCAGGGACCAATGAAGCAGCAGCTATATTTCTTCCAAAATGTTCCATATGATAACATACTTTTTTTAAAAGGGAGTGCTTAGTCAAGGCATTTTAACCATTTGCATTTGCTCCCATGCAACTGAGCAGTGAGAACAGCTGCAGCACCTCTATCAATCTCTTTCTCCTACAGATATGAAGATTTCCCCAAGTGCTTGGTCTAGGCTGCAACCTTATTTTCAAATTAAATGCAAACTGTTCTCAAGTTGCCGCATTTAGAAACATTTAACAACTCATAACTTACCTTGTTCCTGAATCCCTCACAATTAAACTGTGAGAAAGAACTCATAAAAAGGACCCCCCAAAAAGTCCTCTTCCCACAAGTACTGTAAAGTAGTATTATGGCAGTGGGCGGGGAGGGAATCTTTGCAGTACTAAAGAGAAAGAACTTTCATGAGATTTCATTTATTTATTAAAGGATTGGAACTACATGTTCCACAGCCAAGTCACGTTTCCAAACCCTGGCACTGCTTCTTAGTCACAAATATGAGTCTAGACCCTCAGTCAAGGGGGAAGCAGTTGTCAGGCAGGGGGAATTGCAGAAGAAGAATCTTCTTCTGCAATTCCCCCTGCCTGACAACTGCTTCTCCCTTGACTGGTTAAGCATCCAACTACCCCTGCAAATCCCTTCCTCCCACTATCACTTTACAACAGACCATTTGGGGACCAGAATTTGAGAACACCCCTTGGCCATATAATCTGTATCTCCAGCCAAATAATAAGCCAAGTAGCTGATCATAGATTTCATAGATCATAAAGTTGGAGGGAGCCTACAAGGCTATCGAGTCCAACCCCCTGCTCAAGGCAGGAAACTAGAGGAGGGGTCTCCCATCCAAGTAATAACCAGGCTTGACCCTGCTTAGCTTTCCACGCTCAGACAAGCTGAACCAGCGTAAGCCACAGGCCAAATGATAACAATAATCAGGCTCAGCAGCGGCAACCTCCATAGTAAAAGCACAATCAGTGTGTATATCCACATACATGCTTAACAACTGCACAGTCAAAGAACTAGCTTATAGTAAATTAGTTAAAATTAAGAACATACAAGTTAAAGTGCATTCCATTTGGGGACTTGCACCTCAAGGTTCCTGCTACCTTTGGCCTCCAGGAAAAACAACAACTGCAGAGAGCACACACTGCCTTGCAAGATTAGGCTCCAAGGTTAAAATTGGTTGCTCTGTTTAAGCAGCATATGCTGAGGGAGGAGTTAACTAAAAACCAGAGGCTTCTAGGTATGTAAACAAAGTTTAAGAGCACCACTTGTAAAAACAAAGCAGTAACACACACACACACACACACACACACACACCAAGACCTCAGTTAGTCATATGACTGTACCCTTGAAAACAGTGTCTGGATCTAAGCCAGTAGAATTCAGCAATGCTAAAGGTCCCCAGTCCTGCAAGTCAGTGCTGTGTTAATTGTCTAGAAGTGAAAACAGGATTTCCACTGCTGCAACACTACGACCAGTAGCAATGCACTGACAGCCAGCCTAACTGTGAACCAAGACCACCATTACAGCAGACAAACAGTGCCAGCTGTGGTATATCAGATTCAGGATTGAAGCAGGCCATGGCTTGTCCAGGTCATATAAGTACTGTAGTTCCTACAGACAAGAAAATGCTACTATAACAGTGCATGCAAGCAACTGTCCTTCTAGTAGTAAGAAACCACTACAGTTTATGTGGTAAGAAATTGGGTAAGATATATATAATCAGATTGCATGCCAGTTTATGTCTCAGTTCTATTGCTGAACTGGCTACTGAAGTCAGGCTGTTGGATTGGCAGTACTCAGAAGTTCCAATACCCAAAAGGAAAGAGATGGTGAAAATAATCATCCGACAATGAGTTCCAGCCCATCATTCCACTGTAGGAATTCAAAAGTTCTAATGATGAAAAAGAGCAAAACAAACCTGGGTCCATATGTCTGGAGCTCTTTCGAAGTCCATTCGGTCGTTTCTGTGTATTTGAAAAGCACAAGTTAGAGGCTAGTTTGAAACAAACAAGCTCCAATCTCAAATATTATTAATGCTTCTGGCTTTTGACAGTTCGCTAAACAGAGCTGAATGTCAAGGTAAGGATTCCTTCTGGAAGTGTCTGCCTTTTAAGACATTTTGCTACCTGAAGCAAAGCCCAAGTGGTGTCTCTCCTCGCACTCCCACTTTGAAGCACAGGCGGGGGACCTGTGACCCTCCAAATCTTTTTGAACTACAGGTCCCATCATCCCTGACCACTGGCCATGCTGATGGGTGTTAGAGTCCAACAACATCTGGAGAACCAGATTCCCCACATCTGCTTTGGAGAAGAGAAGAAAAAAGTGTGGCTATGTGTTCTATAGGGAAGGGAAGATGCTGTGCAAAATTAATAATAATAATAATAATAATAATAATAATAATAATAATAATAATAATAGGAGGAGGGGGGACACACACACCCATTTCTCACAGAAACCTCTGGTCTGCATTTTTGTTCTGACCATGATCTCACTAAAAAGTTGTGTAATTTCTTAGTCTGTATACAAATAAAGCCATTTTTTCTTTAAAATGAAGTTTTTCAAAAGCTCTGGTTTTCATTTACAGTGAAGCTCGAACTGACCACATAAAAGTGTAGGAAGCTGTTGCAAATGCCAACTATAATAAAAAGTAATTTCTACTTTTAGGTTTCTTGCTAGAGTGGCAAAAATGAGCTGCAATTTCAAGAAAGAATGGGGGCCCATATTATTTTGCCTGCTCCATGAGATAAGTCAGTGAACACAATTCGGAAGAAGAAACTTTGTTTTAAAGTTTGTATTAATCACCATAGTAAGGTTGGAAGGAAGGGAAAAGTAGAAGAGCAGGTTATAATCATGCAAACCCTGTCTTCCTCTAGCTAGGGTTAGTTATCAAATTGAATTGTGGCTAACTTGTCTGCATTAACAATATGGTTTGTTTATATCTCAGACAACGCCATGGAATGAGAACGCGGACAACAAGGCACATTAACCCAAACAGGCTATAATGTTCATATATTTTAAAGAACATTTTAGAACAAACTTGACATAACAAGTGGCTTTCTAAAAATAGCAACTAAAGAATAATGTTGAAATAGCAAGACAGGGCCCAAAGACAGCCCAAGACAGATTGGTGCCTCAGGCAAAACAACACCACCACCAAATGGCGCACTCTATGTGGATTAAAATGTTATAATTACCTTCTCCTCGTTTATCTATTTTCCACATTTGTCCCACTAACCCCAGTTAGTTAGAATGTACAAGTTACATTTTGAACTGCTTACAAATACAATAAAATATTAATTTTAAAAAGTAATTAACAATTTGCTGTCCTTTGGCATTAACCCAATCTCTGCTATCTAAGGCAGGCCAACTTATCCTGCATGATGACACAGCTGGCTTTAGCCAGGCCTCTTCCACAGAGGTCTATAGTGCTCTAAAACAGTGTTCTCCAACCTTGGGATCACCACATGTTTTTGGCCTACAACTCCCAGCATGCCCCAGCCAACTATGCTGGCTGGAGCATGCTGGGAGTTGTAGGCCAAAAACATCTGGGGACCCAAGGTTGGAGAACACTGCTCTAAAAGGAGGAACATCCAAGAGCCTCAACATCTCATTTGCAAAAAGGGTGCAAGAATATACAACAATTATTCCGCAATGAACTTTTCCCTGCTTTCTTGGAGCTGTGCAAACAACCACCTTTTACTTCGAGATTAAACACCAAGTAGTCTTACACCTGTGCATTCTTAGACTCTAGACTGAAACCATAAGTAACCGATTGTATTTGTGAATAGGAATTAGTAAGTAACTATTTACACTCACTACTACCACCCTGGCTTGAACCTCAATCTTAGCAATCAAAGTGCCATACATGTGAAGAGTTGAGTGCCCCAATACCAATCGTCTCATGCTTTTTTGGCCTTTATATTTATTAATGATTAACTGGCTGGTTCACACAAGAGCTTTCCAGGATATAGGAACTCCCAATGGTGGACATCCTGGGTATACCACTGCCATGGTAATCTCACTGTTGTTCATCTATTTTGCAGGATGTCATATGTTTTAATCTTGTGCATCAACAGCATCACCTCCTAGATATATGGCACTGTTTCACAGAGAATAAAGTATACAGTGCTAGCTCCACTCCTATTATTCAAGATTTCAGAGAACCAGTTTAATTTGCTCCCGGATTAATTTTCAACTCGAAGTAAATTTCCTATGTAAATTTCCACTTCACTGGAGAATGCATGGCAAACACAACTGAGGGATAAATCCACACTTTAAACCAAGCATTAAGATTCCAATTCACATAAAACACTTCCAAATGTAAATGAGTACACTCCAAAAATGGTAAGCATTGCTCTTAATCATAGCAGGATAGGAAACAATGAAGAGTTAAGGAATGTGGCCCAAGTAGCCTTTTCATTATCCAGATTTAACTCAGCCTCTTATACTTCAAACAGTATAAAATGATACAACAGAATGAATACATCGTTGTTTTCCAAAGCCAAGAAAAGTAACCTTGGGTTCTTTTGAACAAATACACCAAGGTAATGCAATTTTCTGAAATGAACATCTTCTCATTGAACATGTGCCCATTTACCATTACTGTTCCGACATAACGTCAAAGATTTTTCAAGTAATTCCATTATTTCAAGGATTCAGCTTCATAAGTCAGCATTTGGCTGCATGTTTTGTAGCGCACAGATTGAGAACTCCTTAACTTTGTACTCATGCATTACTTCCTACATCAGAATGTTATGGAAATTTAGACCATTTATAATTCTTCTCCTAAATCATGTGGTGGCCCAATAATTTTGAATTTAAAGAGAATTGCCCTGCTTGGTTTCCTTATACATTCTCTGCTAATGTCTTGAACATCAAGGAAGTTAGAAGGAAACTTTACAAATGCCCTGAAATTTATTTAAAAAGTATAGAATGAATCAACTAAGATTAGGCACATTCAAGTCTCATTGCTTTTAATGGGTGCATTACGAACATAGACTTCATAGATCATAGAGTTGGAAGGAGCCTACAAGGCTATCGAGTCCAACCCCCTGCACAATGCAGGAAACTAGAGAAGGGGTCTCCCATCCAAGTAATAACCAGGCCTGACCCTGCTTAGCTTTCCACACTCAGACAAGCTGAGCCAGCGTGAGCCACAGTTGCACCCTTTCTCTCTTTTTAATCCAAGTTTGCAGAAGGAGTTTAAGCACAAAAGCATGAACTGCTTCAGAGATCACAGTACTAACTACAAGAAAGGGGGGTGGGAGAGTGTCTCTATTATGCCAGCACAGATACATACCATACAAAAACGGAGGCATTTGAAATTACTCACAAAATAAGTGTCACATCTAATCTCAAAAAAGGCACACTTACCTCCGGTTTCAGGGTCCCATGTTCTGGAACAAATGTAAAAATTGGCATGGTCAGTGACAGAGAGTTCACTCTGTTCAACAATAATCCCTAGCTCTGTGGTATGGTTCGAGTAGTACGCGGAACTGCTTTCTTTTGCTAGCTGATACCTGTTTTATGCTCCGAGAGCCCTGGGGCTCAGCTACTTCTTTTGCAAACTGTGTTCACTTAGTTTTATTGGCTCAAGTTAAGCAGCACTGAACAGCTATAAAGAGCTTTGAGTTTATGCTTAACTCAGTGACACGCAGCTTTCCAAACCAATAGATCACCTCAACTTTCTGAAACAGTTTGAGAACAGCAGGAACTCACAGAAGTGAGACCTTTCAAATGTTAAATTTGTATTGCAGTTTGAATCCAGATTGCAGTAAAGAGCATGGCAGTTCCTCTTCCCAAGAGAAATATATCTAAAAGGTATTAGCAACTTTTGCATTACGCAATATATATTTTACATGTATTTCTCCCAAGGAAGAAATGTGTTACATTATGATTTCTCCTATATTAAATAAAGCACACACATGCACAATCAGCACTTACGGACTGATTCACCAAGTATTGACTTGCACATGTGAGTGAGCCATCACAGATCATATACCACAAATAGTACTTTCATATCGCTTCACGTTACCCTCAAACACGTCGCCTGGATCCAAAGAACAGCACAACTAGTTCTGCACACCCAAGGGGGCTTTGAATCTGTGCTTATTGAACAGCAGCTCGCCTCTATGGAAAGTTTCAGAACCAGATGATGACATGGCATATCGGGGGGGGGGGAGGGGCACTAAGTAAAAAATCCCGCTGGGGACACCCAAGCCATTGCTCCTACCTATTAAAAAAAAGCTCTTTGGATCCCAGCCAGTTTTGTTTTTGTTTTTTCACTTGAGCCAGTTCACAACATTCACTTGTGAGTTGTCAGCTGTCAAATAACCAATGGTAACAAATCAAACGATGGATGTATATGCGTGAACCAGCCACAATTTATACATTTCAATATGCAGGCCGCTCTTTTGTATTTTGTATTGTATTCAAAACATAGAAACTAAAATCAGAGATTTAATTTATGGACTCCATTTGTGCTTGTCTATGGGGAAATGGGATATGATGATGATGATGATGATGATGATGATGATGATGATGATGATAATATCATAATCATAATCCCAGGGGATATTTCACAAAGCTACATTCCAAGTGTTATATTTACAATTTGTTAATAAAATTATGGAAGTGTTGAACTTGGAAAATGTAAATGTAACAAGATTTAGCTCTATTTAAAATCATAAAATCTTGACTCCTTGTAATGGAAAATCTTATTCTGGAGGACATTTTTTTGCTTTCTGTTATGGGCCATGCTGTTCTGCTACTCAGGGTACAATCCTATGCATGTTAAGACAGAAAAAAAGGCCTACAACTCCCAGCATGCCCCAGCCAGCTGTGCTGGGAGTTGTAGGCATTTTTTCTGTCTAAACTTGCATACGATTGCACCTTCAGTGACTCAGATTTAGTGTTGGCATAGCTTGGCCGCTAACAACTAATGCTAATTAATGAGTGGTTGAGGTCTTTCTGTTGGGATGGTGAGTAAGGTAGGAAGCCTACCCAGCCTGAGTGTGGGGTGGGGAAAAGGGGTAGTTCTGGAATTATCCAGAGAAAAAAGAAGCAGTTCTGAGTTCTGCACATGGATGGGAAATGTTGCTAAGAGCTTTCTGATTCTCAGAACCAGCTTTCAAGATAGTTTAGGACTTGACTGATATTCTGCAGGACTAGCAGAATGCAGCCTGTCTGCATTCCTAATTGCTCTCCATCAACTCTACCTGTATATTTATAAAACAGGTATTACAAAAACAAGAATCTTGGCAGAGAATGGAAAAGAACCCTGACATTTGCAGCTAACTGATGTGAAGCAGTCTTGTAGATGCAAGGATGTCCTGTTGCTTTTAAGGAACTGATGCTGCTTTAAAGACTAGCGCTGCCTGTTTATGTCTCCTCTCCTGCTCAATTTGTGTATATGTAAATCAACAGATGTTACAAACCATCACCCCCAACAGTGCAATCCTATTCATGTTCACTTGAAACTAAGTCCCACTGTGCTCAGTGTGGCTTACTCACTAGTAAGCATGTTTCAGATCACAGCCTAAATCTTAAAGTATTCTCTTCCCAGAAGGAAACTGACCCTGTTACAATACTGTAGGACTTTCCACTATATGGGGCAGTGGAGAGCATGAAACAATTTTATTTGTCATAAAAAGAAAGGTAAAGGTAGGTGTGTGTGTGTGTGTGTGTGTGTAAGCTATGAAAGAAGAATCTTGTGCACATCATAATATAACCACTCCTATGAACAAAGTTCAACTTTTGGCTTTTTTTTTTAATGTGTACTTAGAGTGGCATATAGTCCAAGACATGAGTGGGCCTGCCCTCCATTTTGTTTGAATAGCTTATCATGAAATGAAATACAACTCTTGCTCTTTGGCAAAACAAATTATGTAATGCACATGCCAGATTGGTTTATTTCCAGCAGGTTTCCAAGTTCTTTCCCAGCACTTTGCCTGACTGAAAAACCTGATGCCAAATAGACCACCTTTGGAAGTGTCAAATCCAAACTGATCTTAAGAACATAAGAATCTCCTTCTTCGATAACACCACTGGTCTAGCACTCCATCTCTAATAGTAGCCAGCCAGGGAGCACTAGGAAGATCACAAGCAATGCCTTAGATATCCGTGTGGCAAAATTCAGTATTTCCTGAAGAGCACATAAGAATAAAAAATATGCATGCACAACATTTAGGTGTACACATAAAAACATAACATGTATGCGCAAAAACAAATGCATACCTGTTATGGATTTGGTCATAGCTCTCTGCTACATCTACATTATCAAAACAAGGGTGGATATAAAAGCAAACAAGCTTGGCCAAGGGCCACTTCACACATTACCCTGCATTTCAGACATTTTAAGTATACACTTAAACACGTAAAGTGTGAAAGCAGCAGACATGTGTATCATACATTATTGGCTCTAGCTTCCTTCTGTGCATACACTCTGGGAAAAACCCAGATTTGCCTCTGCACAATGTGTAGACTGGCCCTAACACATAGTCACCACAAAGGCTGAATATTTCGAAATATTTTTGTCAACTTTTAGCAAAAACATTCACCCTCGTAAAAAAAAAAAAAAAATCCCAAAGGATCTCTGCAAATCTTATCTTCCAGTGGCACTTACACAAATTCCCAGTGGTGTTTTTAGCATTACCAGTATAAGTTGACTGCTGGTAATAATCAACTTCAGCGTACCACTGAAATAAGTCTCCACTGGTTTTTAGCAGGATTGAACTTTGCCAAGACACAACCGTTCACCTTCACCTAATTAGAAGTTCAGGGAAAGGGTTCCATCCATGTTCCTTCTTTTGCAGAGTTACAGAGTCACATATCGCCAGACTGCAGAACCCATGGGCCGTGACTTCCTTTACTCGCTTGCATAAATGGTCTGGGGGAATATGGAGGCTACCTTGCTAAAATAGAATAGTGGTGCTGATTTAACAGCAACAATCAAGTTTTTTTCTCCTTTGGAAGCCGTTCTGTTATTTATATTTATAAAATTGTAACAGCTGTCAGGAAGGTAGCTGCTTCAGGGCAAGCAGGTAAACCAATACACAGATAGCAGTCCAGCAGAGAATGTGAGAGCAGATAATTCTATACCTAAACAACAAGTTGCTCAAACTGAGGAGCAACCCTATTGGCCCTTTGTATCACCTGACCCTGCTGCACTGGTTCCACTTTCTGGCCATCTGCAGACTTGGCACAAAAATATGGCAGAGAGCAGGCTTGTACCTCCCTTGCTTGCAGGGAGGGAATAAGAGACTTCAGTCTCCTTCCTAGAGACCCTGGTGCCTCATGCAAAAATGTACTATGGAACTTCTTTTTGGATTATGAATGGATTTTCTAAAATCATGAAATGGAAGTATCAGGCTGTTGTTGCTGCTGTTTTTGCAGTCATCTACAATTTACTGTAAATGCCTGGACAACAATGCAAAATCAATAATACTAGCCACCGGAAAGGTCTGATTATCGAACAGGGTGACCAGAGACAAAAGGAAGACAGGGCTCCCGCACTTCAACAGCAATGCAGAAGAAGCAATTTTGGCAGATGCAGCTTCTCTCCTCCTGTAGGGCAATTCTCTTCTGCCCAACTATCAAAACGGTATAGGCGCCTGTCTTCCTTTGCGTTTGGTCACCCTATTAACTATATTAAGGTTGCAGATTCTTCCCAAGTCCTTTTGGGGATGTAATAATTAAACAATTTCTGTTCAATTGCTGGAAGCAGAGATCACACACAGGCAACTTCATGGATTAATGAATTGAATAAATTATCATTTTATAACATCAAAGATGCAGGATGTTCTCTTCCAACTTTATTTAAAACCTCTGCCCTGATTTCCTAAAATTAGAAATGCAGTGCTATTTAAATGACCTAATCATGAACATACTTTGTTTGGTTTATTCCTTGTGCTTTTTGCAAAGGATAAAACTTTTCAAGTCTGGCATCTAATCTGGATAAAAGCTGACAGCATGGTAAAAAATTTAAAATGCTGTCCACGTAACATCAAGCTCCTGAGAAACATGAATTTCACAAAGTAAGTGCAACTTTCTACATAAAAAGGACAGCGGATAGGTAGACTCAAAGGTCTCATGTTACTTTAAGACAACATGACCATGTTTTTAAAAGGTGGGAAAGTATAATATGGGAATAATTCTTTATTTCCAGGGATGATAAAGGACTTTGAATGGGAGATCTCAAAATGCAAACTGGCTTTGCCCCCAGAAAACTCTGACATCATTTTGAGTTGGGTCCCCTTTGAGCTGGGCCTGACACAAAACAGAATTTGCACTGTGCTGCTACGAAGCCTTTCCTGCCAGTCATCCCACAGCTTCCCCTAGCAAACTAAGTCTAATTTCTGGAAAGGGGTAACAAGCAACAGGGAGAGCTCACTACAACACAAGATTTGCAGGATCCCTTCTCTAAAGCAAGGTAAGGGCTTTATTTTTTTGCTTTGGGAAAGTTGCTGAAATGGCAGAGGAGGAGTGATTTATTAATTTATTTATTATATTTATACCCCGCCTTTTTTCCTGCAAGGAACCCAAGGCGGCTTACATAATCCTCCTCCTCCTGTTTTATCCTCACAACAACCCTGTGAGGTAGGTTGGGCTGAGAGTCAGTGACTGGCCAAAGTCACCCAGTGAGTTTCATGGCTGAGCGGGGACTAGAACCCGGATCTCCTGAGTCCCAGTCCAACACCCTCGCCACTATGTCACACTGGCTCTCAATGATGCTTTCCTCATTTGAGTTTTTTCAGGTATTCCTCTTGAATGCTAAAAAAAAACCACTTGAGGATTTTCAAGTGTTCAGCAGAAATGCTCAAGAAGCCCAAATGGCTTTCTGGATAAATTGGGGTGGGGTGGCGCTTGCATATCACTATTTATTTATTGCACCTCACTATTTATTGCAGGCTACTTATTTCCCAGTTAAGTGTTATAACTCAATACCTAAATCATGGTTAAGGATTGACTGCAAACCAGGATGTGAATGCATGAATTGAAATGGGTTTGCAAAATGATTGTTTCCATGCCTAGACTATACCTTCTGTACAAGTGATGAGCAAAACTCTCAGGTATCTCCCTGTACATTTCACCGGTGGGAGGAGCTTAGTTTGATAAGCTAAACCATGGCTTTAATATATGTTTGAGATATTAACTAGGCTAGGGTCAAGGAAACAAACCATGATTAGTGTTAACCGTAGTTAAGCACCATGGTCTGCAGCAGGCCACATAGAAATATTACATAAGAATTTACAGGGCAGACTTATAAACAGGATTTATTTATTTATTATATTTGTTAATCGCCCATCTGGCCGGTCACCCAGCCAGATTGTAGATTTCTCTTGTGTTCAGCTTGCAGATTCAGCTCTGCAGAATTTAAGGAAGACATCCAATTCAAACAATAGGTTTCCATACATGTGTGCTTATGAAATCACCTCCCTCCAAAAAGTAAGGGCGCAAGCCTCTGGCCACTAGACCAGCCATAGGATAGGTCGGAGTCCCAGCTCCGACCTCAGAAATTTGTCAGAGCTGGGACCCTGACTGCAGGGCTGCCCTTCCTCTGCCATGGCAGCCGATGTGGTTCTTTTCGTGCTGGCTGCGGCTCCGAAGTCACAAGTGCAACTTGGAAGAACGCATGGAGGGGGGGGGTGTTCCAGGAGGTAGGGAGGGGGGAAGTGATGCTCCGTCAAGATACGACATATCCTGGGGGGAGGCCTCAGCCCCTCCTCTTCACGAGAAGAGGCAAAAGACAGACAGCCAAAATCAGCCGTCTATGTCTTTGCAGGGCAGGGGAGCGCGGAGGCAATCCTTGCCTCTGTGCTCCTCCCGTGCTGAACCGGATGCCCATAATCCTCCAAGTTCAGAGGGTTACAGGCAGCTACATTGTATTGCACTGCCCATCCATGAGCACCAATCATTGCACTGGAATGGCTTTGGAGAAAACAAGAGAAAAGAGCTCGACAAATTTTGGGAATTACCAACCAGAATGACAACAGGAAACATACCTTCCCAATATGGTCCACTGTAACACAAGCTTAAACTTTTGCTCTTAAAATATCTCTGATCTTCTGCCTTTCTCTGTATTCTCACCCTTGTTCTTTGTTCTACTAATATGAATCTACTGTTCAAACAACCTTTCATGCTCTCTCTCACTTTCTCATTTGTCTTCTCTTGCTTGCAGCTCCTTACTTCACATTTCTTATCGAATACCTATTTGTTAAGCTACTTTTTGCTGCTCAAGAAGTTTCAAAAGATTCATCTTTTCGTTTACATTTTTCACCCTGCTTTTCTTATTCCTGCTCTTATTCTGCTTTTTAGATAGCACAGCAACTGAAAACATGTTCCTGTCCCCTGCCCCTTCCTGTACAATCTGTCGTATTTCAGTTGTACACCCACAGGCAGACACTGTCCTCTGTTTTATATTTTGTAGAACACCTAATAGATTTTAAGTGATTTAGAAATTAGTAAATACACTAGTTCTAAAAGACTGCCACTAGTTACTGACCTGTTTCTAAGCTAAATTCAAGGTGATATTTTTTTTACTTTCAAAACTCAAAAAGGCTTGGGCTCCAAGGTACTTTAGAGTGCAGATCCTCCTATATGAGTCTTCCCATGCATTAAGATCCTCTGGTGTGGTCCTCCTTCAAGTGCTTTCCTTACTTAATGCAGTACAGTAATACCTTGGACTGCAAGCATAATTCATTCCGGAACCGTGCTTGTAATCCAAAACACTTGTATATCAAAACGAAATTCCCCACAAGAAATTTGTACACATATTTTAATGTAAGCTGCAATAAAGAATGATAGTGGTAAAGTCTTCATTTTTCTTGACCGTACTACCGTACTTGTACTGCAAGACGTCGCTTGTTTATCAAGTCAAAATTTATTTTAAAAATTTGCTTGTCTTGCAAAACGCTCTCAGACCAAGTTACTTGCAATCCAAGGTATTACTGTATTGCCTACCACTAAGACAGAGCTTTTTTGTTAGTGGCACCACAGTTATAGAATGCTCTCCCCTATGAGGCCCATGTAGTTCCCTCTTGACCTTTAGGAAGCTCATCAGGCCTTTGAGGAGGATGCTGCCTGTTGATGTTGCTGTTTATATTTTAGGACTCTTGACTTTTAAGTATGTTGCACTGACTTTTAATTAAAAATATATTATTTTAATCTTTATACGTGATTCTTTCAGATTGTGATTTTTATGGCTGAAAGCTGCCTTATGCACCTGTTGAGTGGAAAAGCTGGATAACACCAACACCATCACAAAAACAGTTTTCAGTGGAGCTAACACTCTGGCAACCAAGATGGTTCTCAAATAAACTAAGGATTGGCCAACAACTAAAGATGTTAGATAACAATGAAGGAGAATCAGGAGCTGAGATGAAATGAACATAAGAAGAGCCTTGCTGGATCAGACCAAAGGCCTATCTAGTCCCTGTCCTATTTCCCACAGCGACCAACCAGATGCCTCTGGGAAGCCCACAATCAGGAAATGAGGGAAAATAGCTCTCTCCCACTGTTGTTCCCCAGCAACTGGTATTCAGAGACATATAGCCTTTGATCCTGGAGGTAGCAGATAGCCATCATGACTTGTAGTCATTGATAGCTTTACCCTCCTTTGATCCTGGAGGTAGCAGATAGCCGTCATGACTTGTAGTCATTGATAGCTTTACCCTCCATGTAAGCTATTTCACATGAATTGAGGCATGCCCATTGGGTTTTTTGACTGGTTGTCTTTGAACAGAGATCCCCAATGTCCCCTCTTCAGTTTCAAAAGCAGTTTGCCAGGAGGGGCTGTGCCATTTGAAAAACAAAAGCTCCCTTGGGTATGCAGAAACAGTTACATGATACTTTGGATCCCCACCAGAATTCTGGTGGATCTAACAGTAGTTTTCCTACTCCTGTTCTTTTATATTATAAGAAACTGAAGAGAGTCACTCTGATTTCAAAATGCAATTATAATTATGCTTATAAATGACCACTGCAAAGTATCTGTGATACAACGAACACAAATTAGAGGGAAATTAAACCTTAATTATATCTGGCAAGTTTTATAGCCTAATTAAAAATTGTAACCCAAACAATAAAAATGACTTACCACCCAAATTAGCTCTGCAACTGTCTAGTCTTCCCAAACATTCTTTGTGGACTCCAGCTCCGCACTTTGAACATAAATAGCCTTGATAAAATGTCCCCCTGTAATATAAAGTTAGATAGTGGAAAAATTAGGAGACAGACCTTTTGTGTACCACAACATAATGTGCATAAAAGAGACAGTTTGGATGGTTGTATTCTGTATGGCATGGGCCAGCAATTGTACTTGAATGAAACGGACCTACAAGTTTAGATTTTGCAGAGGACACCTGAAAAACAACCAAGGGAAAATATACTGGGGTGAATTTACGCTAGCCCTTGATCATGGATTTGTTGCAGGAAATGCAAGTAAAAGGGCCGCTAGAGGCAGCTTGATTATTATCCGGCATTATCTATTCTAGGTAGTGTACCCTATGGTAGAAGTACCAGAAGTAAAGTTCAGTAAGCTCTGTCATGGGCAGAGCAATTCTATGGCCCCCTAGACAGTGTCTAGGGGGCCATAGGATTCTTTAGATTTCCAGATCCAAAGTCAGAAAAGGGCTCCAATCTCAGAGCTGGGCATCTGTGCTCGGATCCCACCCCCTTGCATCCAGCACAGAAAGAACCACGCCAGCTGCTTCTCCGAGGTCATAAGAGCGACTTCAGAGAAGGGATAAAGGGGGTGTTTGGGGGCTGGGGAGGGGAGGAGACCAGGGCCCTCAGGATACAATGTATCCTGGCAGTGCTCCAGCCTCCTTCCTTCCCCATCCGAAGCACCACAGCTAGGTGGGCAAAATGAGCTGTCTAGCTGACTTGCAGGGCAGGAGGCACGCAGAGGTGAAGATCGCCTCCATGCTCCTCCTGCCCTGCATAGGATGCCTGTAATCCTCCGAGTTCATTGGACTGAGCCCTTATAGAAATTATTTTAAGGTTATATTAGCGCTAGCAATTTATCACTGAAAGCTAGAGCATATGCTAGCCATGACAATGCTAACAAAACCAGCATGGCCACAGTGAGTTCTCCACATGCCGTAATGTTTAAAGAATTCTTACCTAGTACAGTGCAACCAAGTACTTAATTTGTATGGCTTTCTTGGGATACATTGGTATAGTCAATTTTTCTATTGATGAAGAGTTAAAGGTAAATTAAATTTAGATGATTTTTTTTTAAACATTGGTTACCATTATCATCATCATCATCATCATCATCATCATCATTTTAAAAACCGTATTAATAGATATAAGCTTTGTTATTAAATCAAGTAAAAACTGTTGGAATATTTTGTGGACAAGGATGATACCCGTGTACTACTAACTGCAAGCTGTAACATTTTTATGTTTTAAAAATGAAGGTATAATTGGCATTTTTCTCAGATTCATCTTGCCATAGTGGAAAATAATCTTTTTCCCAAAGGTCACTTTGGAAAGCAGCATTTATGGCTTTAAAGGAAATACAAGCAGGAAGCAATACAAATAGTGGTAGCAACTACACTAGTAACGGGAGATTTGGAGTGAAGAGGTTTCCCGCAGATAATGCTTTCCCCCATGGTAGAGAGTGGAATACAGATTCATCATTATTTTGTTTTCGAAGAAAGGCACTGGATCATCACAATTTCTGAATTACCTTCAGTAACTGAGAACATATTACAATATAAATACATTTTTAAAAGTGCAATAAATCTTTCTAGGGCGATGAAGAAAGAAGAAATGGCTTATCTGAGGAAAAAATAACTTTATGGCTCATTAACAATAAAGGCTTCTCTGGATCTTGGGGATATCGAACAGAGGCTCCGCTTCTTATTCCACAAAGAGTATCATGCCCAGTAATAGCCACATGTTGGTTCAAATTGTTCAAGGAAAGAGACTCAATGGTTTTCCGTTTCCATTGCCTTTAACTGACAGAAATCTTCTCATGGACACTTAACCTTCCAATCACCTCCCATTCACAGAATATTCTCTATGTTCTGGCCATAGTGCAGCCCACAAGAGAGGAATTTCTTTGGACCACTTGGGGAGAAAACAGGCTGCAAATAAAGATTGCGGCTCGCTACAATGAGCAAGCCACCGGAATACTAACTTCAGTAAGACCACGTAAAGCCTTTGAAACTGGAAACTGAAAAAACGAAACAGAATCTTAGGTTCCAAAGAAGTTATATACAGTACCTGTACATGTGCAGAGGAGATTTGAGTAAACAACCAGCGGTTCATTCATTACTGCCACTCCTGAAGAGCCAACCCATTCTTTAAACTCAACAATAACTTGGCTTTTCAGCAGTATTTATTTATGATATCTATGTTGTTTATGATATTCATTTCAGAGGAAATGTTGGAAGGGTGGTTTAACCCCTCATCTGCAACCCCTTGCTCTGGCCACTTTCCCCCTAGCTGGAATCTCCATGGCATGTTTTCTGGTCAAGCAGGGGAAGTGTTAAGCATCCTCCTACTCCTCTTACCTATAAATGCCCAGCACTGGTCACCATTTTGTTCGCCAGTAATAAACAGAGTTGGAAATCCCATGTTTATTGCCAAACATGTCATTCAGACACCACAGCCTGATACTGAATTATCCGTTCATTCAATTAAGTTTGGATTTCAGGTCCTGCCAGTTTTAAACAGGAGACCTTGCTTTAGCCAGAGAGGTAACTTTCATTAATTTATTCAATGTAATAGTCTTTCCCCCAGTTTGGTGTAATTCTTCTTATTTGGCCCCCTTAACACTTACCTCAGAAGCATCTGACAGGCTCTGCAGGATGTTACACGAGTAAAAGTATGCATTTTGAAGTCATGTGGACTTGTTTCAGCATAATGTGGCCTTATGTTGGACCTAAAAAGAAGAAAAAGATGCCACTATAGCTCAATATTCACAAATACCGTATGTGCAGACCAGAGACAGACAACATTGTTGTTTTTCTATTTTCAAGCTTAGAATAATAAAATCTAATCAATGATAATGCTGAAGTATCCATTTTAACATGCTGCTGGTTGCTTTTCTCTGAAGCGTTAGCTCCCAGGTCTTCCTTCTCCGCCTGACTATGTAGGACCCCTGTGCCAAAACTAATACATGTCAGTGGGAGGGTGGAGGAGAAAAGAAGAAAACTAGCAAAACACAGTGAGCTCTGGAGATTACCTAATGTTCCTGCTTCTCTGCCACTAGGTAGGGCTAGTTTGGGAGAGCAACACAACACCTCCTCTTGGAGGAGCTATTGCAAGATGTTGTCCCCGCCTACAGATCCAAGGAGAGAAACTATCCTGAAAAGTAACAAATCCGAATGTCCTCCAAGAGTATTAGGAGAAAGAGCTTTTATGAGCAACATCCTTTCAGAGAAGCAGATCTATATTAATATTAAGGGCTGCAGAGGCCTAGAAAGGAAGTTATTACAGCACACAGCTGTAATCACCCCTTACTAAAGTCTTCCTGACACTAGCAATGTCCTGTTAACTAACCATTTTTTTTTTGCATTGCACCAACACTGTTATAGCCTATTCTGATTTTGTCAGACTGATCTTTTACTAAGAAGTTAGAAGCCTGGCTAGTTAATTCAAATCAACGTGCAAAATTCAGCCCCTGTTGCACACACTGCTTCTTGACCCTTGTCACTCTTTTGATGTGACAGGTCACCATGATACTGAAGTGATTGTTAAAAGCCACAACTGGCCAAATTTTCTTCTATTCAGCTCTTAAAGTTACAACAGCACTGGCAAGGATGCCCTGGAACTCTATACCTGGAAATTACTATCCTTTCTGCCCACTATCTGCAGCCCTCCAAACACACTTTATCAGTGTGTTTCCTTCTGGCCAATGCTACAAAGACCCTCCTATATCTAGGCTATGTGTGAGGATTTGTCCCAATCCTACTTTCTCTTTGACTCCTATCTTCATCTCCATATTCTCTCAAGTCCCTGCTCTCCAAACTTCTTTGTGCCACTTTCGTCTTGTCTCCTATCCCCGTGTAAGATTCTTCATGGATCCAGGAAAATGCAGAGAAGCAGTCTAAGGAGAGCATGGGTTTATTACAACAACTTTAGCACCAGGTTGAGGAAGGAATCCAAACCAAACCTACCACTTTCCTCTTCCTCACAGAAACTTTATCGCAAAAACTCAATTATTCTGGAAGAGTCATTTATTGCGAACATTCCAGCTTCACACCAG
This sequence comes from Shinisaurus crocodilurus, assembly GCA_021292165.1. NCBI lineage: Eukaryota > Metazoa > Chordata > Lepidosauria > Squamata > Shinisauridae > Shinisaurus > Shinisaurus crocodilurus. The sequence continues at coordinate 152,597,232 of CM037877.1, read as the reverse complement.
CTCAGTCAATCAATGTTAGAGATTTCGCCACCATTACCGTGATGCAATATAGATTGATGCAAAATATACACTGGAATCAAAATGAGAAGGGGAAAAAACCCAAAAGAAAGTAACCTCAGACAATAAGCCAGGAAGAACTTATGATGTCGTTTCTGGAGATTGGGGATGTACAGTTATGTCAAAAACAATGCCAAAAATAAATGTTTGTAGGCAAAATGTAGTCAATTCTAATACTGAATTGAAACATACAAGAAAACTTTCAGAAAAGTCAATGTGTTGCTCGTTCATATTGTTCATCACTTGACTAGCATCTAACGTACTAGTGTCTAAAAAAAATACTCAAAATGATGGTTTAAATCCAATGTTGCACTAGCAGAAATCTAGCATGACCAGACTTCCTCTCTTCTCCAACCCTGCAGCTCTATGCGCCACCAGAAAATCTGCTCTGGAGGGTTTCCCAGCCCTCCAGAGTGTATTTTGTGGGGGGGAGGCTCCCTCCACATTCCACTGATGGAACTTCAATTGTTATAGGGTTGGATCCAGAGTAAATCATGCTTAGAGTAC